>JASDFA010000003.1:75052500-76252500 GCA_035772735.1 Datura wrightii | reverse complement strand
AAGAACATATCCTATTAATTCACAACTTTCCAATTTCTTGCTCTATCGAGTGAAACCGGACTTTTTAGATGTACATTAACGTAGGCCACACATTAATGCAGTAAGAACAAGAATTAATAGAACAACATGGAAGAAAAGATGAAAAACCAAAGAATCAATGATCAAATTTCATCACAATTGTTCATAACCTCAGCAAGGAGAGGAATTAGCCACTCATTTGTGGATTAAACATCTTAAAATGAGTGTTAATCATACAAGCAATTGAATTAAAGAAGAAAGAAAGAGAGAAAAAACTCTGATATTTTCGTCCCTCAACTGCCTATAACCCACGTCCTTGCTCCACCAAGTCAGAATGTCTCAAATAAAACCTAAGTGTGCTATTTATAGTAGTAGGACTTTTTCCCGGAATAACAAGCAACGTGTCACGGAGTGCATCTCGGAGCACTGCCTCCGTGACACGCTACGGACGCGGAAGCTCTCTGGAAATCACCCGAACTTGGCCCCGGCAGCACCCTGCCGTGTTGGCAGCGTGTCACGCTGCTTGGGCAGCGCGTTGGCACCTCTTGGTCGCGCAGCCAACCTGCCGTGGCACGTTGCCAACGTGCAGGTGGGTTGTTGTGATTAGCCTGCCTGCCGTGGCACGTTGCCGACGCGCCGGTGGGCTGTTTTGTGCCTCCTCTTTGCCGACGTTCGCGTGTTAATTCTGTTTCCAAGCCTCTACTTCACCAACTCATGGATTAGTTACTCAAAAGTCATCAAAACCTACAAAACAAAGGCTAATCATGTTGGTTAGCACATATCTTCACTTCATATAAAATTACATGAAAATATATACAATAACTTAGATAAACAAGACTATTTTAAGTCATAAAGCGTATCTCGGGCATGCTATTTTTGCCCGTGATCAGTTACCGCATCAACTCATCAACTATGTTAGAGGCTTTTTAGACAATATGTAGAATATCATCTTGTCAGTGTTCACTATATTTTAGATTGATGTGCATGCAAACTTTCACTTAAGCATGTTTTGTTATATCAGTTTCCATTTGTTGTATGCTCTTAGCTGCTATGTTCATGCCATGGGTCGACTTGGAGCTTCTCGGGGTTCCTTGTCCTGTGTTTCTATCCAGGCCTATGTTCAGGTCGTGACATCATGATAGGAAAATTTTTGTATAACCGTCAAGCTAAAACTGACTCACCGATGGGAGTAGAGATTGAGAAGGATTCTAACAAGATTTCAGGACTGACTGTGAAACTAATAGCAACGTAAGGAGTCACGAAAGACAAAGTATCCCCTAGATCTAGCAATACATACATATCAAGATGGAATACTCGTAACATACCAGTAACTACATTGGGTGAGCACTCCTACTCCTGACGAGATGAAAGTCGTAGAACCTATTCTGGCATTTTTCGCCTGCTGCACTAAAAAAGGAGCCCTACTAAGATGGACGAGCTGCTGGAGCTGTTGAAGTGGTGGCTGGGGAACGACCTATACTATCGCCCCTGCCTAGCCAAAGGACAATCCCTGTGCATCTACCCGAGCTTCGCATAAGCACTCTCCTTGGTGGTTCTTACCACATTTCCTGCAAACTCCGAAAGTGTGCTCTACTGTTGTAATCCTTTAGCCTCGAGAACCTGATGCCCTGTTCCTCTGATCACCTCGAGGTTTGGATGGAACTCTAGCTAATAATGGTGCTGCGGCTACAACCTCTACTTGGTCTGAGGGCGATATCCACCACAGTGTCTCTGCTGGAACTGCCCATAGCTCCTTGTCCTTGCCCTCTTGGCCTCTCTCACCCTCTCCTTCATCTGCTATGCCTCTATGTACTGGGCATATATGATCAGTCGAGAGATGTCTATGTCATTAATCTTCAAGGCAGTCCTCCACTCCTTGACCAAGGAATCTGCCACCCCATTTATAAACCTGCTCATGCGAGCTCTCGGATAGGCCACCATCTCCAGTTCTTACTTGGACAACTGGGTAAACTCCAAGACATACTCCTGGACGGTGATGTTATTCCACCTCAGATTGATGAAATCAGCCGCTTTGACCTCCCTTAATTCTCAAGGAAAGAATTTTTCCAAAAAAGTAGTAACAAACTCATCCTAACCAACGGGAACCGTACCAACTCCCCTCCTCTTTTTCCATTTTCAGAACCATATATGAGTGACCCTCTTCAGCTGATAGGAGGCTAATTCTGCACTCTCCTCTCCGATCACCCCCATAATCTGTGTGATCGTCTGAACCTCCTCTATGAACTCATATAGGTCCTTATCCCCCTTTGACCCAAGAAAAATCCTGAGGAAGTCTTGCACTCTCGCCGCAAAAGGTTGACCTGGACTGTCATAGCCTGAGCCAACATATAAAAAGTGGCCATGAACTCATCATGAGTAACTTGATCGGGCAAGGGATTCGCTGGAGCTAGTGGGGCTGGCTGATGCCCATCCCCATTGCATTGTCATGCATCACGACCCGAACATAGGCTCGAATCGAGACACGGGACAAAGAACATGAGAGGCTCCAAGTTGACCCATGGCATGAACATACATGTAACTCAATCCATCATACATAACATCATCATAAATAACATAGTGTAAGTCAAATCAAAGCTTAACAACTGAATGCATACAAGAGTCTAGAGCTGAAATGCAAACTATATCCCAAAACCCTCTAGCGCCGACGAGTTGATGGGACAAGACCCCAACTAACTCACTGTAGTGTGAAAACTAAAAAGACAAAACATAAATGATAGAAAGGGCCCTCACAAGATAAGGATTCACCAACTCTGATGCGGGAAGTACTAAAGTTGAAAATCTGGCTATCGGCGAGATTGAGTCTGGATATCAGAGTCTGTATCATAAAATGATACAACATAGAGTATGCGGTCAGTACGTGGAATGTACCAAGTATGCAAGGTAAGTAAAATCGCTAAGTAAGTAAAATCATAAATCATGCATAATATAAGACATAATCAAGATAAGATTCTAACAGTAAGGCTTGCATGCTATTTTTTGAAATCATGATCTGAACATAACTGAACATCATAACTATATCGAATGACCCAAAACTGAAAATTCATAATCATAAGTAAAACTGAACATTGGGTCAAACCTGCTGAAAACATATATCATGACTGATGTACATGCATAACTGAAAATCATGAGGAACAATGGGAGACTCATCATATAACCGACATTACCACGATGGAGCCTATGTGGTCCTGACTATCACACTCAAGTGGGCAGAGCCGTCCAAAGCCTTGCCAGGGCTAAGGATGCTACCATGATATCGATATCAAGCTCAAGGCCCCTTGGGGGCAGAGGAAAGCTCCAAAGGAGGTCCTAAAATATAAAATAAAACCTACGTTGGCACGTAGTTCTGAGGCGCAGGGTTGACTGACCCTTAGCCTACTTGGTGCTAGACACTACTCTCAAAAACATGCATATTCTCTCCATTGTTTTTCAACGAAGCTAACCATTATCTAGTGATGAAATTGAATAATAATGTACATGCATAATCGAAAACCATAACATGAAAGGCCTTGGCTCCAACCATACCACAAGCTGAAAATAATGGGAGTCTTGACTCCAAAACCATGTGGTAAGATAATTCATGAATTCATATAACATACTTGATTATATGGGCTTGCCCAATATTTTAACATGCTTGAAATCAAATTGATTAACTTTGAAAACATGAACATAAACATGGGTATATCGAAATCATATGTTATTCATAAACATATCGTCATACTTGAACTCATAACTCATAGATCTCAACTTTCATGATTCATAGATGGGCATCAAAGTTTAGAAAACTTGAAAACATAATTTATAATTTAAAACATTGTAAAATCTGCCCATTCATCATAATTCATCATTTAAAACATGCTTAGATCATACCCATGATTAAAACTTAGGCATTCATGAATTGGGTACAAAACCCATGGAATGATCACTTCGAACATCATAAATTGAGAGGGAATTGGGCATGGGTGTGGACAATTGCACCCACTCATAGCCTTACTTACTTGAAGGAATATGATTCTCACACTTTCTTGATAACCCAAAGAGAATTGAGGAAGAACTTGTAGAAAACTAGACTTGATCACCTCTCAAAACTCCTAAGCTTGCATACATGAATTAAGATAGGTGTAGAATGACATAACCCCTCTTAAAACACTCTATTTCGAGCTTAAAATGACGTAGTTTAGGAACCTAGGGCTTAGGAATGATGAAAATACCCTAAATAAATTTCCTGAAAAAACTACTTTGCTAGTGACAACGGGTGTCACAACGGACTGTTACTGGCTCCAACGGTCTGTTACACCCCTCGTTGTTACACCCTGAATACCGGACCCCAAACCTGATACCACAATAGGTTCCACGAGTCGTACGCAGCTCCAACGACTCGTGGTAACCATTCGTTGACACCACTGTCCATCTCCTGGGATTCCTCCCAACAGGAACAAACAAATACTCGTTTCTCCCAACAACGAGTAGCCACTTGACTCGTTACTTCCTCCCTAAACCTGACCCACCTCACAACGGCTCACAACCAATGGCCCGTTACACCAAACAATGGGTCATTCCTAGACCCGTTACTCCTAACTCCAAACTTGCAATATCTCATAACGGACACTTCCAACGGGTCGTTAGTCCCCCACAATGACTCGTACAATGACCCGTTTTTAAAACCCAGGTCTAGTCTTAGGAACTTCTGGGGTATTATAATATCTCTCCCTTGGGAACATTCTTCTTCAAATGTGGGAAAACATATAGAAAACAGAGAAATGTAATCACTATATTCAAATATTGAACATACATGCCAAAAACTGACGGAGTGACTGACTTAGAATTGAACTATATGACTGAATTGAATTCCCAAATCACACATATATCCATTTACATGAAAGAAACTGGGATACATGAGCTGAACATGAAACTGAATATAGTATTAAAGAAGAAACTGCTACCTCAAGCTGAAACTGAGCTGGAAGGAAATAAATGTGGGTATTTAGCCATCATATCAGCTTTGGCTTCCCACTTTTCCCCCTCAACATTTTTATTCCTTCATAAAACCTTGATTGAAGCTATTTCTTTATTCCTTAGCTTACGAACTTGACAATCCAATATCTCCACTAGTACCTCCTTATAACTAAGGCTGTCTTTCACACTGATACTGTCCATCGAATCAACTAGAGTTGGCTCACCCAAAACACTTCTTTAAGAGTGATACATGAAAAACTAGATAGATTGAGGCTAGTTCTGAGAGCAACTCCAATTCATATGTTACCTTGACAACCCATTTTATAATCCGGTACGGGCTAACATAACGGGGACTGAGTTTTTCTTTCTTTCCAAATCTCATCACTCCCTTCATGGGAGTTACCTTCAAAAACACCTAATCATCAACTTTGAACTCAAGTTCTGTCCTTCTCACATCCGCATAGGACTTTTGGCGACTCTGAGTTGTTTTCAGCCTGTCTCTTATAAGTTGAACTTTCTCCATGGCCTCATGGACTGAATCTGGTCCTATCATTGCAGCTTCACCGACTTCAAACCAACCAATAGGGGATCTACATCTCCGCCCGTAGAGAGCCTCAAATGGAGTCATCTGAATGCTGGAATGGTAGTTGTTGTTATAAGCAAACTCAATGAGAGGAAAATGATTGTCCCAACTACCCTTGAAGTCAATCACACATGCTCAACATGTCCTTGAGAGTCTTAATAGTCCGCTCCGCCTGACCATCGGTTTATGGGTGAAATGCTGTACTGAGCTTGACTTGAGTACCAAGTCCATTTTGAAACGATCTCCAAAACTGGGAGGTAAACTGAGTACCTCTGTCTAATATGATGGTGGCGCTACATGCAATCGAACTAGCTATTGAATGTATAGTTTGGCATAATCCTCTACTGAATCAGTTGTTTTGATCGGTAGAAAATGAGCTGCTTTGGTCAACCTATCCACGACCACCCAAATGGAGTCATACTGTTGACGAGTGCTAAGCAACCCTGTGATGAAGTCCTATTGATCTCCTCCCATTTCCAAGTAGGGATGCTGATGTCTTGAAGCACACCTCCCGATCTATGGTGCTCAACCTTCACTTACTGACAATTCGGACACTTAACCATAAATTCTGCAATGTCCTTCTTCATGCCATTCCACCAATAGACTTTCCGTAGGTCACGATACATCTTGGTGGCACCTGGATGTATGGAATATCTAGAACCGTGAGCCTCGTGCAATGTCCAATCTCTCAAATCATCCACATCTGAAACACACAGGTGACCCTGATATCGAAGCACACCATCTCCCCCTTTGAGAAGACCTCTACCTTTTGATTCTGGAAAGTCTCCTTCAACTTAACCAAGATAGGATCCTCGTCTTTTGTAGCTTTTACATCAGTCATCAAGGATGATTCTGATCCGTTCTGAACAATAACTCCACCATCAGTCGAGTCAACCAAAAGAACTCCCAACTGTGCAAGCTGATGCACATCCTTCAACAGATCCTTCCTCCCCTCACCTACATGGGACACACTCTCTATTAGATCCTACTAAGAGCATCTGCCACTACATTAGCCTTGCCTAGATAGTGAAGGACAATCATATCATAATCCTTGAGTAACTCCAACCACCTTTTTTGGTGTAGATTTAGATCCTTTTGGGCAAACACATATTGTAGGCTTTTGTGGTCCGTAAACACATCCACATGCACCCCGTACAAATATTGTCTCCATATCTTCAAAGCTAATACCACCACCTCCAATTCAAGATCATGGGTCGGGTAATTCTTTTCATTAACCTTCAGCTGCCTGGAAGCATATGCTATAACCTTACCATGCTGCATCAATACACAACCAAGGCCGCTCCTCGAAGCATCACAATATACCACAAACCCATCGGTACCCTCAGGTAGGATTAACATCGGTGCTTAGGTGAGTCAAGTCTTCAACTCTTGGAAGCTCCTCTCACAAGCCTCTGAACATTGGAACTTCACATTCTTTTGGGACAATTTGGTCAATGGCGCCGCAATAGATGAAAACCCCTCAACAAATCTCCAATAATAACCATCTAAGCCCAAGAAACTCTTGATATCCAAAGGATTCACTAGTCTAGGACAATTCTTCACCCCTTCTATCTTTTGAGAGTCCACCTTTATACCCTCAGATGACCCCACATAGCCAAAAAATGCCATTGAGTTCAACCAAAATTCGCACTTGCTGAGTTTAGCATAATTGGTTGTCCTTGAGAGTCTGTACCACTACCCTCAAATGAGCTGCATGTTCCTCCTCGCTTTGAGAGTATATAAGGATTTCATCTATGAACACAATCACGAATATATCCATGTATGTCTTGAACACCCTGTTCATCAAATTCATAAAAGCTACAAGAAAATTCGTTAGTCCAAAAGACATAACTACAAACTCGTAATGACCATACCGAGACATGAAGGCTGTGTTCGGGATGTTACTCTCTCAAACCCTGAGCTGATAGTATCCGGATTTGAGATTCTATCTTCAAAAAGCACTTAACACCCTGAATCTAGTCAAACAAATTATCAATTATGGGGAGTAGATACCTGTTCTTGATGATGAACTTGTTCAACATACGAAGGGAACCATCTTTCTTTCGGAAAAAGAGAATGGGTGCACCCCATGGGGATTTGCTCGGTCTGATGAAAACCTTGTCTAAAAGGTCTTTCAACTGCTCCTTCAATTCCTTTAGTTCGGCTGGGGTCACTCTATAAGGAGGAATAGATATTGGCTGCATATCGGGAAGAAGGTCAATACCAAAATCAATCTCCCACTCGGAAGGAACTCCTAGTAAATCATCTGGGAAGACTTCTGGATACTCACATACTACTGGAACGAACTGGATAGTCGGAGTCTTGGATGTTGCATCCTTAACCCTAACTAGATGGTACACGCAACCCTTGGAGATCATCTTTCTGGCCTTAAGGTTGGAAATGAAACCACCTACAGGCACAACTGAACTACCCTTGCACTCTAAGATTGGCTCACCCGTAAATTTGAACTCTACTGCCCAAGTTCTACAATTCATTGAGGCATAGCATGAAAATAGCCAATCCATGCCAAGGATAACATCATGGCTAACTCTACTAAATCCGGTGAGGTGACTTTATGAAGGACTATGACAGGGCAATTTCTATACACCCGTCTAGCTATAAATGAATCACCGACTGGAGTAGAGGCTGAGAAGGGTTCTGATAAGGTTTTGGGACTGACTCCAAAACTATTAGCAACATAGGGCATCACAAAAGACAAAGTAGCCCATGGATCTAACAATGCGTATAAATCAAGATGGAATACTCAAAACATACCAGTGACTACATTTGGGGAGACCTCCTGCTCTGACAGGAAGCTAGTGCGTAGAACTTATTTTGGCGTTGTTCGCCACCTGTGCTAGTAGATGCCCCCTACTGAGCTGGGCTTGCTGGTGGAGCTGCTGAACTAGAAGTTGGGCCTCAGCCCCTATCCTGACCCTGTCTGGCTGCTGGACAGTCCCGAATCATGTGCCCAGGATTCCCGCACCCGCACATGTACCCATCAAACACTGGCCTGCGTGTCTCTGGCCACATCTTCTACACATTGGAGGACTGGTCTCTGTGGGTCTGCTACTATGGCCTCTCGAGCCTGATGCTCGTCCCCTCTGATCGCACCTGGACCTGGATGGCACACTCATAGCCGAAAGCACTGTGGCTAAAGATATTTGGTGGGATTGTTGACGGTGCCCACTAGGCCTCGGCTGGGAAAATCCGATGCTATCAGTCCTAGACCTCTTGGCCTCTCTCTCCCACTCACTCATCCGTACCGCCTCCATCTGCTAGGAGTACAGGACTATCCGAGCAAATTCAATTTCCTGGAGAAGCATCGCGGTCCGACAATCCCTGACCAAGGAGTCTGTTATCCTGTGTACAAAGCTGCTTACATGGGCCCTCTGATCCGCCACCATCTCAGGTGCATACCTGGACAGATGTGTGAACTCCAAGGCATACTTCTGAACCGTCATCTTTCCTTGCCTAAGATTTACAATCTTGACCACTTTGATCTCCCACATCTCCCGAGGGAAGAATCGATCTAGAAAGGCGACATGAAATTCATCCCAACTGATAGGGCCTGCTCCGACTGTACTACTATCCTTCCACTATTTGAACCAAATGTGCACGACCCCCTTCAACTGATATGAGGCCAAATTGTCACACTCCTCCCCAGTCACCCCCATAATCTGGGTGATCTTCAAAGTCTCCTCAATAAACTCATGTGGATCCTCGTCCACCTTCGATCCAAGGAACTTGGGAGGGTTCATCCTCAGAAAGTCTCTAACTCTCTCCGCAGTCGCATTCCTGTTCTGAGGGAATGTGCTACCACCTGCTGATTGACCTGGGCGGTCAAGGCCCGGACTAACATCTGAATGGCTGCCCTAAACTCTTCATGGGAAACCGGCTCGGGTACGTGCTCCGCATGGGCTGTAGGGCCTACAGGTGCCCGTCTCCATTGCCATCCTCATGGTTGTTTCCATTGTCGTTTCTCCTTCGGTTAACTCTATGGGGAGGCATGATTCTACAAATGAGTATATCAAAAGTTAGAAGGATAGAGAGACATTTCACCGAACGTCATAGATCATGAAAGAAAGGAACATTTCCTAAACATCCGTAGCCTCTTCATCATAAGTGTGGCACGCTTCACACCCATGAAAAAGACACTACTTAACACGGCTTTCGTACACCCTATGACATTTCAAAACCTAAAACTCTGATATCAAGTTTTTCAAGACCTAAACATAGGCCAGGATCGAGAAATGTGACAAGGAACCCTGAGAAGCTCTAAGTCAACCCATGGCATGAACATACATCTAACACAATCAATAATACGGAACATCATCGTAAATAACATAGCGGAAGTCAAATAAAAGCTTAACATCTGAATACATACAAGAGTCTAGAGCTGAAATACAAACTATGTCCGAAAAACCTCTATCACTGATGAGTTGATAGGACAAGACCCCAACTAACTCACTGTAGTCTGAAAACTGAAAAGAAAAAAAATAAATGATACAAAGGGCCCTCGCAATATGAGGACTAACCAACTCTGATGTAGGAAGTACTAAAGCTGAGAATCTGGCTATCAACGAGACTTAGTCTGGATATTGGAGCCTGTATTATAAAATGATACAACATACATGGAATGTACCGAGTATGCAAGGTAAGTAAAATCTCTAAGTAAGTAAAATCATAAATCATGCATAATATAAGAAATAATCAAGATAAGATTCTAAGATTAGGGCTTGCATGCTATTTTCTGAAATCATGATCTGAACAAAACTGAACATCATAACTGAATCGAATGACCCAAAGCTGAAAATTGATAATCATAAGTAAAATTGAACATTGGGTCAAACCTTCTGAAAACATATATCATGACTGATGTACATGCATAACTGAAATCATGAGGAACAATGGGATACTTATCATATAACCGACATTACCACGATAGAGCTTATGTGGTCCTGACTATCACACTCAAGTAGGCAGAGTTATCCAAAGCCTTGCCAGGGCTAAGGAAGCTACCATGATATCGATCTCAAGCTCAAGGCCCCTTGGGGGCAGAGGAAAGCTCCAAAGAAGGTCCCAAAATATAAAAGAAAACCTACATAGGTGTGTAGTTTAGAGGCACAGGGTTGACTGGCCCTTAGCCTACTCGATTCTACACACTACTCCCAAAAACATGCATATGCTCTCCATTGTTTTTCAATGAAGTTGACCATTATCTAGTGACGAAGAGGATTAATAATATACATGCATAATTAGAAATCTTAACATGAGGATCCTTGGCTCCAACCATATCACAAGATGAAATTAATAGGAGTCTTAACTCCAAAATCATGTGGTAAGATAATTAATTAATTCATAAAACATACTTGATCATATGAGTTTTCCCAATACTTTAACATGCTTGAAATCAACCACCTGTTACACTAAACAATGGGTCGTTCCTAGACCCATTACTCCTCACTCTAGACCTACATTATCTCGTCATGGACACTTCCAACGAGTTTTTAGGCCCCCCAACGACTAGTACAACGACCAGTTTTGAGAAAATTTTCCAGATTTCTTCTTGTTTTCATTTTCAAAACCCAGGTCTAATCTTAGGAACTTCCGGGGTATTACGCCATGGCCATTTCCTTTGTCATTCCTTCTTCAATTGACTTGTGGTGGAGGCATATTTATGCAAATGTGTGCAGCACAAGTTAGAGGAATAAAGAGATGTACTTCATCGCAGGACATAGATCATGAAGGAATGGGAATTTCCTAAAACATCTCGTAGCCTCTTCCCCATAAGTGTGGCGCCCTTCACACCATGGAAAAGACTCTACTTAACATGGGTTTCGGACACCCTAGGACTAACCTAGACCTTTGCTCTTATACCAAGTTTGTCATGACCTGAGCTGGGACCCTGATCGATACACAGGACCCAGAACCACGAATGGCCCTAAGCTAACCCATGGCATATGCATAGAGACTCAAGAGCATGAACTAAAGTGGAATTTAAAGAATAAGCATGGATAAGCGGAAGTCTATACAACATAAAGCATAAGTAAGTGTGAAAAATTTACAATATTGAGTCATCAACTATATATCTATCCAAAAATCCTCTAGTCGTAAGATGAGTTGATGGGACGACACCCCCAACTAGCTTGCTAAATATGAAACTAAAATAAGACATGACAATTTAACTAACAAACATCCTTGAAGATGAGGACTCACCAAGACTGGGAATTGAGCTGGTTTGAGCGGGGGCGAGCTAAAGACAAGGTTGAGAACGATCACCCTATAACACCCCAAAAGTCCCTAAGATCATATCCGAGGTTTGAAATAGAGAAAATAGGAAAATCTGCACTAGGTCACCAAAAGAGTCATTAAGTGACTCATCAAGTGACCTGACGAGTCGTTACATGACTTGTTAGGTGGTGCTAAGTTGGAGAAAAAGTTATCTTTCAAAAGTCATGATGAGTGGGATAATGAGTCATTAGGACTCCCCACGAGTCATCATTTGACCCGTTAAGTGTATAGTGGTGGAGAAAGTATGGAATTCCAATGCTCAGAATAGATTGAGGAACAAGTCATCGTGTCCCCTGACGACTAGTTAAGAGACTTCTCGAGTGAAAAGACCAGAGAATGGAGAAGAAGTTTGATAACGCTCAAACTCACACTTCCTGAAAAAGTATAAAGCATTCATTGTCAATAAAGAACCTAACTAAGAGGTTGGGGTTGAACCCACAGGGAATAGAGTAAGATCTAGACTAATGCCGGTAAGTGAACTTTTTGGTGAATTATCTCTAAATTGGGGGGGTTTAAAGAAAACAATATTAAAACAAAGATTATGTTTGTGATTTAAATCAAAAATTGCAAACAACTAGGGTAAGTGTTCCCCTTGGGTTCATAGCTACTTGGGTTATTCACACGTGATCAATCCCAATGCTTACTTATAGAACTGATAACTAGGGTTCATCCAAACGACTGGTTCATCCCTATTGGATGACTATACTCAATCACAGGGTCCGGTCTCATGAGCGATTTCAAACTAACCGTTACCAATATGTTCCAAATTTAACTATCCTGCGACCGCAACTCAAGTTAATATAATGATCGTTAAGATCAAGGATTTGTTGTAATTCTCTTTTCCTAATCTCTACTTCTCTAGGTTCAAGCAAGTAAAGAATTTGGGCAAGTCCTAACATTGTACACCATTAAGAAACATTTAAACATGAAGAGAATACAATACAAGCCTAGCGCATTGGTTTTGAATTACTTTTGTGCAACCCTAATTCGTTAATCCACAATGATTCCCACAACCCCTAGTTGTGGAGGTTTTAGCCTATCATGGTTGTAAGATTATAATTCACATTTATAGACAAACACATAATTAAATACTTACAACAACAATTGGAAGGAAATCATATTTGATTATCAAAGAACAACCTCAAGAACAATGTAGCAAATCAAGAAATTGATCCCAAGAATCGCTCCTCAAAACATGATAAAAATTCAGAATAATAACTATTTCCCACGTCTCCTAAATCAATTTTGTTCTTCTCTAACTAAATTAAAACGTTAAGGCTATTTATACAGACATTAGCAACCTTTTCTAAGCTAACAGGGAGTTTTCCATATCTGGTGTCGACTTTTCTACGACTAGACCTACGACCCGTAGAAAGATTGTACAAGTCGTACCTACTTTCTGTAAGTTCTTGGATGCTATAGATTTGTCTGTGTTGGCATGTTTGTGCAACTCATACCCTCATCCTACAAATCGTACATTGCTTCCGTGGCTTGGCCCTGAGAACTCTAACATCTTTTAAAATTCTTCACGAGTGTTGTGGTACAACTCGTACCTTTTTGCCATGACTCATCTGTCTATAGTGTCTAATGTTCTGCCAAGTACTAAAAAATCTCTTGAAGTTCACCACGGCTCCTGGTACGATTGATACATTGATTCCATGGTTCATGAGTCCATCCGTACGAGGAGTCTACCTTTGTGCAATTTCTTCTGAATACTTCCACGACTCTAGTTCGTACCATCTTGGTACAGCTCGTACTGAGAGTCGTATGTTGCCTTCTTCCCGCTTCAGCCTTCCGACTTTCATCACAATTCTATGTAGGCTCATACAATCAAGGTACGTCTCGTACTGAGACTGGTACTTTGGCTGATTTTCTGCATTTTAAGGCTTCTTTTGCACATCTTTTCTCCAACACTTATTTTTCCCTAAAATCAAAGTAAAAGTGCCTTATATCCATATAAACATACCTAAGTCCATGCTATTTTCTCAGTTTTAAGCATTGAAAGTGCTGTAAACTCACAGCACATCAACACCTTCAACTTATGACTTTTGCATGTCCTCAGGCAATGAAAAGAAAAACTAAACGCGATGCTTAACTAGAAAATAAACCTAGGATACTACAGCCAATATCAAACAAAATTTTCAATATGACTCAAAAATAGTTTGACCCTTTTCCCATGAATCAAATTAGCACATGCACTACGAGCAACCAAAAAAGATGATAAACAGGGATCAAGACATGTCATCTAGCTATTAACAAGTAGTGAAGTCATTACCGATGCTTTTTACACAAACGACTGGTAAAGTTAAACATAAACCATGTACCCTTACAACAAACAAAGTCCCCCATTCACAGATATAGTAAAATATATGACATGAGACTGAACAAGCGAGACTCTCACTCATATAAAGAAGTTTCAAATAAAGCCTATCGGACATCATAAGCTTGCCCTTATTTTCTCTACTTCGATTTATCAGATGGTTAGATTAGGATCACTATGGGACTTGTTTTGGCTTGTAATGTAGGATTTTGGGCTGGGTAAGGTAGATATGAAATCTTTTGAGTGACTAAAACCCCTCCTTGACACTACATACATGTGACTCCATTTTGTTCACTTTTTTCACCCTTTTGCTTCTTGCATTTTTCCTCCCTTTTCACCCTTTTTTTCTTTCAACACTTGTATAAGTGAGATGTGTTTCTTTAAACTTTTATGCATCTTTCTCTTTTTATATTTTCTTTTTCAATTTTTCTTTCTTTTTCTTTTGTTACACCACACCTCATTTTTCACCTTTTTTTCTCTTTTTTCTCCCTTTTTCACCTTCCCGCTCTTTATAAACCCCTACTCTAGGCACCCTCAACTTAGGAATTTTTCCTATGTTGAGGTTCACAATGTCCAAGGAGAGACCAGGGACAAAACAGGTTCATTATAAAAAAAATGGGTACGGTTAATTGGTTAATTAAGGAAAAATGGTCTATTTAAGGCTCAAAAATTTGGATCAAGGGAATCATATGATATTGGTTGGGTTATTTAGGCTAAAAATGGTCTAAACAAGAATGGCCTATGATCCTTTCCTAATCAACCATCCTAAAACCTATGCAAAGAGCAATCGGGCAAGTTCTAGATCCTTTACATAGTATTGAACTAAGTATCAGACCTCACTCGCTCATGGCACATAATTTACATTCAGTCTATTTGTCTGGTTTATTCATAGCTTAACAAAAACTACACATGACAATATGCTAAATGACATAAAAAGATCCACAGAAAACATGCATGCAATCACAAGCACACAACTAATTCATCAAACAAATTTAACAGGGTCAATTTTTTTCAAATATGTCAAATCTAGTGCACTTTTATTGGCTTAGTACTCCTAAGCTACTTTCTAATTAAAGAAAAATCACAAAAAAATAAAATCCTTAAACATGTCGGTTCTACTAGATAGAATGTCCGAGGAAAAAGAAACACGGCAAGAAAAATCCTCGGATGAATCAAAATCCCAAAAAATACAAGTATACCCCCTCTCCTTTTTAAAAATCATGCTTCATCCCTGAAGCATAGAATGTAAGCATAGAGGGAAGGGAACAGACCTGCGGCTACTCAAACTTCACCATCCATGGGTTGCCTCCCATGCAACTCCTGATATAACGTCGCGACACGACGTAACTTTTGCGACTCTTTAAGAACCATCAAGGTACACCGCCTCGATTCCTCTTAATTCCTCCACATCTCCAAGATATAGCTTTATTCTTTGCACGTTCACTTTGAACCTTTTTCCATCTTTAATCAAGTTCCACTGCACCATATGGGGACAAATGCACCACTCTCGAAGGTCCCATCCATCTAGATTTCAACTTTTCAGGGTGCAAATGGAGCCTTGAGTTGAACAATAGGACCAGATTGCGTGTGTTAAACTCCCTTTTTGCAATCTTCTTTTCATTATAAATCTTCATTCTTTCTTTATAAATGGCCACACTCTCATAGGCTCTAAGTCAGAACTCATCCAACTCATTGAGCTGATCAAGTCTCAGCTTGGCTACTTCATTCCAGTTCAAATTTAGCTCTTTTAGAGCCCATAGTGCCTTATGCTCTAATTCGGCCAGTAAATGACATGATTTTCCATAAACCAGCTGGTATGGAGATGAACCAATGGGTTTCTTATAAGATGTTCGATAAGCCACAACGCATCATCAATCTTTCTAGACCAATCTGTCCGATTAGTATTCACTGTTTTGACAAGAATGGTCTTTATCTCCCTATTTGGAACATCCACCTGTCCACTTGACTGAGGATAGTAAGGTGTTGCCACCTTATGCTTGACACCATATTTCTCCAACAGGGTTCTAAGGAGGCAGTTACAAAAGTCTGATCCACCATCACTGATAATTGCTCCGGGAGTGCCAAATCTAGTGAAGATGTGCTTCTGCAGAAATGCTGTAACACTTTTGCCTTCATTGTTAGGTAATGCAATAGCCTCCACCCATTTCATTCCATATGAACTAACAAATGGGCCCATGAAGTCTATACCCCATATATCAAATAACTCAACTTCCAAAATAGGGGTCAATGGCAAATCATGCTTACGGGTAAGCCGCCCTGCCTTTGACACTAATCACATGACTTGGCGTAATCATAGGAATCTTGGTGAATAGAGGGCTAGTAATACCCGCATTGCAAGATTTTATGTGCAGTTCGAATGCCACTATGATGACCCCCAACTGGGGATGAATGACAGGCCTCCAGGATGCTCAACATTTCTACTTTTGGCACACACCTATGAATGATCCTGTCACGCCCCATAACTGGGGGGGAGGGCGCGACTGGCTCCCCATACCTGACTGACTAGAAAGCCAACTATATGACATCTGTAAATGTAACACTTAGGCCGTCCAGGCCACCTGTCAGAATCAACTGGAGCACAAACCAGGCCTATGATGTCTCGACAATACAGGGTAAACAACTGAAATGCAAAAAAGGCTATGAGTATGCTAAAATAAACAACAAAAAGCCAACAGGGCCACAAACTGAATACCATTGTACACACTAACTCCACAAAGCCTCTAAAGAGTAAACTAACTGATGGTCGGAACAAGGCTCCGACCTATCCATAACTGCATCTCAAAACTCTAATTGAAACAAAACCAGTCTTAGCTCCGGAAAGAAAGGAGAATACCAACACATCCACTAATCTCACGAACTGCTACTGCAACTGGCAATCTCGACCTTTACCTGCACTTGCGGCACGAACGCAGGTCCCCAGGCAAAGGGACGTCAGTATGAATGAAATGTACTGGTATGTAAGGCAGAAAACTATAAACATGTAAGATAGCAATGATAACTGAGCTAGAAATAAGGAATAGTAACAACCTGGAATCCTGGAAACTGAAACCTGGCAATAAGTCAATACTGAAGTGCAAATGCAATCAAGTAATGCACAAGAAAAACTATAATTGTAATCCCAGCAACCAGCCAACCATAAATCCATATATAAAATTTGTCCAGCCGGTGTACCATACCAAGGAAAAATAAAAATATCTCCAACCGATGTATCACACCGGGTTAAAATAAAAATATCTCCAACCGATGTACCACACCGGGGTAAAATAAAAATATGTCCAATTGATGTACCACACTGGGGTAAAATAAAAATATCTCCAGCCGATGTACCACATTGGGGTAAAATAAAAATATCTCCAGCCGATGTACCACACCGGGGTAAAATATAAATATCTCTAGCCGATGTACCACACTGGGGTAAAATAAAAATAATTCTCAATCATAATCATAAATAAGGCCGAGATGGCATATATTGTGTCAATTTAACACATATGGAATATAAATGACAAATGCTAAATCTGTGGCCGGAATAGGCCTCTTTCGTAACCCATAAATGCAAGTGAGAACCCATATCATGTAAAGCTAGAAAATATGTATATATATCACGTAAAGCTGTCTAATTATACATGAACATGTCGACTCAATTACTTGAAGGACCTTCAAGAGGTTTAGACAACATAAGAACTTTTGTAGGCTTACAAAACAATGAGTCCTACAAATAATCCTACTTATTTAACATATTACTTGGATAGAAACACATAGAGCTCATTTCTACACAATTCTTTAACATCTGGGAACTGCAAATATATACTGCCTACCAGGTGGTTTCTTTACCTGTATCGACAACTATACGTTGGAATTTCATTTCTAAATTTATCATGTAGATAAGCACATATAGTTCTTAATTCATTTGACTTATTTGCAACATGGAAATTATAACTAGGAACTTGGAGTTATTTGTCACATACATAGAGTTGAGAACTGAACTACAGACAAACAACGTATGAGACTTCTATATAATGTATAACTCATATTTAATTAACTGGGTGACCACCAGAAGACTTCCTGGTATTCAAAGTTCTGAGCTTAACCGATCAATATCATAGCTTGCACTTATACTTATTTAGATATTAGGAACGTTGGTACATGGGAGAATCTCTCCTCTGAATTTAGGAAATTCAATTGATAACTCAACCAGAGCTAAACATAAAGATGCATGAATTGAATATAACTGAAAGAATTCAACTGTATGTTATAACATGAAAATCATTTACATTAAGACTTCTTACTGGAAATACATATAAAGACTTGAGTTTTTGGACTCGTATACAACATCAAATACTTGACCGAGACATTAGCATAATTCTCGAAATATGATCTCTCAAAAACTTCTTAGATCAACTAGCACATATCAACACAAATTAGGGACGTAAAGACATAACTTAAGGATCTGAGACTTGGAGTTATATAACTTAGGAACTCGTGAGTGACCCTCTAGGTGATTCCTTATAGGCAAATAAAAATATATAGCCGTAATTGGGGTGATGCTGGATCGAATTACATAACTTTGCAATTATCTGCGGAGCTTAAGAAAGATTACATAATCGTAAGTGTCTTAGAATATCCTAGGATTACCCTTTTCAGACATGGTAGAAAATTTCAACACTTAGAATAGATAGCTTAAAATAATCATTTAGAGGTATAGCAGACAGCTTCTCAACTTAAGTTACTATTTTGCAGACGTTCAACTCTAATTATTTCGTAGAAGGTTAACACTTTAGTGGTTATTCATCAATGAAACACACACTGAACATAAACAACTTAATTTATAACTCTTTTTCTAAACATCTTTAGAACAGGGTTAATCTTCCTAGATGTTGCCTACCTCGTTCACTATCGTAACCCGTATCGTCTAATTTAACAATATTTAGCTCTGGTTTCCTTATTCATCTTAACTTCTTTGCCAAAAACTATTCACTGTACACTCAAGTATTTTACCCTGGTGTGCACTCTTCCATCAATTCTTATACGCACTTACCTATTTGCCTAATTGACAACTTACCCACGCTTTCCCCATTAACATGTATCAACATAGCTTATTCGCTATGTGCCGCTTGCTTAGCTTTAAAGAGGAAAAACATAAAATCTAGTTTTTGCCTTTAGCACTTTAAAACACAAACATATAGGAGGGATTAAAAATATTATTAAACTGTCATTTAAATAAGCTCGTTTACCCTCAATCGGCTAAGCGTCATCTTCTTAGCTTAAGTTTAATTGCATGTCGTCATCTTAGCATTTCCTACCAATTTCACTAAGTGACCAGATCTTAACAAATATTCAACATAAAATATACAGTATACTTCAAAGTACCATCTCACATTGCGCACGTTAAGGGGACTTCAGACTCGATTTAGAACTACGGCAACAATCATATAAAAATTACGTCTTTCGCTTCACATTTGTTCGCTTCAACCATTCTTAATGATTCAAGCTTTATTCCAAGTATTTCCAACCCTTTGGAAAGGATCATACATGCCTCAATATGATTTAAAAACATAGGAATATTGATCCTTTCAATAACTTAGTTTCGTGCTTAAAAACAAGGAAAGGGACACCTTTACATACCTTGGCACGTCGACTCTAATTTTGTCGAAAATCTTCCTTTCAAGCTTATCCTTAAGGATCCTTCCAAGTACAATTTACAAACCCAACAAGCAGCAACTTCACTTCACCAAAGTTCTGGAAAAATTGGGCAGCAACATGCCACAAAAACACATAAAGAAACAACAACACAATACTACAACATTCTCCAAGTTATAACCTCATAAACATAAAGAAATCAAACGGAATTACTTACCCTTTCTTGGATATGTTATCAGCTAAAGTAGGAGTAAACTCCTACTCTTTCCTCTGCCTAGAATCATCTAAAAATGCAGCAATACCACAATCAACCACAAGATAACAACAAGCCATAAATTTCTTCCAAGGTTCCCTTTTCAAAGCCCAAAAGAGACAATAATGAAGTTTCTTACCTGGGATATCTTTTCACCATGTGATAGGACTTTAAATTCTCTGAATTCTGAAAAAAAAATCAACTAAAATGAAGTAGAAATGAGCTTTCTAGATCCATTTTACTTCATATAGGCGGGCTGGCCAAGGTCTAGGCGGCGCCCGTGTACAGCGCCCGTGCAACATGCCCTCGCGCACGCGCGCACCTGCTGCCTGCCTGTCTCGGCACCCGCACCTTTCCCAGCCGACAGTGCTGTATTTAAACGAGCATAACTTTTTATTCCGAACTCCGATTGACGAGCGGTTTTTTTCATTGTAAACTAGACTCAAATACATTTCATTTGATATGTTATGGGACTTATATATCATTATATGTTCGTAGATATGACCATTTAAAGTTGACCCTTATTTACAAACTTCACATATTCTTCACTTTTCCCTTTGCACATGTTTCCTCCTCACCTAAGGACAAGATACGACCCATAATTCCCTTAATATGATATATAACCATCAAATAATCATCAAAAAAAGATTCTGGGGTGTAAGAGATCCCATTTGCACAAATGTGAAATAAGTGTGGTTCATCCCAATAGTATCTTCGGGCATCGAATAAGAACTTCTTCATCTGCTGGGGAGCCAGGTCTTCTGGGATCACGTCACTAACCAAAAAATTTGCAAAGTCAGTGAACTAGGGAATCAAGTCCTAAGATACAGCTAATGCCTGCTCATCTAGGAATGCATCAACAATATCAATCTCCTCTCTTGCCCTAGCTTCAAACTCTAGCCTGGATAAGTGATCAGTTACCTGATTTTTAGTCCCTTTCCGATCTTTAACCTCAAACTCAATTTTTTAAGCAACAACACCCACCTAATCAACTTAGGTTTAGCATCCTTTTTAGACATCAGATATCTCAAAGCGGCATGGTCTGTATGGACGATCACCTTAGTTCCAAGCAAGTATGCTCAAAACTTCTCGAATGCAAAAACCATGGCTAGTAGCTCCTGTTCTGTGACTGTGTTGTTCTTTTGGGTTGCGTTGAGTATTTTACTAGCATAGTAGATAGGATGGAAAATCTTTGCTCTTTGTTGGCCCAAGACAACTCCAAGAGCAACCCCGCTAGCATCACACATTACATCAAATGGAAGAGACCAATATGGAGCTATGATAATAGGAGCAGTGTTGAGTTTCTATTTCAAGCACTCAAAAGCCCTTATACATACCTCATCAAACATGAACTTTACCTCCTTCTCAAGCAATTTGCACAATGGCTGTGAAATCTTTGAAAAGTCCTTGATAAACCGCCTATAGAATCCTGCATGCCCTAAAAAGCTTCTGACTCCTTTTATGGAAATAGGGGATGGAAAACCTGCTATAACTTTAATTTTTGCCTTTTCCACCTCAATCCCTTTTCCTAAGATTTTGTGACCCAGCACTATTCCTTCTTTGACCATAAAATGACATTTTTCTAATTTAGGACCATATTAGTTTCTTCACATCCGTTCAACACTTTGCCTATGTGTTTGAGGCAAGATTTGAATGAGTCACCAACAACTGAGAAGTCGTCCATGAATACTTCGATGGTGTCCTCCACCATATCTGAAAATATCGACATCATGCAGCAGTGGAATATGGCCGGTGCATTGCACAATCCAAATGACATTCTTTTGAAGAAAATGTTCAAACGGGCAGGTGAAGATAGTATTTTCTTGATCTTCCGGGGCGATAGTGATATGATTATATCCTGAGTAGCCATCGAGAAAATAGTACCAACCTCTACTTACCAATCTGTCAAGCATCTGATCCATGAATGGCATTGGAAATTGGTCCTTCTAGGTCCAGTGGTTGAGTTTCCTGTAATCCATTCATACACGCCTTCCTGTAACTAGTCGTGTTGGTATCAGCTCATTCATCTCGTTGGGTACCACTATGATCCCACCTTTCTTTGGTACTCACTGTACTGGACTCACCCACTTGCTATTTGCAATGGGGTAGACTACACCAGCGTCTAGCCACTTGAAATCTCCTTTTTCACTACTTGCATTGGTGGGTTCAGGCGTCACTGATGTTTTATACTTGGTGCGTAGTTTGGCTCGAGCTATATCTTTTGAGTACATATACGTGGGGGAATCCCGATGATATCAGCTATGGTCTAGTCAATTGCCTTTTTGTGCCCTTTTAATACGGTGACCAAAGCTTCTACTTGCTAGTCTGTCAAATCTGCTGCAATAATCACTGGCAAAGTGTTGTCTTCACCTAAGAATGCATATTTGAGATAGGGCGGCAGTGCCTTCAGTTCAACGACTGGTGGTATCTCTGCTGATGGCTTTGCTAGCGGTGTTGAACGGTTCTTCAAATCAACGTCTAACTTCTTTGGTATGAAGTTATATGACCCCATTCCATCTAGGGATTTCACCATTTTTGTGTACTCTGATACCCCCATCTCCTTCATAATTCATCAAGACAGCTGCTAAGGTGTCAATAGTCATCATCTCTTCCACAGGCACTAACAACTTCTTGTGTTCCATCTGGGTGTTTGCATAAAGGTCGTTCCCTTGATGTCGGCCTGAATGAATCACAAAAGAAAAAAAAACAAAAATGTAAACGGGGAAATACAATCAAAAGTCAAATACAAGAAATTAATCTAATCTTAGTCGTATTCCCCGGCAACGGTGCCACTTTTTGATAATGCTCAAACTCACACTTCGTGAAAAAGTATGAAACGGTCATTGTCAATAAAGAACCCAACTAAGATGTTGGAGCCAAACCCATAGGGAATAGGGTAAGATCTAGCCTATTGCCGGTAAGTGAATTTGTTGGTGAGTTATCTCCAAATTGGAGGGTTAAAGAAAACAATATTAAAATAAAGATTATGGTTGTGACTGAAATCAAGGATTGCAAACAACTAAGGTAAGTGTTCCCCATGGGTTCATAACTACTTCGGGTATGCACACATGATCAATCCCAATGCTTAGTTGTAGTACTGATAACTAGGGTTCATCCAAATGACTAGTTCGTCCCTATTGGATGACTATACTCAATCACTGGGTCAGGTCTCATGAGCGATTTCAAGCTAACCGTTATCAATATGTACCAAATTTAACTATCCTACAACCAAAGCTCAAGTTAATACAATGATCATAAAGATCAAGGCTTTGTTGTAATTCTCTTTTCCTAATCTCTACTTCTCTAGGTTCAAGCAAGTAAGAATTCGGGCAAGTCCTAACATTGTACAGCATTAAGAAATGTTTAAACATGAAGAGAATACAATACAATGTTCTCGCATTGGTTTTGAATTACTTTTGTGCAATCCTAATTCGTTGATCCGCCATGGTTCCCACAACCCCTAGTTGTGGAGGTTTTAGCCTCTCATGGTTGTAAGATTATAATTCGCATTCATATACAAACACATAATTAAATACTTATAACAACAATTGGAAGGAAATCAGATTTGATTATCAAAGACAACCTCAAGAACAATGTAGGAAATCTAGAATTTGATCTCAAGAATCGTTCCTCAAAACATGATAAAAATTCACAATAATAACTATTCACACGTCTGCTAACTCAATTATGTTCTTCTCTAACTAAAATAAAACATAAAGGCTATTTATACAAACATTAGAAACCTTTCCTAAGCTAACAGGGAGTTTTCCATATCTGGTGCTGACTGTGCTACGACTGGGCCTACGACCCGTAGCAGGATTGTACGGGTCATACCTTCTTTCTGTAAGTTCTTGGCTGCTTCATGGCTCTGTTGGCATGCTGGTATGACTTGTACCTTCATCCTATGAGTCGTACATTGCTTTTGTCACTTGGCCCTGAGAACTCTGACATCTTCTGGAATTCTTCACAAGTGTTGCGGTACGACTCGTACCTTCTTGCCATGACTCCTACTATCTATAGTTTTTGAAGTTCTGCCAAGTACTTAAAAATCTTCTAATGTTCACCACGACTCCTGGTACGATTCGTATATTATTGCCACGGTTCATGAGTCCATCCGTAGAAGGAGTCTACCTTTATGCAATTTCTTTTGAATATTTCCAAGACTCTAGTTACGGCTCATACCATCTTGTTACGGCTCGTACTGAGAGTCACATGTTGCCTTCTTACCAATTCATCCTTCCGACTTTCATCACAATTATCAGTACGGCTCGTACTGAGACTGGTACTTTGGCTGATTTTCTGCATTTTAAGGCTTCTTTTGCACATCTTTGCTCCAACACTTATTTTTCCTTGAAATCAAAGTAAAAGTGCCTTATATCCATATAAAAATACCTAAGTCCATGCTATTTTATCAGTTTTAAGTGTAGAAAGTGCTGTAAACTCACAAAACATCAAAGTTTCCACTGGTAATAGGTCAAGGCACGACCCGTCAAGTCTCCCGACGGGTCGTTCTGTCACTCATTGGGACCGGCAGTGGCCTTTTTGCAGTTGGATCATTAAGGGTGTTTTCATAATTTCTAAGCTCCTAACTCCCTAATGAAGTCGTTTTAAGCTTCCTAAAGAGTGTTTTAATAGGGTTTAACCTAGCCTAAGTCATTATTCTCTCATGCATGATTGAATTGAAATCCTCTTCCCAGATCAAGCTAGAGTTCCTCCTCAATTTCTCTCTCAATTCTCTTGGGCTTTCAAGAACAGCGTAGAAATCAATCTACCCAGGTATGTAGGGCCATGAAGGGAGAAGTTGTTCCACCCTCATTCCCATTTCTTCTCTAATTCATGAATTCAAGCCCTCAATCAAGTGTATTGAAATTCTAGGGTTTTAACACAATTCTATGCAAATTCTCATGCTATGTCTTTGGGTCCAATACCTTCATGTTTTGACTGATGATTTAAGACTATTGGGGCAGATTTTACTCTTAGTTTAATTGTTAACCATGAGTTCAAGATTGTGAGAATTAAGCCCTATTATGCATGATATCTATCGGTTATTCTTGTTACGTTTTGTGTTAGTTTTAGACTTGGAGTTAGCTGGGGGCTTGTCCTAGCATCTCATCAGATAATAGAGGCTTTCAAACATAGACTTAGCATATTCAGCTTTATGACTCAACATTGTGCTATTATCTCTTTAATTTACAAGACTTTCGCTTATCCATGCTTATGTTAATTTTTGCTGGATTATGCTCTTAAGTCTTGCTATGTGTGTACTATGGGTTAGCTTGGACCCACACGTGGTTCTAGTTCCTGTGTCTTAATCTGGGGTCCCAGCTCGGATCGTTACAAACTTGGTATCAGAACCAAGGTTTAGGTTTGTCCAAGGGTGTCTAAAAGCCGCATTAAGTAGAGTCTTTTCCATAGGTGTAAAGCACGCCACACTCATGGAGAAGAGGCTACAAGACGTTTTAGGAAATTTTCCCTCCTTTCATGATCTATGTCGTGAGATGAAATACCTCTCCATTCCTCTAACTCGTGCTATAGACGTTTGCAATAATATGCCTCCACGACGAGTCAATGGTAGAAGAAATGACGATGGAAATGTGTCATGACCCGAACATAGGCCCGGATCGAGACACGGGACAAGGAACCCCGAGAGGCCTCAAGTCGACCCATGGCATAATCATAGCATAAAACAGCAAGAAAACAACTAACAGAATCATAACTGAGCGGAAGCTAACAGATACATAAGACATAATTTGGAAAAAATATATTCTAATACAAAGCTAACTCTATCTATACAAATCTGAAAGCCTCTACTAAATCGATGAGTTGCTGGGACAAGCAGCTAACGCTTAAAGTCTGAAAACTGAAACATAAAATAAATAAAAAACTATCACATCCTCGAGAGATGAGGACTCACTAAGAGCAGCTGAAATGGGAATGGAGCATATCTTACCACATGGCTGAGTCTGAAAACTTGAGTTTATATCATGAAATAATATAGCACATAAAGTATGCGGTCAGTACTTCGAATGTACTGAGTATGCAGGAAGCGTAAGTAAACTAAAACATGCAAGTATACAAGAAGGAGTAACTGAGTACATCACTGAACATATGAAGGAACTGAAATACAAGAACTCTATCTAAGATGCATATATATTAACATGAAGCAGTTATTTGAAGACATTCACTGAAGTATAAGGGTCATGTTTTGTACTTATACTGAGAACTAAATCTATAAATGACATCATACACTGTACTGACTATTTGCGGATAATTAAGTTTGAATCCTACTAAACTGCTTTTAACTTAAATCTGAAATCACATGGAGCCGAGCTGAACTAATATAGTAGACTAAGGGAGACATTCTCTGCTACTGAGAATCCCTGACTGACTAAAGGAAACATTCTCTGCTATAAAGAATCGCTGACTGACTAAGAGAAACAGTCTCTACTATTGAGAATCCCTGACTGACTAAGGAAAACATTTTCTACTATTGAGGATCCCTGACTGACTAAGGGAAACATTCTTTGCTATGGAGAATCTCTGACTGACTAAGGGAAACATTCTCTGCTATAGAGAATCCCTGAATGACTAAAGGAAACATTCTCTGCTATGGGGAATCCCTAACTGACTAAGGGAAACATCCTCTGCTATAGCGAATCCCAGACTAACTAAGGGAAACGTTCCCTGCTATGGAGAGTCCCTATTATACTAGAACATGGAGGTCACTAGTCTGACATCGTTCGTCTAGTCTAAGTCACTTCAGCTAAATAAATACATGAGAATTCAACTATTTACATCATACTGAATATCATGCTAAATTCATTTAGAGTTGGTTAAGGCTACACTCTACTAATCAACAAGCCTAAAAGTCTGAAGGATCATTCTCATGCTTTATCATCATAATTCATATCATCATAATCTTGAATCATCATTTAAATCATACATTCTACTTTCATTAAGTATTTATAAGATCAGATCGTACTCTAAACATGTCCACAACATTTATGTCATGACCCGAACGGAGTCCCGGATCGTAGACCTAGAGACCCCAAGTCGACCCATGGCATAAGCATACAACTAGCTCACTCACTAAACATGAATATAATCTCACTGGAAGTCTAATTCAACATCACATAAGAATAACATCCGAAGATGGATATACATAAGTCTGAAAACCTTAAGCTTGGACGAGTTGATGGAACAAGACCCCAACTAACTCAATAATACTGGAACTGAAAATACATAAAGAAAAATGATAGTCTAGTCCTTGAAGGATGAGGACTCACCAATCCGAGCATATACTATCTCTGAAAAATTGTCTAAGATCGGGACTGAAGCTGCGAGCTGGGTCCTGTATCATGAAATGAACATTATAGAAAGTATGCGGTCAGTACGTGGAATGTACCGAGTATGCAAGGTAAGTAAAACCGCTCTAGTAAAGTAAATCATTTAAAATATTTCATAACATATCCTAAGCTTTCAAGTATAAGTAGATGGGCTGCATGCATTCATTTTGTAATTGCAATCTTATCATAACATGACCATGCATAGCTTTATAACCTCATGACTGACTCAAATGACTCAAAGCTAAAACATAACATTTATATTGAAAAGCTGAACAATGAGTCAAACCTTAATTTTAGAACATGTATGCGTAAAGTAATCATCATGAGTAATGAATAGGCAAATCTGAATAATATAGACAGTGGGAGACTCGTCACTTAACCGACATACCACGATAGAGCTTACGTGGTCTCGACTATCACACACAAGTGGGCAGAGCCGTCCAAAACCTTGCCAGGGATAAGGACACTACCATGATATTTATATCAAGCTGAAGGGCCAATCGAGCCAAGGATAGCTCACAAGGGAGGTCCCAATATTATAATAGTATCAATCTACGTTGGCGCGTAATTCTAGGACATAGGGTGATCGACCCTTAACCCGCTCGGTGCTAGACTCTTCTCCCAAAAACATTCAATGCTCTACATCGTATGTAACGAAGCTCAACATCGTCTATTGACGAAGCTTAACATCGTCTCTTGATGAAGATCAACATCATGCATAAGTCAACATCGTATGAAACAAAGCTCAACATTATCTATTGGCAAATCTCATTAATAAGATCATGCATAGACTCAACATTATGTAAGAATGAAGCTCAATATCGTCCTTCGACAAAGCTCGACAATGACATATATCTCAATTATGAATTTATTCATATAAGAAGATTTATTTCAAAACATACCACAAGCTCAAATATAGGTGGGAGCATCTACTCCAAATCATGTGGTAAGCTACACGAAGGAATATTTAACTCAACATACCACAAGCTAGAAATCATGAAATTTGAGAGACTTCACTCCAAACAATATGGTAGGCTTATTTCGAGAAAACTCATCATTTTAAAAAAACATTGCATTGCCCAAAGCTTTATCTTACTTGGATCTACTCAATTCATTTTGAAAAAAATATCATAATCATGGGTAATTTTAAAAACATGCTTTTCATCATCAAATCTCATCATCATGCATTCATCACCATCATCTTCTTTCATGAACTTCTCATCCATGGGCATTTAAGTTTCATAACTTAGAAAATATAATTTGTATTGAAAATAATTTAAAATCTTCCCAAGCTTCACAGTTCATCAATATAAATGGAATGTAATCATATCCATGTATATCGATTGAAGAATTATGCAATTCGGTGAAAACCCCAAACTTGATCATAGGCGATTTATCATAATTTGATAGAAATTGGGCATGGGTGTGGAAGAAGACACCCATTCATAGACTTACATACCTAGGAATGGTGAATTCTAACACCTTCTAATTTCCCAAGCTGAGATTCCTATGGAAACCTTGAGATTTTGCCTTGAATCACCTCTTCAATCCTTCAAACTTGCATGCATGGAAAGAATGACTTAGAATAGGTCTTCCCCTACTAAAAACCCACTAAAAACATCCTTAAACAACATAATATAGGCCCCTAGGATTTAGGAATTATGGAAAAGCCCTTACTAAAATCACTGAAAATAACTGTCAGGGGGTCCCAACGAGGGACCGAACGACTCATCACGAGGTGTCATGACTCGTCAAGTCATCCATCAGGTACACAGGTTATCTAATCTCTTTGGGCTCGTAACGGGTGACTTAACAATCCGTTGTCACTAACCACGACTCATGGCCACCTCCCGTCATGTACACTGCTTCCCTAACTTCAACTTGCTTAAATTTCACCTAAAGGCTCATACCATGACTCGTTGCCTATCCTAACGAGTCGTGGTCGCCTCCTGTCAAGTGCACTAGGGGACTTCACCTATTCTTTTACTTTTCTCTCACCCACGGTTGACCTAACGACTCGTGGTGTCTGACCACGACGTTCCCACACCCGTGGGGACTCCTTCTCCTTCAGGCCTCCCCACGAGTCACCTGATGACTCGTGGGGTCTTCTTATGAGTCGTCCAATGACTCATCCTGCAACTAAAGCAACCAATTCCAGTTTTTCCCCATTTCAACTCTCGGGTCCGATCTTTGAGTTCTTGGGGTATAACAATTTAAATCTCAAATTCACATTATATAGCATATATTCTAGATGCATGAAAGCTCCATAAGTTTAACTCGTACACAAAACATTTTACATCGAAATCATAGTGAAAACATGTACATACTTTACATTGATCAAAGCCCATAAGTTCTAAGCATGTTCCAACACATATAACACAACATATGTTCTAGAGTTGCGGGGACCCACATGATCTACATATACTTTAAACATGGATACAATTTCATGATAAGAGCATGAACAATTGATGAAATCCCATTTCAAAGTCTAGACTAACTCAATGTGAAAATCCCACATTATTCTATTCACATATCATACACATATTTCAAGGAGGTGCAAGTAACGTCATAAGCATACACTACTATTAACAATGATGGTTCTTAGAATTTAGGAAAAACATAGGATAATTCATGCATAAATTGAAACCCTAGAACATGCTTTTCTAGAATCAAAGGATTTAGGTTTTTAGCATAATAGTTTAGGGCACAAGGATGGAAGGAAATCCTTGCTGCAAACCCACATACTTGCCTAGAAGGAACCTCCCACTACAGCTTGAACCTTGATGTCATACCCCGTAGAATTCCCGGCACCTAGACGACCTATTCGCACATTGGTTAAGCAAATTTGAAGGCCATACGTGCTGTAGAAAGGCCCGGAAAAAAGATCGAACGAGAAACCCGTCGAACCATCGCGGGAGGAGCTGAGGCAGAGCCCCTCCGCGATGGCAGCGTGTCACGGAGGTGAGGCCTCCGCGATGGCTCCGTGACACGTTTCCCTTGTCCAGGCCCAAGTATATATAGGCCACTTTGGTGTTGAATCATTTAATCACATATAAATTTCTAGAGAACAGAGCAAAGCGGCACTGAGAAGGTAAGAACGAAGGAAATTATATAATTTTCATTCGATTACGCTGCCAAACGCTGCCCAAACTCAAATTAGTCCCAGATACCAAGGTATTTAGCAGCAGAGAGCATTCCTACGGATTCAGTTTCGTAAAATACGGCCGACGAATCGTCGAGCCACCGAGCTAAGGTAAGTGGAATTGCTCTAAATTAGTGTCTATGCGTTCCTAGCTGTGAAGTGAATATTTCTCCCTTTTGGACCTCTGAAAAATAGCGAGTTTCTGGCCGTATTTCGATAAGCCTAAGTTTAGGCTATAAACTATATCGAAAGTGACGTTGCCTTTTGAAACAAAGTTGTATTTAGTATTGATTGACATATTTATGAATGCAGTTGGGAGAAAACAGTTGAAGTATCGGCCGAGCCTCGTCCGACAGACGAATAGCTCACGAATAAGGTATGTAAAGTTAGTTTCCTTCGGCAAGTTAAGTAATATCAGTATAGTGTAATAAATTACGGACCAGTAGAATGTTCAAAAGTCGAGTATTGCGTTATTATGAATATTGGTACGATGTGAGAAACATTGGGTCGTAATGTATATGAAATCTATCAATATGATATAGATTCTAACGCAAGTGTTAGAGATTGCCCAGTATACTCAGTATGTGATGTGATATGCCATGTTAAGATATTGTTGTGTTCAGTCGAAACCTCGTGAAGTAGTACAGTATCCGTAAAGCATTTCAGAAACATAATAGCAGACTAAAATGACGTTTAGAAAGCATGCCAGGAATAGTAAATTAGGTTACTATAGAAAATCAGTATACCGCATAGTTCAGCAGAAAGACTATATTGGTACATACATATATAGTACTTCCAGCCTCAGCATGTATTAAGTATGTACATATTTCTATCACTAGTCCAGCATATAGTGTATACAGAAACTTAGTAAACAGCAGAGTTTTCAGCAAAAACATTATCTTATATAGCATTTGCCCAGTACAGTCCGGAAGGAGACTACATTCATATTTATACATCTTTACCTGCCTCAGCACGTATTAAATACGTACAGATCACTATCATTAGCTCAGCATGTAATATATATGATACTTTACCCCTATTAGCCTCAGCATGTGAGATACACAGACAACATTACTAGTTGAGACCGTTGTATTGTTTGGGGTTGGATTACCCAGCATCCCTGACCGCCCCAGGGTTAATAGCTGTATCGACTCGTCCGCCAGAGGATGAGGATACGTCACTCTACGGAGTGATATGCCGTCCCGCAAGGGGACGAAGATGGGATGCCAGTTTCCCCATAGTGTGCCTTGGTCGGCCCTTATACACCCCCGTCGAGCGGGTACGCCCGGGGTGTTGATTCAGGAGTCCTTCGGACTCAGGTACAGTTATAGTCAGGGGTTCAGCGAGCCCAAGTGCATACCCAGGGGACCGGCAGGATGCTTACATCCAGTGTAGGAGATGGGATGACCGGGGTAGGGGTATAGATTCTGTGCTGGTTGTACCTCCCGGCTTATGGGGGCCGGGTAAGGTTTGTGTGTGCTGTGTTATGTTATCATGTTATGCCATGCTATGTTAGATACGAGTAGATCAACAGTAGAGGGATATACCTCCAGGTATGACTTCTATTTCTTCCCAGTGTAAACGAGAAGGTATGACTTACATTATCAGACAGTTAAGCTATTCTTTCTATTTCAGTTTCCTCAGTTCTATTATTGTGTTCAGATGTTTCTTTCAGTTATTGCTTTACATACTCAGTACCAGCGGTACTGACGCCCGGTGAAGTGCTGCATTACTCGCCTGCAGGTACTCATAGACGAGCAGGTGACACTACGTGATTCCTGTCAGCGTTGAGCATTCAGCTCCTGTCATCCGTAGACTGAATTCCAGAGGTGTACTTCAGTTTCTGTTGTTATATAGTATGGGTAGGTCGGGGCCCTGTCCCGATCATTTCTATTGTTATTCCTAGAGGCTTGCAGTCTGTATATTTCCCTATGGTCAGTTGAGCCGGTCGTGTGAGGCCGTGCAGTTGTTAGCTATTAGTACTCTTGCTTCTTGTATGTTGTCCGTGTGGGGCCATAAGTTTGACAGTAGCGGTGACCTTGCCGGTCACGTAGCCTTCTAGTATTTTATTGCTGAATGCAGATAACTAGACAGCATGGTGGCCTTGTCGGCCCGCATAGGCTTCCCTATAGTTGTTTGTTCTGGTCAGCTGTTATTACAGGTACAGGAGGCTATAGGCCAATGGGCCGGGGGCTGTGTTTACATCCGTTATATACCCCTTTGTTTCCAGAAATGTGAATTAGAGCCAGCCAGGCACCAGATGTGCCTAGGCTTAGCAGTCCAGTAGTTCAGGTCCTAGTAGGGCACCAGGTGCCAGTCATACCCCCCAAGGCGGGGCGTGACAAACTTGGTATCAGAGCAGGTCGTGTCTCAGGGAGTCTGCAAGCCGTGCTAAGTAGAGTCTTGTCTATGGATGTGTTGTGCACCACATACTATAGGCAGGAGGCTGCGAGGCATGATATGATGGTTACCCTTCTTTCTTAGTCAGTCGTGCTTTAGAGCGGTACAGTATAGGGTTGAGTCCCTGAGAACTTACCATATTCTTTGATTACAGATACAAAGGCAGATCAGCATTACCCTATCACAGGCTGAAGATCAGAGATAGCAACAGAAAAGAACCTCAGTCAGTTACATGATAATTACAGCAGCAGGAGGGGGTATCAGAGACCTCCCAGCGTGATACCGTTATTGGCATTACTCCCAGTATATGTTGATAACGTCAGAATAGGAAGTCAGAAATATAATGTATATATGAACTCATTCATTTATTAGCTATATGAGATCTGATTATGATTACAGATAAGGTCAGACCACCAGATAAGTATGAAAAAGAGAGGAAAATGCAGGAATCCCGAATACATCTTGTTGGATATGGTACAGTTGAACGCTTTTATTTGTTGCAATAAGAAAAGGGCTATCCCTACCTCCTGATTTTGATGCCAGTATAGTAAAGGGGCATAACACTTGAGATGGGGTTGCCAGATCAAGCAGTAAGTAAAGATGGGCTGAGTGATCCTAGTAAGTATTAGAAAATATAAAAAGCCCTTATGATTACGTAAGTTGTGCAGACCCTTATGGTAACAAGCCAGTAAAGAAAGTAAGACTGTTAGCTTACCCGAAGTAGGGGTAACAGACCTGCTAGTGATGAATGCCTAATAATAGTCAAGTTTGAGTCAGAAAAAGGCCAAGTCTGCCATATACGCCAGAAGAAGTATAGGCCGAGGCTTGATGAGTAATCTCATTAGCAATGGAAGGCAGGTACCTTGAACCCCAGAGTTCAGTCTAAGCCAGATGGGAGGAAGAAGCAGGAATGTCAGATCTTGTGGGGAAATTAGAACTACCCGGATTGATAAAGTATCGTATTAAGGATTAAGCCTCGGGCTGACAGTAAGACTACGGTTCAGAATACCGCAGCATGTCCGCTATGGAAAAGTTAAGAAGTTACCGATACAGCAATTCTAATCTAGTGTAGCCTAGAGATAAGGCCCAGCAGACAGTTATGGGCTCTCAATATATGCCTAGTAAGGCTACCGGATTCGAACGTCGATCCCCACATCGCAAGAGTGGCGGAATTTCAAACAGCAGACAATAACTAGAATGTTTATGTTGTTACTTTCAGAATGGGGTGACAATGCAATGAAATGATGAGTCAGGGCCGGAGATATTATTAGGCTGTAGAAGAAATGTATCATGTACGATGTGAGACTCAGCAGAACATGTCAGAGGTTATGAATTACCGCAGGAATCAGTACATATTGTACGTAGCTAGCGATATATATGTATACAGATCATAGATATGTTGTGAGTGGTTGCCTATAAGGGCTACAATCACAGATGCTGATTAGTAATAGAAAGCCTATACAAATTGCATTGCGGAAAAAAAAAAGAGAAGAAAAAGGGAGAAGAAAGAAAGAAAAGAAGAAGAGAAAGGGCGGATTAAGTGTGAGTGTGAGTTACGTATGAAGTCATAGAAACTATCTCAGTTCTCAGTTATTAGATTAACAGACTTATCCGTTGTTGTCAGATCTAGGCTCTAGGAGCTTACCAGAGTTATTGACCTAAGACAGATGGCCAGATGATAGGGGCGCAGTTAGACGGTCTACCGACCAGCTGGCGCCCGCATTAGCAGGGAGGCATCCCTGAAGATCGGTAACAGTAGTGCATGTGCCAGAACCAGGATTAGAGGTCGAGTAGGCAAATTTCAGAGATTAGCAATACCAGAACTGTTCTAGCATGTTAAGTGGTCATACGTCGTTTTCCCAGCCTTGTGGGCGACAGTCGGCCTTAGTCAACCTAGCAGTTGTTATGTAGAACCCCCCCCAGAAGTCAGCCGGCCGTCCCAGTCAGAATACCCGTGGGTACCCCAAGGAAGGGTCCACATCAGTAGTAAGTGACAGGCTGGTACTTCAGCTGGGTTTCGTAAGATATTCAGATACAGAGTCCTAGCGGAAGGCCAGTAGTTACAGAATAGCCTATAAGACTGAGAATTCCTCAGAACAGCAGTATAGATCCAAGTGGATACACACAAGGCATAAGTAATTGATAGTACCCTGCTAGCACAGTGTTTATTAAGATCGGGGGATCAGTAGACTCCCCGTGAAGATCCAGAGATTGATCGCCTGGGAGTAAGTTGAATAAGTCCAGCCTTCCAGTGGGTTAAGCAAAATAACAAAGCAATTAGATGCCCACGAGTTTGCGATTATGCACGAACTATAAGCACTCAAGTAGCACGGGTAGAGTATGGTGGGACTACTGCCACATTCGGGTCATTCAACCCGACTATTCAGTTATTTAAGGTTATGCAGCCAGATCATTAGAGGTCATGGTCGATATCAGGACCCCCTGATCAGATACGGGCACATGGTGTGCAGATAGTCGTTCAAGGTTACCTTAGCAACAAGCAGCTTTAGCATGCGGCCAGAAGGCCATATAAGCTCTAGTTATACCGGTAGACTACTTGTCGGATTCTCCGGTATAATAAACCAGTATGACCGTCAGTTATATGTCGAATTTTGTAAATGTGAATTTTGGTTGAGTCCAGTAGCCTTTTTTGTCACATGGTGTCAAAGGCTGGGGTACAGATAGATACACAAAAAAAAAATTAAAGTAGTGGGAACATAGCCTAGATCTACCACTCCGATCGAAGTACGCAGTCCCTGCGGTTAGTCGGGTACTGCAGTTGACACAGAAGGCAGCAAAAGTTCCAGTAGACTGAGGCGTGTGAGCAGAACTTCCAAGAGTTAACAGCCAGGTTAACCTCAGCCCCAGTGTTAGCATCGCCAGAAGGTACAGAGGGTTGGTGCAGCATGGTAAGGTAACAGTTTATGCTTTCAGGCAATTGAAGAAACGTGAAAAGAATTGTCTTACCCATGACCTGGAGGTAGTTGCAGTAGTTTATACTTGAAAAATCAAGAATTTTGTGTCACCCGGGGCATCGTCAGTAGTTTATGAGCGAGGCGCATTACGCCCACTATTCTCTTCATCCCGATATGACAAAGAGGTACCATGACATTAAAGAAAACTATTGGTACCCCAGTGTCCTAACTGCCAACAGTTGAAGGCAGAATATCAGAAACCAGGCAGGTTAACCTAGAACATAGCTGTGCCTCTTTGGAAATGAGAAGCGGTGAATATGAATTTTGTAGCAAGATTTCCCCGTACTAAACACAGACATGGCTCTATATGAGTGATAAGTGACAGATTGACAAAAATCAGCTCATTCTTGCCAGTAAGAACTACTTTCTCGGCCGAAGATTATGCTGAGTTGCATATCAGAAAGATAGTCAGATTACATGAAATACCTGTAGCCATTATTTCAGACAGAGGAGCACACTTCACAGCTAGATTCTGGCAGTCATTTCAGAAGAGTTTGGGAGCGCAGATTAATTTAAGTGCAGCGTTCTATCCTCAGACAGATGAGCAGGCTGAGCGCACAATTCAGACGCTCGAAGACATGTTGCGAGCGTGTGTGCTAGATTTCAGTAACAGCCAAAAATGAGCATTTACCATTAATCGAATTTGCCTCCAGAATTAGAATCCATTCATCCGGTCTTCTATGTAACTATGCTGAGGAAATGCATAGGAGACCCGTCCAGAGTAGTCCCAGTCCAGAATATTCAGGTTACGAAAAAGCTGGCCTGCAAAGAGGTTCCAGTAGCTAGCCTAGACAAACAGATTTGCAGATATGAGGACCAGATATCCTCACCCATTTAAGCGACAGGTATGTCCGTATTATTGCTATGTAGTATCTTATGGTCCTGTATGTATAAGTGAGACAGATTGATATTTAATTATCCAGTGGATCCTAGAATATTATGTGCAGTGCCTGTGTTGGACTTTTCTGCATTTCAGGTTTTTGCTATAGTCCATATTACAGGGGAAACTCTGCCAATTTTTTTTTTATTTTTTTTTCCAGAAAGTAAGTAAGTAATCCTCCAGATAACAGTGTACATTCGAGGACGAATGTTCTTAAGGGGGGGAGAATGTCATACCCCGTAGAATTCCCGGCACCTAGACGACCTATTCGCACGTTGGTTAAGCACATTTGAAGGCCATACGTGCTGTAGAAAGGCCCGGGAAAAAGATCAGACGAGAAACCCGTCGAACCATCGCGGGAGGAGCCGAGGCAGAGCCCCTCCGCGATGGCAGTGTGTCACGGAGGTGAGGCCTCCGCGATGGCTCCGTGACACGTTGCCCTTGTCCAGGCCCAAGTATATAAAGGCCACTTTGGTGTTAAATCATTTAATCACATATAAATTTCCAGAGAACAGAGCAAAGCGGCAGTGAGAAGGTAAGAACGAAGGAAATTATATAATTTTCATCCGATTACGCTGCCAAACGCTGCCTAAACTCAAATTAATCCCAGATACCGAGGTATTTAGCAACAGAGAGCATTCCTACGGATTCAGTTTCGTAAAATACGGCCGGCGAATCGTCGAGCCACCGAATCGTCGAGCCACCGAGCTAAGGTAAGTGGAATTGCTCTAAATTAGTGTCTATGCGTTCCTAGCTGTGAAGTGAATATTTCTCCCTTTTGGACCTCTGAAAAATAGCGAGTTTCTGGCCGTCTTTCGATAAGCCTAAGTTTAGGCTATAAACTATATCTAAAGTGACGTTGCCTTTTGAAACAAAGTTGTATTTAGTATTGATTGACATATTTATGAATGCAGTTGGGAGAAAACAGTTGAAGTATCGGCCGAGCCTCGTCCGACAGACGAATAGCTCACGAATAAGGTATGTAAAGTTAGTTTCCTTCGGCAAGTTAAGTAATATCAGTATAGTGTAATAAATTACGGACCAGTAGAATGTTCAGAAGTCGAGTATTGCGTTATTATGAATATTGGTACGATGTGAGAAACATTGGGTCGTAATGTATATGAAACCTATCAGTATGATATAGATTCTAACGCAAGTGTTAGAGATTGCCCAGTATACTCAGTATGTGATGTGATATGCCATGTTAAGATATTGTTGTGTTCAGTCGAAACCCCGTGAAGTAGTACAGTATCCGTAAAGCATTTCAGAAACAGTATAGTAGACTAAAATGACGTTTAGAAAGCATGCCAAGAATAGTAAATCAGGTTACTATAGAAAATCAGTATACCGCATAGTTCAGCAGAAAGACTATATTGGTACATACATATATAGTACTTCCAGCCTCAGCATGTTTTAAGTATGTACATATTTCTATCACTAGTCCAGCATATAGTGTATACAGAAACTTAGTAAACAGCAGAGTTTTCAGCAGAAACATTATCTTATATAGCATTTGCCCAGTACAGTCCGGCAGGAGACTACATTCATATTTATACATCTTTACCTGCCTCAGCACGTATTAAATACGTACAGATCACTATCATTAGCTCAGCATGTAATATATATGATACTTTACCCCTATTAGCCTCAGCATGTGAGATACACAGACAACATTACTAGTTGAGACCGTTGTATTATTTGGGGTTGGATTACTCAGCATCCCTGATTGCCCCAGGGTTAATAGCTGTATCGACTCGTCCGCCAGAGGATGAGGATACGTCACTCTATGAAGTGATATGCCGTCCCGCAAGGGGACGAAGATGGGATGCCAGTTTCCCCATATTGTGCCTTGGTCGGTCCTTATACACCCCCGTCGAGGGGGTACGCCCGGGGTGATGATTCAGGAGTCCTTCGGACTTAGGTATAGTTATAGTCAGGGGCTCAGCGAGCCCAAGTGCATACCCAGGGGACCGGCAGGATGCTTACAGCCAGTGTAGGAGATGGGATGATCGGGGTAGGGGTATAGATTCTGTGCTGGTTGTACCTCCCGGCTTATGGGGGCCGGGTAAGGTTTGTGTGTGCTGTGTTATGTTATTTCATGTTATGCCATGCTATGTTAGATACGAGTAGATCAGCAGTAGAGGAATATATCTCCAGGTATGACTTCTATTTCTTCCCAGTGTAAACGAGAAGGTATGACTTACATTATTAGACAGTTAAGCTATTCTTTCTATTTCAGTTTCCTCAGTTCTATTATTGTGTTCAGATGTTTCTTTCAGTTATTGCTTTACATACTCAGTACCAGCGGTACTGACGCCCGGTGGGGCGCTGCATTACTTGCCTGCAGGTACTCATAGACGAGCAGGTGACACCACGTGATTCCTATCAGCGTTGAGCATTCAGCTCCTGTCATCTGGAGACTGAATTCCAGAGGTGTACTTCAGTTTCTGTTGTTATATAGTATGGGTAGGTCGGGGCCCTGTCCCGATCATTTCTATTGCTATTCCTAGAGGCTTGCAGTCTGTATATTTCCCTGTGGTCAGTTGAGCCGGTCGTGTGAGGCCGTGCAGTTGTTAGCTATTAGTACTCTTGCTTCTTGTATGTTGGCCGTGTGGGGCCATAAGTTTGACAGTAGTGGTGACCTTGCCGGTCGCGTAGCCTTCTAGTATTTTATTGCTGAATGCAGATAACTAGACAGCATGGTGGCCTTGTCGGCCCACATAGGCCTCCCTATAGTTGTTTGTTCTGGTCAGCTGTTATTACAGGTACAGGAGGCTATAGGCCAATGGGCCGGAGGCTGTGTTTACAACCGTTATATAGCCCTTTGTTTCCAGAAATGTGAATTAGAGCCAGCCAGGCACCAGATGTGCCTAGGCTTAGCAGTCCAGTAGTTTAGGTCCTAGTAGGGCACCAGGTGCCAGTCATACCCCCCAAGGCGGGGCGTGACACTTGAAACCTTTGAAGAAACCCTAGTTAAATCCTTGAGTCTTGAGATAGAGGAGGAAGAAGAGTTTGAGAGGGTATCTTGAAAGAATGAGAGATTTGGCTAGAAGAAACCCTTAAAACGTCCCATCTAATACTCAAAACGATGAAGTTTAGAAGTTAGAAGCATAGAATTTTACGAAAACACCCTTGGAAATTCATAGGAAAAATTCATCTATTAGTCCCCATGAGGCACTCCATGAGTTGTGGGGTTGACAATGACTCGTGGTGCCAATTCGTGGAGTGCACTAGAACTTTTCTAAAAAGTTCCTCGAATCTGCCGATGACTGACTTCACGAGTCGTTAGTTGACTTAACAACTTGTGACTCCTTCCGTTATCACTGAAATCTTTGTGACTGTAACTTCCCCTAGACAACACTCCGGACGACTCGTTACTGGATTTAATGAGTCGTTATGTCCCTCGTTCCCTGCAGTCTTGACATTTCAAGCTGCTGCTTGTGACAAGGACCCCACGAGTCGTGACGTGGGTCGTTACCTTGGAGCTCTGAACAGGACCTCATTGACTACTTGCCACGAATCTCACCACAACTCGTGGAGTCACCTAATGAGTCATACCACGACTCGTTCTGTGGTGAAATTTCCACTTTCCTTCTGAATTCGTTCTTTAAGTCTGGGGTCTGATCTTACAAACTTTCGGGGTGTTACAAAATGGCCATGGAGTAGCAATGGAGAAGGGCATCAGCCAGCCCCACCAGCTCCAGCTGATCCCTTCCCTGAGAAGGTTACTCATGCTGAGTTTAGGGTGGTATTTTAGATGTTAGCACATGCCCTGAACGCACAGGTCAACCAGCAGGAAGTGGCCCATGTTCCCCAGAATGGATGTTACACCCCATAAGTTTATATCGTGTGGCGAACACGTGCGTACATATGTTGAGAGTTTTAGAGTATGACACACACGTAAAAAGGTTCGAGGGATGAACGCATGAGCACGGTGCCAAGTAAGCAGGTGGAAGAGGGCCAGAAGCAGGCTGCTACGGGCGCCGCATCGTGGACCCCCTCCCCCGCGTTGGGTATGAAGTCCCATTTCATTACACATTTCCCCAATGTCAAATAATGGCCCTGTGACACTTCCTCTCTATTTTTGATCCATTTTCCGTAAAGTTGTGCCACTAAAATCCATCCAAATGAAAATTCATCTTGGATAAAGATTTCTATGCCTACGAGAAGAATCTCTGCGAAATTATTTCTTGAAAATTTGCCTGGTACATTGGAACCCCGCCGAGTAAAGGTTTTTGGAATTGCTCTAAATTGGATTCTAAATGACCACATGCAATTGGTAAGCATTTCTTCCTTCTAAAAACTCGAGATTGTGAGTTTTCGGCCGATTTAAACAGATTTGAATTATAGTTATTATTATTATTGAAAGATATTGTTGGTTGCCGAATTTAGTATTGAAAATAGCCCTATTCTCTCAGCGGAAGGGCTGCGGTTGAGTGGAACCACCGGTTATAGGTTTAAACTCATCAGTTAAATGAGAATCGACATTCGAAGTATGTTAAGGCTTATCCATTTGGAAAGTTATTCTCGTCGTATGATGATACGACCTATGTTTTGAACGTAGATAGCAATCCTATATGTTGTAACTAGTTGTTGTTTGTAGATAAGGATTATACATGTTATGATTAGTTGTTTTCAGTAAATTATGATTATATAAGTTGTGGTTAGCTACTAAAGGATGATTCGTGAGTATATTACAGTATCCCTTGTCAGGAAAGGATATGCTAAGTATGACTCACGCTAGGAGCATCATGGAAACTCCTCTGTTCTTCTGTTCACTGTATTAGTAAAATTCTGGAGTTTTGCTGCCATGCCAAGGACTTAGAAGTTTAGGGTTAGCTGTTGGGCCTGAGTTGGTAAATTGGACAATATAGGGCGCAGCTGGGTGATATAACTATCGGCTGGACGCCTGTATGGTCAGTAAAGCTTGCCTAGAGGCCGTTGGCGTACCTTGAATCCTCCAGGGACAGAATTCGAATAGGATGGTCCTATCCTAGAGTCAGCGGCACCAGGGTTGCCTTGGTGAAATGGGTGACAGAATACCATCTAATTAGCTACTGCCAGTGACGGTTAGTATCAGTCGACTTAGTGCTTTTCGGGCAGGTTGCCCAGGAGGTTATCCTAGTTGTATTAGTCAGATAGACCCGTGGGTACCCTACGGAGGGAACCTTATCAGAAGTTGAATGCGGGGCCAACGCCCCAGCCCGCTCTTATAGATACTCAAATATAGGTTGCCGCATGTGGCTAGGACCAAGTAAACCTACCTACGAGTTTAGGGATCGCCTAGAGAAGTTATATAGAATTTGAACAGACCAAGTTAGTGCCCAAGGGACTAGAATCATAGTAGCACAGTATTACGTTCAGGCTAGGAATTATAGCAAACCGCCGAGGAAGGTTAGGGGATGGCTCCTCAGTAACATACCCTATTAAGTGGCAGCCCTACAGTTGTCCTAAGTAAAGGAATTAGACAGTTGACCATTCGCGACATTACAATTTGATTATGAGCTACCACTGTCCTAGCATGACATTCAGAGTATCATCAGGCCACTCTAGATCTCGGCCTATTTGGTCCAGACCGTTAGAGATTATGATAACTATCAGGATCCTCTGATCAGATATAGGCACATGGGTTGTGCCTGTTAGAAGTTATGCAGATTATTCTAGGGGTGAGTAGCAATCATGTTAGGCCCTAAGAGCCAGATATGCCTTTTTGAGTGGCTAGTTGAGATCGGAGTGCAGGATTCCAGTTGGGATTGACATGTCACGACCCGAACGTAGGCTCGGATCGTAGACATGGGACAAGGGACCCCAAGAGACCCCAATTTGACCCATGGAACATGCATACACTATTCTTAATTAAACAAGCGGGACATTAAACATAAAACATAGCAGAAACGTTACCATAGCATAACATCAAGAAATACTGGACGTATACAAGAGCTGAGTAGTACATACTAGTCTAAAAGCATCTACTACATATGATGGGTTGATGGGACAATATCCCCAACTAACCCGAACAATACTGAAACTCAAGATAACATAAAAGTCTGTCAAACAGCCCTCGGAACATGAGGACTCACCAATGGGATGAGAGCATAAGCTGAGATGGACTAAGGATGAGAACGAGCCTAAGGTCCGGACCCTATATCATGAAATGATACAACATAGAAAGTATGCGGTCAGTACGTGAAATACATCGAGTATGCAAGGTAAGTAAAACCACAAAGTAATATAAATCCATTTAAGCCAGTTATATATACATCATAAGCTTTTAAGGATAAGAAGAAGACTACATGCATTCGTTATGAAATCATACTCATATTATACATGATCATGCATGGATTTAGAACATCATGACTGACTTGAATGACTCAAGATAAAACATGACATTTATTTCAAAAGAGAAACCATGAGTCAAACCTTACTTCTTGTACATGCATGCATAACTAATCATCATGAATAGTGAACATGCAATCTAAATGATATGGACAGTGGGAGACTCGTCACTTAACTGACATACCACGATAGAGATTACGTGGTCCCAACTATCACACACAGTGGGAAGAGCTGTCCATAACCTTGCCAGGGCGATGGACGCTACCAAGATATCGATATCAAGCTCAAGGGCCAATCGGGCCGGGGATAGCTCACAAGGGAGGTCCCAATAATGTATAAGTATCAACCTACGTTGGCGCGTAGTTCTAGGGCATAGGATAGCCGACCCTTAACCCACTCGGTGCTAGACTCTTTTACCAAACACATGCAATACTCTACATCGTGTACAACGAAGCTCAACATCGTCTATTGATGAAGCTCAACATTTTCTATCGAAAAAGCTCAACATCGTCCCTCGACGAAGCTCAATATGAAATCATGCATAACTAAACATTGTATGAAATGAAGCTCAACATTGTCTATTGACAAAGCTCATAATAACATCATGCATAGACTTAATATCATATATAAATGAAGCTTAACATTGTCCATCGACATAGCTTATAGCGACACACATCTCAATCATGATTTCATGCCTATAGGAGGCTTTACTTCGAAACATACCACAAGCTAGAATTCATAACAAGAGTTGAGGAAAAATTCACTTCAAACCATGTGATAAGCTTATGTTGGGGAAAATCATTACTTTAAAACATCATGTGGGCATCATCCAAAGCTCTATCATACTTGGATTTATTCAATTCACTTTGAAAGCATCAATACAATCATGGGTAGGGTTAGAAACATGCTTCTCGTCATTTATTTCATCATCACTACACACATATCGCAAATCACCTCTTCTATGAACTAGTCATCCATGACGTTTTAGATTCAATTTTTTAGAAAAATAATTTTCATAAGAGAAACAAGTAGAATCTGCCCAAGCTTCATAAATCATCAATATCAACTCAATCTAATCATACCCATGAATAGAGATATAAGAATCATGTAATTAGTCAAAACCCCATAATTGATTACTCATAATTTAAAACCAATAGATAGGAATAGGGCATGGGTGTGGAAGGAAGACACCCATTAAGACCCTACATACTAGGAAATGGATTAACTCAAAGTTCCTTGAATACCCACAAAGAAATTGATGGAAACTTGGGGAAGAAGACCTTGAATCTCCCAAAAATCTTTCTAAAGGTCTTGCATGAGAATGGGCATACACAAAGGACTTAACTCATCGAAACTCAGAAAATATCCAAAACGACGTAGTTTAGGGTCTAAAAGCGTGGAAAACTAAAAAATGCTCTTAATGAACCTGCCCTGAAAACTGGTTGGATAGAACCCATGGGTAGTATCACGGGTCGTGGAAACAACCCACGGCCCGTCCTGTCTCTTCATTGAAAAAACTGCTGAAAGCCCATTCTCAGAATCGTACCATGAACACACAGGACGCATCATCCTAAGCTTCAACAGGCTGTTCCTTCTGTTATTGTTTCCTTCTTCTAAAACTCCGCACTCCAATTCCACTAGCCTCACCACAGCTCGTTGTAAGCTTCAACGGGTCGTGGTTTCCACCCATTGTCTCCACTGCGAAAGTCCACAGCCCTACCACGACTACTAACATTGGATCACCGTTCCTCACAATGGGCCATTGTAACACCCATTGTTATTTCAGCCATCTGGGTTGAAATGAAACCACGTAGTTGAAATGATCTCATACCTCACATGCACATTCATACACATAAAAGAAACTTATACACATGAACTGAAGATGAAGACTAGATAGAGTCATAGGGCGAAACTGATACCTCAAGTCCAAACTGAGCCGGTAGAGATTAAATGTGGATATTTGGCCATCATATATGCTTCAGCTTGCCACGTAGCTCCCTCAACATGCTGATTTCTACATAAGACCTTAACTGAAGCTATTTGTTTATTCCTCAACTTCTGAACCTGATGATCCAAGATCTCAACAGGAATTCTTCACAACTGAGGCTGTCTTTCACCCCAATGCTGTCTACCGGGACTACCAAGGCTGGATCACCCAAACACTTCTTCAAAAGTGACACATGAAAGACAGTATAAAATGAGGACAACTCCGATGTAAAGTCCAACTCATAAGCTAATTTACCAACTCTTCTCACAACCCCATAGGGACCAACATATAGAGGACTGAGTTTCCCTTTCTTTCCGAATCGCATGACTCCCTTTATGGGAGATACCTTTAGAAAGACCCAGTCATCCACATCAAACTTCAAATCCCTCCTCCTCACATCAGCGAACGATTTCTGACGACTCTGAGTGGTTTTAAACTGCTCCCTTATCAACTGGACCTTTACCATGGCCGCATGAACTGAATCGGGTCCTATCATGGCTGCCTTACCTACCTAAAACCAACCGATGGGTGATCTACACCTTCACCCGTACAGAGCCTCAAATGGTGCGGTCCGGATACTAGAGTGATAACTATTATTATAGGCAAACTCAATCAAGGGCAAATGATCATCCCAACTACCTTTGAAATCCATAACACGTGCCCTCAACATATCCTCAAGGGTCTGAATGATTCGTTCTGCTAGGCCTTCTGTTTGCGGATGGATGGCTGTACTGAGCTTAACTTGCGTCCCGAGTCCCTTTTGAAATGAACACCAGAATTGAGAGGTATACTGAGTACCTCGATCTGAGATAATAGACAAGGGAACTCCGTGAAGCCGAACCAACTCCCGAATATACAACTTAGCATAGTCATCCGCTGAATCTATAGTCTTGACCGGTAGAAAGTGCGCAACCTTGGTTAACCTGTCAACCACCACCCAAATGGAATTATAAAGTCATCGAGTGCGAGGTAGGCCTGTAATGAAATCCATATTAATCTCTTCCCACTTTCAAGTGGGAATGATGATATCCTGAAGTACGCCTCCCGACCATTGATGCTCGACCTTCACTTGCTAGCAGTTCAGACATTTTGCTACGAACTATGCAATATCCCTCTTCATACCATCCCACCAATAAATTTCTCTCAAGTCTTGATACATCTTCATGGATCCTGGATTGATAGAATATCTGGTACAGACGAAGCTCAATATGAAATAATGAATAATTCAACATCCTATGAAACGAAGCTCAACATTGTTTATTGACAATGCTCATAATAGCATTGTGCATAGACTCAACATCATATATCAATAAAGTATAACATTGCCTATCGACAAAGCTTATAGTGACACACAGCTCAATCACGAGTTCATGCCTATAGGAGGCTTTACTTCGAAACATACCACAAGCTAGAATTTATAATAAGAGTTGAGAAAAAATTTACTTCAAACCATGTGGTAAGCTTATGTCGGGGAAAATCATTACTTTAAAACATCATGTGGGCATCACCCAAAGCTCTATCATACTTGGATTTATTCAATTCACTTTGAAAGCATCAATAAAATCATGGGTAGGGTTAGAAACATGCTTCTCTTCATTTATTTCATCATCACTACACACGTATCGCAAATCACCTCTTCTATGAATTATTCATCCATGGCGTTTTAGATCCAATTTTTTAGAAAAACAATTTTCATAAGAGAAACAAGTTAGAATCCACCCAAGCTTCATAAATCATCAATATCAACTCAATCTAATCATACCCATGAATAGAGATATAAGAATCATGCAATTGATCAAAACCCATAATTGATTACTCATAATTTAACACTAATAGATAGGAATTGGGCATGGGTGTGGAAGGAAGACACCCATTAAAACCCTACATACCTAGAAATGAATTGAATCAAAGTTCCTTGAATACCCACAAAGAAATTGATGGAAACTTGGGGAAGAAGACCTTGAATCTCCCAAAAATCTCTCTAAAGGTCTTGCATGAGAATGGGCATGCATAAAGGACTTAACTCATCTTATCACAATCATAAAATATCCAAAACGACATAGTTTAGGGTCTAAAAGTGTGGAAAAGTCAAAAATGCCCTTAATGAACCTTCCCTGAAAACTGGCGGATAGAACCCATGAGTAGTATCAACGGGTCATGGAAACAACCCACGACCCGTCCTATCTCTTCGTTGAAAACACTACTGAAAGCCCATTCTCAAAATCATACCACGGACACACAGGACGGATCGTCCTAAGCTTCAACGGGTCGTTCCTTCGATCGTTGTTTCCTTCTTCTGAAACTTCGCACTCCCATTTCGCGAGCCTCAACATGGCTCATTATAAGCTTCAATGGGTCATGATTTCCACCCGTTTTCTCCACTGCAAAAGTCCACAACCCTACCACGACTGCTAACAATAGACCGTTGTTCATCACAGCGGGCCGTTGTAACACCCGTTGTTACTTTAGCCATCTGGGCTGACTCCTTATTACGACCACCACGACGACTTGTTGTTTCTTACAAAGGGTCATGGAATCAACCATTGTTTCCTCCCGACGTCTGAACTCCTGAACCCACGACTACAAATGACGGCCTGTGGTTACTTACCAGGGGTCGGGGTACCTATCGTTCTTCCACCTTTTCCCAACTTTCAACAGTTTTGAGTTTTAGCTTCCCGGGTCTACTCTTGAGCACTTCCTGGGTATTATGTGACCCCACCTACAATAGCCTTCCGTTGACCAACCTCAAGGTTACTAGTTGTGTCGTTGCCTATGGGGCTATATAGATCGCTCCAAGGAGCTAGATTTTTCCTAAGGGACTACGCAGAGGCCCAAGGGCCATATTACAGTCCATTCCATGGATGGACTATTACTTTTATGTCGTATCGGCATCACTGACCCTCATTGATCCTGGTGCCCAAGGTGCAGCTATAGGAGTCCACCAGACTCAAACATAGCTACAAGAGTCGAGCGAGTTCATTCATAGACCTAGGGGACAGGTAGGTTGGCTATAGCACCGGTAGAGTCATAGGAACCTGGATAGAGGTCTATAGATTGAAGTGTACTTGCTAGGGATTATGGGAGCCCCGATAGGTTATTTCTCTGCTGGTTGTACTTTCTAGGCTTATGGGGACCAAGTTAGGTTCTTGTTTGTGTTCTTGCCTGCTAGTTAATAGCTTATCAGTGTATGGTTATACAGTCTTAGTTCATATACGCGTGTTTCTTTTTTTAGTTGTAGGTTAAGGATAAGAAAGTTTACAGGTTAATTTCTGCCCCTTCTTGTTATTTACTTCTAGTTCTTTGTCATCTTCTATTCAGTCTTATTTACTGCCTTACATATTTAGTACATATTGTACTGACACCCAACTATGGGGCGCTGCATAGTTGCCTGGAGGTTTAGAAAGATTGGTTCAGGATCTCCTAGCAGCTATTCAGAGTTAGTAGATTGTTTAGCTCCTTCCATTCGGAGTTGCCAAGTGGTAGAGGTTTATTTGTCTTTCATTTGTATAGCATTTGGGTAGGCCGGGGCCCTATCCGGACCAATATTTTCACTCCTAGAGTCTTGCAGACTACAGTCTTTAGTTAGTTAGTTGTTGCTAGCCGTGTGGGGCCCATGTATATCTTATTTTATGCGTTGGTCATGTGGGGCCTAGTGTAGTTGCTTATGTTCCTTTCTATTATAACTAGACAACATGGTGGTCTTGTCATCCCACATAGGATCCCTATTTATGTTATGTTGGTTGGGTTAGCTTTTTTCTTTTATAGGGGCTGTGTGGCCTTGTCGACCTGAGACTGTGTTTACAACCAAGATATAATAGTTTGTTTTCTTGATTTTGAGTAGCTAGTAGGCACCAGAGGTGCCTATGCCCAACCAAGTCAGCCTAGTTTCCAGTATGGCATTAGGTGCCAGTCTTGCCTCCCAAGGTGGGGCATGACAAACTTGATATCAGAGCAGGTCGTATCCTAGGGAGTCTACAAGCCTTGTCTAGTAGAGTCTAGATTATAAATGTGATGTGCACCACATTCTATAACCAGGAGGCTACGAGGCATGATAGTATGGTTAGCCTTTCTTCTTCTCAGATCGTGTTGTAGAGCCGAGTTGTTTAGGGTTGAGTTCTTAAGCTTTCATTGCTATGTCTGTGTACAATAAGGTTTGATATAAGATAGACTCCAGCCAGCCGCTAGTTAACTGTAGCAGCAGGAAAGGGTACTAGTGCGATGCCATAGTTGGGGGACAACTAGCCTGAAGATGAAGGCGGAGGTCTTTTAATCTTCCAGTATCTTCGTGGGGCACCAGGAACTTCATAAAGTAATAGATATGCTAGCACCATCCCCAGTTCTTTCTACAGCCTCAGAGTAGGAGGTCAGGAGTATGGTATATATAAGAGTTCAATAATCTACTTGATATGTAGGATCAGATAGGGGAGACAGTTAACGTTAGATTACCTAGAGGGTACGAAAGAAGGGGGAATTACGGGATTCTTACCTCCAACCCTTCAGATGTTGTACAGTTCCATACCTTAGTGCTATAGTAGTAAGAAATGGCTATCTTCTACCTCCCAGTTTTGTTTTTAGTATAGCAAAGAGTGTAAGTATTGAGGCAATGTTACCCAGAGTAAATAGTAAAGGAGGGCTAGATCCATTGGCCCCTAGAAAGTGTTAGAAGGTGGTTGAGACCCCTAGTGTTTAAATAAGTTATCTAGACATTTATGGTAGTATTTCAGGAGGTTGGATAAGATTGCCAGTAGCACTCAAGTGTGTGTGAGAGAGTTCATAAGTGATAAACCCATAGCAATAGAAAAGCTCAGGTCAGAAATAGGCCGATTCTGCCATAGTGTTCTATTGATGGTATGATATACCTACAAATAATAGCTATGGCCCTAGTTAGTTATATCGAAGAACAGAAAGATTGCATGAACGAAATTGGTCTGAGTGTGGCCCAGAATGATACAAGTCAACAGACTTGGTTAGTAATATCTTTAACAATATGATGTAGAAGGTACGAACCCCAAATTTCAGCCTATGGAAGCAAGGGGAAGGGCACGAGTATCTAACTCTGGAGGAAAATAGAATCACCCCCAGGTTGAGGTAGGTTGACAGAGCATGGGGCCATCGCTGAATGTCGAGAAATAAGCTTTGAGCTGACATTTAAGAGATAGTGAGGTTGTAACCTAGGGCACCGCAATATTATCACCAGTTGTGGAGGTAAAGGAGTGACGGTATGGAGACTCTAACCTAGTACAACCTAGAGAAAAGGTCCAGACGGGAGTCATCGGCCTTTGAGGTAGTAAAGTACGGGGAAAAGAGACCCAAAATTCGACTCTGTGTTCCAAATATGGCAGGGCTCCGTTAGTATATTACAGTAAGGTATATTATGTTCATTATCCCCCTTCACCCAGAGTTGGATGAAAATGCATTAGGTTGTAAAAAGGAGACCTACCGATAACAGGGGAAGGAGAAAGGTCCTGTTGAGTTATGAAACAGAGTTCTAATAACCAGCTAAGGGAGGCTGGATAGCAGGAATCGAGCAGGCCAATTCAGGAGATGGTCATGCCTCCAAGGGGATTGGAGTGTAGTCCATATGAATATAGTTATAGGGTTACCTCGTACCAGATGTAAATTGACCAGGTGTGAGCCAGTATAGAAAGGTTAATGAGATCAAATCATGTCTGGCTAGGTGGAATTATGTTTTAGCTAAAGCTTATGCCGAGTTAAATGTTGAATAAGTTGTCCGGCTATGTGAAGCCCCAGTGTCTAATAAACTCCGACAGAGAGGCACAATTCCTAGCTAGGCTCTAGGAAGCCATTGGAACAGATTGGGACGTATGTTAGTTTAAGTGCGGCTTCTCATCCCCAAACAAATAGCCAAGCAGAGCACACAATTCAGATGCTTGGAGATCTTCTATGAGTGGAAGTAGAGGCCCCCTAAATGATGACTTGAAGCAGATAAACTAGGGGTAGTTGAACCGGGGATACTAATATATCATCCAATCGAAGGAAGTTAAGCCTTTCAAGAAGGATGTAGTGGTGGCCTAGGGTTATTGAAAGTCCTACCTTAATGTATGGCATAGGGATTTAAGGATTGAAATGGCAACAGGGCATTCTTGGAAACTTCACCAATGAAGGGCGTCATGGAATTTGATAAGAAGAGCAAGCCCAGCCCTAGATTCATTATGCCTTACCGGATCCTCCGAAAGATTGGCCAAGTGGCCTATGAGATAGAGTTACCTTTGTGGCTAGGATCTATTCATCAACACTATGCAAGTGCGTAGAAGACCTTGTCTCAAATTAATCCAATTGGAGATACCTAAAATACAGAAGCACTGTTCCACGGAGAGACTCCAATAGATGTAGGAGCCATCTTGAGAACCAGAGTTGTAGCTCATTACAGTATCATGGGGAAACATAAATATAGAAGAAATGGATTTAAAAACTACGAATGATGCGAAGTCTGGACAGTTTTAGTTACGCTCTATGTTGATAGTATATAGATCCAGTTGATTTATGTTATGGAAAGATAGTTTCAGATGTTATACAGTTGACCTTGTTGCTATTATTATTAGTTGATTATGCTATATGTGATAGAGCTATGTTTCATTTTCAAGTAGTATCATGTAAGACACCTGTGTTGGACTTTTCTGTGTTTTAGGTTTCCAGATAGTCCATGTTACAAAGGAGACTCTGTCGAAATTCGTCTAACAGTAGGTTCAAAAAATAGAGTCCCTCGACATTGCAGATTACATTCGAGGACGAATGTTCCTAAGGGGGTGATGATGTTACACCCCGTAAGTTTCTATCGTGTGATGAACGCGTGCGTACGTATGTTGAGAGTTTTAGAGTAGGATGTACATGGAAAAAGGTTCGAGGAATGAATGCACGAGCACGATGCCAAGTTAGCAGGTGGAAGAGGGTCAAAAGTACGCCGTTACGGACACGCGTTGTGGACCCCCTCTCTGCGTTGGGTGGCGCATTGGACCCAAAAAGCAGCATGATGGGGAGCGCACTACAGACCTCCCCCACCGCCTCTCTCTCTCTATATATATGTTTCAGTTATAAAGTCCCATTTCATTAAACATTTCCTCAAAGTCAAATTACGGCCCTGCGACACTTCCTCTCTATTTTTCATCCATTTTACATCAAATTACGCCACTAAACTCCATCCAAACAAATATTCATCTTGGATAACGAGTTCTACGCCTACGAGAAGAATCTCTACAGAGTTATTTCTTGAAAATTCGCCCAGTACATTGGAACCCCGCCGAGTAAAGGTTTTCGGAATTTGCTCCAAATAGGATTCTAAACAGCCACAGGCAATAGGTAAGTATTTCTTCCTTCTAAACTCTCAAGAAATTGTGGGTTTTCTGCTGAGTTAAATAAAGTTGAATTATAGTTATTATTATTATTGAAAGATATTGTTGGTTGCCGAATTTAGTATTGAAAATAGCCCTATTCTCTCAGCGGAAGGGTTGTAGTTGAGTGGAACCACCGGTTACAGCTTGAAACTCATCAGTTAAATGGAAATCGGCATTTTAGGTATGTTAAGGCTTATCCCTTTTGCAAGTTATTCTCGTCGTACGATGATATGACCTATGTTTTTGAACGTAGATAGAGATCCTATATGTTGTAACTAGTTATTATTTTTAGATAAGGATTATACGTGTTGTGATTAGTTGTTTTTAGTAGATTATGATTATATAAGTTGTGGTTAGCTGCTAAAGGATGTTTCGTGAGTATATTACAGTATCCCTCATCGGGAAAGAATATGCTAAGTGTGACTCATGCTAGGAGCATCATAGAAACTCTTCTGTTCTTCTATTCACTGTATTAGTAAAATTCTAGTGTTTTGCTACCATGCCAAGGCCTTAGAAGTTTAGAGTTATTTGTTGGGCCTGAGTTGGTAAATTGGACAGCATAGGGCGCAGCCGGGTGATATAACTATCAGTTGGGCGCCTGTAAGGTCAGTAAAGCTTGCCAGAGGGTTGACGTCTCGTACGCCTCCAGGGCCAGAATTTGAATGAGGTGCAGCCGGAGCTAGCCAGACAGGGTACATCTACTGACAAAGGAGTAACTAAGAGTGTTGTGCAACATAATGCACAATCATCATTGTAGCCAGCACAGAGACCACCACCACCATTCCCGCAAAGCCTCAAGAAGAGCAAGGAGGAAAAGTGCTTTAAAAAGTTCTTTGATATTTTCTAAGAGCTTCACATCAACTTGCCCTTACTTGATGTTTTGCAGGGAATGCCAAAGTACATTAAGTACTTAAAAAATGTGGTGGCTAACAAAGTTAGGTTGGTGGATGTTCAAACGTTGGCACTGACTGAGGAGTGTAGCTACAGGGTAATGAGCAAGATGCCGAAAAAGCTCAAGGACCCAGGGAGTTTTACCCTCCCCATACAAATTAGTAAAGCTAAAGTGATAAGGGCTATTTGTGACTTAGGGGCAGCAATACCTATACTTAGCTCCTAAAATCATATGATCATGAAATATTTGGAGAACAACGGAAAGGAGTGAAGGGAGAAAGGAAGAACTCTATGTAGGGCTCACTAATTTTCATTCTCTTTTAACTATTCTTGTAAGTACTTTACTTTAATCATGTTTTTAAGTATTTTTATGAACATGAGTGGCTAAAACCCTTCCTCTAGGGTTGAGGCCACAAGATATGAGTGTAATTGCATGAATTCTTCTTTGATTTGAGTTGTTAGTCGTTGTTTTGTCTTACATTCTTCATTATGTTGTTTTTATGCTTGATCACCATAAACAAACTTGTTAAGATTAGGTAAAAGCTCGAATCAGTAACCCTAGGCTAGAACACAAAAATGTAGGGAGCAAGTTCTTATCTTTATGATATGATTCACATATAGGATAAATATTATATCTAATTTGCCTTACTTGGTATAAAACAGGAAGATAGCTAGTCACCGACTTAGAATTGTCACATCACCACTCATAGAAGTAGTTTTGAGGCTAAGTCAGGTTAAATGATTAGAGGTTTGAAAGTCCATAATCAAGGGCATAAACCCCATAAACTACATCCACATAGTTAATGTACTCACGAATTAGGAAATCACATCATTGCTCAGTGATGTAGGTGTGAGACTAGTTTGTTGTGTATACAGACTCAAAAGAAATGAACACTGCATTTTAAATATGTGAGACAACAACTGAAGTTTTCATACTCGAACCATTGTGAATTGTAGTATTACATGATTGTCAGGCCTTAACTCTAGTTGCTTCTTGTATTGTTTCTTGATTGTTTCATGATCACCCCTAGATTTAATTAGAATTTTCCAAAATTTCTACAATCAACACTTGTGAAGGTTAAATTAGCACTTGAACTTGATAATTCGCTGAATTAGTCTAGTCCCTGTGGGTTCGACATCCAGCTCTTTAAAAGGGCCACTGTATTACTTGTACGACCGCATACACTTGCATGTGCGCTGGGGCGCAACAGCAGCCCTACATTTGTCCTAAGTAAACGAATTAAATAGTTGACCATTAGCGACATTACGATTCACTTATGAGCTACCATTGTCCTAGCATGACAATTAGAGCTTGTAGAGTCATAGGAACCTGGATAGGGGTATATAGATTGAATTATACTTAGCAGGGCTTATGTGGGCCCCGGTAGGTTATTTCTGTGCTGGTTGTACCTTCCAGGATTATTAGGGACAGGTTAGGTTCTTGTTTGTGTTCTTGCCTTCTAATCATAGCTTATGAGTGTATGGTTGTACTGTCTTAGTTAATATACGTGTAGTGCTTTGTTAGTTGTAGGTTAAGGATAAGAAAGCTTACAGGTTAATTTATTCCCCTTCGTGTTATTTACTTCCAGTTCTTTATAAGATTCTATTCAGTCTTATTTACTGCCTTACATATTTAGTACATATTGTACTGACGCCAAACTATGGGGCGCTACATACTTTCCTGCAGATTTAGACAGACAGATTTCAAGATCTCCTAGCAGCTATTTAGAGTCAGCAGATTGGCCAGCTCCTTTCATTCGGAGTTGCTAGGTGGTAGAGGTTTATTTTTCTTTCATTCGTATAGCATTTGGGTAGGCCAAGACCCGATCCCCACCAATATTTTCAATCCTAGAGGCTTGCAGACTACAGTCTTCAGTTAGTTTGTTGTTTCTGACCGTGTGGGGCCCATGTATGTCTTATTTTATGCATTGGCCGTGTGGGGCCTAGTGTAGCTACTTATTTTCCTTTTCGTTATAACTAGACAACATGATGGTCTTGTTGGCCCACATAGGACCCTATTGATGTTATGTTGGTTGGGTTAGCTGTTTTCTTTTACAGGTGCTTCATGGCCTTGTCGGCTCTAGGCTGTGATTACAGCCAAGATATAGCAGTTTGTTTTCTTAATTTTTAGTAGCTAGTAGGCACCAGAGATGCCTATGCCCATCCAGGTCAGCCCAGATTCGAGTATGGCATTAGATGCAATTCATTCCTCCCAAGATGGAGCGTGACAATGGGAATGCAGCAACGGTAAAAGTGCGAGACTTTCTCAAGATGAACCCACTTGAGTTTCTAGGGTCGAAGGTAGATGAGGACCCACATGAGTTTATTGAGGAGGTGTATAAGATCATCCAGATTATGGGGGTGACTGGAGAGGAGTGCAGAATTAACCTCCTATCAGCTGAAGAGGGTTGCTCACATATGGTTCTGACAGTGGAAGGAGAGTAGGGGAGTAGGTGCGGTTCCCATGGATTGGGATAAGTTTGTGATTGCTTTCTTGGACAGGTTCTTTCCTCGAGAGTTGAGTGGAGGCAACAACAATTATGTTCGTTAATTTGAAGCAAAACAACAGGATTTCCCAAGAGTATGCTTTGGAGTTTGCCCAGTTCTCCAAGTATTCACCAGAGATGGTTGCTGATTCGAGGGCTCGTATGAGCACGTTTAATAGAGTGGTTGATTCACTGGTCAAGGACTGCAGGACCACCATGTTGATCAATGATATAGATTTCTCCAGGATGGTTATATGCCCAACAGATAGAGGTGGAGTAGATGAAGGAGAAGGAGAGAGAGGCCAAGAGGGCTACGACAGAGAGCTATGGGCAGTTCAAACGGAGATTCGATGGCGTACATTTCCCTCAGTCCCAACAGAGATCGTCAGCCCCAGCTCGATCATGATCTAGTGTCCCGTCCAGACCCAAACATGACCAGAGGGCTAGAGCAGCTCTAGAGGCTAGTGGAGCATGGAAGGAAAGCACACTTTTCCAGCTTGTGCGAGGTGCAGTAAAAACCACCCTAGGCGATGTTTAGTTGGCTCAAATTCTTGTTTCGGGTGTCGCAAACCATACATAGACCCAGGGATTGCCCTTCAGCCATACAAGGTGATGGCTGTGTTCGTACCCCAGCCACCAGCAGCAGCTCCCACAGCTCGCCCATCTTAGTAGGGTGCCTCTTCTAGTGCAAAGGGCGGACAGTGCCAGAACAGGTTCTATGCACTATCTTCTTGGTAGGAGAAGGAGGTCTCTCCCAATGTGGTCGCTGGTATGTTACGAGTATTTCATCTTTATGTGTATGCATTGTCAGTCTTATAGATATTAGAAGCTTTTTTGGTTTAATTGGCTATTACAGAAGGTCTATAGAGGGATTTTCATCCATTGCAGCATTGCTGACTAAGTTGATCCATATAAAGGTATAATTTTAGTATTTGGATGCTTGTGAGAAGAGTTTTCAAGAATTAAAGACTTGACTCACTTCAACCCCAATATTGACACTACTGGAGGTCACAAATGTTTTTTTTGTATTGTGATGCTTCTAGGTTTGGTCTTGGTTGTGTATTGATGTAGTATGGTAAGGTCATTTCGTATGCCTTCTAGGAAGCTTAAGGCTCATGGAAAGAATTATCTGACGCATAACCTAGAGTTGGAAGCTGTGGTGTTTTCTTTGAAGATTTGAAGGCATTATTTGTATGGAGTTCATGTGGATGTGTTCACGGACCACAAGAGCCTTTAGTATGTGTTCACTCAGAAGGGCCTGAATTTTCGGCAAAGGAGATGGCTAGAGCTTTTCAAGGACTATGACATGAGCTTCCTTTATCATCCGAGCAAGGCCAATGTAGTAACGGATTCTCTTAGTGGTCGAGCGACCATTCAGACTCTTGAGGATATGTTGAGGGACGTTCTGATTAATTTCAAGGGTAGTTGGCATGATCACTCGCCTCTCATTGAGTTTACCTACAATAACAGTTACCACTCCAGCATTCAGATGGCTCCATTTGAGTCTCTTTATGAATGGAGGTGTAGGTCATCTATTAGATGGTTTTAGGTAGGTGAGGCTACATCAATAGATCCAGATTCAGTTCATGAGGTTATGGAGAAGGTTCAACTTATTAGAGAAAGGCTGAAAATAACTCAAAGTTGTTAGATATCTTATGCGGATGTTGTGAGAAGAAATCTTGAGTTCAAGGTTAATGATTGGGTGTTTCTGAAGGTGTCTCCCATGAAAGGAGTGATGAGGTTCGGAAAGAAAGGAGAGCTTAGTCCCCGATATGTTGGTCCTTATAGGATTCTGAGGCAAGCTAGCTAGGTGGCATCTATGTTGGAGCTACCGACATAGTTAGCTCCAGTGCACCCAATTTTCCATGTATCTCTGTTGAAGAAATGCATTGGTGACCTGACATTAGTTGTTCCGGTGGAGAGCATAGGTGTGAAGGATAGGCTTACCTATGAGGAGGTCCCAATTGAGATCCTTGATCGTTAGGTTCAAAAGTTGAGGAACAAGGAAGTAGCTTCAGTGAAGGTGTTATGGATAAATCAGCTTGTGGAGGGAGCTACGTGTGAAGTCGAAGCAGATATGATGGCTAGATACCAACATTTTTTCCCTTCCGGCTCAGTTCCATCATGAGGTACCAGTTGCTTCCCTAGTATTCTTTTTAGTTTCATGTCAAGCTCATGTCTCTAAGTTCCTTTCATGTTATAGCATACATGTATGGTTCGTGAATTCAGTTTAGTCATATTTATCAGTTCGAAGTCAGACATTCTGTCAGTTTTCATCTATGATTGTTCAGTTTTGTGATTGCAGTTCCTTCTCTAGTCTTTTAGTATGCATAATATACATTCGAGAATGAATGTTCCCAAAAGGGAGATAATGTAACACCCCAAAAGTCCCTAAGATCATACCCGAGGGTTGACATAAAGAAAATAAGAAAATTTGCACTAGGTCATAGAACAAGTCATTTGGTGACTCATCAAGTGACCTGATGAGTCATTACATGACTTGTCAGGTGGTGCCAAGTTGGATAAAAATTTATCTTCCAAAAGTCATGACGAGTGGAATAATGAGTCGTTCGGACTCTCCACGAGTCGTCATTTGACCCGTTAAGTGTATAGTGGTGGAGAAAGTATTGAATTCCAGTGTTCAGAATGAATTTAAGGATGAGACATCGTGTCCCCTGGTGACTCATTAACAGACTAATCAAGTGAAAAGACTAGAGAATGGAGAAGAAGTTGTCGATGGCAACAGGTGAAGGCCCGACCCATCAAGTCTCCCAATGGGTCGTCCTTTCCCTCGTTGGGACTGATAGTGGCCTTTTTGCAGTTAGATCACTAAAGGTGTTTTATAATTTCTAAGCTCCTAACTACCTAATGACGTCGTTTTAAGATTCCTAAAAGGTGTTTTAAGAGGGTTTAACCTAGCCTAAGTCATTATGCTCTCATGCATGCACTAAATTGAAATCCTCTTCCAAGATCAAGCTAGAGTTCCTCCTCAAATCTGTTGGAATTTCAAGACCATCTTAGAAATCAATCTACCCAGGTATTTGCGGCCATGAAAGGCGGAATTGTTCCACCCTCATACCCAATTTCTTCTCTAATTCATGAATTCAAGTCTCCAATCAAGTTTATTGAAATTCTAGAGTTTTCACCCAATTCTATGTAAATACTTATGCTATGTCTATAGGTCTAATCCCTTCTTGTTTCAATTGATGATTTAAGACTATTGGGACACATTTTACTCTTAATGTAATTATTAACCATGATTTCAAGTTTATGAGAATTATGCCCTATTATGCATGACTTATGAAATTCAAGATTATGAGTCCATGATTTCAAATAAGATGAATTAAATTATGTTTTATGATCATTATGCATGATTTTCTCAAGAACTCTTCATGAAATTATGAATTTTAGAGTATGATGACTTCCTCAAGTATGCATGACTTTGATGAATATCAAATTTATGATTATGGCCAACTAACGGATCTATTTTATGGCTAGTTCACGTATCCCAAGTATGTTATGAATCTCATGATTTAAACTAGACTATGTACTTCAAGTATGTGTCATGATTATGATATGAGCACTATATATATTTTGGGAGTCGTATTTAACATCGAGTAGGCCGGGGTTCCAGCGCAAGCAGGTCTCAGAACTACATGCCAATGTAGTCATGATATGGTCCTCCACGAGAGTGTCTCCCATATGTGTATGGGCCACCCATGAGTGATATCACACCTTTTTCATGATTTTACCCTTGGCAAGGTACGAACACCCTCCCGACTAGGGATTTACAAGTCGGGCTCCATGTATGCTCATGTGGGGTATATCGGTTACAAGAATCTCTCACTGTTCCTAATGTTTTCAGTTCTCATATTCATGACTCATGATATTATGTATTTTATAACATACTTGACCCATTGATCAGTTTATGAGTTTTCACTTATGATTTCAAGCATCGCAAGTTATATGATTTCTAAGTCTAAACCTCGGGTCATTATGTTCAGATTACGATGAATAGCTTATGCTTATGTATACTTTGGATTTATGGCTTAAGCATTCTGTCCTTACTCTCCTGATCCTTCTAATTACATGCATGATTTTATACTATCGTTTACTAGCATGTACATACTTTCTCTACATACTAAGTACATTCCAAGTACTAACTATATACTCTATGTTATACCATCTCATGATATAGGTTCGGGTGATCCATCTCGGTCTCATCACTAGCTCACACTCGCTCAGATCATCTCCATCCTGCTTTGGCTAATTCCTCATCATCCGAGGATATCTATCAGTTATGCTTGTTACATTTTGTGTTAGTTTCAGACATGGAGTTAGTTGGCGGCTTATCCCGACATCTCATCAGATAGTAGAGGTTTTCAGACATAGACTTAGCATGTTCAACTTTGTGAATCAACGTTGTGATATTATCTCTTTTATTCACACTTGATGATATTTAGACTTCTGCTTATCCATGCTTATGTTAATTTCCTCTTGATTATGCTCTTAAGTCATGCTATGTATGTACCATAGGTTAGCTTGGAGCCATTCATGGTTCTAGGTCCCGTATCTTGATTCAGGGTTCGTGACACACCCGAACCTATATCATGAGATCATATAACATAGAGTATGTAGTCAGTACTTTGAATGTACTGAATATGTAGAGAAAGTAAAACATACTAGTAAATGATAGTATGAAATCATGAATATAATTCAAAAAAAATCATGAGAGTAAGGGCAACATGCTTAAAGTCATATATCTAAAATAAACATAATCATAAGCTATTCATTCGTAATCTGAACATAATGACCCAAGGTTTAGAAACAATAATCATATAGTGTGTCATACTTAAAAACATAAGTGAAAACTCATAAACTGGTTGTCACGACCCGAACGTACACCTGTGATCGTAGACACGGGACAAGGAGCCCCCAGAGACCCCAAGTCAACCCATGGCATGAGCGTACATCTAATTCAATCACATAAGCGGAATACTTAACATAAGAAATGTAAGCATGTCACAAATATAGAGAAAGGACAATACATAATTCATACATGACGGCTGAATACAACTTGTAGTCTGAAAAGCCTCTAATCATGAAAGATAGGTTGATGGGAAAACTCCCCAACTAACCCAACAATTCTAAAATTGAAAGAAAAGCATAGAGTATGAACATATGGCCCTCGGAACATGAGGACTCACTAAATAAGCTGATAGCGAACTCTAAGGAGCAACTGAGGAGGGTGAGCTTGAGAGCCGCTTCCTATATCATGAAACGATATAGCATAGAAAGTATGCGGTCAGTATGTGGAATGTACTGAGTATGCAAGGTAAGTAAAATGGACATTTTAAACATATAAAACTCATAAATGATCATAAGAGTAGGACATCATGCTCATACCATAAACATCAAGGCTCAAGGTTTTCAAAACATTTGTAATGCAATCGTAATCATAATCATAAGAGAAAAGCTTTATTGTACATGACTTGAGACAATATATATAATAATAAACATGCATAAATCGTGAGGAACAATGGGAGATTCTCTTAATTGACATACCCCATATGAGCACACCTGAAGCCCGACTTGTGACCCTAGTCGAAAGGGTATCCGTACCTTGCCAAGGGTAGGACCATGAAAGTGTGATATCACCATGAAGAAAGGGCCATTTGGGCCAGCGACAGTCATGAAAGTGTCCCAACATACCTACGGTAGCGCGTAGTTCATGAAATCCGGGGCTTAACTTGAGCCCCGAACATACTCGGTGTTTGATACTACTCCCAAAACGTATATAGTGCTCATAGTATAAAATACATGAATTAATGGGCTAGTTAAATCATGATAATTATAAAAATACTTGTACATACGTGAACTAGTCATGAAACGAGGCCCGTGAGTTGGCAAAAACATAATTCATGATTCATAAGGTTCATACATACTTGTAAATCATGCATATAGATTGAAATTCATAACATCATGATGAGTAATATAATAAATCCATAATTCAAATCGTAAATCATGTTGGGTTTGTAAATATCATCATTTGAAGAGAAGATCATAAATCGATTCATCATGAGTCATGCATAATTAGGCTTAATTTCATAGAAATCAAATCAATAAAATTATAAATGGTTTACATAATGAAAACTAATCTAAAACCCATAGATTATGATGAGATTCTAAAATCACAAAACCCATTATCAAATCATTAGACTTTTATAAAAATAATCTTCAAAACCCTATGAGTTTTTAATAAAATTTTGTAAAAATCATAGAGGATGGGCATGGGTGTGGAAGAAATCACCCATTGATAGCCTTACATAGCTGGAACAACTGATTCTTAACTTCCCTTGAAAGCCCAAGAAGGAAATTGAAAGAATTGAAGAGAAGAGCCGTGAAGCACCTCTAATTACCTCTCAATATTCTTGCGTGCATGAATGGGGACATAGAATGAATTATCCCTCCCTATTACCCACCTTCCAAGAGTTAAAATGATGTAGTTTAGGGTCTCATAGCATGGAAAAGTCAAAAATGCCCTTAATGAATCTGCCTTGAAAACTGGCCAAGTTGAACTAACAGATGGAACCAATGGGTCGTTAGAGCTAACGAAGACCCGTTCTATCGCCCATGGTTCGCACTGTTGTAGCTTGCTTTCGAAACTGACCAACGGACGGACAGGACAACTCATCCTCCGAAACAACGATTCGTTACATCACCCGTTGCTTGCTCACCATAAAATCTGAACCTGCTTACCACGGGCCTCACCATGACTCGTGGTTTCTTCCAAAGAGTCGTGGTCTCGATCCGTCATCCACACTGGAATTTCTTGCACCAAAACAACAATCGGTAACAATGACTCATTACAACCCACAACAAGTCGTTGGAATGCCCGTTTTATGCCACCTGCTGAACCCAACCTCTTCCAACGCCTACTAACAACGGCTCGTTGTTGCCAACAATGAGTCATTGTGTCATCCATTGTCTCCACTGACACCCAGCCTTCCCTAACCAACGACTACATATAATGACCCGTGGTTTGATACCACGAGTCGTTCCATGGTCCGTTCTATGAAATTTTCCCCATTTCAGCAGTTTTCAACTTTCAACTTCCGAGTCTATTCTCAAGCACTTTCGGGGTACTACAATATCTCCCCCTTGAGAAAATTCATCCTCGGATGCAGGAAACAAGCAGAAACAGATACATGCAATTATCATATTCAAATACTGATCATTTAAACTGAAACTTTACGGAATAACTACCTCTGATTCATAACACGTAGATGAACTGATCTCATGCTTCACATACACATTCATAAACATAAAGGAAACTTGAACACATGAACTGAACATGAAAACTAAATAGAGTCATAGAGCACAACTGATACCTCAAGATGAAACTTAACCGGTAGAGAATAAATGTGGGTATCTAGCCATCGTATCCGCTTCGGCTTCCCATGTAGCTCCTTCAACATGCTGATTTCTCTGTAGTACTTTAACTAAAGCTACTTCTTTGTTCCTTAGTCTCCAAACTTGATGATCTAATATTCCCATAGGAATTTCTTCATAGCTGAGCCTCTCTTTTACACCAACGCTATCCACCGGGACTACTAGAGTTGGATCTCCTAAGCACCTCTTCAAAAGCGACACATGAAACACGGGATGCACAGAAGATAACTCTGAGGGCAGGTCCAACTCATATACTACCCTACCAAGTCTTCTCGTAACCCGGTAAGGACCAACATAGTGGGGGCTGAGTTTTCCTTTCTTCCCAAACCTCATGACTCTCTTCATGGGAGATACCTTTAGAAATACCCAATCATCTACCTCGAAATCCGGATCCCTTATCCTTACATCGGCATATGATTTTTGACGACTCTGAGTGGTCTTTAACCAATCCGTTATCAACTGAACCTTTACCATATCCTCATGAACCAAATCAGGCACTATCATAGCTGCCTCACCAACCTCAAACCATCTAATGGGCGATCTGCACCTTCATCCATAAAGAGCCTCGATCGGTGCCATTTAGATGCTAGAGTGATAGCTATTATTAGAAAATTTGATCAAGGGAAAATGATCATCCCAGCTACCCTTGAAATCCATCACACATTATCTCAACATGTCCTCGAGAGTCTGGATTGTTTGTTCAGCTTGACCATCCATTTGCAGATGAAAGGTTGTGTTGAGCTTAACTTGAGTCCCAAGCCCCTTCTGAAATGACCGCCAGAACTGGGAGGTAAACTAAGTACCTCGGTCTGAAATAAAAGACAAGGGCACTCCATGTAACCGAACCAACTCCCGAATATACAACATGGCATAATCATCCGCTAAATCTGTGGTTTTGACCAGTAGAAAGTGTGCAGCCTTGGTCAACTTGTCTACCACTACCCATAGTAGGCCAGTAATGAAATCCATATTAATCTCTTCCCACTTCTAAGTGGGAATGCTGATGTCCTGAAGTACGCCTCCTGACCTTTGGTGCTCGACCTTCACTTGCTAACAGTTCGGGCACTTGGCTATGAATTCTGCAATATCCCTCTTCATGCCGTTCCACCAATATATTTCCCTTAAATCATGATACATCTTGGTGGCACCCGAATGGATAGAGTACCTGGATCCATGTGCCTTATGCAATATCTGGTCCCTAAAATTATCTATGTCTGAAACACAAAGACGACCCTGGTACCGCAATGCACCATCTCCCCCTCGGGAGAAAACCTCAACCTTCTAACTCTGGACAACTTCTTTCAGCTTTACCAACATCAAATCCTCATCTTGTCTATCCTTCACATCAGTCACCAAGGACGATTCGGATCTGTTTTGCACAACAATGCCGCCGTCAGTCGACTCGACCAATCTAACTCCCAACCTGACAAGTCGATGGAAATCTTTCTCCAACTCCTTCTTTCCCTCATCCACGTGGTACACACTCTCCATATAGAACCTACTAAGTTCATCCGCTACCACATTAGCCTTACCCGGGTGGTAAAGAACACTCATATCATAGTCCTTGAGTAACACCAACAACCTCCTTTGTCGAAGATTGAGATCTTTCTGCGTAAACACATATTGCAAGCTCTTGTGATCCGTAAATACATCCATGTGGAAACCATACAAGTAGTTTTGCCATATCTTCAATGCAAAAACCAACGCGGCCAACTTAAGATCATGGGTCGGGTGATTCTTCTCATGGATTTTCAACTGTCTTGAGGCATATGCTATCACTTTCCCATGCTGCATCAACACACACCCATGTTTGATTCTTGAAGCATCACAATATACTAAAAAATAGTTGGTACCCTCAGGTAGGGTCAACACTGGTGCTGAAGTGAGTCGAGTCTTCAACTCTTGGAAGCTTTTCTCACAAGCCTCCGACCATTGGAACTTTACCTTTTTCTGAGTCAACCTGGTCAATGGTGCTGAAATTTTTCAAAATCCCTCAACAAACCTCTGATAGTAGCCTACTAGGCCCAAGAAACTCCAAATTTCTAAGAGATTCACCGGTCTGGGCCAATTCTTTACCGTTTAAATTTTATGAGAATCCACCTTTATGCTCTCACTCGATATCACATGGCCTAAAAATGCCATGGAGTCCAACCAAAATTCACACTTGCTGAACTTTGCATACAATCGATGATCCTTGAGGGTCTGAAGCACTACTCAAGTGAGCAGCATGCTCCTCCTAGCTCCGAGAGTATATAAGGATATCAACGATGAACACTATCATGAACATGTCTAGATATTGCTTGAATACCCCGTTCATAAAGTCCATGAAAGCTACAGGGGAATTGGTTAGTCCAAAAGACATAACAACAAATTCGTAGTGACCATATCGAGTCCTAAAAGAAATTTTTGAAATGGCACTCTCCCGAACCCTAAGCTGGTGATACTCGGACCTGAGATCTATCTTTAAGAAACATCTTACACCCTGAAGCTGGTCAAACAAGTCCTCGATCCTAGGTAAGGGGTACCTATTTTTTATGGTGACCTTGTTCAATTGCCGATAATCAATACACATGCGAAGGGATCCATCCTTCTTTTGGACAAAGAGAACCAGTGCACCCCATGGAGACTTCCCGGTCTAATGAAACCCTTATCCAACAAGTCCTTCAACCAATCCTTCAACTCCTTTATCTCAGTTGAAGCCATCCTGTATGGAGGAATAGAGATAGGTTGCGTGTTGGGTAGGAGATCAATACGAAAATCATTTTTTCCTCTCAGGAGGAACACTTGGCAAATCATTAGGAAAAACCTTTGGATACTCACACACCACCGGAACTAAATGGATTGTAGGGGTCTCAGACTCAACATCCTTAACCCTAACTAGGTGATACATGAAGCCCTTAGAAATCATTTTCCTGGCCTTAAGATAAGAAATAAACCGACTGGTTGGTACAACTGAATTACCCTTCCACTCTAAAACTGAGTCACCCGAAAATCAGAATTCCACCGGACGAGTCCTACAATTTATATAAGCATAACATGCAAACAACCAATCCATATCCAAAATGATGTCAAAGTAAGTCATAGCCAACTCTACTAAGTCTGCGGAGGTGACCTTATGCAATACTGTAATGGGGAAACCTCTATACACCCGCCTAGCTACCATTGAATCACCGATTGGAGTAGAAATTGAGAATGGTTCTGATAGGATTTCTGGCTAACTCCAAAACTACTAGCAATATAAGGAGTCACCAAAGACAAAGTATCTCTTGGATCTAACAAGGCATAAGCATCAATATGGAAGACATGTAACATACCAGTGACCACATCTGGCGAAGCCTCCTGCTCCTGGCAGGGCACTAAAGCATAAAACCTATTTTGGCACTGACCACCTGCTGAACTAGTAGAGGCACCCTACTAAGGGGGATGTGCTGCTAGAACGATAGAACTGGCTGCTACCACATGGCCTCCACCGACCCCTGATCTAGTTGAGGGGTAATCCTTAAGTCTTTGTTCGAGTTTTCCACACCCTAAACAAGCATCTGAGCCAACTAAGCACCTCCCGGGAAGGTTCTTTCCGCACTCCGCACAAGCTGAAAAAGTGCACTCCACATGCATGCTTCCCTGATCCCTCAAGCCTGAAGCCATACTCCTCTGATCTCCCCTGAACCTAGATGGCGTGCTGGCCGATGATGGAGCTGGAGCGATAGACCTGTGCCAAGACTGCTGATGCTGTCCACCTGACCTGACATGAGAAGTTCCATAACTATCGTCCTAGCCCTCTTGGACTCCTTCTGCCTCCAGTAGACCGACTCCATCTGCTGAGCATGCAACACAATGCGGGGAAAGTCGATATCCTGATGTAGCATGGAGTCATGGTCACGAATAGTATGTTATACCTATAGAGGCAGTCCTGGTATGAAGATCCATGGTACGACTCATGGGTTCTGGCGATGAGTCACGGTCAAGGGTTGTGTTATCTATTTAAGTGGTTGGCTTCGAGGAGTAACGGGTCATGGTATAATATGTTGTAGGAAATAACGAGTTGTTGTAGGCAGTCGTGGGGTGATAGTATAGGGAGATGGGACCCCTAACTAGGAGTCATGATACGACTCATTGTAGGAAATAACGAGTCATTCTGAGATCTATGGTTTGAGAAATAGAGAACCTGGAAATTCAGCTGGCTAACAACGAAAGGAAACAATGAGTCGTTGTTTGGTGGTACGACTCGTGGTATGACTCATTGTGCCTGGCAATCAGTTTTTAATTATGATTTTTCTCAGGGGTATTCTCATAACTTCCTACACTTCTAACATTGAAGTATTGTCATTTTGGTTTCTTAAAGAGTTTATTAAGGGGTTTAACCTAGCTTATGTCCTTATTCTCTCTAACTACAGTAGATTTGAAATCCTTTCTCAAGATTAAGGCTATGGTTCTTCATCATCTTCTTTTCGAATTCTCTTGGGTCTCAAGTCAAATTACAAATTCACCAAGCCCAGGTATATAAGGTTATGAATGGGAAAATTCTTCCACCCTCATGACTAATTTCATCCAATTCTATGATTTCAAGTCTCTAAGAATGTCAAGTTGAGATTTTTACCCAATTCCATGAAATATTTCATGCTATCTCTATGGGTTTAATTCTCTCTTGTATTTGTTGATGTTTTATGGATATTAGGGTAGAATTGACTCTCAATTTACTTACTAATTCATGATTTCAATTTTATGAGGATTATACCATATTATGCATGATTATGAATTTTAAGCTTATGAGCCCATGGTTTCTATTATTATGAATTATCAAAGTATGCATGAATATTATGAATTTTTAAGGATATGAATCCATGATTTTGAATTTTGAAGCTTATTTCAAGTACATATGACCTTATGTTTTGGGAAAGCCCATGTAAAGTCAAGTATGTTTTATCATGATTTTAGTCACAACTTATATGATCAATTATAAAAAAATGTTTCGGAGTCAAGACTCCCAATATTCATATTTAAGCTATATTTTGAGAATATAATTATGATCTATATACATTTTTTTGGAGTAGGGTCTACCACTGAGTAGGCTAGGGATTTTGATAACCCAGGTCACATAACTACATGCCACCATAGGTATATATTCTTATTTGGACCTCTCAAGAGAGTGTTTCCCCCTCCCGAGGGCACACAATGATATCACACCTTAGTTCCAGCAAAATAAATCCACATTTTTATAACCCGCCCACCCTGTCCATTTTTTAGTGTGTTGGGTGAGTGACTTTTCAAATAGATAAAATTTGGGTTAAAGCCCATATCAACCCATATAAATATATGTATTCATGGGTAAAATATGGGGAAATTATGGGTTAGCTTATTTGGTTAAGCTTCTAACATTTATTCACTGAAAATTCATGATATCACAAAAATGCTATAACTTATATTTTTTTTTCTCTTTATAGTTAACGATTTTGAAACTTTTTTTTTCTCTAAATATTATAAGAATTATTTAGCAGTTTAAAAAAATGTATTTTCTTTTTGTTGCATACTTAAATACCAGTTGCAAGAATAATAAATATATAACTGTTATGTTTTGTATCGGGTTTAGGGTCAAAATTCGGGTCTCAAATCTCTGGCCAGTGTTAAAAATTGGATCACGAATTGAGATAGAGAGTCGGGTCTCAGAATTTAGGATCGAAAGCCGTAGTCGAGGTTGTTGGGGTCGAGGGAAAGGGAAAGGATGTTGGGATCGAGGGTAGAGGTCGGGGTAAGGGTTAAGGTAAGAGGTCGGGATTGAGTTGGGATCAAGGTCGGGAGTTGAGGTTCGGGGTTGGGGTAGGGGTTAGGTTTTGGGTGAGGTGATGGGTGTTGGGATCAGGATCGATATTAGGAGTCGAGAGTTGAGACTTTGAAAATACTTTGCAAACTTTATGTAGGAAAGTCATTTTTTCTTAAATTCAAGGAAAATAAGTCAATTTGAAAAAATAAAAATTCCAAATATTTAAATTAACTAAACATGAGAAAATTGAAAATAATATGGTTTTTCATACCAAACACACCCTTATAAGTGATTTATAAATATTTTAAATCATGTATTAGTACTGATATTTCTTAAAGTGCATTAAGAACGTTTCACTCCTAAATTGCAAGTTTTCTTTACTTTGAAATCCAATGGTAGTATTTTTTTCCTTGTTATTATGTATTTCTTTTACATTGAAAAGTTATAGAAATTTTTTTATGACTTTTATGATATAATAAAACTAAATAAAGTATTTTCAGCATTTCCCAATTTAAAAAAATCAAAAATATTTTTCAAATATTAAATTCTAAAGTAAGTACTATTTGCTCATAAAAATATGGGTAAACATATCATTTACCCAACCCAATTGTTACCCAACCCATTTGTTATCTATATGAAATATGGGAGGTTGAAATATTATTCATATTGTGTTGACCCATTTTCAACCCACCCAAATTTGACCCAATCACCCATTTGCCACCACTATTACCCTCCATTATTCTTTTCCATGGCAAGTTTTAGGACGATTATGCCCACTTGAGGTAGATAACTAGGGCATTACCTAAGGTCTATTGTGATGGTGTTGGTTATGATGAGTTTGCTATTTTTCCTTAAGTTCTATATATTACTATGTTCATGTCTTATGATATTACGACTTAGGTATTTGGGATTAAAATATGCTTTACTAGGTTTTACTTATGAAATAGTCATATTAAGATTAATGTTACAGTTTTGGAAGCTTTATCTTATGATCAGGATCTCACGTTTTATATGATTTTACACTCATGACCTCTATTATATTATTTTACTAGCATGTATTACTCACTCTACATACTCAGTACATTCAAAGTACTAAACGCATACTCTATGCTATATCATTTCATTATATAGGTTCGGAGATCTGTCTCAGCCTTGTCATTAGCATTGCTTCCATCTCAGTCAGCTCAGTCCTCATTTGGGTGAGTCCTTATCTTCCGAGGACGTTTATTTACTTTTGGTGTTATGTTCTTGTCTTTTAGTTCATACTTAGCGAGCTAGTTGGGGGTGCTATCCCATCAGCTCATCTTATGACTAGAGGCTTTCAGACAATTATGTACTAGATGGTTTAGCATAGTGACTTGTCGTTCTTGTTCATGCTTTATATATTTTAGACATCCTTTTATCCATGTTTAAGATTCATTTCAACTTTAGTTATGCTCTTATTTATGTTATGTATGTGCAATGCGTTAGCTTGGAACTATTCATGGTTCTAGGTCCTGTGTCACCGCCTGAGGTCCATTCTCGGGTAGTGACGAACTTATTATTAGAGCCAAGGTTTAGGTGTGTCCTATGGTGTTTGAAAGCCACCTTAAGTAGAGTCTTTTCCATGGGTATGAAGCATGCTACACTTATGGGAAAGAGGCTACGAGACGTTTTAGTAAAATTTCCTTCTTTTATATTTCTATCTCATGCTATGAAGTTCAACTCTTCTATCCCTCATAACTCGTTCTATACACGATTGCTGAAGTATGCCTCCCTGAAGAGCGAACAGTAGCCAGCCAGCTCCAGCAACTCCAGTGAGACCCCTGAATGGGCAGGTTACAATGTGAAGCTTGAGGCTGCCATTATAGTATTGGCATAGGCCATGACTATTTAGCTTAAGTAGCAGGAGATCGCACCTGCAAACCCTACTGAAGATATGGTAGCTACTAGGATTCGAGACTTCATGAAAAAGAGTGCGTTTGAGTTTCACAATTTGAAAGTGAATGGAAGGTTCAAGGAAAAAGAAAAGGGGAATGAGAAAGCAAAGACAAACAACCTTGAGGTTGCCCAGTAGGGGGAAAATGGTAGATACCGATCACAGCCCTGTCAGAGGTCATTAGCCTCAGCACCATTGATAGGTAGTATTCCATCCATATCCAAGGTGAGGCAGATTACATTTTTAGTTTGCAAGAAATGTGGAAGGAAATACCCAAGAAATTGCTTGATCGATAGAGATGTATGCTTTGTGTGTGGGAAGCCTGGCTACAGATTTCAAAAATGTCCAATAGCCCGGCAAAGCAATGTTAGTGGTCTTACCTATCTAGTTTGCAGGAGTTGCAGAATGAACCACGTAGGGAAATGCTTGGTGGGTTCCGATGCTTGCTTCTGGTTTGGCATGCCTGGTCACAAGCGCAAAGATTTTCCAGCAACCAAATAGGCCAAAGGTAGATCCCCATCCACATCTTTAGTAGCTTCGACAGCTTGCCCACCTCAATAGGGCACGTCAGTTTGTGAAGGTAGTGGGAAGTGTCAGGATCATTTCTACGCCCTATCATCACACAAGGATCGGGGAGACCCACCAAAAATAGTCACATGTACATCATTATCCTTTCAGGTTGATCCCTGTATATTTTTAGGCCCAAGGGCTATAGAGTAAAGTATAAGAACCCCTTTTAACATTGTAGTATGAGACTTGTCTTTTAGATGGTGTAAAATGATTATAAGTATGAAGTCTTCAGTGATAGCTTTAGAGGCGAATGGAAACTCAGGAGCTAGTAATGTTACCCTAGCCATAATAAAGGATCCAAGAGCCTTAGAATGTCGCTTTAAACTAAAGGGGAGATGGTAAGTGAAGGGCCAACTCAAGTCTTGAGTTTTTTCTAGTAAGGAAGTTCCAGAAATATTATGTAAGGGATGTCAACCATTCCTATTCAGATGTTATCCCTTATGTTCCAATCGATGTTACGCTCTACACATGCTTATGTTCAGATTCCAGAATGATAGGTAACCTCTTTGATCAATAATCTAAGTCTTAAATCCATGACTCCATAAAACTCAGGTTTATGTCAGGAAACTCATTATGTATATAAACTCATGTTTCTCTGCATTCCCTGCTCTATGAACTTGATCCTTAAGATTTTCCTTAGCGGCTCATAAGATCATGTTACATCAGTTATATTTCCAGTTTAGATTTCTTGAATGATTCACGCTCACGATTTATTTACTCTAAGCCCTATGTATATACCCCCATGATGGAGATGAGGGTTATGAAGTTTACGTTCAGGATAACTCTCCATTCATGCCTTAGATGCTAGGTATGTAGAAGTTCATGAAGAGCAGTTATTAGCCAATCCTGAAAGATATAGGAATTCATGAATAGCGTTAGCTACAAGGATCCATGAGATAATCATAAGTGATAGGCTTGAATGAGGTTGTGATGTATAGGGTAGACCATAATATGGTGTGACTAGTCACTTCTTGATTAGAGCTCGAACTAGTGTGACTTTCTTGTTAAAAGGGAAATAGTGTTATTAGTGGATAATTCTAGGTTATCGGAGGTGTGGTTGAGTTAGGCTTGAACGTGGTTGAAGTATGCTATTGGACTTAGAATTTAGTGTAAATAGTAGCCTACGCAAGGAGTGAAGGCTAGAAAGGTTGAGCATCAGGAGCTGGGAGGTATGGTATGGGGTATCAATATCCCTACTTGGAAGTAGGGAGGAGATCAAGGTAGATTACATTACATAGTTGTCTCGTATACGCCAGTGGCATCATTCAATCTGGGTGATTGTAGACCAAATGACTAAGTCAGCACAAGGACTATACTAGATCTTATATCCCCGAATTAGTTTAGTTGCATGGATTTCCTCTATCCATGACCCCAGATAGGGATACTCATTTAACCCCTCAGTTTTAAAGATCGATTTAGAAGGTTCTTGGTACTCAGGTAAAGCTTAGTACAACTTTCAATCCACGGATAGATGGTTAGGTTGACCTGACAATTTAGACCTTGGAGGACATGTTGAGAGCATGCGCAATTTATTTTAGAGATAGTGGGGATAATCACTTGCCGCTCATCAAGTTTGCTAACAACAATAATCATCACTCCAACATTATATGGCTCCATTTGAATCTCTTTATGGGTGGAAGTGTAGATCATCTATTGTATGGTTCGAGGTAGGTGAGGCAATATTGATAGGGCTAGATTTAGTTCATGAGGCCATAGAGAAAGTTCAGCTTATCTAGGAGAGGATAAAAACAACTTAGAGTCATCAGAAATCTTGTGCGGATGTTTGGAGGAGAGAGCTTGAGTTTGAGCATAATGATTGGGTGTTTCTGAAGGTTTCTCCCATGAAGGGAGTCATGAGGTTCGGTAAGAAAGGGAATCTTAGTCCCCGAAATGTTGGTCCTGATAGGATTCTAAGGCGAGTTGGCAAGGTGGCTTATGAGTTGGAGCTATCATAGGGTTATCTTCGGTGCATCCAGTTTTTCATGTATCTCTATTGAAAAAGTGCATTGGTGACCCAATATTAGATTTTCGGTAGATAACATTGGTGTAAAGGATGGACTTACTTATGAAGAGGCAGTGATTGAGATCCTTGATCATCAGGTTCGAAAATTGTGAAACAAGGAAGTAGCTTCCATGAAAGTTTTGTGGAGAAATCAGCTTGTTGAGAGAGCTATGTGGGAAGCCAAAGAAGATATGATGGCTAAATACCTGCATCATTTTCATTCTGGCTCAGTTCCATCATGAGGTACCAGTTTCCTACATAGTACTCTATTCAGTTTCATGTCAAGTTCATTTCTTTCAGTTCCTTTCATGTCATAGCACGCATGTATGTTTCATGAATTTAGTTCAGTCATGTATCCCAGCCTGGAGTCAGTCACTTCGCAGTTTTTAGCTATGGTTGTTAAGTTATGGGATTGCAACTCTTTCCCCTTCTTTCAAGTTTATTTAGTCCCCACTCTAGGATGCATGTTCCCAAAGGGATGATAATATAACACCCAAAAAGTCCTTATGATCAAGCCCTAGACTTTTATCAGAATCAGCAGAAAAATCTGCAAAATTCAACAGAAAGACTCATGGTACGAGTCATGGAGTGATATAAAGGATCGTTGGATGAGTCATAGTGAGCCTCTAGAATTTTATTTTTTAGACCACGAGTCCACACCACTAGTCATGGTGAATAGGTGACTGGTGGTCACGAATCATAGGTTGTACTTGCCGAGGTAGTCCTGGTATGACGAGCCATGGTACGACTTATAGGTTCTAGCGAGGGGTCATGGTCAGGAGTCATTGTATCAATTTAAGTGGCAGACTTCAGGGAGTAATAGGTCATGGTACGACTTGTTGTAGGAAACACCAAGTTGTTGTAGGCAGTCGTGGGGTGATATTGTAGGGGGTATGGTACCCTTAACCACGAGTCATGGTATGACTCATTGTAGGAAACAACGAGTCATTGTGAGGTCTGTGGTTTGAGAAATAGAGAACTTGGAAAATTTGACTAACTAACTACGGAAGGAAACCACGAGTCATTGTTTGGTGGTATGACTCGTGCTGCTTGACAGTCAGTTTTTAATAACAATTTCTCAGGGGTATTTTCATAACATCCTAATATTCTAACCACTAAGAAACGTTGTTTTGGATTCCTTAAAGGCTGTTTTAAGGGGTTAAACCTAGCCTAAGTCCTTATTCTCTCTGACTATAATAGATTTGAAATCCTCTCTCACGATCAAGGGTAGGGTTCCTCATCACCTTCTTCCCAAATTCTCTTAGGTCTTCAAGTAAAATTAAAAATTCATCAAGCCTAGGAATGTAGGGTTATGAATGGGAGAATTTCTTCCACCTTTATGCCAAATTTCATCCCAATTATACGATTTCAAGTCTCTAAGAATATAAAGTTGAGATTCTAGGATTTTACCAAATTTCATGAAATCTTCCATTCTATCTCTATGGGTTTAATTCTCTCAGGTATCAATTGATGTTTTACATCTGTTAGGGCAAATTGACTCTCAATTTACTTATTAATTCATGATTTCAAGTTTATAAGGATTATGCCTTATTATGCATGATTTATGAATTTCAATATTATGAGCCCATGATTTCTAGTATATATGACCTCATGTTTTGGGAAAGCCCATGTAAAGTCAAGTATATTTTAACATGATTTTAGCCAAGGATTATATGATCAATTATAAAGAAATGTTTCGGAGTCAAGACTCCCAATATTCAAATTTAAGCTATGTTTTGTGAATCTAATTATGGGCTATATACATTTTTAAGGAGTAGTGTCTAGCACTGAGTAGGCCAGGGATTTTTTGGACCTAGTTCTCATAACTACACGCCACCATAGGTATATATTCTTATTTGGGTCCTCTCAAGAGAGTGCTTCCCTTGCCCGAGGGCATACCACTGATATCGCACCTCTATTGTTCTTTGCCCTGGAAAGTCTTAGGATGGCTCTGCCTACTTGGGGGAGATAGCTGGAGCATCATATAAGCTCTATAGTGATGGTATCGGTTATGAAGAGTCTCCCATTATTCCTTAAATTTTATATATTATTACGTTCATTTCTTATGATATTACGATTTATGGTTTTTTGGCTCAAAATATGCTTTGCAAGGATTTACTTATGAAATAATCATATTCAGCTTTATGCTACGGTTTTGGAAGCTTTCAGTTATGATCAGGATCTCATATTTTATACTATTTTACACTCATGACCTCTCTTATACTATTTTACTAGTATGTATTAATTACTCCACATAGTCAGTACATTCAAAGTAATGACTGCACACTCTATACTATATCGTTTTATGATATAGGTCCAGACAACCAGTCTCAGCCTCATCGTTAGCTTTGCTCCTGGCACAGTTCATCTCAGTCCCCGTTTGGGTGAGTCCTCATCTTTTAAGGACGTTTATTTACTTCTGGTGTTATGTTCTTCTCTTTTAGTTTTAGACATAGTGAGCTAGTATGGGGTGCTATCCCATCAGCTCATCTTATGACTAGAGGCTTTTAGACAGTTATGTACTAGATGGCTCAGCGTTGTGACTTGTTGTTTTTGTTCATGCTTTATATCTTTTAGACTTACGGTTATCCATGTTTAAGATTCATTTCCGCTTTAATTATGCTCTTATTCATGTTATATATGTGCCATGGGTTATCTTGGAGTCATTCGTGATTCTAGGTCCCATGACGCGGTCATGCTCGCATCGTGACAGGGGAGGGGGTAATTATTTTTTATTGTTACCTTGTTCAACTGTCGATAATAAGTGCACATCGTAAGGGAACCATCCTTCTACCGAACAAAGAGAACTGCAGTACCCTTTGGGGACTTACTAGTCCTGACGAAATCCTTATCTAGAATTTCCTTCAACAACTCTTTCAACTCATTTAGCTCTACTGGAGTCATTCTATAAAGAGGGATGGATATGGGCTGCGTATCAGGGAGAAGATCAATAGAAAAGTCAATCTCTCGCTTAGGAGAGACTCCTGGTAGATTATCTGGGAAAACCTCCGAATACTCACATACAACAGGGACTGACTGAAGGGTGGGGTGTCACACCCCAAACCCAGGGAGGCGTGATTGGCCCCTAGTGCCATCCCTGATATGACCATACTTGATGCCCAAAAATAAAACAAAGGCCAGAACTGATGAGGTTAAGAAACACAACAATAAAATCAGAATAAGGCGACAGACTATAGCGGAAGCTGGCTCACCTGACCAACCAAAAAAAAATAAGCACAACATGTTGTCAAGGACATGGATTGGAAAACAACTATACAACATGGCCCACCTGGCCTATAACAAGACACTACACCCACAACAAATGTCTATGAGCCTCTAGCTCAACCTATGGCAACTCCGAAAGAACTGGAGCACACCGACTCAGCTGGAACTCCACTCAACAACCAAGAACTTGTAACAGCCCATCATCCCCTGCAGGCATGAATGCAGCGTCCCAACTAGGGTGTCAGTACAATAGTGTACCGAGCATGAAAGGCAGAAACAACTCGAAGACGTAGATTAGAGATCAACAGTTATACCAAATATCGCAGAAGGAGACTTAACATAAGCAAACACATAGAACCTTCCTAGCCCCCATAAGCCTGGCAAGTACAAACAAACATACGAACAAAACCTACCTGGTCCCCATAAGCCTGACAAGTCCAAAAGTAAACAATAACACAACGTTACCTAGCCAACATAGCTCACCTGTCATTGCCTCTAGACCTCTCAACGACCTCCAGCTAACACTAGCCAACATCTAGTATCCACTGATATCAGATAACATATAACATGAGCAACAATTACAATATAATTCCAAACATATCAAAAGTAAACACCAGTCAGTGAACATCATCAATCAAGCACTACCGGACTCTCTCTCGGCTGTGCATAGTTAGCGGAGCTCAATCCATCTGGAGAACCAAATCGCGATCCCAGTCGACACTACAGAGGACATCATTCTCAATCCCTTAGGTCATTTCACTCCTTGGGCTCAACCCCTTAGCCGAAAACACTCTCGTGTGTCGGGTATCCATAAGCCAAAAGGCACCTCGGGCTGGATCCCTAGCAAGAATAACTCTCGTTCATTGGGTATCCCCAAGCCACAAGGCCTCAAAACAACACCCACACACAAGAAACAACAATAATAATCCATGCTTAAACAGCCCACAATCGGCTCTCAAACCCCACAACCCGACTAATACAACACAATATATTCTTTCACGTCTAGCCGTCCACTGGCGATCCACTAAGCAAACTATAGATCATCATCCTAACCAGTATATCCTCAATCTTTAAAAACAGCCCAAACGCCACTCTACTTACCACTAACATCAAGGGACACGACCAAATCAACCCAAGTGTCACCACGGTCGTTACGTGCGATCGACACGATCGGCGATTCAAATATAACAAAAGATTGTCGTAGCAATTGACCTTAACAACTCTAATCCCTCATTCACTTTCCAATATAATCACCTAATCTCATTCACTTTCCAATATAATCACCTAATCTCATTCACTGAACCATCCCACAACTTACTACAAGAACCACACGCCTCACACACGGCCTCTCGACACGAGCCTAACAATTTTTCATGACTATGATTCTCTGCACTCAAGCCCGAGCCACAAACCAAACCAGAAACTTACACACACCTTTATCACCATATAAACAGTAGCACAATAGTCAATTAAAAATATAACACAAAGCATCACAATATAGCCAACACACACGTCAATACCGATGACAATGACTATGGAATTCATGTCGACAAATGGAGGGACAAGCCTAACATACCTTAGCTTCAAGCCTAGATGAACTTGAGCCTTCAACACCATTAACCTACTGCCTATAGGCAGTACAAAATTCTGCGTGGCCAAAACAAGTCAACAGCAAAACAAGAAAAATGAAGCTTACCCGACAAGATTCATAGAAACTCTAAGACAACAACCTACCAGTGTTAACACAGCTATAACAAATCTTAAAAACTAAGGAGAACAAAAGAAAGAAGGCTTATCAACAGCTTCACCACGAAACAACCACCAACATCCCGGAAAAGACACCAAACCATGGACTACACCAAGCTCCGGACTTCCCAACATCAAAATCATGTTAAACCATGTATTCTAGCCCCAAAACACAAAGGAAACCATGGAGAGAACCTTGAGAGAGGTTTGTACGTGAGAAGTTCTGTAAAATAAGAAAATAAGGCAACCAACCAACCAAGGGGCTTTTTATAGTTCTCCACCGCCTTAGACCCTTGTGGGTGTCTGCTTGCGTTGTCTCGCGAAAATGCGAATATCTCTTTATTCCAAAGTCGGATTGACAGACGGTTTGATGCAATGAAAACTAGAATCATATATCTTTAATTTGATAGGTGGAAAACCCCCTAAATACTTGCATATTGGGAGATAAGCTTCGATACATTTGACTTAATTTCAATGAATCTCAAGAAGAAAATTTTGCAATAACTTTTTCCGAATTTTGTTCTACAACTTGATCGACATCCAATATTAAATATGATAATAGAGTGATTCAAATAACTCATAACACTTCCTTATTAGCGTATTATGTACTCTTAGTCCTACCTCGAAAGCACGATTTTATCGCTCAAATTATCCAGGGTGTTACATGGGGTCTCAAACGTAGAAACTTTGACCCCAACTAGATGGTATACACAACGCTTGGAGATCATTTTTTGGCCTTAAGATAGGAAACAAAGCAACCTACAGGAACAACTAAACTACCCTTCCACTCTAGGACTGATTCACCTAGAAAATGGAACTATATAGTATGGGTCCTACATTTGGCCGAAGCAATACAGGCATGCATGTAATACCCCGGAAGTGCTTAAGAATAGACCCGGGAATTAAAAATGGAAGTTGGAAGAATTTGGAAAATTTCCCGAAGACAGCCTTTAGTACGCGATATGATCATTATGAGTTTGTAGTTATGTCTTTTGGACTAACAAATGCTCCTGCAACTTTTATGGACTTGATGAACAGGGTGTTCAAGACATACCTGGATATGTTCATGATTGTGTTTATTAACGACATCTGGATATACACTAGGAGTGAAGAGGAGCATGCCACTCATTTGAGGGTGGTGCTATAGACTCTAAAGGATCGCCAACTTTATGGTAAATTCAGCAAGTGTGAGTTTTGGTTGAACTTAGTGGCATTTTTAGGCCATGTCGTATCAAGCAAGGGCATATATGTGGACTCTCAAATAATAGAAGCAGTGAAGAATTAGCCTAGACCGGTGGATCCTTCGGATATTCAGAGATTTTTGGGCTTAGTGGGCTACTATTAGAGATTTTTTGAATGTTTCTCATCTATTGCAGCACCCTTGACCAAATTGACCCAAAAGAAGGTGAAATTCCAATGGTCGGAGGCTTTTGAGAAGAGCTTCCAAGAGTTGAAGACTTGACTCATCTCAGCATCGGTGCTGACCCTACCTAAGGGTACCGATGAGTTCGTGGTGTATTGTGATGCTTAAAGGATCAACTTGGGTGTGTGCTGATGCAGCATGGAAAAGTTATAGCATATGCCTATAGACAGTTGAAAGTTCATGAGAAGAATTACCTGACCCATGATCTTGAATTAGCCTTGAAGATATGGTGACATTATTTGTACAGGGTCCATGTGGATGTGTTTACAGATCATAAGAGTCTATAATAGGTGTTCACTCAAAAGGATCTCAATCTTCGACAAAGGAGGTGGTTAGAGCTACTTAACGACTACGACATGAGTGTGTTGTACCATCCGAGCAAGGCAAACATAGTAGTAGACGCACATAGTAGAATCTCCATGGAAAGTGTGTCCCATGTGGATGAGGAGAAGAAGGAGCTGATGAAAGACGTGCATCAACTTGCAAGGTCGGGAGTTCGGTTGGTTGACTCGACCGATGGCGGTGTTATTGTTTAGAATAGATCAGAATAATATTTGGTGACTGATGTAAAAGATAGAAAAGACAAGGAACTGATATTGGTAAAGTTAAAGGAATCCGTTCAGAATCAGAGAGTAGAGGTTTTCTCCTAAGGGAGAGATGGTGTGCTTTGGTACCAAGGTCACTTATGTGTTTCGGATATTGATGATTTAAGGAACCGGATGTTGCATGAGGCTCATGGATCCAGGTATTATATCCATCCAGGTACCACCAAGATGTACCATGACTTACGAGAAGTCTATTGGTGGAATGGCATGAAGAAGGACATCGTAGAGTTTGTAGCTAAGTGCCTAAATTGTCAGTAAGTAAAGATTGAGCATCAGAGACTGGGAGGTGTGCTTCAGGATATCAATATTCCTACTTAAAAGTGGGAAGAAATCAATATGGACTTCATCACAGGGTTGCCTCGCACTCGACCACAATATGACTCCATTTGGGTTGTTGTAGACAGGTTGACCAAAGAAGCTCATTTTCAATCGGTTAAAACCATGTTTTCAGTGGAGGATTATGCCAAACTATACATTCGAGAGCTAGTTCGGTTGCATAGAGTTCCCTTTTCCATCATATCAGACAGAGGTACCCAATTTACCTATTAGTTTTAGATGTCATTTCAAAACAGACTAGGTACTCAGGTTAAGCTCAGTACAACATTTCACTCGAAAATGGATGGCCAAGCGGAGCGGACAATTCAGACTCTCGAGGAAATGTTGAGAGCATGCACACTTGACTTCATAGGTAGTTGGGATTATCATTTGCCTATTATTGAGTTTGCATACAATAACAACTACCATTCTAGTATTCAGAGGGCTCCGTTTAAGACTCTCTATGGGCGGAGATGTAGATCGCCTATTGGCGGGTTAGAAGTTGGTGAAGCGACGATGATAGGAACAGATTTGGTCCATGAGGCTATGGAGAAGGTTCATCTCATACTGGACAGGTTGAGAACAACTAAAAGTAGCCAAAAGTCCTATCCCGATATGAGAAGGAGAGAATTAGAATTCGCGGTGGATGATTGGGCTTTTTGAAGGTATCTCCCATGAAGGGGGTGATGTGATTTGAAAATAAAGGAAAACTCATCCCTCATTATATTGTCCCCTATGGATTGTAAAACAGGTTGGCAAGGTGGCATATGAATTGGAGTTGCCCTCAGAATTAGCTTCTGTGCATCCCATATTCCATGTATCGCTCTTAAAGAAGTTTTTGGGTGATCCAGCTCTAGTTGTCCCGGTGGACAATGTCGGGGTGAAAGACAACCTTAGTTATGAGGAGGTTTTGGTGGAAATACTGGATCGTCAAGTTCAAAGGCTAAGGAAAAAAGAAGTAGATTTAGTAAAAGTTTTATGGAGGAATCAACATATTGAAGGAGCTACGTGGGAAGAGAAAGAAAACATGATGGCCAGATACCAACATTTATTCTCTACCAGCTCAGTTACTACTTAAGGTATTAGTTTTTGCCCTAAAACTTTATTTAGTTTTCATGTTCAGTTCATGTGACCCAGTTTCTTTCATGTATGTGGATGTGTATATGATTCATGAATTCAGTTCATCCATGTAGTTTGAATCGAAGATAGTCATTCGGTCAGTTTTCAGCTTAAATGATCAGTATTTGAGTATGGTGATCGCATTTCTCTATTTCCTGTATATTTTCTCACATTGGAGGACGTATGTTCCCAAGGGGGAGATATTGTAATACCCCGTAAGTGCCTAAGACTAGATCCAGGATTTAAAAATGGAAGTTGGCAGAATCTGGGAAATTTCCACAAAATGGGTAATGTACGGATCATTGGTCCAACCAATGATCCATGGGAAGCGTCCATGGTGAGGTTCGGCCGGGTGGCAGTTGGAAATAATTGGTTATGTAAAGACCTGTGGTTTTATACCACGACTCATCGTTTGAGGTCATGGTGAGGCTGGTCCTTATCCTAGGAGGAAGTAACGGGTCATGGGACGACCCATCGTGAGCTGTAAGGGATCATGCTGAGCAATCACGGGAAGGAGTAGGTGTTATACCCCGTAAGATTTCCGACACCTAGATGGCCTATTCGCATGGTGGTTAAGCATATTTGAAAGTCATACATGCTAGAGAAAGGACCGGGAAAGGATAAGGCGGATAACCTGTCGAACCATCGCGGAAGGAGCCAAGGCAGAGCCCCTCCGCGATGGCAACGTGTCACGGTGGTGGAGCCTCCGCGTTGGCTCCGTGACACATTGGTCCTGTCCAGGCCCAAGTATATAAAGCCCCACTTCGGTTTTAAATCAATTATTCATTATAATTTCCAGAAAACTCGTGGAAAACAGAGAGAGAGACGAAGAGGGTTATATATTATTATCCGATTACGCTGCTAAACTTAGTCCAAACTAAAATTAACTCCAGATAAAGAGGTATTTAGCAGCAGGGAGCATTCCTACGGATTTTGTTTCGCGAAATACGGCCGACGAATCGTCGAGCTACCAGACTAAGGTAAGTAGAATTGCTCCAAACTAGTGTCTATGTGTTCCTAGCTATGAAGTGAATACTTCTCCCTTCTGGACTTCTGGAAAATAGCGAGTTTGCGACCGTCTTTCGATAAGCCTAAGTTTAGGCTATAATTATATCGAAAGTGATGTCGTCCTTCAGAATAAAGTTGTATTTAGTACTGATTGATGTATATATGAATGCAGTTGGGAGAAATAGCTGGAATACTGACCGAGCTACGCCGGTTAGTCAGGAAATCAGAAGTGAAGGTATGTAAACCTAGTTTCCTCGGCAAGTTAGTAGTCTCGGCATAGTAAGGTAGTTTAAAGGCCAGTAGAAAGTTCAGAAGTCATGTGTTATGTTTATTACGAATGTTGGTACGATATTGGAAGCATCATGTTATGTATAGCGTGAAACTTGCTAGCATGATATAAATTCTAATACAAGTGTTAGGAACTGTACAGCATGCCCAGTATGTGATTTAGTAAAGAATGTTAGGATATTATCGTATTCAGTTGAAACCTAGTAAAGCAATGTAAGTATCTGTAAGGTATCTCAGAAGTAGAATGATAGATTAAAATGAAGTTTAGAAAGCATGTTAGAAGTAGTAAATCATGTTACTATAGAAACTCAGTTATACAGTATGGTTTCCAGCAGAAAAACTATATCTTGTTGGACATTAGACTCAGTACAGTATGGCAGAAGATTATATTTATATATATATACCATTATTAGTCTCAGCATGTATTAAATACATACATATCACTATCACGAGTCAGCATATAGTATGTACAAATACTTTATCATCACTAGCTTCAGCATGTGGTATATGCAGATCGTATTACTAGTTGAGACCACTGTATTGTCTTGGGGTTAGATTATCTAGCATTCATGACCGCCCCAGGGTTAATAGCTGTATCGATTCGTCCGCCAGAGGGTGAGGATACGTCACTCTATGGAGTGGCATGCCGTCCCACAGGGGACGAAGTGGGATGCCAGTTTCCCCATATTGTGCCTTGGTCGGCCCTTATACACCCCCGTCGAGCGGGTACGCCTGGGGTGTTGATTCAGGAGTCCTCTAGACTCAGGTACAGTTATAGTCAGGGGCTCAGCGAGCCCAAGTGCATACCCAGGGGATTGGCAGGATGCTTATAGTTATTATAGGAGATGGGACGACCAGGGTATGGGTATAGATTGCGTGTTGATTGTACCTCCTGGCTTATGGAGGCCGGGTAAGGTTTGTGTGTGCTATGGTATGTTATGTTGTGTTATGCCATGTTACACTAGTTACGAGTAGATCGACAGTAGAGCGATACATCTCCAGGTATGACTCCTACTCCTTCCAGCATAGTTAAGAGTAGGCATGGCTTTACATTTTCAGTCAGTTTAGTCTATTCCTTTCTGTTTCAGTTCCTTCAGTTGTATTGTTGTTTTCAGATATCTTTCAGTTGTTGTTTTACATACTCAGTACCAGCGGTACTTACGCCCATTTGGGGCACTGCATTACTTGCCTGCAGGTACTCATAGACGAGGGGCCGCTACCACGTTATTCCAGTCAGCTCACAGGGTCATCAGCTCCAGTCATCCGGAGCTAGATAGCTAGAGGTTTATCCCTTTTCTTTTGTTGTACAGCATGGGTAGGCCGGGGCCCTGTCCCGACTATCTTATCAGTATACCTAGAGGCTTGCAGTCTGTATATATTTCCCTGTGGTCAGTTGAACCAGTCGTGCGAGGCCGTGCAGTTTGTTATAGTTGTTTAGCATTTCAGTCTATGTTGGCCGTGTGAGGCCTTAGTTGATAGTAGTGGTGACCTTGCCGGTCACGTAGTTATTCTGCATTTTATTGTTGAGTCTCAGATGACTAGACAGCATGGTGGCCTTGTCATCCAGCATAGGTTCCTTGTTACGAGTATGTTTCTGGTTAGCTGCTATTATAGGTACAGGTGGCTATAGGCCCAGTTGGCCGGAGGCTGTGTTTACAGCCGTTATATAGCCCTTTGTCCCCAGAAATCTGAGTTAGAGCCAGCCAGGCTCCAGATATGCTCTAGCTCAGTAGTCTAGTAGTTCAGGTCCTAGTAGGGCACAAGGTGCCAGTCATACCCCCCAAGGCGGGGCATGACAAACTTGGTATCAGAGCAGGTCGTATCCCAGGGAGTCTGCAAGCCGTGCTAAGTAGAGTCTTGTCTATGGATGTGTTGTGCACCACATACTATAGGCAGGAGGCTGCGAGGCATAATAGGATGGTTGCCCTTCTTTCATACTCAGTCGTTCCATAGCACAGTACAGTACAGGGTTGGTCCTTTTAAAACTTATCATATTCTTTGAATACAGATACAAGTCGGACCAGCGAAATCCTATCCCAGGCAGAAGATCAGATATAGCAACAGGAGAGAACATCAGCCAGTTACAAGGTAACTACAGCAGCAGGAGGAGGTAACAGGGACCTCCCAATGTTATCTTTTTATTGGTACCATCCCCGGTATATGTCGATTACTTAAGAATAGGAAGTCATAAGCATAACGTATAAATGAGTCGATTTATTTGTTAGATACATATATATATAAGACCTGATTAAGATAGTACACAATATTAGATTATCAGATAAGTGTGAGAAAGTGAGGGAAATGTAGGATTCCCACCTCCATTCCTTCAGGTGTGGTACAGTTCCATGTCTTCATTTCGTTGCAGTAAGAGAAAGTAATTCCTACCCCTTAGTTTTGATCCCAGTGTAGCAAAGGGCATAAGGATTGAGGCGATGTTGCCCAAAACAAGCAGTAAGTGAAAGGTGGATTGGTTGATTCTAGAAAGTGTTAGAAAGAGTAAGGAGCCCTTATGATTATGTAAGTTGTGCAGACCCTCACGGTAATAAGTCAGAAGAGCAAGTAAGACTACTAGCTTACTCGAAGTGGGTGTAGGAGATCCGTCAATGATGGACTCCCAGTAAAAGTCAAGTTCAAGTCAGGAAAGGGTTGAATCCGCCGTGGCATGCTAACGACGGCAGAGTATGTCTGCAAGATAATAGTTATAATCTTAGTTGTGATATCAAAAGACAGGGAGATTATATGAATAAGATGGGTCCGACTGCAAGTCAGAAGAAGTATAGGTTGGAACTTGACCGGCAACCTTATGGACAGTGTAAGGTAGGTACCTTGAACCCGATAGCCCAGTTTAAGGAAGATGAAGGTGAAGAGCATGAATACTAGATTTTGAGGGGAAATCAGAACCACCTCTAGATTGATAGAACATCGTGTATTAAGGACTAAACCTAGATGAACAACTAATGGACAGTAAGGTTGTAGTTTAGAATGTTGTGGTATGTCCGTCTAAGGAGAAGGTAAGAGGGTACCAAATCAGAGACTCCAATCTAGTGTGGCCCAGAGACAAGGTCCAACAGATAGTCACGGGCCTTAATATAATGCCAAGTAAGGCCACAAGGTTCGGATGTTGACCCCACATTGTAAGAGTGGCGAAATTTCAAATAGCAGATCATAGCTAAAGTGCATGTGTGTGTTGCTTCCAGAATGGGATGAAAAAAAAATCCCACGAAATGATACGAGAAGATATGAGATATCATTAGACCGTAGAAGTGGTATATCATGTGCAGTATGAAATTCAGTAAAGCATGTTAGAGATTACGTATCACCATAAGATTCAGTATGTATTGTACATAGATGTTGATATATATATATATATCTACAGATGATAGATGTGATGTAAGTAGTTGGCAATGGGGGTTACAGTCACACAAATTTTGGTTAGCTGCTAGGAAATATATACAGATCGTACTGCAGGGCCCCTCACCAAAAGAGAGGGGGGCATGTTAAGTGGTCGTACATCGTTTTCCCAGCCTTGTAGGTGAGAGTTGGCCTTAGTCAACCTAGCAGCTATTATGCGGAACACCCCGCAAGCCAGCCGACCGTCTCAGTCAGACAAACCTGTGGGTACCCCAAGAAAGAGTCCATATCAGTAGTCAGTGACAGACTAGTACTTCAGCTGGTTCTCATAAGGTATTCAGATACAGAGCCCTAATAGAAGGCCAGTCTTTACAGAATGGCTCATAAGACCGGGAATTTCCAAGAACAGTAATATAAATCCAAGGGGGTACGAATAAGGCGTAAGAAATTGGTAGTGCTCTGCTAGCACAGTGTTTACTAAGACAAGGAGATCGGTAGGTTCCCTATGAAGATCCTGGGACGGATCGCCTGAGAGTAGGTTGGACTAAGCACAACACCACAATTGTTCAATCAGGAGGACGAAACAGTTAGCTGTCCACGACCCCGCAGTTATGCATGAGCTACAGATGTCCGAGTAGGACATGTAGAGCATTGTTAGACTACTGCAGCATTCGGATCATTTAACCCAGCTATTTAGTTAGTTAAGGTTATTCAGCCAGACTATTAGAGATCATGATCATTGTCGGGACCCTCTGATCAGATACGGGCACATGGTGTGCAGATAGTCGTTCAGGTTATCTCAGCAACAAGTAGCCTTAGCATGCGGCCAGAAGGCCAGATAAGCTCTAGCTATACCGGTAGATTACTTGTCAGTTTCTCCGGTATAGTAAACCAGTATGACCGTCAGTTATATGTCAATTTTTTCTAAATGTGAATTTTGGCTGAGTTCAGTAGCCTTTTTGGTCACATTGTGTCGGAGGCTGGTGTACAGGTAGATACACAGAAAACTGAAGCAGTGAAGACATAGCCCAGACCTACCACTTCGATTGAAGTATGCAATCCCTACGGTTAGCCGGATACTACAGAGGGTTTGTGGAAGGATTTCCACCTTAGCAGCACCTCTGACTAAATTGACACAGAAGGCAGCAAAGTTCCAGCGGACTGAGGTGTGTGAGCAGGACTTCCAGGAGTTAAAAGACAGGTTAACATCAGCCCCAGTATTAGTATCGCCAGAAGGTACAGAGGGTTGATGCAGCACGGTAAAGTAATAGCTTATGCTTTCAGGCAGTTGAAGAAACATGAAAAGAATTATCTTAACCATGACCTACGGATTTTGTTTCGCGAAATACGGCCGACGAATCGTCGAGCTACCGGACTAAGGTAAGTAGAATTGCTCCAAACTAGTGTCTATGTGTTCCTATCTATGAAGTGAATACTTCTCCCTTCTGGACTTCTGGAAAATAGCGAGTTTTCGACCGTCTTTCGATAAGCCTAAGTTTAGGCTATAATTATATCGAAAGTGATGTCGTCCTTCAGAATAAAGTTGTATTTAGTACTGATTGACGTATATATGAATGCAGTTGGGAGAAATAGCTGGAATACTAACCGAGCTACGCCGGTTAGTCGGGAAATCATAAGCGAAGGTATGTAAAGCTAGTTTCCTCGGCAAGTTAGTAGTTTCGGCATAGTAAGGTAGTTTAATGGCCAGTAGAATGTTCAGAAGTCGTGTGTTATGTTTATTACGAATGTTGGTACGATATTGGAAGCATTATGTTATGTATAGCGTGAAACTTGCTAGCATGATATAAATTCTAATACAAGTGTTAGGAACTATACAGTATGCCCAGTATGTGATTTAGTAAAGAATGTTAGGATATTATCGTATTCAGTTGAAACCTAGTAAAGCAATGTAAGTATCTGTAAGGTATCTCAGAAGTAGAATGATAGATTAAAATGAAGTTTAGAAAGCATGTTAGAAGTAGTAAATCATGTTACTATAGAAACTCAGTTATACAGTATGGTTTCCAGCAGAAAAACTATATCTTGTTGGACATTAGACTCAGTACAGTATGGCAGAAGATTATATTTATATATATATACCATTATTAGTCTCAGCATGTATTAAATACATACATATCACTATCACGAGTCAGCATATAGTATGTACAGATACTTTATCATCACTAGCTTCAGCATGCGGTATATGCAGATAGTATTACTAGTTGAGACCACTGTATTGTCTTGGGGTTTGATTACCTAGCATTCATGACCGCCCCAGGGTTAATATCTGTATCGACTCGTCTGCCAGAGGGCGAGGATACGTCGCTCTACGGAGTGGCATGCCGTCCCACAGGGGACGAAGATGGGATGCCAGTTTCCCCATATTGTTCCTTGGTCGGCCCTTATACACCCCCGTTGAGCGGGTACGCCCGGGGTGTTGATTCAGGAGTCCTCCGGACTCAGGTACAGTTATAGTCAGGGGCTCAGCGATCCCAAGTGCATACCTAGGGGATTGGCAGGATGCTTATAGTTATTATAGGAGATGGGACGACCAGGGTATGGGTATAGATTGCGTGTTGATTGTACCTCCCGGCTTATGGGGGCTGGGTAAGGTTTGTGTGTGCTATGCTATGATATGTTGTGTTATGCCATGTTACACTAGTTACGAGTAGATCGACAGTAGAGCGATACATCTCCAGGTATGACTCCTACTCCTTCCAGCATAGTTAAGAGTAGGCATGGCTTTACATTTTCAGTCAGTTTAGTCTATTCCTTTCTGTTTCAGTTCCTTCAGTTGTATTGTTGTTTTCAGATATCTTTCAGCTATTGTTTTACATACTCAGTACCAGCGGTACTTACGCCCGTTTGGGGCACTGCATTACTTGCCTGCAGGTACTCATAGACGAGGGGCCGCTACGTCGTTATTCCAGTCAGCTCACAGGGTCATCAGCTCCAGTCATCCGGAGCTAGATAGCTAGAGGTTTATCCCTTTTCTTTTGTTGTACAACATGGGTAGGTCGGGGCCCTGTCCCGAACATCTTATCAGTATACCTAGAGGCTTGCAGTCTGTATATATTTCCCTGTGGTCAGTTGAGCCGGTCGTGCGAGGCCGTGCAGTTTGTTATAGTTGTTTAGCATTTCAGTCTATGTTGGCCGTGTGAGGCCTTAGTTGATAGTAGTGGTGACCTTGCCGGTCACGTAGTTATTCTGCATTTTATTGTTGAGTCTCAGATGACTAGACAGTATGGTGGCCTTGTCGGCCCGCATAGGTTCCTTGTTACGAGTATGTTTCTGGTTAGCTGCTATTACAGGTACAGGTGGCTATAGGCCCAATTGGTCGGAGGCTGTGTTTACAGCCGTTATATAGCCCTTTGTCCCCAGAAATCTGAGTTAGAGCCAGCCAGGCACCAGATGTGCTCTGGCTCAGTAGTCTAGTAGTTGAGGTCCTAGTAGGGCACCAGGTGCCAGTCATACCCCCCAAGGCGGGGCATGACAGTAGGAAAATCTCTAGTTGAGGTAATGGAAGGAAACGATGACTCGTTGGAAGGAAACTATGACTCGTTGGAAGGAGGAAGGAGTCGTGATATGGGACGTGGGAAGGCCAGCTGTAGGTCGTCAAGGGGGAAACAACGGACGATGTAATGGACCGTACTATGGTGCAACGACTCATCTTGTCGATTATCAAGATTGAATTTGAGAAGTTGAAAATGGGCAGTGGATGCAACGGATTGATACCACGAGTCGTGATATGAAGGCACGACTCGTTGGATCGCTTGTGGTCTTAGGAAGTGCAGAAATTTCAAGAAATTTATTAAGGGCATTTTCATCATTCTCAAGTCCTATGGTCCTAACTATGTCGTTTAAGGATCGAAATAAAGTGTTTTATGAGGGTTAAATCTATCTTAGGCTCATTCATATCCATGCATGCATATTGATGGGGGTTTAGGAGGTGGTCAAGTAAGAGTTCTTCAAGTTTTCTTTTGATCTTTCATTGGGCTTTCAAGAAGTAGTAAAATCTGATCTTCCCTAGGTATGTAAGGTAATGAATGGGTGAATACATTCACACCCATGCCCAATCTTTCTCTAAATTATGAAATTCCTATATTGATTCTATGAGATTTTAACTCAATGCATAAAATTTTAAATTCTCTATATGGGTATGATCTAAATGAGTTAATATTATTGAATTATGAATTATGGGCAAGTTTTACGTTATTTTCCATTAAAATCATGTTTCAAGCTTTTTAAATTAAAATGCCCATTTATGAAAAGTTCATGAAAGTTAAAATTTATGATGAATGTTCATGTATTATGAAGTATTGATGATGAAAAGCATATTTTCTAGTTACCCATGTCTACAATAATGTTTTCAAGTGAATGGAATAATTTCAAGCATGTTAAAGTATTGGGCAATGTCCACATGTTCAAGATTGATTTATGATTTATGATATGGATTTCATGATTGATCGATTTATGATGTTGGCCAACTAAAGGGCCCTTGATTCATTGCTAAACATGCATGTAATTGAGGATCAATGATGCTAAATATTTATTTAGACATTAATCTCACGAATGATGTTATTGATTTATACACGAGCATAATGTGCATATTTTTGGGAGTAGTGTCTAGCACCGAGTAGCCCAACGTTCAAATGACTACACCGGTGTCTCATAACTATGTGCCACCGTAGGTTTATATTGATACATTACAATGTTAATAATCCCTTCTTTTGTGATATCACGTAATGCACGTCCCTTGCCTGGCAAGCTAGGGACGACTCTGCCCACTTGAGCGAGATAGTTGGGGCATCATGTGAAGCTCTACCATGATGGTGTCGGTTATAACGAGTCCTCCCATTGTTCTGCATGTTTTTATGCATTATTATGTTGATGTCAATTTGTCTCAAGTGATGATTTATAAAGTTTCTCTTATGACTACAATAATGAATGTATTACGAATGATAAGAAAATCTTGAGCCTTATGTTATAGTATGATATTTATGTTATGAGTATGTTGTCCCACTCTTATGATCTCTTATGAGCTTTTATGTATTTTTAAATGTCCGTTTTAGTGACCTTGCATACATGGTGCATTCCACATACTCACAACATACTTTATGTTGTATCATTTCATGATACAGGCTCCGATCTTCAGACCTAACACCGTCATTAGCTCGTCTGAGCATCCAGCTCTTTGGTGAGTCCTCATTCTCCAACGACCAGTTTGATATTAGTTATCTTTTCATGTTCAGTTTTGTAGACTTTTCGGGTTAGTTGGGGGTGTTTTCCCATCAACCCATCAGATATGTTAGAGGCTTTTAGACTATGTGTAGTATTCAGCTGTCATATATGTAGTATGTTCTGCTTTCTATGTTATTTCATGTTTATGCTTCCTCTATGTCGTTATGCTGAGTATTCCTCTTTATCGATATTGAGTTAGATGTTCATGCCATGGGTCGACTTGGAGTCTCTCGGGGCTTCTTGTCTCGTATTACGATCCGGTTCTATGTTTGAGTCATGAAAAAGCAACAAATCCATACCACATATAATGATGAAATCGGTCATATACAACTCCACTATATCGGCTGAGGTAACTTTCTGAAGAATTGTGACAAGGAAGTTTCTGTATATCTATTGAGATAAAACTGACTCACCTAGAAGAGTAGAGACTAAGAAGGGTTATGATAGGATTTTGGGACTGACACCAAAACTAACAGTAATATAAGGAGTCACGTAAGATAATGTAGCCCCCCAGGTCTAATAATGCGTAAACATCATAATGGAATACTCGTAACATACTAGTGACCACATTGGGTGAGCACTCCTGCTCCTGACAAGATGAAAGTGCATAGAACCTATTCTAGCAATGTCCACCTAATAATGCTCAAATCTCACTCCTATAAAAGTATGACGCAAACGTTGTCAATAAAGAACCCAACTAGGTTGGGGTCACTCCCATAGTAAACATGGTCAAGATGTAGAATAATGTGTGTGTTTATGCTTTTAAGTCTGTCATTTCCTAATGGGGGTTTGGAATTTAACACATCGCAGTATTGAAAAGTTATTTGTTATCAAGATGATGCAATTAACTAGGGAATGTTCCCTATGGGTTCATAACTACTTCGGGTTTTACACTTGTGATCTATCCCAATATTTGACTTGTAGAACTAATAACATAGGTTTATCCTATTGGATGACTATATTGAATTACTGAATTAGGTCTATCGAGTGATTTCACCTTAACCATTATAAATTTTTTCCAAATTAACTATCCTGCGACCGCAGCTCAAGTCATACAATGAACCATAATGTTCAAGGCTTTGTTGTTATTCTCTTTTCCTAATCTCTACCTCTCTAGATTCAAGCAACTAGAGAATTCAGACAAGTCCTAACATTGTGCTCCATTAAGAAACGTTTAAGATGAAGAGAATACAATCAAACCATTAGCATTGGTTTAGAATCACTTTGTTCAAACCCTATGTAATACCCCGGAAGCCCGAAGATCAGACCCGAGATTTAAATTGGAGAAAACTGAAATTTTTGCACCAGGACATAGAAAGAGTAATTATGTGACCTGTGGGTAAGGACAACGAGTCGTTAGGTGACTCGTGGTGAAGGCCTGGGTTGAGTTGAAGGAAGAAGTGGAAGGAGGTCCTCACGGGCATGACACGAGTCGTGGTCAGGCCCCACGACTCATTAGGTCAACCGTGTCCAAGAGAATTAAGAAGGGAAAAAAATGTAAGGTAGTGTACCCAACGGATAGACCCCACGAATGGTCAGACACCACGACTCGTGGGGAGGGTCGTGGTCAGCAAGATAGGGTTTATTTAAAACCAGGCCAGTGAGGGTGACAAGTGGTGACCACGACTATGACGAGCCCAAGTGATCTCATAGACAGTGTACCTAACGACTAAGCTGACGACTTGTTAGGTCCCTCGTGGGGACTAACGAGCAGTTAATTCCTGCAAAAATGTTAAGGGTATTCTCATAATTCCTATTCTCTAAGGTCCTATACTACGTTGTTTTAAGTTATTTTCAGAGTGTATTAAGATAGGTTAAGTCATTCTAACCTACTCAAAACCCATGCATGCAAGTTAGAGAGAATTAGAGAGAAGATCAAGCCTTAGCCCTTCCAATTCTTCTCAAATTCTTCTTGGGCAATCAGGGAAGTGTAGAAATTGGCTATATCAGGTATATAGGGTTACAAATGGGTGTTTCCATTCACACCCATTCCCATTCTCTATTGATTTATTAAACAAAAATCTCATAGGATTTTGAATTCAATTATCTTAAAATCAAATGAATTGCTAATGGGCTTTTATGATTTATGATTTACATCATACTTTATGGATTTTGATCAGATTTTACAAATTATTTTACTTATAAAATTATTGATTTCGATTTCTACCAAATTAAGCCTAATTATGCATGATCTATGATGAATTGATTTATGATCTACTCTTCAACTATTGATATTTATAAACCCAGCATGATTTATGATTTGAAATATGGATTTATTCTATTACCCATTGATGTGCTGTGAATTTACAACACTATTGATGCTTAAAACTAAGAATATAGCATGAAATTAGGTGTATCTATTTGGATATGAGGCACTTTTCCTTTGATTTCAGGATAAATGGGTGTTGGAACAATAGATTGCCAAAAAAACTAAAATTGTGCAAAAAAGGGAAAAAAGTGCAGAATACAATACGATCCATAGGATGGACCTACGAATCGTACTGAGGACCTTGATCAAAAGCTGAAAGTTAACCTGGAAGACTGAACTTATGAAACTTGTCACGGATCGTACCATGGTGGTACGAGTCGTGGTAAGCCAGTCGTGATAAAATCCAAAAGAATTGCACAGAAGGCTGATTCTCAATACGAGAGCACCCTACGACCATGAGATGAAGGTACGAGTCGTACCATATCGGTCGTGATGAAGTTCAGAAGAAGTTCAAAAGATCAGGATCAAGCCACGAGTGTCAATGTACGAGTTGTAGCATGTTGGCACGAATCGTACCTTGACCCAACACTTAGCTAAAATTCAGCCAACACTCCAAGACACGAGTTGATGTCATGATTCGTGAGAAGCCCCTACGAGTCATAGGTGGACCCATGACGAAGTCAGCAGCATATATGGAAAGCAGTCCTATTAGTTTAGGAAAAGGATTCTTGTGTCTTAAATACTTTTTATGTTTTATTTTTAATAGAGGACGACGATTAGACTTAATTCTGGTAGGAAAACGTTGTGGTAAGAAATTATACATTATTAGAAGAATGATTTGAGTTGGTTCAACCTTGTGATCAATCTTTCTTGAATTCATCTTGTTCTTGCTACTTGTTATTCCAGATTTTGGGGTTTAATTGAAGGAATTGTTCTTCTCAATTATCTTTGTAAGTATTGTTATATGTTTTCAATAATGAACACAAGTCACAACCTTACAACTATGAGAGGCTAAACCCTCCACGTCTAGGGTTATGGGAACCATGGTGAATTAACAAACTAGGGTTAGCACGAAGTGAGTCTAAAACCAATACTAAATACTTATGTTGTATTTTATTCATCTTTCGATTCTTAGCGGTGTACAATGTTAGGAAGTGCCCAAATTCTTTACTTGCTTTGGTCAAACAGGTAGAGATTAGGAAAAGAGAATAACAACAAAGCCTTGATCTTGGTGCTCATTGTATTAACTTGAGTTGTGGTCGCAGGATAGTTATATCTGGAACTTAGTGATAACGGTTAGTTTGCAAAACTCATGAGACTTGGTCGAGTAATTGAGGATAGTCATTCAATAGGGATTGGTCGATCATTTGAATGAATCTAAGTTATCAGTTCTGTAAGTATTTGTAAAGATCACAAGTGTATACCCAATGCTGTTATGAACCCATGGGGAACACAAACTCTAGTTATCCTTTAATTATTGAATCACAAATATAATCTTGACTGTTGTTTATTTTTATTAATTCTTTTTATTAGAATTCCCCCATTGTGAAGTAATTACTATACAAGTTCATCCACTTGCTATAATCTAGATCTTCCATATTCCCTGTGGGTTTGACCGCAACCTATAAGTTTGGGTTCTTTATTGGCAACGTCCGCTTCATACTTCAGTTGGAAGTGTGGTTTGAGCGTTATCAAAAAGTGGTGCTGTTGCTGGGGAATACGACTAAGACTAGGTTATCATCTTGTATTTAACTTGTTGGTAGTTACTTTACTTTTGATGTTTTCTTTTTCTTTTGTTTTTCTTTTATGACATCCTCAGGTTTTCATCTAGGGATATACACTCCACTCAAACACCCATAGATGGAACACAATCAGCTGCCAACCTTAGTGGAAGGAATTTTGACTAATGATACTTTGGCAGCTGTGAAAATGAACTATGGAGACTGTGCTAGCCCAAAATACACAGAGACTGTTTATGCCTTAAATGGGATAGGGTCTTATAGCTACAACCTAAAGAAGCTAGACCTGGATTTAAAGAACCGGTCAACACCACCGCCCATCTGTGGAGGAACCACCTATCCTTGAGCTGAAAGTACTACCCCACATCTCAAGTATGGATTCCTTGGAGAAAACAACACCTTGTCGGTTATAGTTGTAGCAACCTTATCCGATGAGCAGGTGGAAGCTGTGGTCAACATATTGAGAAGATACAAGAAGGCAATCAGATGGACCATAACTGATATCATCGGAATCCACCAGGCATATGCACCCATAAGATCCAACTGGAACTAGATTCAAAGCCAAGCAAAGAGCATCAGCGCCGCGTGAACCCACCCATGCAAGAAGTGGTAAAAAAGGAGATTATCAAGTTGCTGGACCTGGGGTAATATATCCCATAGCTAAGAGTCAATGGGTAAGTCTTGTTCAATGCGTACCGAAGAAGGGAGGGATTATAGTGGTTACCAATGCAAAGAATAAGTCGATACCAACAAGACCAGTCACATGATGGCGTGTATGCATAGACTACAGGAAACTCAACCACTGCACTCAGAAGGATCACTTTCTAATGCCATTCCTAGATCAGATGCTTGATAGTCTGGTAGGTAAAGGATGGTACTGCTTCCTTAACAGATATTCCGGTTACAATCAGATCACTATTGCTTCAGAAGATTAGGAGAAGACCACCTTTACTTGTCCATTGGGACCTTTTCTTTCAAGAGAATGCCATTCGGATTGTGTATTTCTCCAACCACTTTTCAGCATTGTATGATGTCTATATTTTTATATATGGTAGAAGATACCATCGATGTGTTTATGGATGATTTCACGGTGGTAGGTGAGTCATTTGAGTCCTGCCTTGAGCATCTGGGAAAAGTTCTAAAAAGATGTGAGGAAACCAATCTGGTCCTAACTGGGAAAAATGTCATTTCATGGTTAAAGAGGGCATAGTGTTGGGCCATAAAATCTCGGGAAAGGGGATCGAGCTGGAAAAGGCGAAAATCGAAGTTATCTCCGGATTGCCACCCCCTATTTCCATCGAAGGAGTCAGAAGCTTTTTGGGGCATGCAGGGTTCTACTGGCGCTTTATCGAGGATTTTTCCAAAATAGCACAGCCATTATGCAAACTATTGGAGAAAGAGGTAAAGTTTGTATTCGATAAGGCATGTCTAAAGGCTTTTTAGTGCTTAAAATAAAAGTGCACTATTGCTCCTATCATCATAGCTCCAGATTGGTCTCTACCCTTTGAAGTAATGTGTGATTCTAGTGGTGTTGCTCTGGGTGCTGTTTTAGGTAAAAGAGAGCAAAAATCTTTCATCCAATCTATTATGCTAGCAAAACACTAAATACAACCCAAATTAATTACACAGTCATGGAGCAGGAATTATTAGCTGTGGTATTTGCATTTGAAAATTTTTGAGCATACTTGATCGGAACCAAGGTGATCCTTCACACAGACCATGCTGTATTGAGGTACCTGATGTCTAAAACAAATGCTGAACCCAGATTAATTGGATGGGTACTCTTGCTCTAAGAATTTGAATTTGAAGTAAAAGATAGAAAGGGAACAGAGAACTAGGCAACATATCATCTATCAAGACTTGAGGATGAAACAAAGGAGCATATGGATGTTGAGATCAACGATGCATTCCCAGATGAGCAGGTGTTAGCTGCTTCATAAGACTTGATCCCTTGGTTTGCTGAGATAGCTAACTACTGGGTTAGCGACATACTGCCAGCAGACATGACCCATCAACAGAAGAAGTTCTTATTTGATGTCCGACGGTATTACTAGGATAAGCCATATTTTATTCCGCATTTGCACAGATGGGATCATTCATATGTGTGTCCCAGAAGTGGAGACGCTGAGCATTATGGAGGCATGTCATTCATCTCCTGTAGGGGGGCATCATAGTGGCACCAGAACAGCACATAAAATTTTGCAATGCTGGTATTGTTGGCCAACTATTCATCAAGATGCATACGACCTTGCCAAGTCATGCGATAAGTGCAAAAGGAAAGACAATATTACCCGCAAACATGAGCTACCATTAACCCCCATTTTAGAGGTAGAACTATTTGATTTGTGGGGGATTGACTTCATTGGCCCATTCATTATCTCATATGGGATGAAGTACATTCTGGTGGCTGTGGATTATATATCAAAATGGGTGGACGCTGTTGCCTTGCCAAAGAATGAAGGCAAAAGTGTTACAACATTTCTTCGAAAGCATATCTTTTCTAGGTTTGGCACTCCTAGAGCTATCATCAGTGATGGTGGATCGCATTTCTGCAATCGCCTCTTCAAAACTTTACTAGAGAAGTACGGTGTAAAGAACAAGGTAGCCACACCTTATCACCCTCAGTCGAGTGGGCAGGTAGAAGTTTCTAATAGGGAAATCAGGACCATTCTGGCCAAGACAGTAAATACGAGCCGGACAGATTGGGCCAAGAAGCTTGATGATGCATTGTAGGCCTACCAGACAGCATATAAAACTCCCATTGTCTCATCATCTTACATACTGGTTTATGATAAATCATGCCACTTACCAGTTGAATTTGAGCATAAAGCATTGTGGGCACTTAATAAGGTAAATATGAATTGCAATGAAGCTGCCAAGCTAAGATTGAACTAGATAAATGAGTTGGATGAATTTCAACTTAAGGCTTATGAGAGTGCAGCCATTTAATAAGAACGAATGAATATCTATCATGACAATAAGATCACAAGAAGGGAGTTTATCCCAGGCGACTTGGTATTGTTGTTTAACTTAAGACTCCAGCTATACCCTAGGAAGTTGAAATCTAGATGGATGGGACCTTATAGAGTAGTGCAAGTGTCTCCATATGGTATAGTGGAACTTGAGAACAAAGAGGGGAAAAGGTTCAAAGTAAATGGGAAAAGAATAAAAGTGTACCTGGGATATGAAGATGAATTGAAAAGAGTGGAGGAGATATACCTTAACGATACCTGAGAATTCACAAAAGTAACATCGTGCCGCAACTTTAAATCAGGCGCTGCATGGGAGGCAATCCATGAGAGGTGAAGTTTGAGTAGCCACAGGTATGTCCCTTATTCCCTTCATGCGTATATTTTGTGCTTCGCCGACGAAGCTTATTTAGTAAAAAGGGGGGAGGAGTACTTGTATTTTTGGGATATTTTTGTTCGCCTGAGGGTTTTTCTTGCCGTGTTTCTTTTCCCTCAGAAATGTGATCTAGTAGAACCGGCATGTGTTAAGATTTTTTGTTTTTAGTTGTGAATTTTGTTTGATTAGAAAATAACTTAGGAATACTCAACCATTGGATATGCACTAGTTTTGTTGTTTTTGAAAAATTGACCCTGTTTAAAAAAAATTTCTATGTATTTGTGACAATAATGCATGATTTCTATGGATCGTTTTATGTCATTTAGTTATTAATAGTGCTAGTCTTGTTAAGCCATTAATGAACTAGACAAGTAAAGTGAAAATAGTTCATGTACCATGTCTGAGTGAGGTCTTAGTAGTTGTTGCGGTATGTAGTTGAAGATCTAGAACTTGCCTGGTTGGTCTCTGCATATGTTGAGGATGGTTGGTTAGGATATGATCATAGGCCATTTTTGTGTTAGCTCACTTTTAGCCTATATTGCCCTACCAAAGTGTCATGAATCCCTTGATCCCAAGTTTGAGTCTTAATTGACCATATTTCTTTGATTTACCTGCTAACCATTCCCATTTGTTTATAATGAACCTGTTTGGCCCTGGTCCTTCCTTGAATATTGTGAACTTCAACACAAGTAAAATGCTTAAGTTGAGGGTGGCTAAATTAGGGGTGCATAAATGGTGGGAACGGGAGAAATGGAAAGAAAAGAAAAAGAAGAGAAAAAAGAAAATGGTGAAAAAAGGTGTGGTGAGGTGAAAAAGTAAAAGATGAAATTTTTTAGAATATTGAGAAAAGAAGAGAAATTCAAAATAGCTGAAAGTGTTGAGAAATGTGAAAAATCACCTCACCCATGCAAATGTTCATCAAATGGGAAAAAAGGGAAGAAAAGAAGACAAAGAATGAAGGGTGAAATAGGAGAATGGTGCAGCCTATAGTGCCAAGGAAGGGATAGTCACTAATAAAATCTTTCATCTTTATCATGTCCAGCCCTAAGCCTACATCACTAGCCATATCAAGTCCTTTAATTTAACTATCTAACAAACCAAAGCAGAGAAAATAAGGGCAAGCCTATGGTATCTGATGCATAATACTTGCAGTTCTTTGAGAGAGTGAGTGCCTTAATTGCCTAGTCCCATGTTTCCGTTGATACTTCATACTAGAGTGGCGACTTCAATTTTTGTGAGGGTACATGGAAAATGTTATTGGTCTGTGTGAAACACATAGGTGATGACTTGATTGCTTGTTGATAGCTAGATGACATGTCTTGATCCCTGAATATGATGTTTTAATGTTTTTGTAATACATTAGTTGATAATGTTTCAAGAGGAAGGGTCAATAGAGTTTTTATATATAGTGCACAAATTTGTTTGAGTTTTGGCTGTAGTATCTTAATTTTATTATCTAGTTGAGCGTCGTGTTTAGTTTTTCTTTTTTCTTTGCCTGAGAACATGCAAAAGTCTTAAGTTGAGGGTATTGATGTGCTCTGAATTTACAACACTATTGACGCTCAAAACTAAGAAAATAACATGGACTTAGGTGTATCTATGTGGATATGAGGCACTTTTCCTTTGATTTTAGGATAAATGGGTATTGGAACAATAAATTGCAAAAGGAAGCTAAAAGTGTGCAAAAAAGGGCAAAAAGTGCAGAACACAGTATGATCCGTAGGATGGACCTATGAGTCGTACTGAGGACCTTGATAAAAAGCTAAAAGTTAACCTGGAAGACTGAACTTATGAAACTTGTCACGGATCATACCATGGTGGTAGGAGTCGTGGTAAGCCAGTCATGACGATATCCAGAAAAATTGCATAGAAGGCTAATTCTTAGTACAAGAGCACCCTACGACCCATGAGATGAAGGTACAAGTCGTACCTTATTGGTCGTTGTGAAGTTCAGAAGAAGTTCAAAAGATCAGGATCAAGCCACGAGTGTCAATGTATGAGTCGTCGCATGTTGGTACGAGTCGTACTTTGACCCAACACTTAGCCAAAATTCAGCCAACACTCCAAGCCACGAGTTGATGTCACGATTCGTGAGAAGCCTCTGCGAGTCGTAGGTGGATCCGTGACGAGGTCAACAGCAGATATGGAAAGCAGTCCTATTAGTTGAGGAAAAGGATTCTCGTGTATCTGTAAATACTTTTTATGTTTTATTTTTAATAGAGGACGATGAATAAACCTAATTCTGGTAGGATGACATTCTAGTAAGCAATTATACATTATTGGAAGAGAGATTCGAGTTGGTTCAACCTTGTGATCAACCTTTTCTTGAATTCATCTTGCTCTTTCTACTTGTTATTAAAGATTTCATGGTTTAATTGAAGGAATTGTTTTTCTCAATCATCTTTGTAACTATTATTATATGTTTTCAATAATGAACACAAGTCACAATCTTGCAACTATGAGAGGCTAAAACCTCCATAGCTAGGGTTGTGAGAACTATGGTGAATTAATGAACTAGGGTTAGCACGAAGTGAGTCTAAAACCAATACTAAATACTTATATTGTATTCTCTTCATCTTTAACAATTCTTAGAGGGTACAACATTTGGAAGTGCCCGAATTCTTTACTTGCTTTGGTTGAAGAGGTAGAGATTAGGAAAAGAGAATTACAACAAAGCCTTGATCTTGATGATCATTGTATTAACTTGAGTTGTGGTCGCAGGATAGTAATATCTGGAACTTAGTGATAACGATTAGTTTGAAAAACTCATGAGACTTGATTGAGTAATTGAGGATAGTCATTCAATAGGGACTGGTCGATCTTTTGAATGAATATAAGTTATCAGTTCTGTAAGTAAGTATTGGTAAAGATCACAAGTGTATACACAAAGCTGTTATGAGCCCATGGGGAACAGAAACCCTAGTTATCCTTTAATTATTGACTCAAAAATATAATCTCGACTTCTATTTATTTTTATTATTGCTTTTTTATTAGAATTTCCCCATTGTGAAGTAATTACCATACAAGTTCATCTACCGGCTGTAATCTAGATCTTCTATATTCCGTATGGGTTCTACCCCAACCTATATGTTTTGGTTCTTTATTCACAACGTCCGCTTCATACATCAGTTGGAAGTGTGGTTTGAGCATTATCACCCATCATGATTTGATTATATACAAGTTAAATGTATGATCTACTAGTATGCATGAACCCTATGATCTATGAATTATGTTTTGGTCGACTCACGGGCTTTAATTCATGGCTAGTTGACGTATTTACAAGCATGTTTATGATTATCATGATTTAACTAGCCCATGAAATCATGCTTATTATTCTATGAGCACTATATATGTTTTGGGAGTAGTATCGAACACCGAGTAGATTCGGGGCCTAGGTTCTGCCCCGGATCTCATAAACTGCATGCCACCGCAGGCATGTTGGGACCTCCCTCTTAACTGTCCCCTGGCCTATCACGACCCGCACGTACACCCAGATCGTAGACATGTGACTAGGAGCCCCGAGAGACCCCAAGTTGACCCATGACATGAACATACATCTAATTCATTCACATACGCGGAAGACTTAACATAAGAAAATGTAAACATGCCATATTAATAGAAAATAGACAATACATGATCATGGTTGATTACAACTTATAGTCTGAAAAGCCTCTAATAATGAAAGACAGGTTGATGGGAAAACTCACCAACTAACCCAACAATTATGAAATCGAAAGAAAAGCATAGAGTCTGAACATATGGCCCTCGGAACATGAGGACTCAGCAAATAAACTGATAGCGAACTTGTTATACCCCCGAAGCTTAAAGATCGAGCTCGGGAGTTAAAATGGGAAAGTTTGAAAATTGATGTTACAAGCATAGGATTAGTCGTGATACAACTAGTGAGGAGACCCCATGAGTCATCAGGTGAATCATGGGGAGGCCTGGGAAAGTATATAAGTGAGGTCCCCACGAGCGAGGGAACGACTCGTGGTCAGCCACCATGAGTCGTCATGTCAATCGTGGGATAGAGTTGGACTTTCTTCAAGAGGATGACCAGTGTACCTAATGGATGGGACCTCACGAGTCGTGGCCAATGCCAATGACTCGTGCGGTGAGTCGTGAGCAAGAAAGTTGAAAAGTGAGGAAGTGTACATGACTAAAGGTGACCACGAATTGTGGTCTTGAGGAACGAGTAATTATGTCCCCCGTTACGAGCCCCATCAGATCAGTTAGCCGGTGCTCTTGACGAGCGACTTAATGAGTCATTGCCCGTCCAGACGAATCATCAGGTTACTCGTTAGGGTCACCTGGCAGTGTTTCCTTGCGATTTTAGTAAGGGTCTTTTTGTAATTCCTAAGTTTCTATAACCTATACTACACCGTTTAAGGCTCGTTTTAGTTGGTTTTTAGCAGTGGAAAATGTTCGGTCTGTTTCACAACTACACGCAAGTGCACGTGGTCAAACAAGTAGTAAAATAGCTAAAGTAAGCCTAGTAAAATAGCTAAAGTAAGCCAAGTATCGATCCCACAGGGACTGAACCAAGGTAATAATCGAATTAAATGTTAATGAACTCTAACTCTAAAATGCAGACAACAATATAAAGAAGATTTTGAAAAGTTTGTTTCCTAATTTATACTAATCTAAAACAAAATTATAAAGTGAGTCTGAAGTATAGTAATGAGCAAGCTGAGGCTAAAACGAACATGCAGGGAAGTAATTTATCGATACACTTTGGTTAATCTTTCCTTCGGTTGCTAGTCAAGAATTATTGCCTATGGAGAGAAACTTTCGTATTCTACCCAACTTAAGAATCATGAACCTTTGACCTACATTTCTGTGATAAAAGAATTTCATGTTCTAGCCATACGAAACTGATTCCTTAATTGACTAATACGACTTTCAGATATATTTCTATTCTGAAGGTAAATCAATTCTCAATTTTCCCAAACTAAGAAGAGATCATATCCTACCAATTCACAACTTTCCAATTTCTTTCTCTTTCAAGATGAAATTTGATTTTTTAGATATACATTAACATTGGCCAGACATTAATGCAGTAAGAACAAGAATTGATAGAACAACCATGGAAGAAAAGATGAAAAACCAAAATGATCAACAATTACATTCCACTACAAATGTTCTTAACCTCAGCAAGAAGTGAATTTAGCCACTCATTTGTGGATTAAACATCATCAAATGAGTATAAATCATACAAACAATTGAAATAAAGGAGAAAGACTTAGAGAAGAACCCTAAGAATTTCGTCTCCTCAACTGCCTGTAACCCACGTTCTTGCTCAACTAAGTTAGAAATATTAAAAATAAACCTAAGTGTGCTATTTATACTAGTGGAAATTTTTCTCGGAATAACAAGCAATGTGTCACAGAGTGCATCGCGGAGCACTCCTCCGTGACACGGTGCAAACGCGGACCCTCACTGGAATTTTATGTTCCAGGTAAATATGGGCAACGTGCCACGGCATGTAACGCGGGGCTTGGCCAACGTGCCACGGCCTCGACACGGACCTTCACTGGAATTTGTCCAAGTAACCCACCCGAGGCAGAATGCCTCCATGATGGCAGGGTGACACGACTCCATTGCGGAGCCCCTTTGTTTGCTGCTTGTCCTTGATCGTTTCCACTGCTCGCTTCCGAGTCCATTCCCGATTTTCACCAACATGCAACTTATCTTCCTAAAATTACATTTTTCCTGCAAAACAACACTAATCATGTTGGTTAGTATAAATTCACATTTTAACTACAAATCACGATAGGTAAACAAGACAAAATAGAGCATTTAAGCATCACTTGGGCATATAATTCTGCCCAAGATCACTTACCCCACACATAAAACCTTGTTCTTCCTCGAACAATAATCTCGTATCTCATGCAATTGACACCCACGTATAGCTACTTTGGCTCGACAATTCAAGCTACGGTTATACCGATTATTTAATATAGCAAATCATTAAGAAAACATACATAGTCTCATAAACATACTGACATTCACCACATTAAGACCTCCTAGACTCAAGAATCGACTCTCGATCTCGGAAAACTCATGCAAATCAGCTGATCAAGACATTCGACACGAAATTAAATCTCTCGTCAAACATGTGCCCTCACAACACAAGAGAATTACCCCTTTTCCAATCTTATGATTTCCAAAGCATTACATGTAGGGGTATATGAACATGATTTCACTCTCTCTCCCAAATAATTCACATGCATCATTTCATGAACCATAGGCTTGCCTCTAGTGTATTACTCCACTAATATAAGGACGCGTGATGTAAGATCACGTAGGACTTAACGGGTTGTAATGTAAGCTAAGGAACTAGTAAATACTGGGCTAACCAATAATAACAACTAGCCTCCTTAAGCACTTTTCAATACATCGCATGGGCATTGTTTCTTCCTTCATCCTCCCATTCATGAAGTCTTTCTTCATTTTTGTTCCCATTTCTTTAAGCACACTCGACTCAATAACAAAGATTAGTTATACATCTTCATTTTATTTAAATTCGGCAAGTGCACCTTTGACCTTATCTTTACTTTCACCACTTCTGCTTTTCGTTTCTTTTTCACATTTTTCACTCCTTGACATTGTGGGAAAATTATTTTTTCTTGAGCACTTAAGAGTTTTGGATCAAATTCACGGCTAATGAAAAGAAGGGATTAAGCTCAGTTTCTCTCTTCAATGAAAGAAAGTAATAGGCTAAAGGCTCAATGGGGCTAATTAGGATGTACATTCAAGGTAGGTGTGATAAGAAAAAAAAACTTTCGGTTTAATCAAAGAAATGCCTACATCCTTTCCTACACTACACATCCTTCAGTTCGTTTTGTACACACACCAGGCAAGTTCTAGACACTTCACAATAGCATGGAAGAATCGAAACCTCACCTCACACTCATTGCACATGCTCAACTCAAGACTTATTCACAGACTCTTCAATCAACTAATTACAAGAATTCAATATTAAGCCTCAATCACACCGAATCGAACTCTATGACCTAGGTATCTCAACATGTTTCACATTTGCATGCTTTCATACGAATCATCTTTACATCTTTAATATCATGTACAACACGCAACAAGAATTCCAAACCATGAAGTAGCGACACGTTTGGGAAACAACCAAAAGAAAGAAAATAAAATAAAGAAAAAAACCTACTCCTATCGACTACATTTCCCTTAAGACGGTCGTCATCCATCAATCATAGGGAACGGTCACTATTTACGACTTTGGGTCAATGGGACTATTCTCGGTAAAAGCACCGAAAACAAAGGCCGAGAAACCCAATCATAAAAAAATCAACAAAATTTTTTAAAAATATCGATAATTTCGATAGAAAACAAAAATATTTACACAACCAGCTAACAACAACCCAACACATCACACAACAACTTAACATTCATTACACACCAAATTACCATACAAAACATACTCACAAAATCACAGGGTCACAATTTTTTCACAGGCACAACAACAAGACATGAACATAAAAACAACAAAACAACTGCAACCTAACTACCCCCACCCCACACTTAAACCAAACACTGTCCCCAGTGTTCATCAAATTCAACATAGCACAGAAGTAGGTGGTGAAACTCCCTGATCAATCGAAGTATTCAACTTTTTCATCAGGTGTCGTTGCCTCATCCCTCATATCTGAATCGCCCCCGCTATCCTCATCTGACTCAACATCTGAGTCGTTGCGGCGTGTCTCCTCATCAGTGGGGACATCACCATCAACATGCTCCACAAAAGCAGGCCCCACTCGGCCTAGAGCCCTGGCATTTTTGCCAAAGGGGTAATCTAGCTCGAGCTGCCATAGCTCATCTTCTGTTGTTGGCTTCCCGCCTATGCGCAACTGCAGCATCTGCATCCCGTACATGCGGGCCATATACTAATCATCCTGAGCATGTCGCTCGGCTAGTGTGAGAACTGGCTCGTGGGTGGTGTCGGGTGCCTTAGTTTTGGTGACGTCCAAGGCACGCCTATCCATCTGCGGGATATAGTCTAGTGCCTCCTCCTCGATGTCAAGGCCCCTCAGAAATGTGGTCAGCAAACCACCAAACCTGTACCTGTGCCCTTGATGCAAATGAGCTCTCTTCATGGCGGAGATGATCACCGCCCCAACATTAATCTCTAGCCCTTTCATCAGGGATAAACCAAACACACACAATCCCGGGTGACATCTGTCATGTGCACCCCAGGGATCAGGCAGGAACACATGATCCTAAGCCAAATCTTGGCTTCCCTGTTCATTTGAGAGTAAGGCAGCGTCTGATGGTAGCCCCTCTCCTTGTGCAAGCTCCACCGCGCTATCGAACGGGCTCCACACAGAGTACGTCTGATATCCGCATAGGGTGGAGTTATGTTCAGCTGCCGGAGTACATGGGCATCTGTGTCCCGTGCCCCCAATATGGCATTTAGGTGATGAGGCTCAAAGGTGACAACTTGCCCCCTTATCTTATGGTGTGACTGCGGAATGTCGGGTTCCAGTTTGCGTAGAACTCCTGAATCAAGTGGAGATTGCACTCCTTGGGCTCTTCGAAGATGAAGTTCATCCCGGTAGCGTCAATCCTATGAACGATTCTGGGGAATTCCTGTGCAAGTGGCTCCCTTGCAATGTGCTCTTCGGGGAAGTATTTGGTCTCCTTATGTTTGGCATACCATTTCTTCACTTCATCCGTCACTCATCGGGTTCCGTATTGACGGCGTTGGCCACGTGGAACCGATGGTGCTGTTGGGACTGCCGTTCCCAGTCTAATACTTTTTCTCCAGGCACCTAATGTAGATGCGCCCTTTTCTTTGTCTTGCCTGCTTGCCATCGTTCCTATCAAATCAAACAGACAGTCCCAATGTTATTCATGTCAAAAATTTGCTTCAATTAAGGTTGGGTTGCGTTAGGCCACCCCACACTTAATCTTTAGCCAAAATGAAAACAATTCGGCAGGACAAGCATTCTTTTCCAATGTTTATCAATCAACATGCCTCGTGCATTCAGATAAGTTGATGGAATAATGACTTAGTACTACTCAGACTTCGTACAACTAATCACAATTTCACCATCGATTTCCTTATATCACAGAGCACTTAGCCAAACTTTTTCTCAACAACAACAACCTATACAATTCACCAATTTCATTTTCCCGAAAATTCCCTTGTTCATTTAGCATATTCATCCATATTCACAACATCATTTACATCACCCCACATGCACAACCCAATCATTTTCAAATTTTCAACCAAATTTAGGTTCTTCCTATTCAAATTCCAACCCTAGCTACCAATTTCGCACAAATTCAATCAAACATATATTTATCGAGTTCATATAATCATAAAGATACTACGAACATCAATCAACAATGACTTAAATGAATTCATGCTCAATTTACACTTAGGGAAAGCTTTAGCTACCTCACATGCTCAAAAATTGCAAATTTCGGCAAATATTGAGGTTAAGTTCAAGAACATACCTTTAATTCGATGAACGTGAAGGAAAGTTGAAGAAAATTTGATTCTAGATCCGTGTCACGTTGGGGGAGAGGGGATTTTGGGGATTTTTTCACAGAGGGGAGTGAGAAATGGGAAAAATTAGGTGTTTTTGGGGTTAAAAAGAAGGTTTTTCGCATGGGTCACCCGGCGACCCGGTATGACCCGTCGCGAATAACACTTCAACGTATCACGGAGGGTAACACGGAGCACCCCCTCCGTGACACGGAGCCATCGCGCAGGGGTTCTGAAATTTGTAAAAATTCCAAAACACCTTCGACGTGTCATGGAGGGTAACGTGGAGGCTCTCCTCCGTGACACGGAGCCATCGCGCTGGCTCACTATTTTGCCACTTTTAATTTTTACTCACCTCGATTTTTTTTTCTTTGCGATCCTTTGCATTTTTGCCCTCCGTTACACCTGAAGATCATCTCACAACAAGAAATTGGTTAGAATATATAGGTTTCAAACACGAATGGAAAAAATATTTTTTTTGTTTTTATTTTTATTTTTATTTTCTTTTCTTTTTTTTCTTTTTCTAAACTAATTCTACTCATCTATTACAACAATTTCACGGGTTGCCTCCCGTGCAGCGCCTGGTTTACCATCGCAGCTCGACATCATTAAAGCTCAATCATCCACTAGAGTGACAGACGTTTTCTCTAGAATAACTTCCTCACCCCAATAATGCTTACACCGCTGCCCATTAACCAAGAACGTGGCACTTCGATCTTCTTGCCACAACTCCACTGCCCCGTGCGGGGTCATTCTCACTACCTCAAACGGCCCTGACCATTTGGACCGCAATTTCCCTAGAAATAGCTTCAATCTTGAAATGAAAAGCAACACTTTCTGCCCCGGCTCGAAAATACGATGCACCATATGCTTATCGTGCCACCTCTTTGTTTTCTCTTTGTAGCCCTTGGCACTTTCATAAGCATGCCAACGGAACTCATCAAGTTCGCTGAGTTGCATCAGCCTCTTCTTGCCCTCTAGCTCTAGGTCCATATTCAATTTCCTCATGTCCCAAAAAGCTTGATGTTCTAGCTCCACCGGCAGATGACACGCTTTTCCATAGACCAATCGGTATAGAGAAGTCCCAATTGGTGTCTTGTAAGCAGTTCTATATGCCCACAACGCATCGTCAAGTTTGCTTGACCAATCACTACGTTGTGCATTCACTATTTTCTGGAGAATCTGCTTCACTTCTCTGTTCGACACCTCCACTTGCCCACTAGTTTGGGGATGATATGCTGTTTCCACCTTGTGGCGCACCCCATACTTAGTCAGCAACTTTTTGAAACTTGCATTGACAAAATGAGCCCCTCCATCACTAATAATGGCTCGAGGTGTCCCGAACCTGGTGAAAATGTGTTTCTTCACAAATTTTGTTACCACCTTGTTGTCATTCCTGGGGCAAGCTAGTGCTTCAACCCACTTTGATACATAATCAACGGCCACCAAGATGTAACGATTACTAAATGACGGTGGGAACAGGCCTATGAAATCAATACCCCATACATCAAAGATCTCCATTTCTAGTATATGCTGCAGCGACATCTCTTGCCTCCTACCAATTGTGCTTGTCCTTTGACATGTACCACACATTTTGACGTATTCCATCGAGTCTCTGAACAGTGTAGGCCAAAAGAAACCTGACTGTAGCACTTTGTGCACTGTCCGCTCGCCTCCGTGGTGCCCTCCATATAATGAAGAGTGACAACTCCTCAAAACTTTTGCAATCTGGCTCTCAGGGATGCATCTTCTCATAACCTGATTCGGTCCCTGTTTAAATAAGTACGGCTCATCCCAAATAAAATACCTACAATCATGCTTTAATTTTTTTATCTGCTGAGCCGTAGCCTCCGGTGGATAGACTCCACTCACTAACTGTCACGCCCCACCTTGGGGGGTATGACTGGCACCTGGTGCCCTACTAAGACCTGACCTGCTGAACTGTTAAGCCTGGGCGCATCTGGCGCCTGGCTGGCTCTAGCTCAAATTTCTGGAAACAAAGGGCTATATAACGGCTGTAAATACAGCCCCCGGCCCATTGGCCTATAGCCTTCTGTACCTGTATTACAGCTGACCAGAAACAAGGTAATTCAGGGGAACATATGCGGGCCGACAAGGCCACCATGCTGTCTAGTTATCTGTAACTCAAGCATAACATACTGAAAAGCTACGTGACCGACAAGGTCACCACTACTGGCAAACTATGGCCCCACACGGCCATTACAAAAGAAAGAAGGAGTAAAGGCAACTATACAACTGCACGGCCTCACACGACTGGCTCATCTGACCACAGGGAATATATACAGACTGCAAGCCTCTAGGAAGGATAATAGAAATGATCGGGACAGGGCCCCGACCTACCCATACTGTATAACAAAAGAAACTGAACTACACCTCTAGAAATTCAGTCTCCGGATGACAGGAGCTGAATACTCAACCGCTGATGGGGATCACGTGGTATCGCCTGCTCTTCTATGGTTACCTGCAGGCAAGTAATGCAGCGCCCCACTGGGCGTCAGTACCGCTGGTACTGAGTATGTAAAGCAAACTGAATACAGCTGAATACAAGTAATATAACAAAAAATTCTAAATAGTATGAGATAACTGAATCTGTAAGAACTGAAGGGATATCTGAAATCAATAACATAACTGTCAAAACTGAAACAAGAAGGAGTAGATAACTGTCTGATGGTGCAGATCGTACCTGTTCTTAATCATACTGAAGGGAGTAGGAATCATACCTGGAGACGTATCATTCTACTACTAATCTGCTCGTATCTACTGTAATATAACATAACATACATAACGTAACATGGCATACACAACCTTACCCGGCCCCCATAAGCCGGGAGGTACAATCAACACAGAATCTATACCCCTACCCCGGTCATCCCATCTCCTATACTGGCTGTAAGCATCCTGCCGGTCCCCTGGGTATGCACTTGGGCTTGCGGAGCCCCTGACTATAACTGCCTCTGAGTCCGGAGGACTCCTGAATCTGCACCCGGGCGTATCCGCTCGACTGGGGTGTGTAAGGGCCGATCAAGGCACAAATATGGGGAAAAACTGGCATCCCATCTTCGTCCCCTGGCGGGACGGCATGCCACTCCATAGAGTGACGTATCCTCATCCTCTGGCGGACGAGTCGATACAGCTATTAACCCTGGGCGGTCATGGATGCTAGGTAATCCAACCCCAAACAATACAACGGTCTCAACTGGTAATACTATCTGTGTATCTCACATGCTGAGGCTACTAGGGGTAAAGTATCATATATATATTACATGCTGGGCTAATGATAGTAATCTGTACGTATTTAATACGTGCTGAGGCAGGTAAAGATATATAAATATGAATATAGTCTCCTGCCGAGCTGTACTGGGCAAATGCTATATAAGATAATGTTTCTACTGAAACTCTGTTGTTTACTAAGTTTCTGTATACACTATATGCTGGACTAGTGATAGAAATAAGTACTATACATACTTAATACATGCTGAGGCTGGAAGTACTATATATGTATGTACGAATATAATCTTTCTGCTGAACTACACGGGATACTGGCTTTCTATAGTAACATGATTTACTACTCCTGACATGTTTCCTGAACTTTATGTTAGCCTGCTATTCTATTTCTGAAGTACTTACGGATACTATACTACTTCACGAGGATTCAGCTAAACACAACAATATCTTAACATGGCATATTACATCATATACTGAGTATACTGGGCAATCTTAATCACTTACGTCTTAATCTATATCGTACGGATGGGTATCGTACACGTTACAACCCAAAACTTCTCATCTTGCACCAATATTCAAAATAACACAATAATGGATTTCTGAACATTCTACTGGTCTGTAATTTATTACACTATACTGATATTACTTAACTTGCCGACGAAACTAACTTTACATACCTTATCTTTGAATATTCGTCCATCGGACGAGGCTCGACCGGTACTTCAACTATTTTTCTCCCAACTGCATTCATAAATACGTCAATCAATACTAAATACATAATTATTGTAAAGAGCGACGTTACTTTCGATTTAATTTATAGCCTAAACTTAGGCTTATCGAAAGACGGTCAAAAACTCGCTATTTTCCAGCGGCCCAGAAGGGAGAATTATTTACTTCTCGGCTAGGAACACATAGACATTAATTTGGAGCAATTCTACTTACTTTAGTTCGGCGGCTCGCCGATTCGTCGGCCGTATTTCGCAAAACCAACTCCGTAGAAATGCTCTCTGCTGCTAAATACCTTGGTATCTAGGATTAATTTGGGTTTGGGCAGCGTTTGGCAGCGTAATCGGACGAAAATATTTAATTTTCCTTCGTTTCTCTCTGTTTGCTGCGTGTTCTGGAAATTTTCAGGTGTAATCTGATTTTGGACTGAAGTGGAGGCTTTATATACTTGGGCCTGGACACGGGCAACGTGTCACGGAGCCATCGCGGAGGCCTCACCTCCGTGACACGCTGCCATCGCGGAGGGGCTCTGCCTCGGCTCCTCCCGCGATGGTTCGACAGGTTTCTCTTCCGATCTTTTCCCGAGCCTTTCCCTAGCACGTATGGCTTTCAAATACGCTTAACCAACGTGCGAACAGGTCATCTAAGTGCCGGGAATTCTACGGGGTATAACATTCTCCCCCCCTTAGGAACATTCGTCCCCGAATGTATACTGCTGTCTAGAGAGCTGTTCACCCTAGTTTCTGGGAAAATTTTGGCAGAGTTTCCCCTGTAATATGGACTATCGCAATGACCTGAAACGCAGAAAAAGTCCAACACAGGCACTGCACACAATATTCTACAATCCACTGGACAACTAAATATCACTTCTTTCTTTATCATTTACAACATACATACTAAAAAGTACTGTGTAAATAATGATACGGACATACCTGTCGTCTGACTAGGCCTGAAATAAGTGAGGATATCTGGTTTTCATATCTTCTTCAACCTCCCATGTCATTTCTTCCCGATTTCTGTTACGCCACAATACCTTGACAGATGCAACATCTTTAGTTCTCAGCCTGCGAATCTGTCTGTCTAAGATGGCTACGGGAACCTCTTCATAGGCTAACTCCTCTGTGACCTGAACATCCTGGACTGGAAATACTGTAGAAGGGTCCCCTATGAACTTTCTTAACATGGAAACGTGGAATACTGTGTGTACTGACGCTAATTCTGGAGGCAAGTTCAACTCGTATGCCACGCGGCCTATTTTTCGTCGAATCTGATATGGCCCAATAAATCTGGGGCTAAGCTTGCCTTTCTTGCCAAACCTCATTACCCCTTTCATCGGGGACACTTTCAGATATACCCAGTCATTTACCGAAAATTCTAGATTTCTGCGCCGTCTATCTGCGTATGACTTCTAGCGGCTTTGAGCGGTCAGTAAACGTTCCCGGATAAGCTTTATCTTTTCTTCGGACTGCCGAACAATGTCTGGGCCAACTAATGCTGATTCTCCTATCTCAAACCAGCCCACCGGCGATCTACATTTTCGCCCGTATAATGCCTCGAAAGGCGCCATCTGAATAGCTGAATGGTAGCTGTTATTATAAGCAAATTCAATTAACGAAAGATGTTCATCCCAGCTACCCCCAAAATCTAACACACACGCTCGTAACATATCTTCGAGCATCTGAATTGTACGTTCGGCCTGCCCATCTGTTTGAGGATGGAATGTTGTGCTCAAATTAATTTGCGTCCCCAAATCTTTCTGAAACGATTGCCAGAATCTAGCTGTAAACTGTGCTCCCCTGTCTGAAATGATAGATACCGGCACGCCATGCAATATAACTATTTCTCTGATATACAATTCGGCATAATCCTCAGCTGAGAAGGTAGCCCTTACTGGCAGGAAATGAGCTGATTTTGTCAGCCTATCAACTATTACCCAAATGGAATCATTTCTGCGTCTAGTACGGGGTAACCCTGTTACAAAATCCATGTTTATTACTTCCCATTTCCACATAGGTATCATTATCTCCTGAGTCAAACCACCCGGTTTCTGGTGTTCTGCTTTCACCTGCTGACAATTAGCACATCTAGATACAAATTCAGCTATCTTAGTTTTCATACCTGGCCACCAGTAGACGTCTCTGATGTCGTGGTACATTTTCGTCGCCCCTGGGTGAAGGGAATAGCGAGCGTAGTGTACCTCATGCATGATCTGCCCACGAAGTCCTGCGACATTCGGGACACAAAGGCGGCCCTTACAATGTAGCACACCATCCTCGGTTATCTGAAAATCTGGCTCCTTACCCCTCTGAACTCTATCTCTGAGCTGGACTAAATCGGGATCCTCATACTGTCATTCTTTTACCTCTGCAACTAATGATGATACTGCAGAATTCTGAATTACGGCCCCATTATCTCCTGTTTCCATTACTCGAACGGCTAGCCCAGCTAACTGATGAATTTCTTTAGCTAATTTCTGTTTCTCGGGTCGCAAATACGCCAAACTCCCCATTGACTTTCGACTCAGAGCATCTGCTACAACATTAGCTTTACCCGGATGGTATAGGATGTTCACATCATAATCCTTCAACAATTCTAACCAGCGACGTTGCCGCAGATTCAACTCCCTCTGAGTGAAAATGTACTGCAAGCTCTTATGATCTGTATAAATATCAACATGGACGCCGTACAGATAATGCCTCCACATCTTCAAGGCATGAATTACTGCGGCCAACTCTAAGTCATGGGTGGGGTAATTCCTTTCGTGCTTTTTCAGCTGCCTGGAAGCATATGCAATTACTCTACCATGCTGCATCAATACAAAGCCCAATCCGACACCTGACGCGTCGCAATAGACTGAATAACCTTCTGTGCCTTCCGGCAGTGCTAATACGGGAGGGAGGTCAATCTATCTTTCAGTTCCTGGAAACTCTGCTCACATGCCTCCGTCCACTGAAACTTTGCTGCTTTCTATGTCAATTTTGTTAAAGGTGCTGCAATAGTTGAGAATCCCTCAACGAACCTCCGATAGTATCCTGCCAACCCCAGAAAGCTACGAACTTCAGTCGGGGTGGTAGGTCTAGGCCATGACTTAACTGCTTCTATCTTCTGCTTGTCTACTTGTATACCAGCGTCTGAGACAATATGCCCTAAAAAGACTACTGAGTTAAGCCAGAATTCACATTTCGAAAATTTAGCATACAACTGGCGGTCCCTAAGAATTTGGAGCACTGTCCGCAAATGAGTCCGGTGATCTGCTTCAAAGCGAGAATACACCAGAATATCATCAATGAATACTATCACGAACAAGTCCAGGAAGGGTCTGAAAATACTGTTCATCAGGTCCATAAAGATTGCTGGGGCATTTGTTAGCCCGAAGGACATAACCAGAAATTCAAAATGTCCATATCGGGTCCTGAATGCTGTCTTAGGGATGTCCCTCTCACGTACTCGGACCTGGTGATATCCGGACCGCAAGTCAATCTTAGAAAAGTATCTGGCTCCCTATAACTGATCAAATAGGTCATCAATCCTAGGAAGCGGATACTTATTCTTTATTGTAACTTTGTTTAGCTGCCGATAATCTATACACATTCGGAGCGAGCCATCTTTCTTTCTCACAAACAAGACTGGCGCACCCCACGGGGAAGTACTCGGCCTGATAAAACCTTTATCTAACAGGTCTTTCAACTGCTCCTTTAATTCTCTGAGTTCTGCAGGAGCCATATGATAAGGAGGTATTGATATTGGCTGAGTGCCTGGTAGCAAGTCAATAGTGAAGTCTATTTCCCTTTCTGGGGGAAGTCCAGGTAACTCATCAGGAAATACATCTGGGAATTCATTTACCACTGGAACAGACTGGAGTGTCGGAGATTCTGCTAGGACATCCTGAACTTTGACAAGGTGGTAAATGCACCCCTTAGATATCAACTTTCTCGCCCGAAGGTAGGAAATAAACCTACCTTTTGGCGTCGCGGTACTGCCCTTCCACTCCCGTACTGCTTCCCCCGGGAAGTGGAATCGGACCGTTTTGGTCCAACATTCAACATTAGCAAAACATGGTACTAACCAGTCCATACCCATTATGGCATTGAAGTCTATCATTTCTAACTCGACCAGATCTACTGTGGTCTGGCGATCAACAACCTCTACTGTACACCCGCGATAAATTCGACTAGCTGTGATAGAGTCACCGACGGGCGTAGATACTAAGAAGGGCTGCTGTAATGATTCTGGTACAATACTAAACTTCCATGCCACAAATGGAGTAATATAGGACAAGGTAGACCCTGGATCAATTAGCACATAAGCAGGGTGTGAGCAGATAGTTAGCATACCTGTCACGACATCAGGCGACGCTTCTGAATCTTGCCTCCCTGGTAAGGCATATGTACGGCTTGGGCTCGCACCTGTACTGGAGGCCCCTGATCTGCCCTGACCCCTGCCTGCTGAAAATGAGGGCCTGCGCCCAGTCGAAGATGTTGTAGCTCGTGATCCTGTTGATGCCCTATCCTGTCTATCCCGGTCCTCTCGACCCCTGGCTGGGCAATCTTTCATCAAATGGCCTTCTTGGCCGCAATTATAACATGCGGTGGAGCCATATCTGCATGCTCCAGGATGGCGTCGACTGCATATAGGGCAAAGTGGTAGGGTATACCTGCTCTGCTCTACCCTCCTCTGTGATGGTGAATCTGCCATCTGCGAGCCTCTACCAGTCCCTGACTACCCCCTGCGGCTGGATCTACCCCCCTGTGATTGTGGCGGAGGCGGGGGCCTGGGCGGCCTGTCTGACACTCAGGGCCTGGGTCCTCCCCGGGCTTCTCCTTGTGATTCAACTGGCCTGTCCCGGCGACGCTGCTCCTGATTAACCCTTCTGACCTCTCGTTGCCGCTGTCTGATGCCCTCAATATTCTGAGCAAATGCCTGAATGCGAGCAATATCCATGTCCTCTCGCAGTGTAGCTGTAGTGCAAATCTCAACATATTCTAGATTCAGGCCCGTAATGAAGCGATGCACTCTGGATGCCATGGTATCAACGAAAGCCGGTGCATATCGGGCTAAAGAATCAAACTGCAAAGAATATTCCCGAACACTCATGGCCCCCTATTCTAGATGTAGGAACTGGTATACCCGGGCCTGTCGAATCTCCCGCGGCAGATAATGATCCAGAAAGGCTCCTGAAAAGCTGGACCAGGTGGGAGGGGAAACATCTCTCCCTCGGGACCTTTCCCAGCTTTCGTACCATAACACCGCAATATCCCGTAACCGGAATGCGGCCAACTCAACTGACTCGGTAGACGTGGCATGCATAACCCTGAAGATTCTCTGCATCTGATCCAGAAAATCTTGGGGGTCCTCTGTTCGGTCCGTACCTGTGAACTGTGGGGGATTCAGGGCTAAGAATTCTCGGACCCTCGAACTACCGGGCCCTCCTGATGATTCTGCAGCTGTAGATGGCATTGGCTGACGCTGAGCAGCCATCATCTGTGCTAACAAAACTACAGCACTCCAAACCTCCTGATCAGAAGGAGTCAATATAGGGGCTGCTGAAGGTAATGTCGCCCCAAGTGACTCCTGACGTGGTGGAGACTGCTGAGGAGGCTGAGATGATGCCTCTGTAGTGCCCTCTGGTCGGGCTGTCTCCAAAGGAGGGTGAGGCATCCTGCTGGTGCCTTCCCCTGCTGCAACATCCAAGTTCCGACCTGTGATAGGATGGCGCTGGTCTGACATTATCTGTAACCAAAGAGTATGGTAAGATTTTTAGGGACTCAACCCTAAACTGTACCGCTCTACAGCACGACTGAATAAGAATAAAAGACAACCATCCTATCATGCCTTGCAGCCTCCTATCCATAGTATGTGGTGCACAACACATCCATGGACAAGACTCTACTTAGCACGGCTTGCAGACTCCCTGGGATACGACCTGCTCTGATACCAAGTTTGTCACGCCCCACCTTGGGGGGTATGACTGGCACCTGGTGCCCTACTAAGACCTGACCTGCTGAACTGTTAAGCCTGGGCGCATCTGGCGCCTGGATGGATCTAGCTCGAATTTCTGGAAACAAAGGGCTATATAACGGCTGTAAATACAGCCCCCGGCCCATTGGCCTATAGCCTTCTGTACCTGTATTATAGCTGACCGGAAACAAGGTAATTCAGGGGAACCTATGTGGGCCGACAAGGCCACCATGCTGTCTAGTTATCTGTAACTCAAGCATAACATACTGAAAAGCTACGTGACCGACAAGGTCACCACTACTGGCAAACTATGGCCCCACACGGCCATTACAAAAGAAAGAAGGAGTAAAGGCAACTATACAACTGCACGGCCTCACACGACCGGCTCATCTGACCACAGGGAATATATACAGACTGCAAGCCTCTAGGAAGGATAATAGAAATGATCGGGACAGGGCCCCGACCTACCCATACTGTATAACAAAAGAAACTGAACTACACCTCTAGAAATTCAGTCTCCGGATGACAGGAGCTGAATACTCAACCGCTGATGGGGATCACGTGGTATCGCCTGCCGTCTATGGTTACCTGCAGGCAAGTAATGCAGTGCCCCACTGGGCGTCAGTACCGCTGGTACTGAGTACGTAAAGCAAACTGAATACAGCTGAATACAAGTAATATAACTAAAAATTCTGAATAGTATGAGATAACTGAATCTGTAAGAACTGAAGGGATATCTGAAATCAATAACATAACTGTCAAAACTGAAACAAGAAGGAGTAGATAACTGTCTGATGGTGTAGATCGTACCTGTTCTTAATCATACTGAAGGGAGTAGGAATCATACCTGGAGACGTATCATTCTACTACTAATCTGCTCGTATCTACTGTAATATAACATAACATACATAACGTAACATGGCATACACAACCTTACCCGGCCCCCATAAGCCGGGAGGTACAATCAACACAGAATCTATACCCCTACCCCGGTCATCCCATCTCCTATACTGGATGTAAGCATCCTGCCGGTCCCCTGGGTATGCACTTGGGCTCGCTGAGCCCCTGACTATAACTGCATCTGAGTCCGGAGGACTCCTGAATCTGCACCCGGGCGTATCCGCTCGACTGGGGTGTGTAAGGGCCGATCAAGGCACAAATATGGGGAAAAACTGGCATCCCATCTTCGTCCCCTGGCGGGACGGCATACCACTCCGTAGAGTGACGTATCCTCGTCCTCTGGCGGATGAGTCCATACAGCTATTAACCCTGGGCGGTCATGGATGCTAGGTAATCCAACCCCAAACAATACAACGGTCTCAACTGGTAATACTATCTGTGTATCTCACATGCTGAGGCTACTAGGGGTAAAGTATCATATATATATTACATGCTGGGCTAATGATAGTAATCTGTACGTATTTAATACGTGCTGAGGCAGGTAAAGATATATAAATATGAATATAGTCTCCTGCCGAGCTGTACTGGGCAAATGCTATATAAGATAATGTTTCTACTGAAACTCTATTGTTTACTAAGTTTCTGTATACACTATATGCTGGACTAGTGATAGAAATAAGTACATACTTAATACATGCTGAGGCTGGAAGTACTATATATGTATGTACGAATATAATCTTTCTGCTGAACTACACGGGATACTGGCTTTCTATAGTAACATGATTTACTACTCCTGACATGTTTCCTGAACTTTATTTTAGCCTGCTATTCTATTTCTGAAGTACTTACGGATACTATACTACTTCACGAGGCTTCAGCTAAACACAACAATATCTTAACATGGCATATTACATCATATACTGAGTATACTAGGCAATCTTAATCACTTACGTCTGAATCTATATCGTACGGATGGGTATCGTACACGTTACAACCCAAAACTTCTCATCTTGCACCAATATTCAAAATAACACAATAATCGATTTCTGAACATTCTACTGGTCTGTAATTTATTACACTATACTGATATTACTTAACTTGCCGACAAAACTAACTTTACATACCTTATCTTTGAATATTCGTCCATCGGACGAGGCTCGACCGGTACTTCAACTATTTTTCTCCCAACTGCATTCATAAATACGTCAATCAATACTAAATACAACATTATTGTAAAGAGCGACGTTACTTTCGATTTAATTTATAGCCTAAACTTAGGCTTATCGAAAGACGGTCAAAAACTCGCTATTTTCCAGCGGCCCAGAAGGGAGAATTATTTACTTCTCGGCTAGGAACACATAGACATTAATTTGGAGCAATTCTACTTACTTTAGTTCGGCGGCTCGCCGATTCGTCGGCCGTATTTCGCAAAACCAACTCCGTAGAAATGCTCTCTACTGCTAAATACCTTGGTATCTAGGATTAATTTGGGTTTGGGCAGCGTTTGGCAGCGTAATCGGACGAAAATATTTAATTTTCCTTCGTTTCTCTCTGTTTGCTGTGTGTTCTGGAAATTTTCACGTGTAATCTGATTTTGGACTGAAGTGGAGGCTTTATATACTTGGTCCTGGACACGGGCAACGTGTCACGGAGCCATCGCGGAGGCCTCACCTCCGTGACACACTGCCATTGCGGAGGGGCTCTGCCTCGGCTCCTCCCGCGATGGTTCGACAGGTTTCTCGTCCGATCTTTTCCCGGGCCTTTCCCTAGCACGTATGGCTTTCAAATACGCTTAACCAACGTGTGAACAGGTCATCTAAGTGCCGGGAATTCTACGGGGTATAACACTAACAAATTCACTATGTCTGCATACCACGGGATCTAAGCTTTCCCTATTGCCAAGAGCTTCTCATCCGGGAACTCCTCTTTGATGCCGTAACCTTCCTTCACATGCGATTGACTTTCCAATCGCGATAGGTGATCTGCCACTTGATTCTCGCTCCCCTTTCTGTCTTTAATTTCTAGGTCAAACTCTTGCAACAACAAGATCCATCTGATCAGCCTGGGCTTTGCATCCTTCTTGTTAAACAGAAACCGAATCACTGCATGATCGGTATACACCACTACTCTCGAACCCACAAAATAGGACCTGAATTTATCAAACGCAAACACCAATGCTAGCATCTCCTTCTCTGCGACTGTATAATTACTTTGGGCAGTGTTTAGTGTTTTGCTTGCATAATGAATAGAATGAAAGATTCTATTCCTTCGCTACCCCAATACAGCTCCCACAGCCACATCGCTTGCATCACACATCAGTTTAAATGGTTGTTCCCAATCCGGAGAAATAAGGATAGGTGCTTCTATCAATTTCTGCTTCAACTCCTCGAATGCTTTGACACACTCATCATCCAACTCGAACTTCACCTCTCTTTCTAGCAATCTGCATAATGGTCTAGAAATTTTGGAGAAGTTTTTGATGAACCGTCTGTAGAACCCTACATGCCCGAGAAAACTATGAACACCCTTCACCGACACAGGTGGTGGTAGCTTCTCAATAGCTTCGATCTTAGCACGATCGACCTCCAACCCCTTGCAAGACACATTAGGGCCAAGGACAATACCCTCCTTGACTAAGAAATGACATTTCTCCCAGTTGAGTACAAGGTTGGATTCTTCACAGCGAGCTAGCACCTTGTCAAGATTCTGCAAATAAGTAGCAAATGAATTACCGAAAACAGAAAACTCATCCATAAATACCTCAATGAAATCCTCCACCATGTAGTGGAAGATAGCTATCATGCATCTCTAGAATGTGGCGGGTGCATTGCATAACCCAAATGGCATCCGCCTAAAAGCATATGTCCTATAAGGACATGTGAAGGTAGTCTTCTCCTGATCCTCCGGGGCTATGGCTATTTGGTTATAGCCAGAGTACCCATCAAGGAAACAATAATATTCTTGTCCCGCCAATCTGTCCAATATCTGATCAATGAACGGGATAGGATAGTGATCTTTCCTTGTGGCTTCATTGAGCTTTCTATAGTCCATGCAAATCCGCCAGCCTGTGACAGTGCGAGTAGGGATCAGCTTATTCTTCTCATTGGTGACCACGGTCATCCCTCCTTTCTTTGGGACACACTGAACGGGGCTGACCCATTCGCTGTCCGAAATAGGATAGACCACACCTGCATTAAGCAACTTATTTATTTCTTTCCTAACCACATCTTTCATTGCCGGATTCAACCTTCACTGAGGCTGAACAGTTGGCTTTGCTCCTGTCTCCATGAAAATTCTGTGTGTGCAAAAAGCTGGGTTGATACCCTGAATATCTGACATTTGCCAGCCCGTTGCTTTCTTCCTTCTTCTAAGGACAACCAATGCTTCATTTTCCTGTGCCTCAATCAATTCTGCGGAGAGGATGACTGGCAAAGTATCCTCTTCCCCCCAAAAGACATATTTTAAATGGGGAGGCAATGTTTTCAATTCCAGCTTTGGTGCTTCCTCAATAGATGGTTTCGACAATGGTTACAGGGACCTCATTAAAGGCTGAAAGTTTGCTTCCTTGGATACATTTGTGGTTCATTCAGCATTTGCACCACCTCATAAGTATCTCTATATCCGAAATGATCGGAGCTCAGTAATGCTCTTTCCAATGAATCTCGGGATTCAACAATTTGAAGAATTTCTGCATGGCCGGAAGCTTCATGGCCTTAAATACATCAAATACCTCTACTTTGTCAAGCGCCCGCATGGTTAGCTACCCTGCAGCTATATCAATCAAAGCTTTCCCGGTTGCCAAGAAAGGACGTCCCAAAATAAATGGGACTTCCGCATCCAGCTCAAAATCCAGCACAACAAAATCTACTAGGAAGATAAGGGAGCCCACTTTCACCAACACATCCTCCACAATGCCATCTGGTATGGCCAAAGAACGATCCACTAACTGCAAGAGCACTGTAGTTGGTCTAGGACTGCCCAGCCCCAACTTCTTGAATATCGATGTCGGCATCAAGTTAATGCTCACTCCCAAATCGCATAGTCCACGACCTCAGATACTTTGCCCAATTGTGATTTGAATTGTAAGCTCCCAGGGTCCTTGATCTTTGTTGGCAACCTGTTCTATATCCGGGAAGTGCACTCCTCCGTAAGCGCCACCGTAGCATACTCTGTCAATCTGCTTTTGTTTTCCACGATGTCCTTGATATATTTTGCATATTTCGGCACTCCCTGCAAAACATCAACAAGAGGTAAATTAATGTTTACCTGTTTAAGCACCTCCATGAAATTTTTGAAACACGCTTCCTCCTTGTGTTTCTTTAATCTTTGAGGGAACGGGGGTGGTGGTCTTTCTGGTTCAGCTTCCTTTTTCTTCCCCCTCTCATCATCATGTTCCCTTTCTTTCTCCACTGCTCCCGACTGCTGAGGTGGTCTTTCTGGTTCCACCTCCTTGAGTTGTAAACCACTCCTTGTGATCACTGCATTTACTTGCTTGGGATTCGGGTCAGTGTCACTCGGTAGTCCTCCTCTTGGCCTGGTGTTTTGAGCTCCAGCTAGTTGCCCAAACTGGTACTTCAGCGCCTTTGTAGCTAATTGATTGTTCTTTACATCTGCCGCCAACTTCACATAGTCAGCCTGCAATTGAGCTTGGTTAGCTATCATTGTTTTAAACATTTCCTCAATGCTAGGTGGTGGTTGTGGAGGAGGTGCATTGTTGCTTCTGTATTGAGTCTGATAGTTCTGCTGCCCTCCTTGATTTCTCTGTACACCCTGATTCGAACTCTGCCCTTGACGGCTGTTACTACCCAAGAGAAATTCGGATGATTCCACCAATTAGAGTTGTAGTTGTTGCCATACTGTTGGTGATTATTTCTCTGTACATTACCAACAAAGTTCACTGAATTTGGATTTGCACCACAACACTCAGCTGAGTGTTCATTACTACCGCGTACTTCACACCAAATCTGCTACACTGCATTAACTGGGGCTTGAGATTGATTTAAGCTCATGTTGATGAAGTGGGTGTTGAGTTGATTTTGCAACGCAGCTATCCGTGCAGCGATAGCTGTAAACCCATCCACTTCCAAGACTCCTGTCGCTTTCCTTGTTCCTCCTCTAGAAGAGTCCGCATTCCACTCTGGATTTCCCTGCGAAATACGATTTAACAAAGTATACAGCTCCTCATAAGTCTTTTCCAATGCTTGTCCCCCAGCTGCTGAGTCTAGCAAAATTTTTGTGTGGGGTTGCAAACCCTCTATGAAAGTATGCACCAACACATCATTGGACTGGTGATGGTGAGGAGAATCCTGTAACATGGATTTGAATCTTTCCCAAGCTTGATACAGATTCTCCCCCTCTCTCTGTTTAAAACATAGAATCTGACTTCTAAGTCTTGCTGTTTTCTCGGATGGAAAGAACCGTATCATGAATTTCCTTGCAAGATCATCCCAAGTGGTGATGGAATTAGGTGGCTCAGCTTTCAACCACCTCTTTGCTTCTCCCAATCATGAAAATGGGAACAATGTAAGCCTTACGTAATCAGATGATACTCCAGCGGGGATGTAAGTGTCACTTATCTCCAAAATGTTTTGGAGATGTTGTCGTGGATCCTTGTGAGGGAGACCTATGAATTTGCCCGCTGGTGTGCAGCAATGGCACCATATTCTGTTTCAGCTCAAACCTCCCTCCTGGCTCGGGTTTGTGAATGTTTGATGTAACATTGTTAGCATGTGGGATTGCCACTTCGCGAACCGCCCTAGCTGCCATTTCCTCGGGCACTAACACTGCCCTTACAAGTGGTGGATTCTGTTGTTGATCCAGGATTGTTTGTCTGAGCAACTGCAGCTTTCGCTCTAGAGCTTCTCCCTTTGATGATGAAATTGTCTTTCCGGCTCTAAGTATGAGTCCACCAGCTCCTTGTCTCTTGCTAGTGTTCAACAGACTTCAATATCTACAAAAGACAGGCTAAAATCAAGTTGTCAGCACAATATAGAAATCGTAAACTAACACTTAAGAAAACTATTTAACCAATTGCCAGTCCCCGGCAATGGCGCCAAAAACTTGTTCGGTGTGTTTCACAACTACACGCAAGTGCACGTGGTCAAACAAGTAGTAAAATGGATAAAGTAAGCCAAGTATCGATCCCACAGGGACTGAACCAAGGTAATAATCGAATTAAGTGTTAATGAACTCTAACTCTAAAAATGCAGACAACAATTTAAAGAATTTGAAAAGTTTGTTTCCTAAGTTATACTAATCTAAAACAAAATTATAAAGTGAGTCTGAACTATAGTAATGAGCAAGATGAGGCTAAAACGAACATACAGGGAAGTAATTTATCGATACACTTTGGTTAATCTTTCCTTCGGTTTCTAGTCAAGAATTATTGCCTATGGAGAGAAACTTTCGTATTCTACCCAACTTAAGAATCATGAACCTTCGACCTACATTTCCGTATAAAAGAATTTCATGTTCTAGCCATACGAAACCGATTCCTTAATTGACTAATACGACTTTCAGATATATTTCTATTCTAAAGGTAAATCAATTCTCAATTTTCCCAAACTAAGAAGAGATCATATCCTACCAATTCACAACTTTCCAATTTCTTTCTCTTTCAAGATGAAATTGGATTTTTTAGATAGACATTAACATTGGCCAGACATTAATGCAGTATGAACAAGAATTGATAGAACAACCATGAAAGAAAAGATGAAAAACCAAAATGATCAACAATTACATTCCACTACAAATGTTCTTAACCTCAGTAAGAAATGAATTTAGCCACTCATTTGTGGATTAAACATCATCAAATGAATATAAATCATACAAACAATTGAAATAAAGGAGAAAGACTTAGTAAAGAACCCTAAGAATTTCGTCTCCTCAACTGCCTGTAACCCTCATTCTTGCTCAACTAAGTCAGAAATATTAAAAATAAACCTAAGTGTGCTATTTATACTAGTGGGAATTTTTCCCGGAATAACAAGCAACGTGTCACGGAGTGCATCGGGAAGCACTGCCTCCGTGACATGGTGCAAACGCGGACCCTCACTGGAATTTTATGTTCCAGGTAAATATGGGCAACGTGCCACGGCATGTAACGCGGGGCTTGGCCAACGTGCCACGGCCCCGACGCGGACCTTCACTGGAATTTGTCAAAGTAACCCACCCGAGGAAGACTGCCTCCGCAATGGCAGTGTGACACGGCTCCGTCGCGGAGCCCCTTTGTTTGCTGCTTGTCCTTGACCTTTTCCACTGCTCGCTTCCAAGTCCATTCCCGATTTTCACCAACGTGCAACTTAGCTTCCTAAAATTACATTTTTCCTGCAAAACAATACTAATCATGTTGGTTAGTATAAATTCTCACATTTTTACTACAAATCACATAAGAATGTACAAATAACGATAGATAAACAAGACGAAATAGAGCATTTGAGCATCACTTGGGCATATAATTCTTCCCAAGATCAGAAAACCTATTCTAAGCCATTACTCTCAGGCATGCAAGTTTGAAGGTTTCAAGGGAAGGTTCAAGGTGAAATCTCAAGGTTTCCAATTGGAATCTCAGCTGGGCAATTAGAGGGTGTTAGAATTTAAAATTTCCATATACTTAAGGCTATGAGTGGGTGTTTTCTTCCACACCCATGCCCAATCCCCATCAAATGTGATAAATTATCTATGATCAAGTATGGGGTTTTACCCAATTGCATGATTCTTCACTCTCTACACATGGGTATGATTAGATTATATTTATATGGATGATTTATGAATCTTGGGCGGATTCTAAATTGTTTTCCCTTATAAACAATGTTTTTTTGTAAAATTTAAATCTAAAATGCCCATGGGTGAAGAGTTCATAAAAGAGGTGATTTATGGTAAATGTGTGATAATAATGAAGTTGATGATGAAAAACATGTTTCTAAAACTAACCATGATTTCGACATTGTTTTCTAAATGAATCGATTGGATTCTAAAATGATAGAGCTTTGGGTGATGCCCACATGTTGATCAAAGCGATGATTTTTCCGACATAAGCTTACCACATTGGTTAAAGTCAAATTTCCCAATATTTGTATTATAAATTCTAGCTTGTGGTATGTTGATTAAATATTTCTACATGTATCTTTCCACATGATTTGGGGTAGATGCTCCCAGCTATGATTGAGCTTGTGGTATGTTTCGAAATAAAGCTTCTCATATGCCTGAATTAATAATTGGGATGTATAACATTGTTGAGCTTTGTCGAAGGAAAATGTTGAGCTTCATTTTCATATGATGTTGAGTCATGCAAGATTTTATGTTGAGCTTCGTCAAATAGACGATGTTGAGCTTCGTTATATACGATGTAGAGAATTGCATGTTTTGGGAGAAGAGTCTAGCACCGAGAAAGTTAAGGGTCGATTACCCTATGCCCCAAAACTACGCGTCAATATAGGTTGATACCTTTATATTATTGAGACCTCCCTCATGAGCTATGCCCGGCCCAATTGGCCCTTCAGCGTGATATCGATATTATGGTATCATCCATCACCCTGGAAAGTTTATGGATGTTTGTACCCACTTGAGTGTGATAGTTGGGACCACGTAAGCTCTATCGTGGTATGTCGGTTAGGTTATGATTCTCCCACTGTCTATATCATTGAGATTTGCATATTCATTACTCATGATGATTACTTATGCATGCTTGTTCATAGAGCAAGGTTTGACCCATTGTTCAGCTTTTGATATAAATATCATGTTTCAGCTTTAGATCATTTGGGTCAATCATGATGTTATAAAGCTATGCATGGTCATGTTATGATAAGATTATGAATTCAGAAAGAATGCATGTATGCCTTTCCGCTCATGTTGAAATCTTATGATATGTTATAAAATGTTTTAAATGATTTATTCTAATTAGCGGTTTTACTTACCTTGCATACTTGGTACATTCCATGTACTGACCACATACTTTCTATGCTGCATCGTTTTATGATGCAGGATCCGGTTCTCAGGTTCATCCCCGTTCGTAGTCACTGATCAGAGTTAGCACCTGCTTATTTGATGAATCCTCATCTTTCAAGGTCTAGATCTTCAGTTGTATCGATGTCCTTTCAGTTTCAATATTGTTGAGCTAGTTGAGGGTGTTGTCCATCAGCTCATCCAGATTAGAGGATTATCATATTTAAACATGTATTCAACTTCAGACGTTCATTCTGTTGTTACATTAAGTTTGACTTCTGCTGATTTTATAATTATGTTTTCTTCATGTTTGTTGAATGAGCTATGCTTGGCTTCTGTGGTGACTACACGCAAGTGCACGTGGTCGAACAAGTAGTAAAGTGGCTTAAGTAAAGCCAAGTATCGATCCCACAGGGACTGAACTACGGTACTAATTAACTTAAGTGCATTAATGAACTATACCTTTAAGAATGCAGACAACCAAATAAATAATATTTTGAGAGTTTGAGTTTACTAATCAATAAGAATCTAAGACAAAATTATAAAGTTAGTCTGAATAATAGTAATGAGCAAGATGAGGTTAAAACTAACATGAAGGGAATTAATTTATCAATACAATTCAGTTAATCTTTCCTTCGATTTCTAGTCAAGAATGATTGCCTATGGATTGGAACTTTCGACTCCTATCCAATTTAAGAATCATGAGCCTTAATCTACATTTTTGTGATAAAAGGATTTCATGTTCTAGCCATACATTCCCAATTCCTTAATTGACTAGTAAGACTTTCAGATATATTTCTATTCTGAATGTAAATCAATTCTCAATTTTCCAAACTAAGAAGAGATCATATCCTACCAATTCACATCTTTCCAATTTCTTTCCTTTTCAAAATCAAAATTGGATTTTTAGATATACATTAACATTGGCCAAACATTAATGCAATAAGAACAAGAATTGATAGAACAACCATTGAAGAAAAGATGAAAACTGAAATGATTAACAATTACATTCCTCAACAATTGTTCCTAACCTCAGCAAGAAGTGAATTTAGCCACTCATTTGTGGATTAAACATCATCAAATAAGTATAATTCATACAAACAATTGAGATAAAAGAGAAAGAGATAGAGAAGAACCCTAGAATTTTCGTCCCCTCAACTGCTTGTAACCCACGTTCTTGCTCAACCAAGTCAGAATGTTTAAAATAAAACCTAAGTGTGGTATTTATACTATTTAGAATTTTTCCCGGATTAACAAGCAACGTGGCAAGGAGTGTATCGCGGAGCACTCCCTCCGTGCCATGGAGGTATCGCGGACCTTCACTGGAAGTCGGCCTCCCAGGCAATTTAACCTCAACGTGCCACGACCTGCATCGCAGAGCCTGGCCAATGTGGCACAGTGCTATCGCGCACCTTCACTGGAAATTGCGAAAATTATTTCATCTGAAGCAGAGTGCCTCCACGATGGCAACGTGACACGGCTCCATCGCGGAGCCCTTGTTTTTGCTGATCTTCCATGTCCTTTTCCACTCCTTGTTACCAAGTCCATTCCCAATTTTACCAACATGTATCTTAGCTTCCCAAAATTCCATTTTACCTTCAAAACAACACTAATCATGTTGGTTAGTATAAATTCACATTTATACTAAAAATCCCATGAGAATATACACATAACAATCGATAAACAAGACGAAATGAAACATTTTAGTATCACTTGGGCATGAAATTTTGCCCAAGATCAAGCTAGTTGAATGCTTTTGCCATGGGTCAACTTGGGGTCTCTCGGGATCCCTTGTCCCTTGTCTACGATCTTGGCCTCCGTTCGGGTCGTGACAAACTTAGTATCAGAGCCACATGTTGTTGTGTCCTAGGGAGTCTAAAAGCCATGTTAGGTAGAGTATTTTTCATGGGTGTGAAGCGCGCCACACTTATGACAAAGAGGCTACTAGACGTTTTAGGAAATATTCCCTTCTTTCATGATCTATGTCGTGCGATGAAAAGCCTTTCTATTCTCCTAATTTGTGCTATCCGCGATTGTAGAATCATGGCTCCTCGAAGGATGAACAGAAGGCGGAATAGAGGTGGTGAGGGCCACGAAGATGGAAAAGGTCACGAGTATCATTCGAGCTACCATTCAGATGCTTGTGCAGGCCTTGACCACTCAGGTCAATCAGCAGGCCATTGCGCATGTCTCACAAAATGATAATGTAGTGGTGCCCAGAGTCCGAGACTTCTTGAGGATTAACCCACTAGAGTTCTTTGGGTCCAACGTAGATGAGGACCCGTATGATTTCATTGATGATATTTTCAAGATCATCCAAGTTATGGGGGTGAGTAGTGCTGAGTGCGCAAAGTTATCCTCTTACCAGTTGAAAGGGGTTGCACATATTTGGTTCCGCTAGTAGAAAGACTACAGGGTCGCTGGAGCAGGTCCGGTAACATGGGAGGAGTTTAAGGTTGCCTTCCTCGATCAGTTCTTCCCTCGAATATGAGGGAGTAGAAAGCAGCTGAATATGTGAATTTAAAACAAGAAGGATGACCGTTCAGGAGTACGCCCTTGAGTTCACCTGCCTATCTAAGTATGCACCAGAGTTAGTGGACGACCATCAGGCACAGTTGAGCAGATTTGTGCATGGATAGCAGGTTATTCGAAAAAGGACTGCAAGAAAGCTATACTCCATCAGGACATGGACTTCCCTCGCACAGTGTTGTACGCTCAGTAGATGGAGGCGGCACATTTGAGGGAGAGAGAGGCCAAGAAGGCTAGGACCGAGGACCACAAGTTCTCTCAATAGAGGTACGATGGTGGGCATCGACAGCAGACCCACCAGATATCATTACCCCCAGCATTTTCAGCACTAAGTGTGCCATCTATGCCCAAACATTATCAGAGAGGGTGAGCGTCAAGCTCGAGTGGTCAGAGCAGTAGGCCCGCTGACTCTAGCACTCCATCTTGTCGCAGGTGTGGTCGAGGGCACACAGGCTAGTGTTTGGTAGGGTCAGGAGCTTGTTTTGGATATGGGCATCCTGGAATATGCTCAGAGATTGTCCGCTGCGAGACAGGATCGGGTTGGGGAACGAGGCCCAACTTCTAGTTTAGCAGCCCCTCCCCCATGCACAACACATCAAGGGGCATCTACTAGCACAGCTGGTGGGTAGTGCCAGATAGATTCTATGCCTTAGGCACTCGTCAGGAGTAGGAGGCCTCAACAGATGTAGTCACCGTTATGTTGAGAGTCTTTTATGATGATGTATATGTATTGTTAGATCCGGGGGCAACCCTATCTTTTGTGACACCTTATATATCCACTAGCTTCGGAGTCAGTCCTGATGTCTTATCAGATGTCTTCTCAGTTTCTACTCTAGTAGGTGACTCAGCTATAGCTAGAGGGGTGTATAGAGATTGCTCGGTCTCAGTTCTTTATAAGGTCATCTTATCATACTTGATAGAGTTATCCATGGCCGATTTTGATGGTATTCTCTGCATGGACTGGCTATTTGCATGTTATGTTTTAGTTAATTGTAGGACCCGGTCAGTAGGGTTCAGATTTTTGGGTGAGCATATCTTAGAATGGGAGGGTAGATTAGTCATGCCTGTAGGTTGATTTATTTCCTACTTTAAGGTCAGGAAGATTATTTCTAAGGGATGTTTGTACCATCTAGTAAGGGTTAAGGACGTGGAGTCTGATACCCCGACCATACAGCCCGTGCAGGTAGTATGTGAGTATCCAGAAGTCTTTCCTGATGATTTGCTAGGTATCCCTCTCGAACAGGAGATTGATTTAGGTATAGATCTTCTTCCCGACACGCAGCCTATATCTATCCCGCCCTACAGAATGGATCCAGCCGAGCTAAAAGAGTTGAAAGATCAGTTGAAGGACCTGTTAGATAAGGGATTTATTAGGCTGAGTAAGTCTCCATGGGGTGAACAAGCCCTATTCGTTCAGAAGAAGGATGGTTCTCTTTGGATGTGCATTGATTATAGGCAGTTGAACAAGGTCACCATTAAAAATAGATATCCTTTACCTAGGATAGATGATTTGTTTGACCAGCTTCAGGGTGCCAATTGTTTCCCCAAGATTGATCTCAGATACGGGTATCACCATCTTAGGGTTTGGGAGAGTGACATTCCAAAAACAGCTTTCATAACTCAATATAGTCACTACGTATTTGTCGTTATGTCTTTTGGACTAACCAATGCCCCTGCAGCTTTCATGGATCTAATGAACAGGGTGTTCAAGGCATATTTGGACATGTTTGTGATGGTGTTCAGTGATAACATACTTATATATTCTCGGAGCGAGGAGGAGCATGCCGCTCACTTGAAAATAGTGCTTCAGACCCTCAAGGATCGCCAGTTGTATGCGAAGTTAAGAAAATGTGAGTTATGGTTGGACTCAGTGGCATTTCTAGGCCATGTGGTATCAGGAGAGGGCATAAAAGTAGACTGTCAAAAGATCAAGGCGGTAAAGAACTGACCCAGAGCGGTGAACCCTTTAGATATCAAGAGCTTCTTGGGCGTAGAAGGCTACTATCGGAGATTCGTGAAGGGTTTTTCATCTATTGCTGCACCATTGACTAAGTTGACTCAAAAGAAAGTAAAGTTTCAATGGTCAGAGGCCTGTGAGAAAAGCTTCCAAGAGGTGAAGACCTGACACACTTCAATACCAGTGTTGACCCTACCTGAGGGTACCGATGGTTTTGTGGTGTATTGTGATGCTTCGCGAGTCGGACTCGGGTGTGTGTTGATGCAGCATGGGAAAGTGATAGCATATGCCTCGAGACAGTTGAAAGTTCATGAAAAGAATTACCTGACCCATGATCTTTAATTGGCCGCGGTGGTGTTTGCATTGAAGATATGGCAGCATTACTTTTATGGAGTCCACGTGGATGTATTCACCAATTACAAGAGCTTGCGATATGTGTTCACGCAGAAAGATCTCGATCTTCGGCAAAGGAGGTGGCTGGAATTACTATATGACTACGACATGAGTGATCTTTACCACCCGGGCAAGGCTAATGTCGTTGCGGATACTCTTAGTAGACTCTCTATGGAGAGTCTGTCCCACATCGATAAGGGAAAGAACGAGTTGGTGAAGGATGTTCATCGACTTGTAAGGTTGGGAGTTAGATTGGTCGACTCAATCAATGGTGGAGTTGTTGCGCAAAACAGATCAGAATCATCCTTGGTGGTTGATGTCATGTATAGCAGGATGAGTATTCGATTGTTGTAAAGCTGAAGGAAGTCGTTCGATTTCAAAAGGTGGAGGTCTTCTCCCAAGGGGGAGATGGTGTACTGCGGTACCAGGGTCATCTAGGTGTTCAAGATGTCGATAATTTGAGGGACCAGATATTTTGAATGAGGCACATGGATCCAGATATTCTATCCATCCGGGTACCACCAAGATGTATCATGACTTGCGAGAAATATATTCGTGGAACGGCATGAAGAAGGATATTGCAGAATTCGTAGCCAACTGCTCGAACTATCAACAAGTGAAAGTTGAGCACCAAAGGCTGGGAGGCAAATTGCAGGATATTAACATTCCTACTTGGAAGTGGGAATAGATCAACATGGACTTCATTACCGGCCTAGCTCATACTCGCCGACAATATGACTCCATTTGGGTGGTGGTGATAGGTTGACCAAGGCTGCACATTTTCCTACTGGTCAAAACCATAGATTCGGCGGATGATTATGCCAAATTGTACATTCGGGAGTTGGTTCGACTTTATGGAGTTCCATTATCTATTATCTCAGACCGAGGTACTCAGTTTACCTCTCAGTTTTTGCGGTCTTTCGAAAAAGGGCTTGGCACTCAGGTTAAGTTGAGCACAACATTTCATCTGCAAACGGATGGCCAGGCGGAATGGACAATTCAAACACTTGAGGATATGTTGAGAGCCTGTGTGATGTATTTTAAAGATAGTTGGGATGATCACTTGCCCTTGATTGAGTTCGCTTACAATAACAACTACCACTCTAGTATCCAAATGGCACCATTCGAGGCTCTTTACGGGTGAAGGTGTAGATCGCCCATCGGATGGTTTGAGGTTGGTGAGACAACTATGATAGGTACAGACTCGATTCACGAGGCTATGCTGAAGGTTCAGTTGATAAGGGACCAGCTTAAAACTGCTCAGAGTTGTCAAAAGTCATATGCGGATGTGAGGAGAAGAAATTTGGAGTTTGAGGTTGATGATTGGGTATTTCTAAAAATATCTCCCATGAAGGGAGTCATGCGATTCGAAAAGAAAGGAAAACTCAGTCCCAGTTATATTGGTCCCTACCAGGTTACGAGAAGAGTTGGTAAGGTAGCATATGAGTTGGACTTTCCATTAGAGTTATCTTCAGTTCATCCTATCTTCCATGTATCGCTCTTGAAAAAGTGCTTGGGTGATCCAGCTTTAGTAGTCCCGGTGGAAAGTGTTGGTGTGGGAGATAACCTTAGTTACGAGGAAATCCCGATTGCAATCTTGGATCGTCAGGTTCGGAAGCTGAGGAACAAAGAAGTAGCTTCGATGAAGGTGTTGTGGAGAAAGCAGCATGTTGAGGGGGCTACGTGGGAAGCCAAAGCGGCTATGATGGCTAAATACTCGCACCTGTTCCCTACCAGCTCAATTTTAGTTGAGGTATTAGTTTTTTTTTCCCTAATTCTCTAATCCGTTTCCATATTTAGTTCATGCGTGCAAGTTTCTTTTATGTGTATGAATGTGTATGTGATGCCTGAATTCAATTCAGCTATGTGGCTCTTTTTGGAGGTAGTCATTCTGTAAAAATTTCAGTTAAAATAATCAGTATTGGAGTATGATATTTACTTGTTTCTATATTTTGCTTGTTTCTAGCATTCGAGGATGAATGTTCCCAAGGGGGAGATATTGTTATACCCCAAAAGCTCAAAGATCGGGCCCAGGAGTTAAAATGGGAAAGTTGGAAAATTGATGTTGCAAGTACATGACGATTCGTGAGATGACTCATGAGGAGACCCCACGAGTTGTCAGGTGACTCGTGAGGAGACCCCACGAGTTGTCAGGTGACTTGTGGGGAGGCCTGGGAAAGTGAATGAGTGAGGTCCCCACGAGCGAGGGAATGACTCGTGGTTAGCCACCACGAGTCTTCACGTCAACCGTGGGGTGGAGTTGATCTTTCTTCAGGAGGATGACCATTGTACCTAACAGATGGGACCCCACAAGTCGTGGCCAGTCCCAACGACTACGAGTCATGGTCTTTAGGAATGAGTCGTTATGCCCCCCATTACGAGCCCCATCAGATCAGTTAGTCGGTGCACTTGACGAGCGACTCGACGAGTCGTTGCCCGTCCTGACGAATCGTCAGGTCACTCGTTAGGGTCACCTGGCAGTGTTTTCCTGCGATTTTAGTAAGGGCCTTTTCGTAATTCCTAAGTTCCTAAGACCTATACAACGTCGTTTAAGGCTAGTTTTAGTAGGTTTTTAGCAGGGGAAGACCTATTCTAAGCCATTACTCTCTTGCATGCAAGTTTAAAGGTTTGAAGGGAAGGTTCAAGGTGAAATCTCATGGTTTCCAACTGGAATCTTAGCTGGGCAATTAGAAGATGTTAGAATTCACCATTTCCAGTTATGTAAGGCTATGAGTGGCTGTTTTCTTCCACAACCATGCCCAATCCCTATCAAATGTGATAAATTATCTATGATCAAGTATGGGGTTTTGCCCAATTGCATGATTCTTCACTCTCTACACATGGGTATGATTAGATTATATATATGGATTGAAGCTTGGGCGTATTCTAAGTTGTTTTCCCTTATAAACATTGTTTTTTTCTAAAATTTGAATCTAAAACGCCCATGGGTGAAGAGTTCATAAAATAGGTGATTTATGGTAAATGTGTGATGATAATGAAGTTGATGATGAAAAGCATGTTTCTAAAACTACCCATGATTTCGATGTTGTTTTCTAAATGAATCGATTGGATTCTAGAATGATAGAGCTTTGGGTGATGCCCACATGTTGATCAAAGCGATGATTTTTCCGACATAAGCTTAACACATTTTTTAAAGTGAAATTTCCCAATATTTGTATTATAAATTCTAGCTTGTGGTATGTTGAGTAAATATTTCTACATGTAGCTTACCACATGATTTGGGGTAGATTCTCCCACCTATGATTGAGCTTGTGGTATATTTCTAAATAAAGCTTCTCATATGCATGAATTCATAATTGAGATGTATAGCATTATTGAGCTTTGTCGAAGGAAAATGTTGAGCTTCATTTTCATATGTTGTTGAGTCATGCATGATTTCATGTTGAGATTCGTCATATAGACGATGTTGAGCTTCGTTATATATGATGTACAGCATTGCATGTTTTGGGAGAAGAGTCTAGAACCGAGCGGGTTAAGGGTCGATTACCCTATGCCCCAGAACTACGCGCCAATGTAGGTTGATACTATTATATTATTGGGACCTCCCTCGTGAGCTATCCCGGTCCTGATTGGCCCTTCTACTTGATATTGATATCATGGTATCGTCCATCACCCCGGCAAGGTTATGGATGGCTCTACCCACTTGAGTGTAATAGTTGGGACCACGTAAGCTCTATCATGGTATGTCGGTTAAGTGACGAGTCTCCCACTGTCTATATCATTCAGATTTACGTATTAATTACACATGATGATTACTTATGCATGCTTGTTCATAAAGCAAGGTCTGACTCATTGTTCAACTTTAGATATAAATGTTATGTTTCAGCTTTGAGTCATTCGAGTCAATCATGATGTTATAAAGCTATGCATGGTCTTGTTATGATAAGCTTATGAATTCAGAAAGAATGCATGCATGCCTTTCCTCTCATGTTGAATGTTTATGATATGTTAAAAAATGTTTTAAATGATTTATTCTAATTAGTGGTTTTACTTACCTTGCATACTCGGTATATTCCATGAACTGATCGCATACTTTCTATGTTGTATCATTTCATGATGCAGGATCCGGTTCTCAAGTTCAGCCCCGTTCGTAGTCGCTGATCTGAGTTAGCACCTGCTTATTTGGTGAGTCCTCATCTTTTCAAGACTAGATTTTCAGTTGTTTAGATGTCCTTTCAGTTTCAATATCGTTGAGCTAGTTGGGGGTGCTGTCCCATCAGCTCATCCAGATTAGAGGCTTATCAGACTTAGACATGTATTTAGCTTCAAATGTTCATTCTATTGTTATATTAAGTTTGACTTCCATTGAGTCTATAATTATGTTTGCTTCATGTTTATTGAATTAGTTAGTTGAATACTTATGACATGGGTTGACTTGGGGTCTCTCAAGGTCCGTGACCCGTGTCTACGATCTGGGCCTCCGTTCGGGTCGTGACAGAACTCTGAGGAGCTACTGAGGAAGGTGAGCTTGAGAGCCGGGTCCTGTATCATGAAATAATACAACATAGAAAGTATGCGGTCAGTACGTGGAATGTACTGAGTATGCAAGGTAAGTAAAACAGACATTTAAAACATATAAAACTCTTAGATGATCATAAAATTAGGGCATCATGCTGGTATCATAAACATCATAACATAACATAAGGCTCAAGGTTTTCAAAACATTCATAATGCAATCGTATTCGTAATCATAAGGGAAGATCTTTATAGAACATAACTTGAGCCCATATACATAATCATAAACATGCATAAATCATGAGGAACAATGGGAGATTCTCTTAACGGACATACCCCATATGAGCACACATAAAGCCCGACTTGTAACCCTAGTCGGAAGGGTGTCCGTACCTTGCCAAGGGTAGGACCATGAATGTGTGATCTCACCATGAAAAAAAGGGCCATTTGGGCTGGGGATAGTTATGAAAGGGGCCCCAACATACCTACGGTGGCACGTAGTTCATGTGATGTGAGGCTTAACCTGAGCTTCGAACCTACTCGGTGTTCGAACTACTCCCAAAACATATATAGTGCTCATAGTATAACATGCATGAATTTATGGGCTAGTTAAATCATGATAATCATAAATATACTTGTACATACGTGAACTAGCCATGAAACGAGGCCCGTGAGTCGGCCAAAACATAATTCATGATTCATAAGGTTCATACATACTTGTAAATAATGAATATAGCTTGGAATTCATAAAATCATGATGGTTAATATCATAAATCCATAATTCAAATCGTAAATCATGTTGGGTTCGTAAATATCATCAATTGAAGAGAAGATCATAAATCGATTCATCATGGGTAATGCATAATTAGGCTTAATTTCATATAAATCAAAATTGATAAAATTATAAATGGTTTAAATAATGAAAACTGATCAAAACCCATAGATTATGATGATATTATAAAATCACAAAACCCATTATCAAATCATTAGACTTTTATAAAATCATCTTCAAAACCCCATGAGCTTGTGATAAAATTTTTGTAAAAATCATAGAGGATGGGTATGAGGGTGGAAGAAATTACCCATTGATAGTCTTACATGCCTGGAACAACTAATTCTTAACTTCCCTTGAAAGCCCAAGAAACAAATTGAAGGAATTGAAGAGAAGAGCCTTGAATCACCTTTGATTACCTCTCAATATTCTTGCATGCATGAAATGGGGACTTAGAATAAATTATCCCCCCCTAAAACACACCTTCCATGAGTTAAAACATTGTATTTTAGGGTCTCATAGCATGGAAAAGTAAAAAATCCCTTAATGAATCTACCTTCAAAACTGGTCGGGTTGAACTAACGGACATAACAGCAGGTCGTTAGAGCTAACGACGACCTGTTCTACCACTCTTGGTTTTCACTGCTGAAGCTTAATTTATGAACTGACCAACGGATGAACAGGAAGACTCGTCCTCTGAAACAATGATCCGTTACATCATCCGTTGCTTGCTCACCACAAAATCTGAACCTGCTTACCACGGGCCTCACCACGATTCGTGGTTTCTTCCAACGAGTTGTGATCTCGATCTGTCATCTACACTGGAGTTTATTGCACCAAAACAATGATTGGTAACAACGACTCATCGTAACCCACAATGAGTCATTAGAAGGCCCATTGTATGCCACTTGCTGAACCCAACCTCTTCCAATGCCTGCTGAAAACGGCTCGTTGTTCCCTACAACGAGTCGTTGTGTCATCCGTTGTCTCCACTGCCACCCAGCCTTCCCTAACCAATGATTGCATATAATGACCTGTGTTTTGATACCACGAGTCATTCCATGGTCTGTTTTGTGAAATTTTTCCCATTTCAACAGTTTTAAACTTTTAACTCATGGGTCTATTCTCAAGCACTTTCGAGGTATTACAATATCTCCCCCTTGGAAACATTCATCCTCGAATGGAGGAAACAAGTAAAAATAGAGACGTGCAATTATCATATTCAAATACTGATCTTTTAAATCGAAACTTTACAGAATGACTACCTTCGATTCATAACACATAGATAAACTGATCTCATGCTTCACATACACATTCATACACATAAAGGAAACTTTAACACATGAACTGAACATGAAAACTAAATAGAGTCATAGAGCATAGCTGGTACCTCAAGTCGAAACTGAGCCAGTAGAGAATAAATGTAGGTATCTAGCCATCATATCTGCTTTGGCTTCCCATGTAGCTCCTTCAACATGCCGATTTCTCCATAGTACTTTAACTAAAGCTACTTCTTTGTTTCTTAGTCTCCGAACTTGACTGTCTAATATTTCCACCGGAACTTCTTCAGCTGAGGTTATCTTTTACACCGATACTATCCACCGGGACTAGTAGAGATAGATCTCTCAAGCACTTGTTCAAAAGAAACACATGAAACACGGGATGCACAGAAGATAACTCTGAGGGAAGGTCCAACTCATACGCTACCTTACCGACTCTTCTCGTAACCCGGTAGGAACCAACATAGCGGGGGCTGAGTTTTCCTTTCTTCCCAAACCGCATGATTCCCTTCATGGGAGATACCTTTATAAATACCTAATCATCTACCTCAAACTCCAAATCTCTTCTTTTCACATTCGCTTATGACTTTTGAAGAATCTGAGCGATTTTCAATCTATCCCTTATCAACTGAACCTTTACCGTAGCATCATGAACTGAATCAAGCCCTATGATAGCTGCCTCACCAACTTCAAACCATCTAATTGGCGATCTACACCTTCGTCCATCAAGAACCTCGAATGGCGTCATCTGGATGCTAGAGTGATAGCTATTATTATAAGCAGCTCGATCAAGGGCAAATGATCATCCCAGCTACCTTTGAAATCCATCACACATGCTCTCAACATGTCCTCGAGAGTCTGGATTGTTCGTTAGGCTTGGCCATCCGTTTGCAGATGAAAGGCTATGTTGAGCTTAACTTGAGTTCTAAACCCCTTCTGAAATTACCACCAGAACTGGGAGGTAAACTGAGTACCTTGGTCTGAAATAATAGACAAGGGCACTCCATGTAACCGAACCAACTCCCGAATATACAACTTGGCATAATCATCCACTGAATCTATGGTTTTGACTGGTATAAAGTGTGCAGCCTTGGTCAACCTATCTTCCACCACCCATATAGAATCGTACTTCAGCGAGTATGAGGTAGGCCGGTAATGAAATCCATATTAATCTCTTCCCACTTCCAAGTGGGATTACTAATGTCCTGAAGTACGCCTCCCGGCATTTGGTGCTCGACCTTCACTTGCTAACAATGAGTCATGGTCTCGATCCGTCATCTACACTGGAATTTCTTGCACCAAACAACGACCGGTAACAATGACTCATTACAACCCACAACGAGTCATTGGAAGGCCTGTTTTATGCCACCTACGGAACCCAACCTCTTCCAACGCCTGCTGACAATGACTCGTTGTTCCCTAAAATGAGTCGTTGTGTCATCCATTTTCTCCACTGCCACCCAGCCTTCCCTAACCAACGACTGCATATAATAACCTATGGTTTGATACCATGATTCATTGGTCCATTCTGTAAAATTTTCCCCATTTGAGCAGTTTTCAACTTTTAACTTCCGGGTTTATTCTCAAGAACTTTTTGGGTATTACATTGCCCCAATTTGCCCTTCTCATGTGTGATCACGCCTTTCATGGTTCTACCCTTGGCAAGGAGCAAACACCCTCTCGACTAGGGTCACAAGTCAGGCTTCATGTGTGCTCAAATGGGGTATGTCGGTTAAGAGAATCTCCCACCGTTCCTCATGATTTATGCTTGTTTATAATTATGTATTTTGACTCAAGTCATGATTAATAAAGCTTTTATCTTATGATTACGAGTACGATTGTATTACGAATGTTTTAAAAACCTTGAGCGTTATGTTATGTAACAATATTTATGATATGAGAATGATTTCCTACTCTTGTGATCACTTATGAATTTTTGTACATATTTTAAATGCCCAATTTTACTTACCTTGCATAATTGGTACATTCCACGTTCTGACTGCACACTTTCTATGCTATAATGTCTTATGATACAGGACCTGGCTCTTAGGCTCATCATCACCTTTAAATTATCTTAGAGTTCACTTCAGCTTATTGGTGAGTCGTCATGTTTCGAGGGCCATCTTGTCAGACATTTATGTTATTTTATGTTTCAGTCGTGGTCGGGTTAGTTGGGGGTATTGTCCCATCAATCTATCGTATGTAGTAGAGAGTTTAGAAAGTATGTAGTACTCAAATTGCATGTAGTCCAGTGATACCTTACGTTATGACATGTTATGTTATGTTATGTTTACGTTTCTGTTATGCCTTATATTCAGTTTTCGGCTTAAATTGCATGAAGTTAGATGTATGCTTATTCCATGGGTCGACTTGGGGCCTCTGGGGGTTCCTTGTCCCGTGTTATGATTTGGGTCTACATTGGGGTCGTGACAAACTTGGTTTCAGAGAAGTTGGTTTGAAGTGTCCTAGGGTGTCTGAAAGTCGCGTTAAGTAGAGTGTTTTTCATGGGTGTGAAGCGCGCCTCACTTATGAAGAAGAGGCTACGAGACATTTAGGAAATGTTCAATTCTTTCATAATCTATTTCGTGTGATAAAAAGTCCTTCTATCCTTCTAATTCGTGCTATTCGCGATTGTAGAATCATGGAGCTCGCGAGAATGAACGGAAGAAGAAATAGGAACGGTAAAGGCTATAGAGATGGAAATGATCATGGGCATCAGTAGGTCCCACCTGTTCAAGAGCCCCAGGCACCAGAGCTAGTTGCCCACACTGAGTTTGGTGCAACCATCCAAATGTTGGCGTAGGCCTTCACTACGCAGGTCAACCAATAAGCTGTTGTGCATATCCCACAAAATGGCAGTGCGGCAGCAACCCGAATTAGAGACTTTTTGAGGATGAACCCTCCGAAGTTCCTTAGGTCCAAGGTGGATGAAGATCCACACGATTTCATCCAGGAGATTATAAAGAACACCTAGGTTATGGGGGTAACCAATGGAGATTGTGTTGATTTGGCCTCCTATTAGCTAAAGGGGGTGGCTCACCTATGGTTCAAATAGTGGAGAGATGCTAGGGCACTGGGTACAGGACCTATCGGTTGGGAAGAGTTCCACATAGCATTCTTGGATCGATTCTTCCCTCGGGAGATGAGGGAGAAAAAGGTGGCCGAGTTTGTTAAGTTGAATAAGGGTGACATGTCAGTTCAGGAGTACGCATTGGAGTTCACCCGACTATCTAAGTATGCACCAGAGTTGGTGGCAGACTAGAGGACTTGAGTGAGTCGATTTGTACACGGGTTGGTGGACTACTTGGATAAGGATTGTAGGATCACCATGTTGTATCGAGATATAGATTTTCCCCATATTGCGTAGCATGCTCAGCAAATGGAGTCGGTGTATCGTAGGTAGAGAGAGGCCAAGAGGGCCAGGACCGACAGTTACGGGACTTCTCAAGTCAGATCAGGGGGTGGACAACGTAAGTAGTCTCAGCATAGGTCTATTTCTCCAACACCATCATTGGCTAGTACGCCATCTAGATTCCAAAGGGATCAGAGGAGCAGGGCTCCAGATTCTAGAGGCTAGGGTAGCATTCAGATAGAGCGCACTTTCCTAGCTTATGCGAAGTATAACAAGAATCATCCCAGGAGGTGCCTAGTAATATCGGATGCTTGTTTCAGGTGTGGAAAACTAGAACATAGACTCAGGGATTGGCCTTCAGCCAGATCAGGGGTTGGTGGAGCCCGTATGCCAACAGCCAGTTCTGCCGGTGCAGCAGCACGTCCCCCTCAACAGGGTGCCTCGAACAGTTCAGCCGGCAGTCAGCGTCAAAATAGGTTTTATTATTTAGCACCCCATCAGGAGCAGTAGGTCTCCCCGGATGTGGTCACTGGTGTGTTGCATGTTTTTCATATTGATGTTTATGCATTACTAGATTCGGGAGCAACCTTGTATTTTGTGACCCCTTACATTGTTAATAGCTTTTTAGTTAGTACCGAGATTCTGTCAGAACCATTTTCGATTTCTACTCCTGTAGGTGATTCAGTTTTATCTAGACGGGTTGTATAGAGGATGCCCAGTCACTGTATTGCATAAAGTCACCTCTACAGACCTTGTAGAGTTAGCCATTACTGACTTTGATATTATTATTGGCATGGATTGGTTGTATGCGTGTTATGCTTCTGTAAATTGTAGAATCCATGCGGTGGAATTTCGTTTTTTAGGTGAATCAATTTTGGAGTGGAAGGGTAGTTCGGCTGTACCAGCATGTCGATTTATTTCATATCTTAAGGCCCGAAAGATTATTTCTAATTGTTGCATGTACCATCTAGTCAAGGTTAAGGATGTTGAGTCCAAGACCTCGACTATCCAGTCAGTTCCGGTGGTGCGTGAGTATCTAGAGGTCTTTCCCGGTGATTTGCCAAGTGTCCCTCCCGAGCGCGAGATTGATTTTTGTATTGAACTTCTACCTGATACGCAGCCTATATCTATCCCTCCTTACATGATGGCTCCAGCCGAGCTGAAAGAGTTGAAGGATCAATTGAAGGACCTGTTAGATAAGGGCTTTATCAGATCGAGCAAGTCTCCATGGGGTGCACCAGTGTTATTTGTCCGGAAGAAGGATGGTTCGCTTCGGATGTGCATTGACTAGCGGCAATTGAACAAGGTCATCGTTAAGAACTGGTATCCTTTACCCAGGATCAATGATTTGATTGACCAACTTTAGGGTGCCAAGTGTTTCTCAAAGATAGATCTCAGGTCCGGGTATTATCAGCTCAGAGTTTGGGAGAGTGATATCCCGAAGAAAGCCTTCAGGATGCGGTATGGCCATTATGAGTTTGAATGAATGCTCCTGCAACTTTTATGGACCTAATGAACAGGGTGTTCAAGTCATATATGGACATGTTCGTGATTGTGTTTATTGATGACATCCTTATTTACTCTCCGAGCGAGGAGGAGCATACCGCTCATTTGAGAGAAGTGCTTCTGTTATACCCCGAGAATTCAAAGATCGGACTTGGGAGTTGAAACGGGGAAAAACTGGAAAATGGTACTTCAGTTGCAAGATGAGTCGTTATACGACTCGTGAGGAGAACCCACGAGTCATCAAGTGGCTCGTGAGAGGGCCTGGATGAAGCGAAGGATGGAATGTTCCCATAGGCATGGGAACGACACGTGGTCAGTCAACACGAGTCGTCACGTTAACCATGGGGTGAAGTTGAGGAATAAAATGGAATGATCGACCAGTGTACCTAGCGGGAGGTGACCATGAGTCATGGTCTCGAGGGATGAATCGTTATGTCACCCGTTACGAGCCCTAAAGGATCTGTTAACCAGTGTACTGGATGAACGACTTGATGAGTCATGGCCCTTTATGAAGAGTCGTCAGGTCCCTTGTTGGGACCCTTTGACAGGTATTTTCTAATTCGAGCTATTCACAATTGTAGAATCATGGAACCTCGAAGGGTGAATGGAGGTTGTGTAGGCCACGAGGATGGTAACGTTTATGAGCATCAGCTAGCCCTACCAGTTCAGGAGCCTCAGGCACCGGATCCAGACACTCATGTTGAGTTCCGAGATGCAATTCAGATGCTTTCGCAGGCCTTGACCGCTCAGGTCAATCAGCAGGCCATTGGGTATTTTCCTCAAAACGGCAATGCAGTGGCAGCCAGAGTCCGAAACTTTTTTAGAATGAACCCATTGGAGTTCCTGGGATCCAAGGTAGATGAGGACCCGCATTATTTCATTGATGAGATTGTCAACATCACCCAAGTCATGGGGGTGAGTAGTTTTGAGTGCGCAGAGTTGGCCTACTACTAATTGAAGGGGGTTGCACATATCTGGTTCCGAACATGGAAGGATAGAAGGGTCGCAAGAGTAGGTCCGACCACATGAAAGGAGTTTCAGGTTGCATTCCTAGATCGTTCTTCCCTAGACAGATGAGGGAGTTGAAAGCAGCTGAATTTGTGAATCTAAAGCAAGGAAGGATGGCCATTCAGGACTACGCCCTTGAGTTCAGCCGCCTAACGAAGTATGCCCCTGAGTTATGGTCGACCAGCGGGTGCGGGTGAGTAGGTTTGTACATGGTATAGCGGGCTACTTGGACAAGGACTACAGGACAACTATGCTACATCAGGACATGGAATTTCCTCGCATAGTGTTGTATTCCTAGCAGATGGATGCGACACATTCACGGGAGAGGGAGGCCAAGAGGGGTAGGACCGAGGACCACAAGTTCTCTCAATAAAGGTTTGTTGGAGGGCATCAACAACAGACCCACCAGAGATCATCAGCCCCAGTATCTTCAGCGGTGAATGTGCAATATAGGCCCAGACATGATCAGAGGGGGCGAGCATTAGGCTCGAGGGGTCATAGTAGTAGACCCCCCAATTCCAACATCCCAGCTTGTGGCAGATCTGGTCAGGGGCACACAAGCCAGTGTTTGGGAGGTTTAGGAGCTTGTTTTGGTTGTGGGAAGCCTGAGCACATGCTTAGAGATTGTCCAGCTGGGAGACAGGACCAGGTTAGGGGCCGAGACCCAGCTTCTAGTTCAGCTTCCCCTCCCCCATGCACATCACATCAGGGGGCACCTATTAGCATAGCTGGCGGGCAACACCAGAAAAAATAGATTCTATGCCTTAGCCACTCGTTAGGAGAAGGAGGCCTCTCCAGATATGGTCATTGGTATGCTTAGAGTCTTTCATGTTGATGTGTATGCTTTGCTAGATCCGGGGGCTACCCTATCTTTTGTGACACCATATGTAGCCAGTAGCTTCAGAGTCAATCCCAATGTTTTATCAGAGCTCTTCTCAGTTTCTACTCCTGTAGGTGACTGAGTTATAGCTAGAAGGGTGTATAGATATTGCGAAATCTCAATTCTTCATAAGATCACCTCAGCAACTTGGTAGAGTTATCCATGACCGGTTTCGATGTTATTCTCGGCATGGATTTGCTATTTGCATGTTATGCTTCAGTTAATTGTAGAACGCGGGTAGTAGAGTTAAAATTTCTGGGTGAGCCCGTCTTAGAATGGAAGGGTACTTCAGCTGTCCCTGTAGGTCAATTCATTTCCTATTGTAGTACCCCGTAAGTGCATATGAATAGACCCGGGAGGTTGAAAGTTGAAAATGCAGAAATTGGGAAAAAGTCACAGGACGGACCACAGAATGACTCATGGTATCTAACCACGAGTCGTTGTATGTTGTCGTTGGTTGGGGAAACTATGGCGGCAGTGGAGACAACGAGAGGTATGATGACCCGTTGTGGGATACGATGGGCCTTCCTTTGTAGTCGTTGTTAGGGTCAGGCTAGAAAATAGTGTAAACAACGGGAGACCTAACGACCCGTTAGGAGAAGGCACGGGTCGTTGGTTGTGGTCGTTGTTGGAGGGTAAGAATTTCCAGTGTAGTTGACGAGTTGCGACCACGACTCGTTGGAAGGAAGCACGAGTCGTGGTGAGGCTCGTGGTAAGGGGGTTCAGATTTTATGATGAGCAAAGAACGGACGATGTAACAAGTCATGGGTTGAAGGCACGGGTCATCCTATCGACTCGTTGTTTGGATCCGATACTAGGTCATTCAGCAGTCCATTCAACGAGGGACATGATGGGTCATTGGTGGTTCCAACAAACCGTTGGTACCACTTGTGGGTTCCATCTGACAAATTTTTAGGGCGGGTTCATTAAGGGTATTTTTGACTTTTTTATGATATAAGTCCCTAAACTACGTTGTTTTTTCTTGAAAAAGCTCGGTTTTTAAGAGAGTGACCTATTCTAAACTCCCATTCATGCATGCAAGAACGTTGAAAGGTGATTCAAGGGGATTTCAAGCTTTTCACCTCAATTCTTTCAATTTTATTCTTGGGCTTATAAGGAAGGTTAGGAGTTGATAATTCCAGGTATGTACGGTCTTCAATGGGTCGATTCTTCCACACCCATGCTCCTTCACTATTAAATTACTCAAAATTTATTTAAAAACACTAGGGTTTTATATTTGGTTTGTATAAATTTTAATGATTTAATTATGGGTCTTGTGATTTCGAAATCCTATCATTATCTACCGATTTTGATCATCTTTTGAGTTCTAAATTGATATTAATATAGCTGATTTTGAATTTCTAATCAATTAAGCTTGATTATGCATGTCCCATGATAAATCGATTTATGATCCATTGATCCGTTGATGTTTTTGATAAGCCTATCATGTATTATGAATTAAATCATGAATATATTATGTTATCTATTATGACCTTATGGAAATTTAGACTATATGCATGATCTAAAAGTATGTTCGTATTTTATTAAGCATGAATTATGTTTTTGGCAGACTCACGGGTCTCAAGTTATGGCTAGTTCACGAATGCTCAAGCCTGTTTACGATTATCATAATTTAACAAGCCCATGAACTCATGTATGTATTATTATGAGCACTATATATATTTTGGTAGTAGTATTGAACATCAAATAGGTCTGGGCTCAGGTTAAGCCCCGGATCTCATGAACTATGTGCCACTGTAGGTATGTTAGGACCCATTCATGCTTGTCCCTAGCCCAAATGGCCCTTTTCATGTGTGATCACACCCTTCATCATTTCTACCCTTGGCAAGGTACGAACACCCTCCTGACTAGGGTTACAAATCGGGCTTCATGTGTACTCCTATGAGGTATGTCGGTTAAGAGAATCTTCCACTGTTTCTCATGACTTACGCATTTTATTATTATGAATATTGGCTCAAGTTATGTTAAGCGAAGTTCTTCTATTATGATTACGACTATGTTATATTACGAATGTTTTGAAAACCTTGAGTTGTATAATATGTTGTAATGATTTATGACATGAGCATGTTGTCCTACTCTTATGAACATTTATTAGTTTTATACACGTTTTAAAGGTCCACTTTACTTACCTTGCATACTCAATACATTCCACGTACTGATCGTATACTTTCTATGCTGTATTATCTCATGATACAGGTCTCAATTCTCAGGCGCATCCTCACTCGTAGATAGATTTGGACTTGCTCTCTACGTCCTTGGTGATTCCTCATGTTCCGAGGGCTACATGTTCACACTCTATGTTATTCCTTCAGTTTCTGGATGTCGAATTAGTTGGGGAGTTGTCCCATCAATCCACCTTTCATGTTTAGATGCTTATCAGACTAAAAAGTTGTATTCCACCGTATTGTATAAGTATTGTACTGGTTTTCATTATGTTATGTTCTGAATACATTCTCTATGATAAGTCTTCCGTTCATGTGATTGGATTAGATGTATTCTTATGCCATGGGTCGACTTGGGGTCTCTCGGGGCTGCTTGTCCCGTGTCTACGATCGGAGTTGGGTCGTGACACCTACCTTAAGGCCTAGAAGATGATTTCTAAGGGTTGCATGTACCATCTAGTTAGGGTTAAGGACATGGAGTTTGATACCCCGACCATCCAGTTCGTACCAGTAGTATGTGAGTATCCAGAAGTCTTTCTTGATGATTCGCTAGGTGTCCCTCTCGAGCAGGAGATTGATTTCGGTATAGATCTTCTTCCCGACACGCAGCCTATATCTATCCCGCCGACAGAATGGCTCTAACCAAGCTAAAAGAGTTGAAAGATCAGTTGAAGGACCTGTTAGATAAGGGTTTTATTAGGCCGAGTAAGTCCCCATGGGGTGCACCAGTCCTATTCGTTTAGAAGAAGGATGGTTCTCTTCTGACGTGAATTGATTATAGGCAGTTGAACAAGGTCATCGTTAAAAATAGATATCCTTTACCTAGGATCGATGATTTGTTTGACCAGCTTTAGCATGCCAAGTGTTTCCCCAAGATTGATCTTAGATACGGGTATCACCAGCTTAGGGTTTGGGAGAGTGACATTCTGAAAACCGCTTTCAGGACTCTGTATGGTAAATACAAATTCGTTGTTATGTCTTTTGGACTAACTAATGTCCTTGCATCTTTTATGGATCTAATAAACAGGGTGTTCAAGGCATATTTGGGCATGTTCGTGATTGTGTTTATCGACGATATCCTCATATACTCTCGAAGCGAGGAGGAGAATGCCGCTCACTTGAGAGCAGTGCTTCAGACCCTCAAGGATTGGCAGTTGTATGCAAAGTTCAGCAAATGTGAGTTTTGTTTGGACTCTGTGGCATTTTTAGGTCATGTGGTATTGGGTGAGGGCATAAAGGTAGATTTGTAGAAAATCGAAGCGGTGAAGAACTAGCCCAAACTGGTGAACCCATTAGATATCAGGAGCTTTGTGGGCCTAGCAGGTTACTACCGAAGATTTATTGAGGGGTTTTCATCAATTGCAGCACCGTTGACCAAGTTAACTCAGAAAAATGTAATGTTCCAATGGTCGGAGGCTTGTGAGAAAAGCTTCAAGGAATTAAAGGCTCGACTCACTTCAGCACTAATGTTGACCCTACCCGAGGGTACGGATGGATTTGTTGTGTATTGTGATGCTTCAAGCATCAGACTGGGATGTGTGTTGATGCAGCATGGGGAAGTGATAGCATATGCCTCAAGGTAGTTTAAAATCAATGGTAAGAATTATTCGACCCACGATCTTGAGTTGGCCGCAGTGGTGTTCGCCTTGTAGTTATGGCGACATTACTTGTATGGGGTCTATGTGGATGTATTCACGGATCACAAGAGCTTGTAATATGTGTTCACGTAAAAAGATCTCAATCTTCAGCAAAGGAGGTGGTTGGAGCTACTAAAGGTCAACGACATGAGAGTCCTTTACCATCCGGGTAGGGCTAATGTAGTAGCGGATGCACTCAGCAGGCTCTCTATGGAGAGTGTGTCCCACGTGGATGAGGAAAAGAAGGAGTTGGTAAAAGATTTCCATCGACTTGCAAGGTTGGACATTAGATTTGTCGACTCTACTGATGGCGGCGTTGTTGTGCAAAATGGATAAGAATTGTCCTTGGTGACGGATGTGAAAGCCAGACAAGATGAGGATCTTATTTTAGTAAAGCTGTAGGAAGCTATTCGAAGTCAAAAGATGGAGGTCTTCTCCGTAGAGGGAGATGGTGTACTGCTGTACTAGGGTCATTTATGTGTTCTGGATGTTGATAATTTGAGGGACCGGATATTGCATGAGGCACATGGATCCAGGTTTTCTATCCATCTAGGTACCACCAAGATGTATCATGAATTGTTAGAAATATATTGGTGGAACAGCATGAAGAAGGATGTTGTAGAATTCGTTGTCAAGTGCTTCAACTGTCAGCAAGTGAAAGTTGAGAACCAAAGGCCGAGAGTCGTACTTCAGGATATTAGCATTCCTACTTTGAAGTGGGAAGAGATTCATATGGATTTCATTACTGGCCTACCTTGTACTCGCCGATACTATGATTCTATCTGGGAGGTAGTAGACAGGTTGACCAAGGCTGTACACGTCCTACTGGTCAAAACCACAGATTTAGTGGATGATTTTCCCAAATTGTATATTCGGGAGTTGGTTCGACTTCATGGAATGCCCTCATCTATTATCTCAGACCGAGGTACTCAGTTTACCTCTCAGTTTTGGCGGTCTTTCCAAAAAGGGCTTAGGACTCCGGTTAAGCTCAACACAACATTCCATCTGCAAACGGATGGCCAGGCAGAGCGGACATTTCCAACTCTCGAGGATATGTTAAGAGCTTGTGTGATGTATTTTAAAGGTAGTTGGGATGATCACTTTCCTTTATCGAGTTTGCTTACAATAACACCTATCACTCCAGCATCCTGATGGCGCCGTTCGAGGCTCTTTACGGACAGAGACGTAGATCGTCCATCAGATGGTTTAAGGTTGGGGAGGAAGCTATGATAGGACCTGATTCGGTTCATGAAGCCATGGTAAAGGTTTAGATGATATGGGACAGGTTGAAAACCGCTCAGAGTTGCCAAAAATCATATGCATATGTGAGAAGAAGAGATTGGAGTTTGAGGTAGACAATTGGGTGTTTCTGAAGTTATCTCCCATGAAGGGAGTCATGAGGTTCGAAAGGAAAGGAATGCTCATTCCCTGCTATATTGGTCCCTACTGGGTTATGAGAAGAGTTGGTAAGGTATCGCATGAGTTGGACTTGCCATCAGAGTTATCTTTAGTTCATTCCGTCTTACATGTATCGCTCTTGAAAAAGTGCTTGGGTGATCCTCTTTAGTTGTTCTGGTGGAAGGTGTTGGTGTGGGAGATATCCTCAATTATTAGGAAATTCCAATTTGCAATCTTGGACCATCAGGTTTGGATACTGAGGAACAAAGAAATAGCTTCGGTGAAGGTGGCGCGGAGAAATCCGCATGTTTATAGAGCTACGTGGGAAGCCGAAGCGACTATGATGGCTAAATACCCCCACCTATTCCCTACTAGCCCGGTTTCAGCTTGAGGTATTGTTTTTCTCTATGAATCTATTTAGGTTTCATGTTCAGTTCATGTATTCAAGTCTCTTTTATGTGTATGGGTGTGTATGTGAGGTCTGAATTCAGTTCTGCTATGTGGTTCCTTTCGGAGGTAGTCAGTCCGTGAAAATTTCAGCTAAAATAATCAGTATTGGAGTATGATAATTGTATGTTTATGTTTTCTTCTTATTTCTAACATTCAAGGACGAATGTTCCCAAGGGGGAGATATTGTTATACCCCGAAAATTCATAGGACTCGAGTGTTGAAATGGGGGAAAACTGGAAAGTGGTGCTTCAGTTGCAGGATGTGTCATTGGACAACTCGTGTGGAGACCCCTTGAGTCGTTAGGTGGCTCATGGGAGGGCCTAGATGAAGTGAAGGATTGAAGGTCTCCACGGGCGTGGGAATGACTCGTGGTCAGCCAACACGAGTCAGGTTAACCATGGGGTGAATTGGAGGAATAAAATGGAAGGATCGACCAGTGTACCTAACGGGAGGTGACCATGAGTCGTGGTCTCGAGGGACAAATCATTACGTCACCCGTTACGAGCCCTAAAGGATCTGCTAACCAGTGTACTAGAAGAACGACTTGATGAGTCGTGGCCCTTCATGACGAGTCGTCAGGTCCCTCGTTGGGACCCTTGACAGTTATTTTCAGCAATTTTAGTAAGGGTTTTTCCATAATTCCTAAATCCTAGGGGCCTATACTATGTCATTTAAGGCTCGTTTCAGTAGGTTTTTAGCAGGGTGAAACCTATTCCAAGTCATTCTTCCCATGCATGCAAGTTTGAAGGTTTGAAGAAGTGATCCAAGGCAAAATCTCAAGGTTTCCATTGGAATCTCAGCATGGGAAATTAGAGGGTGTTAGAATTCACCATTCCCATGTATGTAAGGTTATGAGTGGGTGTCTCCTTCCACACCCATGCCCAATTTCTATCAACTCATGATAAATCTCCTATGATCAAGTATGGGGTTTTTACCCAATTGCATAATTCTTCAATCTATATACATGGGTATGATTAGATTCTATTTCTATTGATGAATTGTGAAGCTTGGGCAGATTTTAAATTGTTTTCAATACAAATCACATTTTCTCTGTTATGAAATTTAAATTCCCATAGATGAGAAGTTCATGAAAGAAGAGGATGGTGATGAATGTATGATGATGATGATATTTGATGATGAAAAGCACATTTCTAAAGCTACCCATGATTATGATGTTGTTTTCAAAATGAATTGAGTACATCCAAGTATGATAATGCTTTGGGCAAAGCCCACATGTTGATTTAAAATGATTATTTTTTCCCAATATAAGCTTACCACATTTTTTGGAGCGAAATCTCCCAAATATCCTAATTTCTAGCTTGTGGTATGTTGAGTTAAATATTCCTACATATAGCTTACCGCATGATTTGGAGTAGATGCTCCTAGTTAGACTTGAGCTTGTGGTATGTTTTAAAATAAACTTCTTAGATGCATAAATTAATAATTGAGATGTATGTCATTATTGAGCTTTGTCGAAGGACAATGCCGAGCTTCATTCTTACATGATGTCGAGTCTATGCACGATTTCATTAATGAGCTTTGTCAATCGACAATGTTGAGCTTCGTTTCATACGATGTTGAGTTATGCATGATTTCATGTTGAGCTTCATCAATAGACGATGTTAAGCTTCGTTATATATGATATAGAACATTGCATGTTCTTAGGAGAAGAGTCTAGCACCGAGCAGGTTAAGGGTCTATCACCCTATGCCCTAGAACTATGCGCCCACGTAGGTTAATACTATTATATTATTGGGACCTCCCTTGTCATCTATCCCCGGCCTGATTGTCCCTTCATCTTGTTATCGATATCATGGTAGTGTCCTTAGCTCTGTCAAGGTTTTGGAAGGCTCTACCCACTTGACTGTGATAGTCGGACCATGTAAGCTCTATCGTGGTATGTCGATTAAGTGACGAGTCTCCCACTGTCTATATCATTTAGATTTTCATACTCATTACTCATGATGATTACTTTACACATGCATGATCTAAAAGCAAGGTTTGACCCATTGATCGGCTTTTCAATACAAATGTTATGTTCTAGCTTCGAGCCATTCGAGTCAGTCATGATGTTACAAAGCTATGCATAGTCGTGTTACTATAAGGTTGTGATTTTAGAATAAATGCATGTGACCCATCTACTTGTGCTTGAAAGCTTATGATATGTTATGAAATATTTTTAAATGATTTACTTTTCTTGAGCGGTTTTACTTAACTTGCATACTCGGTACATTCCACGTACTAACCGCATATTTTCTATGTTGTATCATTTCATGATACAGGACCCGTCTTGCAGCTTCATCCCCATTCTAAGATAGCTTCTGGAGTTAGATCGGCTCTGATTGGTGAGTCCTCATCCTTCGAGGACTATACTATCATTTTCCTTTATGTATTTCCAGTTTCAATATTGTTGAGTTAGTTGGGGTATTGCCCCATCAACTCGTCCAGATTAGAGGCTTTCAAACTTATGTATGTGTAGCTTCGGATATTATTCTGATGTGATTTTGAATTAGACTTCCCTTAAGATTATATGCATTTTTTCTTTAGTTTAATGAGTGAGTTGGTTGAATTCTTATGCCATGGGTCGACTTGTGGTCTCGGGGTCTCTTGTCCCGTGTCTACGATCCGGGCCTCCGTTTAGGTAGTGATAGCTTCAGACTCTCAAGGATTGCCAATTGTATGCGAAGTTCAGCAAGTGTGAGTTTTGGTTGAACTCGATAGCATTTTTGGGTCATGTGGTATCAGGAGAGGGCATAAAAGTAGATTCTCATAAAATCGAGGTGGTGAAGAATTGGCCTAGATCGGTGAATTCTTCGGATATTCAGAGTTTCTTGGGTTTAGCTGGCTACTATCGAAGGTTTGTTGAGGGTTTCTCATCTATTGCAGCACCTTTGACCAAGTTGACTCAGAAAAAAATAAAGTTCCAATGGTCGGAGGCTTGTGAGAAGAGCTTCCAAGAGGTTAAGGCTTGACTTACTACCGCACCGGTTTTGACCCTACCCGAGGATACAGATGGTTTTGTGGTGTATTTTGATGCTTTGAGTATCGGACTTAGGTGTGTATTATGCAGCGAGGGAAAGTGATAGCATACGCCTCGAGACAGTTGAAAGTCCATGAGCAGAATTACCCAACCCACGATCTTGACTTTGCAGCGGTGGTGTTCACATTTAAGATATGGAAACATTACTTGTATAGGGTCCATGTGGATGTGCTTACGGACCACAAGAGCTTGCAATATGTGTTCAAGCAGAAAGATCTCAATCCTTAGAAAAGGAGGTGGTTGGAGATACTCAAGGACTACGATATAAGTGTCCTTTACCATCTGGGTTAGGCTAATGTGGTAGGGGATGCACTTAGTAGGCTCTATTTGGAGAGTGTGTCCAATGTGGATGAGGGGAAGAAGGAGCTGGTGAGAGATGTCCATCGACTTGCAAGGTTGGAAGTTAGATTGGTCGACTCGACCTATGGCGGTGTTGTTGTCCAAAGCAGATCAGAGTCATCCTTGGTGACTGATGTGAAATCCAGACAAGATTAGGATACGATTTTGGTAAAGATGAAAGAAGTCGTTCGAAGTTAGAAGGTGGAGGTCTTCTCCCAAGGGGGAGATGGTGTGCTGCAGTACCAGGATCACCTATGTGTGCCAGATGTTGATGATTTGAAGAGCAAGATATTGCATGAGGCCCACGAATCCAGGTACTCTATCCATCCAGGAGCCAACCAGATGTATCATTATTTGCAGGAAATATATTAATGGAATGGCATGAAAAAGGATATGACAGAATTTGTATCCAAATGCCCAAACTGTCAGCCGGTGAAGGTCGAGCATCAAAGACCGAGAGAAGTACTTCAGGATATCAGCATTCCTACTTGGAAGTGGAAAGAGATTGAAATGGATTTCATAACAAGATTACCTCGTACTCGCTAACAACATGATTCCATTGGGGTGGTGGTAGATAGGTTGACCAAGTTGCACATTTCCTACCAGTGAAAACCACAGATTCAGCGGATGGTTACGTCAAATTGTATATCTGGAAGTTGGTTACATGGAGTGCCCTTGTCTATTATTTCAGACTGAGGTACTCAATTTACCTTTAAGTTTTGGCAATCTTTTCAAAAAAGTCTTAGGACTTAGGTTAAAATCCGCACAGCATTTCATCCGTAAATGGATGGTCAAGCAGAGCAGACAATTCAAATTCTCGAAGACATGTTGAGAGATTGCGTGATGGACTTCAAAGGTAGTTGGGATGATCACTTTCGCCTGATCGAGTTCTCTTACAATAACAATTATCACTCCAGTATCCAAATGGCACCGTTTGAGGCTCTCTATGACTGGAGATGTAGGTCGCCCATTGGATGGTTTGAGGTTTGTGAGGTAGCTATGATAGGGCCAGATTCCATTCATGAGACTATGGTGAAGGTTTAGTTGATAAGGGACAGGCTGAAAACTGCTCAGAGTCGCTAAAAGTCATACGCGGATGTTAGGAGAAGATAACTTGAGTTCGAGGTGGATGACTGGGTGTTCTTGAAGGAATCTCCCATGAAGGGAGTAATGCGGTTTGGGATGAAAGGAAAACTTAGTCCCCGCTATGTTGGTCCCTACCGGATTGTGAGAAGAGTTTGCAAGATGGCGTATGAGTTGGAGTTTCCCTCAGAGTTATCTTCCTTGCATCCTGTGTTTCATGTATCACTTTTGAAGAAATGTTTGGAGATCCAGCTCTAGTAGTCCCGGTGGATAGTCTTGGTGTAAAGGATAGCCTTAGCTATGAGGAAGTTCCGCTGGAAATATTGGATCATCAAGTTCGGAGGCTAAGGAACTAGGAAGTAGCTTTAGTTAAAGTATTATGGTGGAATTAGCATGTTGAAGGAGCTATATGGGAAGCCAAAGCATATATGGTGGCTAGATACCCACATTTATTCTCTACCGGCTCAGTTTCGACATGAGGTATTAATTTTTCCCTATAACTCTATTTAGTATTCATTTTCAAATCATGTGTTCAAGTTTCTTTTGTGTGTATGGATGTGCATGTGAAGTATGAGATCAGTTCAGCTATGTGATGTGAATCGGAGGTAGTCATTCCGTTAATTTTCAAGTTAAATGATCAGTATCGGGGTGTGATAATTGCATGTCATTATTTCCTGCTTGTTTCCAACATTCGAGGATGAATATTCCCTAGGGGGAGATATTGTAATACCTCGAAAGCCCGAAGATCAGACCCATGAGATTAAATGGAGAAAACTAATATTTTTGCATAGGTCACAGAACGACTCGTTCTGTGACCCGTGGGGAAGGACCACAAGTCGTGAGGTGACTCGTGGTGAAGGCCTGGGTTGAGTTGAAGGAAGTAGTGGATGGGGGTCCTCACAGGCATGACCACGAGTCGCGTTCAGGCCCCACAACTCGTTAGGTTAGCCGTGACCAAGAGAATTAAGAAGGGAAAAAAATGTAAGGCAATGCACCCAATGGATAGACCCCACGAATTGTGGTCAGACACCACGACTCATGGGGAGGGCCGTGGTCAGCAGGATAGGGTTTATTTGAAACCAGGCCAGTGAGGGTGACGTATCGTGGTCACCTGTGAAGACTTGTGAAGTCCCCCGTGATGAGCCCAAGTGATCTCATAGACAGTGTACCGAATGACTAAAGTGACGACTCGTGGGTGGTGGTGATGAGTCGTTAGGTCCCTCTTGGGGACTGACGAGCAGTTAATTCCCGCGAAAATATTAATGGTATTCTCATCATTCCTATGCTCTAAGGTCCTATACTACATCATTTTAAGTTATTTCAGAGTGTATTAAGATAAGTGAAGTCATTCTAACCTACTCAAAACACATGCATGCAAGTTAGAGAGAATCAGAGAGAAGATCAAGCCTTAACCCTTCCAATTCTTCTCAAATTCTTCTTGGGCAATCGGGGAAGTGTATGAATTGTCTATAATTAGGTATTTAGAATTATGAATGGGTGTTTCCGTTCACACCCATGCCCATTCTCTATTGATTTATGAAAATCTATCAAAAGTATCATGGGGTTTTGAATTCAATTTTGTGAAAATCAAATGAATTGCTAATGGGATTTTATGATTTATGATTTACATCATATTTTATGGATTTTCATCAGATTTTACAACTATTTAACTTATAAAATTATTGATTTCAATTTCTACAAAATTAAGCCTAATTATGCATGATCTGATGAATTGATTTATGATCTACTCTTCAATTGTTTATATTTACAAACCCAGCGTGATTTATGATTTGAAATATGAATTTATTCAATTACCCATAATTATTTGATGATATACAAGTTATATGTATGATCTACTTGTATGCATGAATCCTATGATCTATGAATTATCTTTTGGCCGACTCACGGGCCTTGATTCATGGCTAGTTCACGTGTTTAGAAGCATGTTTATGATTATCATGATTTAACTAGCTCATGAACTCATTCATATTTTACTATGAGAACTATATATGTTTTGGGAGTAGTATCGAACACCGAGTAGGTTCGGGGCCTAGGCTCTGCTCCGGATCTCATAAACTACGTGCCACCATAGGTATGTTGGGACCTCCCTTGTAACTGTCCCCTGGCCCCAATTGTCCCTTCTCATGTGTGATCACGCCTTTCATGGTTCTACCTTTGGCAAGGTATGAACACCCTCCCTACTAGGGTCACAAGTCGGGCTTCATGTGTGCTCATATGGGGTATGTCGATTAAGAGAACTCCCATTGTTCCTCATGATTTATTTATAATTATGCATTTTGGCTCAAGTCATGATAAATAAATCTTTTCTCTTGTGATTATGAGTACGATTGTCTTACGAATGTTTTAAAAAACTTAAGGCTTATGTTATGTTACGATATTTATAATATGAGCATGATGTCCTACTCTTATGATCACTTATGAGTTTTGTATATATTTTAAATGCCCATTTTATTTACCTTGCATACTCGGTACATTCCACGTACGGACCACATACTTTCTATGATGTATCATCTTATGATACAGGACCTTACTCTCAGGCTCATCCTCACCTTAGATCATCTCAGAGTTCACTTCAGCCTATTGGTGAGTCCTCATGTTGCGAGGGCCGTTTTGTCATAAATTTATGTTATTTTATGTTTCAGTCTTGACTGGGTTAGTTGGGGGTATTTTCCCATCAACCCATCATATGTAATAGAGGCTTTCAGATAGTATGTAGTACTCAGCTTGTGTGTATGTCCAGTGATTCCTTACATTATGACATTTTATGTTATGTTTATGTTTCCTCTATGCCTTATGTTCAGTTTTCCACTTAAAGTGCATCAAGTTAGATGTATGCTTATGCCATGGGTCAACTTAGGGCCTCTCGGGGTTCCTTGTCTCATGTTATGATCCGTGTCTACATTCGAGTCCTTACACCCTAGTGTGTTAATTCACCAAGGTTCGCACAACTCTAGTTGTGGAGGTTTTAGTATTATACCCCGGAAGCTCAAAGATCAGACTCGGGAGTTGAAGTGGAGAAAAAGTGAAAATTCTGCAGCAGACTCAGAACGATTCGTGAGGAGACTCGTTATACCCACCCACAAGTCGTGATGTGACTCGTGCGGAAGGCCAGGGGATGGAATTTAGGGTTTGAGAAAAGGAGACCCCACTGGCATGACCACGACTCGTGGCCAGGCCCCACGAGTTGTTGGGTTATTTGTAGGGAGGGAGATTAAGAAAAGAAATAGAAAGAGGCAGTGGACATCACGGAAGGACCCAACGAGTCATGGTCAATCCCCACGATTCGTGGGGTGAGTCGTGGTCCAAGTAGGGAAAGTTTTAGTCGAGGCTCAGGCAACGTACCTCACGAATGACTCCACGAGTCGTGACTTGGGACCACGAGTCGTGAGATCCCTCGTTGGGACCCCCTGACAGTTATTTTCTGTGAATTTAGTAAGGGTTTTTCCTTAACTCCTAAGTTTCTAAGGCTTAAACTATGACATTTTGGGTTATGAATAGTGGCCTTTTAAGGGGTTAAGTTCATTTTAGACAATTGTTCATTCATGCATGCAAGGTAGAAAAGTTTGAGAGGGTGATCAAGTTATTGTTCCTCAATTTCCTTCAATTCTCTAGTGGGCATTCAAAGAGGTGTTAGAATCAGCTACCGACAGGTATGTAGGGTTATGAACGGGTAATTTCTTTAACACCCATGCCCAATCCCTCTCTAAAGTATGAAATTCCTATATCTAATCTATGGGGTTTTAACCTAAATACATGAATCTTCGATTTCTATGCATGGGTATGATTTTATTTTGATTCTACTATTGAATTATGATGTATGGGCAATTTTTACAATGTTTTTGGTTTAAAATTATGTCCTAGTTTATTGAATAAAAGCCATTGTTGAGATTTTTATGAAAGATGAGATTTATGAACAATATATGATAATGATGAGATATTATGATGAAAAGCATGTTTTAAAGCTACCCATGTTTAGAATTATGTTTATGATGAGAATTGAGTATTTCTAAATATGATAAAGCTTTGAGAAATGTCCACAGGTTAAGTATGAATGATGATTTTCCCGAATTAACCTTGCCACATTGGAGACTCTATTCTTAGCTTGTGGTATGTTTTGAGTTAAGTCTTCCTATGTGTAGCTTACCACATGGTTTTGGAGCAAAGGCTCCCAATTATGTTTTTAGCTTGTGGTATGCTTTGAACTAAAGCTTATCACATGCATGATTTCATATTTGAGATGTATTTGATGATGTTGAGCTTCGTTATATACGATGTAGAGCATATGCATATTTTTGGGAGTAGTGTCTAGCACCGAGTAGGCTAAGGGTCGATCACCCTACGCCTCAAAACTACGCGCCAATGCAGGTTGATACTATTATATATTACTTGAGACCTCCCTTGTGAGCTATCCCCGTCCCTAATGTCCCATGAGCTCTATATCGATATCATGGTATTATCCCTATCCCTGACAAGGCTTTGGACAACTTTACCCACTTGATCGAGATAGTTGGGACAACGTAAGCTCTATCGTGGTATGTCGGTTAAAAAAATGAGTCTTCCATTGTTCCTTATGATTTTAGATGTGCATATTCATTACTCATGAGATTTATGTAAATGCATGTCTAAAGAAGGTTTGACTCAGTATTCAACTTTACTTATAAATGTCAGAATTCAGCTTTGAGTCAATCGATCTAGTTTTGATGTTATGAAGTTATGTTATGTCATGTTATGAAGAGAACATGATTTCAGAAAGAATGCATGCAGTCCTACTCTCAATTTACTGATACTTATGTTTAATTAATGTATTGTATTTAAATGATTTTTCTTACTTTAGCAGTTTTACTTACCTTGCATACTCGGTGCATTTCACGTACAGATCATGTCCGGTGCTGTGGTAGGGGTTAAAAACCGACACGCAAGTGCATGTAGTCAAACAAGTAATAAAGTGGCTATGTAAGCCAAGTATCGAACCAAGGAGACTCTGGATAAGTAAAATTGCTTAAGTATACTATATTCTAGCTTACTTCTATTTATGCTGACAACAACGTAACCAAAAGTTAAATAATTTTTGTTTATAAATTATATACTAAAACTATTAACAATTATTTACTGCGAATTGAAACTATGGATATGAGCATGCCAAGGTTAAGAACAAGTAATGAACTTGATTATCATCATCATTCGGTTATTCTTCTCTTCTAGTTGCTAGCCAAGAACATTAGCCTAGAGATTAAAACTCTCGTATTTACTCTCACTTTAGAATCATAAACCATTCGTCTACATTTCTGTGATCAAATGCAATTTATGACCTAGCAATACAATTCCGGTTCCTAAATTGACTAATACGGCTTTCAAGTATATTTCTATCAGGAAAGCACATCAAAACCCAATTTTCCCAAATCAAGTTAAGAACAATACCCTATTAATTCACAACTTTCCAATTTCGTGCTCTCTCGAGTGAAATTGGACTTTTTAGATGTACATTAATGTCGGCCACACACTAATGCAGTAGAAACAAGAATTAATAGAACAACATAGAAGAAGAAGATGAGAAACCTTACAATTCAATAATCAAAATTCATCACCATTGTCATAACCTCAGCAAGGAAGAGGATTAACCACTCATTTGTGGATTAATCATCCTAAAACAAGTGTTAATCATACAAACAATTGATTGAAAGAAGAAAGAAAGAAAGGAAAACCCTTAGCTTTTTCGTCCCTCAACTGCCTCTAACCCACGTCCTTGCTCCACCAAGTCTCAATTTTTTAAAAATAAGCCTAAGTGTTCTATTTATACTAGTGGGAATTTTTCCCGGAATAACAAGCAACGTGTCACGGAGGCCAACGCGGAGCACTGCCTCCGTGACACGGCGTGGACACGGACCCTCACTGGAAATCCAGGGTCCGGGAATATAGCCTCAACGTGGCACGGCATGCAACGTGGAGGCTTGCCTCCTTGCCACGGAGCTGTCGCGAGGCTTCACTGGAAATTGCCAAATTAATTCATCCTCCATGCAGTGTGCCTCCGCGATGGTAGCGTGGCACGGCTCCATCGTGGAGCCCCTTTACATTATGCATTCCAATGTCTTTTCCGTGCTCGCATCCAAGTCCAACTCCGATATTGTTCCAACATGCATTTTAGCACCTCAAAATCATGTTTTACCTACAAAACAATGCTAATCATGTTGGTTAGTATAAATTCACATTTTATTACCAATTACATAAAAATGTATACACATTGCACAATAAACAAGGCGAAAATGATACGTTTGAGTATCACTTGGACATATAAATCTGCCCAAGATCACTTACCCCACACTTAAATCCTTGTTCGTCCTCGAACAACACATACACAACTCATGCAAATTACATCCCAACCCTTGCCACTATGGTGCGACAAATTGAGCTACGGTCATACCGATCATTCAATATTGTAAATCATCAAGAAAACATGCATAGTCTTAACATTGCGATGACCTTTAATACATCAAGACTTCCTAGACTTTAAGAACCGACTCTTGATATCGGCAAACTCATGCAAATCAGCTAATCAAGATATCCGACATGAAAATCAATCTTTCATCAAGCATGTGCCCTAACAACTCAAGAGAATCTTCCCCTTTATGTTCATGCAACACACAAACATTCACGTAGGGGCATGTAGAAATAAATTTCACTCTCTCTCCCAAAAGAATTCACATGCATCATGTCATGACCCATAGGCTTGCCCTTAGTGTATTACTCCACTAATATAAAGAAATGCAATGTAAGATCACGTAGGACTTTAATGGGTTGTAATGGAGGCTATGGAACTAGTATGTATTGGATTAGCCAATAATAGTCACTAGCATCCTTAAGCACCTTTTCAACACATTCCCATCAACTCATGAACATTGTTTCTCTCTTTTCTTTTTTCATCATCCCATTCATGCTGGTTTACTTTCGTATGGCCCATTTCATCAAACACACTTGACATGACACAAAGGTTTTTCATGCACCTTCATTATCATTTCATTATAACAAGTGCCTCTTCAACCTTTTCTTTTCTTTGCTCACTCTGCTTTTCTTTTTCTTTCCACTCTTCTCACTCTTTGACACTTTGGAAAAATTTTTCTGTTCTTCTTAAGCGCTTAAGAGTTTTGTATAGACTTTACGGCTAATGAAAAGAAAGAATTAAGCTTAGTTTATACAATTTTTGGACAAGAGAAAGAAAGAATCGGCTAAAGGCTCAACGGGCTGACTAGGGTATACAGTCACATAAAAATGAGAGTACGACAAGAAAAAAAATATAGAAACTATCGGTTAAAACAAAGAAATGCCTACATCCTTTCCAACACTACACTTCCTTCATTTCGTTTTGTACACATACCAGGAAAGTTCTAGACACTTCACAATAGCATGGAAAAACAATACCTCACTTCACACTTTATGCACATGCTCGATTCAAGATGCATTCACAGACTCTTTAATTAGCCAATTACATGAATTCAAAAATTAAGCCTCAATCACACCGAATCGAATTCTACAACTTAGGTAACTCAACATATTTACAAAATTGCATGCTTTCATACGAAGCACTTTTACATTTTGAATATCAGTTACATCACGCAACCAAAATTTCACAACCATATAGTAACTACAGGTTCAGTGATGCAATCCACCAAAGAAAAAAAACTGAAAACTAATTAAAATCCCTACTCCTATCGACTACATTTCCCTTAAGACGGTCGTCATCCATCCATCATAGGGAACGGTCACTAACTATGACATCGGTTCAATGGGACTATTCTCGGTAAAAGAACCGAGAACAAACTTCGAGAAACCCAAAAATAAAAATTGAAATTTTTTTGCAAAATATCGATCATTTCGATAGAAAAAAATATTTACTAAATTTACAAAATATTTACACTGGAAACCACAACCTTTCACAACACACATCAATTACCACAAAAATATATACCTATACAGATACAAACCAATTTGCACTCACAACCATAGGGAAACATAAGCATACATACAAAACAAAGGAAGAACATACAGCAAATCAGCCCAGCCCCAGCACCTAGCTACTCCCCACCCCACACTTAAATCGATCACTGTCCCCAGTGTTCACAAAAATTAAAAAGCACAAAAATTTCGGGTGGTGGAACTCCCTAATCAGTCGAAATATTCGACTTCTTCATCCGGTGCTGCTGCCTCATCGCCCATGTCCGAGTCACCTCCATCGTCATCATCAGACTCCACATCAGAGTCCTCCCGACGTGTCTCCTCGTCCGTGGGGACATCATCATCAGTGGGCTCAACGAAGGCTGGCCCCACTCGGCATAAAGCTCTGGCGTTTTCACCAAATGGGTAATCCAGCTCCAGCTGCCATAATTCATCCTCTGTGGCTGATCTCCCACCAATCCGGAGCTGAAGCATTTGCATACCAAACATTCGTGTGATGTACTGATCGTCACGAGCATGTCGCTCGCTCGGTGTCAGCACTGGCCCGTGTGTGGTGTCGGGGGCCTTGGTTTTGGTCACATCAAGGGCCCTCCGCTCCAACTACGGGATGTAGTCCAAAGCCTCTTCCTCGACGTCGAGGCCCCGGAGAAAGGTGGTGATGAGTCCGCCGAACCCATACCTGTGGCCCCGGTGTAGTCGGGCTCTCTTCATGGATGATATGATGACCGCCCCAACATTAATCTCTAGCCCTTTCATCAGGGCATACACCAGGCACACACGGTCCCGGGTCACATCCGTCATGTGCACCCCCGGAATCAGGCACGAACAAACTATTTTCAGCCAAATTCATGCCTCCCTGTTCATTTGAGAATACGACAGAGTCTGGTGGTAACCCCTCTCCTTATGTCTGCTCCATCGGGCTGTGGATCGAGCCCCACACAAAGTGCGTCTGATATCGGCGTATGGTGGGGTGATGTTCAGCTGGCGAAGAACGTGGGCGTCTGTGTCCCGCGCTCCAATGATGGCATTTAATTTCTGGGGTTCCAGAGTGACAATCTGCCCTCTGATTTTTATTGTGTGGCTTCTAATGGCCGGGTTCCAATTTGCATAGAACTCCTGGACTAAATGTAGGTTGCACTCCTTGGGCTCCTGAAATATGAAGCTGAGCCCAGCTGCCTCGATTCTCTGCACAATACGGGGGAACTCTTGTGCTAGTGGTTCCCGTGCAATATGCTCCTCAGGGAAGTACTTATTCTCCTTATGTTTAGCGTACCACTTCTTCCCTTCATCGGTCACCCACCTCGTTCCGTATTGGCGGCGTTGGCCGCGCGGAACAGCTGGTGCAGCTGGGACTGCAGTGCCCAGTCTCAGTCGTTTTCTCCCGGTGCCTGAAGTAGAAGCACCTTTACCCTTATCCTGCCTACTCGCCATTGTACCTGTCAACATAAATAAACAAGCACAATGTCAAGCTAAATGCATATTAGCTTTGGCTAAGGTCGGGTTAAACTAAGTTTACCCCACACTTAATCCTTAGCTACTCTTACGATACTATGGCAAGGATCACTTTATTTACAACCTAAACACAAACAACTATACAATTTATGCTTAGTGCGTTCAAAAAAATTTTCGACAGTATAACTTTTAGCGTACTACTCAGACTTCATACAGCTAATCCCAATCCTACCATCGCTAGCAATTCAACCATCGCACTTAGCAACGAAGACAACAAACAACAACAACGACAAAAATTCCATCTACATACGAATCCAAATAACCAAACCAATTTGAACAATTTTTACATTTTCCCAAAACCCGAGAATTCGTCGTCTATTACCTTCAAACAATATTTACAACGACTATCTCAATTCACAAACACACCCCGGCATATAATTCACCAATCTACCAAGTTACCCAATTCGATTTTAACAACCCCAGCCCTAGATATCAATTTTACAATCAAATTCGAATCATTCACGCAATCGACAAGTTCAAACGCTAATTACAACATTCCGAACATTTATCAATCAAAGAATAATTCAATTTCATGCTCAATTGCTAATTAGGGTGATTTATCTCACCTCCCATGCTCAAATTCGACTAAAATCGCCAAAAACTTGAGAGAAACAAGGAAAACATACCTTTACGTTGAATAACCGAAGAAACTTGACAAATTGTTTGCTTAGTAGCGTGGCACGTTGGTTGGGAGAGGGAACTTAGGTGTTTGGTCGCGGAGAAGAGAGGAAATGGGGAAAAAGGGCAACAATTCGGGGTTTAAAATGAAAGAAATACACGGGTCACCCGGCAACCCGGTGTGACCCGTCAAAAAATATAGGGCAACGTGTCACGGAGGGTAACGCGGAGCCCTTCCTCCGTGACACGGAGCTAACGCGATGGTCCTCTGGAATTTTTAAAAAAAATCCAGATTTAACCTCAACGTGTTACGGAGGGTAACGCGGAGCCCTTCCTCCGTGACACGGAGCCATTGCCCCAGTGCTCTGTCTCTTCATTTTATTTATTTTTTCATACCTTGCCTTTTCCTTCCCGTTTCCATGCACATTTTTCTCCGGTTGACCTGAAAATCACCTTACTAAACAAAATTGGTTAGATTAATAGATTTCCCTAACTAAAATGAAAAATACTAACTAAAACGAAAAATTTGTACTAAATCAAGAAAAAGAAAAAATTAAAATAAAAACTATTTACACTTTACTAAACAAAAGAAAAAAATATTTTTCACAGGTTGCCTCCCGTGCAGCGCCTGGTTTACCGTCGCGGCTCGACGTCCTTTATGCTCAGTTATCCACTAGGGTGATGGACGATTTTTCATGATCATTGTCCTCCCCCCAGTAGTGCTCACCTTTGTCTGGTGGTCTTCCTATCAACTCTCGGGAATCATTCATTTGTTTAGTATTCCCATGATCAATCACATTGATCACCGAGAGTTCCTCATTTACCATCGGGAGCTTGGGTGCTTTGTACACATCGAACACCTCTACCTTGTCATGTGCTCGCATTGTAAGTTGACCCGCAGCCACGTCGATTAATGCTTTTCTGGTTGCCAAAAAGGGTCGTCCCAAAATAAATGGGACTTCAGCATCTGGTTCAAAATCCAGAACAATAAAATCAACCGGAAAAATGAGGGAGCCCACTTGCACAAGCACATCCTCAACTATGCCATCCGGCCTAGCTAAGGATCTGTCTGCTAACTGCAAGATTACGGTTGTAGGTCTAGGACTCCCTAGACCTAACTTTCTGAATACCAAAGATGGCATCAGATTTATGCTCGCCCCCAAGTCACATAATCCATGAGCTCGGATACTCTGCCCGATAGTAAGCTGGATAGTAAAACTTCCAGGGTCTTTCAGCTTTGTAGGCAGTCTATTTTGGATTCGGGAAGTGCATTCCTCCGTCAAAGCTACCGTGGCATACTCAGTCAGACGACTTTTGTTGGCCACGATGTCTTTAATATATTTAGCATATTTTGGCACTCCCTGCAAGACATCAACAAGAGGTAAATTAACATGTACCTGTTTAAGCACCTCCATAAATTTCTTGAAACACGCCTCCTCCTTGTGTTTCTTGAGTCGTTGAGGGAACGGGGGTGGAGGCCTTTCTGATTCAGCTTCTTTGGTCTTCCCCTTATCTGCAAGTTGCTCTCCCTCAACATTTGCTGCTCCTGACTTTTGAGGCGGTCTTTCCGGTTCCACCTCCTTCAACTGCAAACCACTCCTCGTGGTCACTGCATTTACCTGCTTCGGATTAGGATCCGTGTCGCTAGGCAGTCCTCCTCTGGGCCTTGTGTTTTAGGCACTAGCAAATTGCCCAAATTGATACTCAAGAGCCTTGGTCGGTAATTGATTATTCTTCACTTCGGCTGACAATTAACATAGTCAGCCTGCAATTGCGCCTGATTAGCGATCATGGTCTTGAACATTTCTTCAATGGTAGGTGATGGTGGTGGAGGAGGGGCATTGTGATTTCTGAATTGAGATTGGTAGTTCTGTTGCCCTCCTTGATTCCTGTGCATACCCTGACCCAAACTTTGGCCTTGTTGGTTGTTGCTACCCCATGAAAAATTTGGATGGTTCCTCCAATTTGAGTTGTAGCCGCTACCAAACTGCTGCTGATTTCTTTGTGCATTGCCCACAAAGTTAACAGAATCTGGGTTTGCTCCACAGCACTCAGCTGAATGCTCACTGCTACCACACACTTCACACCACATTTGCTGGACCACATTGACTGAAGCTGAAGGCTGGTTCAAGTTCATGTTGCTGAAGTGGTTGTTCAACTGATTCTGCAAGGCAGCTATCTGTGCAGCGATAACTGTAAATCCATCCACTTCAAGCACTCCTGCTGCTTTCCTTGCTCCACCTCGAGATGAATCTGCATTCCATTCTAGATTGCCCTGTGAAATTCGGTTGAGCAAAGTGTACAGCTCCTCATAAGTCTTTTCCAGCGCTTGCCCTCCAGCTGCTGAGTCTAACAAAATTTTGGTATGGGGTTCCAAACCCTCAATAAATATGTGTACCAACACCTCATTGGACTGATGATGATGAGGACAGTCCCGCAACATGGATTTAAATCTTTCCCAGGCTTGATATAAATTTTCTCCCTCCCTCTGTTTTAAACTTAGAATTTGACTTCTAAGTCTGGCTGTTTTACCAGAGGGAAAAAATCTTTTCAAAAACTTCCGTGCAAGATCATCCCACGTTAATATAGAATTTGGTGGTTCAGGTTTTAACCACCTCTTGGCTTCACCAAGTAAGGAAAACGGAAATAGGGTGAGCCTAACATAATCAGGTGACACTCCAGCGGGTATATAAGTGTCACTTATCTCCAAAAAATTCTGGAGATGTTGTTGTGGGTCTTCATGAGGGAGACCGGTAAATTTCCCTATTGTGTGCAAAAGTTGCACCATATTCTGCTTTAATTCAAATCTCCATCCAGGCTCTGGTTTGCAGATACTTGAATGTACATTGTTGGCATGTGGGATTGCCACCTCGCGAACCGGCCTTGCTGCTGCTTCGTCGGGCACTAACACTGCCCTCACAACCGGTGGATTTTGTTGCTCCATTATAGCCTGTATGAGCAACTGCAGCTTCTTTTGTAGAGCTTCTCTGCGTTTACTATGAAATTCAAGTTAAGGCTCTGTATAAGATTCCACCAGCTCCTTGTCCTTTGCCAGTGTTCACAGAAATCAAGTCTGCAAAATACAGGCTAAGACCAAGTTGTCAACACTTAAGAAAATAAAACAAAAATACAGTAAATTTACAATTAACACAATTTCACCAATTGCCTAGTCTCCCCGGCAACGGCGCCAAAAACTTGTTCGGTGCTATGGTAGGGGTTAAAAACCGACACGCAAGTGCACGTGGTCAAAAAAGTAATAAAGTGGCTAAGTAAGCCAAGTATCGAACCAAGGAGACTATGGATAAGTAAAATTGCTTAAGTATACTATATTCTAGCTTACTTCTAATTATGCTGACAACAACGTAACCAAAAGTTAAATAATTTTTGTTTATAAATTATATACTAAAACTATTAACAATTATTTACTATGAATTGAAACTATGGATATGAGCATGCCAAGGTTAAGAACAAGTAATGAACTTGATTATCATCATCATTCGGTTATTCTTCTCTTCTAGTTGCTAGCCAAGAACATTAGCCTAGAGATTAAAACTCTCGTATTTACTCTCACTTTAGAATCATAAACCATTCGTCTACATTTCTGTGATCAAATGCAATTTATGACCTAGCAATACAATTCCGGTTCCTAAATTGACTAATACGGCTTTCAAGTATATTTCTATCAGGAAAGCACATCAAAACCCAATTTTCCCAAATCAAGTTAAGAACAATACCCTATTAATTCACAACTTTCCAATTTCGTGCTCTCTCGAGTGAAATTGGACTTTTTAGATGTACATTAATGTCGGCCACACACTAATGCAGTAGAAACAAGAATTAATAGAACAACATAGAAGAAGAAGATGAAAAACCATACAATTCAATAATCAAAATTCATCATCATTGTCATAACCTCAGCAAGGAAGAGGATTAGCCACTCATTTGTGGATTAATCATCCTAAAATAAGTGTTAATCATATAAACAATTGATTGAAAGAAGAAAGAAAGAAAGGAAAACCCTTAGCTTTTTCGTCCCTCAACTGCCTCTAACCCACGTCCTTGCTGCACCAAGTCTCAATTTTTTAAAAATAAGCCTAAGTGTTCTATTTATACTAGTGGGAATTTTTCCCGGAATAACAAGCAACATGTCACGGAGGCCAACGCGGAGCACTGCCTCCGTGACACGGCGTGGACGCGGACCCTCACTGGAAATCCAGGGTCCGGGAATATAGCCTCAACGTGGCACGGCATGCAACGCGGAGGCTTGCCTCCGTGCCACGGAGCTGTCGCGAGGCTTCACTGGAAATTGCCAAATTAATTCATCCTCCATGCAGTGTGCCTCCGCGATGGTAGCGTGGCACGGCTCCATCACGGAGCCCCTTTACATTGTGCATTCCAATGTCTTTTCCGTGCTCGCATCCAAGTCCAACTCCGATATTGTTCCAACATGCATTTTAGCACCTCAAAATCTTGTTTTACCTACAAAACAATGTTAATCATGTTGGTTAGTATAAATTCATATTTTATTACCAATTACATGAAAATGTATACACATTGCATAATAAACAAGGCGAAAATGATATGTTTGAGTATCACTTGGGCATATAAATCTGCCCAAGATCAGATCGCATACTTTATATGTTGTATCATTTCATGATATAGGGCCCGGCTCTCACCTTATCTCCAAAGGACTAGATTATTTTTACACCCCGGAAAATTTTTGGTAATTATTTGATGTTTGTATGCTATGTTAAGGGAAGTGAAGGTTGTATATTTGCTGTAGATGACAAAGGAAATGTGTACGAACGGAAAACCAAAGAGTATGTGAAGTTCATAAGTAAGGGTCAACTTTAAATAACCATATCTCCTAGTATATATAATGAATTAGAAGCCCCACGACCTATCAAATTAAAGTTCTTTGAGTCTAGTTTTCATAACATCAAACGGCTCGTCAATCGGAGTTCGAAATAAAAAAGTTATAGGTGTTTTACGGTAGCACTATCGGGCAGTGACATGGCCACCGCCCTAAAAACGGCCACTGCCCAAACATCTTTATATTTTAAGTTTTTGGTTATGAAATAATTTTCAAATTTTCCAGGTTTGAGGTTCTTGCTTACCCTTTGAAATCCTCTCTCTTCTCCAGTAGCAAATCCTTAGAAACCAAGAGGAAATCCCTCAAGAAAACACCATCAAAACTCAAGCAAAAGTTGATGCAAGTGAAGGCAACATTGCGGTGAAGTTGTTGCTGCCTTGTAGCTTCATTTTTGTAGTGTTGTTTCTGCGTGCTTGGGACTATTTTGAGCTAATGTTATACTCCATCTTAGTAAGAATTGTTCGTAATAAATAGTATGTCACTTCCCTCTTTTGAAATCTCTAATAAGTGTATGAATTTTTGAAGGAAAACTAGAAGAAAGTTATGGTTTGTATGTTGACTTGTTGTAGTTGTTGTGCTGTTATTTTGCTGCGTCTTGGGCAGAAAGATTTCTGCGTTATTGGGAAGTGATTTGGAGGAAAATAATCCTATTATATCAAACAATATTATCATGCCAAGGGTAAGTGTTTCTAATTGCTTAACTTACCTAAAAATCCTAGCTAAAGCTAGAAGTTGGAGGTTATGTTGGGCTGCCGTTGTTGGTATATTGTTGTTGAAGTTCTGCTCATTTTTGAAGGTTGGAATAGCTGTGTTTTGCTGAGAATATACTCTATATTTGTGGGAGTTTTTCATGAGAAAAGTGAGGCAATTTCCTACCTCTATTTCCCCCCAAAGTTGTAGAAATAAGTTGAAATAAGAAATACTAAGTGTTGCCTTATTTGTTTGTGTTGTGACTACCTATTGATGTAACATTTTTGCTGGATAAATTGTCTTGAAATAGCCTTGTCACTTGGTGATAAACTCAAGTAATTTAAGGGGCTAAAGTTCTGGTTGTTGAAAGAAATAAATGACATAAGAAAGCTCGTCGGAAAAAAAGGTATGTAACGCGCTCTTTGTCTCTTGATTTTCAAGCACGAATTCATGCCAAGGATTAATACGACATTCCCCTGTACTTGAGCTTCTGTAGTATGATTTTATGGTTATTCCCAGTTTTTATAACTACTTGGTATTAAGTTGTGTATTTTCTAAAGAGTTGGAACACATGAATGTAAAGCGGAGAGGGAAATTGCATTCGATTATGGTCATAGTTGTAAATTGATTCTGAAATCCCCTCGGCGTGGGCACTGTCATCTGGTCCTTTACATTACATTATGTGTTTTTGGTTTCAAAGTTGTTTCACATTATGGTTGCTAGGGAAATTGGTAAACATGGCAAGACGACGACGCGCAGACAAACCTAATAGTTGAAATCAGTTTTAACTCTATAAGGGTTAACGAGAGTAACAAAATGGAATTTACTACAACAGTTACCTACCCTCTTATATTCATGTTTTAAGGTGCCCAGGGCTATGAGAAGCTTCCTCGATCCCTCTCCCTTAAGCTAAGAGACTAAATAATACGTTTCTTGATTAACCAATACGTTAAACATGGAAGATAGAACCCAAATGGGTAAACTATTGATATTTCTATAGGACCATATTTATTGTCAGGTTATGCACAATATCTTGATGTTAACATGGTAGACGAAAATCATAATATATATATATATATATATATATATATATGTTTATGCTTACATTCAAATTACGCACTAAAGAGGCAAGGATTGCCTTTAGAAAGTCGCTATATGTTTTAGAGCTCTTGAGTTATCTAGACCTCCTGAGAATTGCAGGCTTTAAGTAGACACGTCACATGTTCTTTGAAAGTTGTAGATGTGTAAGGAAATTAACCTAAGTTTAAAAGTTGAGGCGCTAGTAGAAAAGGAGAGATAAGAGTAAATGTTAGACCTCTTAAGGTAATATGTGAGGTATATGCCTTCTATCAGCAGTTGATTTCAAGAACCTTTGAGTGACATTAAAACATGAGCAAGACGAGTTTAATAGACAAGGTTGGCAATTAGGTAAGAAGGTAAGTGCGTAAAAGAATTGCTAGAATAGTGAACATGAGAGTAAATAATTAAGTAGGAATGACGAATCCTGTTTGGAAAAGAATTTAAGATAAATACGAAAAGTAGAGCTAAAGGTTGTTAAATTTGATGATAAGTGTTACGATTGTTAATGAATTAGGAAAATAGCTAGCAATATTTATCCTATTCTAAATATGTTTAGCAAAAGAGTTATAAATAAAGTTGTTTATGTTCAGTTGTGTTAAGCTAATGAAAGGCCATTAAAGTGTTAACTCCTTAAGAAATAATTAGAATCGAATATTTTGAGATAGTGACTCAAGTTAAAGAGAAGTTCTTCATTATACTTTTAAAAAATTAACTTTGATTATTTGTTCTAAGAGTTGGATTAACTTTTTCAAGTTTTAAAGGATTTTATTTTTCTTGGAAGTTTCTAAACTGTTTATAATGCTGATAAGCTTTTCTAAGCTCCACATATATTGCAATGTTTACATGAGCTTTTCCTACGTTGTCTGAAGCACAACTATAAGTCTTTATTTATCTTAAGGCAGCAACTACACAGTTGCCTAGCATTTGTATATTAAAGAGCTCTAGGTTTGAGATACACAAGTTATGTCTTCCTGTTCATAAGTTACCTCGAGATGTGATATGATGTGCAATAAATGAGGTATGCTCACAATTTTTGATATGAAAGCATGAAAGTCAAACTAGTATAAGCACAAATGAATGCTAAGATTGTTAATAGAAAATGTTAGGTTAAGTGATTCCTCTCTATTCCTCGTGTTAGAATTGCTAGGAGATGTTTAAAATCATGAACGTGAGTCTACACATGTCTTTATGATATTCCAGTACTAGGAATTTCCCTAGAATTCATTCACAACATATGTATGTATTTAAGTGCTAAATGAAAAACCTATATGTGTATGGCATAATTGTAGTATTAGGGGTCGTGGTAAGATCCTACACATGTTATAGTTACTGATCAACATATTTTATGGTTTCTAGTATTCAGATAGTTTGTATGAGCTCTGTCAGCTCCTTTTATGATGGTGATTAAGATTTGTTTTTATTTCACCCCGGTGTGGTACACCAGCTAGAGATTTTTTTAATTTTACCCTGGTGTGGTACATCGACCGGAGATATTTTTATTTTACCCCAGTGTGGTACATCAGCTGGAGATAATTTTATTTTACCCCGGTGTGGTACACCGGCTGGAGATCTTTTTATTTTACCTCGGTATGGAACATCGTTTGGAGATATTTTTATTTTACCCCACTGTGGTACACCTGCTGTATGAATTTTATATATGGATTTACGGTTGGCTGGTCGCTGGCATTACAGTTATAGTTTCTTTCTTGTGCATTTCTTAATTGCATTTTCATCTCATTATAGAGTTATTATTAGGTTTCAGTTTCCAGGATACCAGGTTGATGCCATTCCTTATTGCTGGTTCAGTTATCTTGAGTTCAATTATGTTATAGTAAGTTGTTATCAATTACAGGTTGTAGGGTTCCAGGTTATATTTATCCTTTATATGTTTATGTGCTAAGTTAGTTATTACAGGATTGTTATCTCATGGTTACAGTTTCAGCATTACATACCAGTACATTTCATTCGTACTGACGTCCCCTTGCTTGGGGACCTGCGTTCATGCCGCGGGTGCAGGTAGACATCAGGATGGCCAGTTGAGTAGCAGTTCGTGAGATCAACAGATGGTTGGTATGCTCCTTTCTTCCTGGAGCTTGGGCTTAGTTATTTATGCTTGAGTTTTGAGGTGCAGTTATGGGTAGGTCGGAGCCCTATTCCGACCATCAGTCAGTTTACTCTTTAGAGGGTTTGTGGACATAGTGTGTATAGTGTTATTCAGTTTGTGGCCTCGTTGGCTTATTGTTATTTGGTTTAGCACACTAATTGCCTTGGTTGCATTTCGATTGTTTACCCCGTATTGTTGAGACCTTATGGGTCCACTTTATTCTTTAGTTGATTGTGACAGGTGGCCTGGGTGGCTAAGTGTTACAGTTACAGATGCCATATAGCCGGCTTCTCGATCAATCATGAATCAAGTCCCAGTTGCGCCCTACCCCAGTTTTGGGGCGTGACAATTATCCAGTTTTTCCTTATTTATTTCAATTTCAGTTTTGTTGAGTTAGTTGGGTCTTGTCCCATCAACTCATCACGTTTAGAGGCTTTTTAGACAAATGTATGTATTCATCTTTGGATTTCATATTCTGATGTTATATTCAAAGTTAGACTTCCTCTATGATTGTATTGTTGATTATTTAGTTTCTTGATTGAGCTAGGTGTATGATTATTTAGGGTATCTCGGGGCTCCTTGTACCCTATTACGATCCGGACCTCCGTTCGGGTAGTGACAAACATGGTATCAGAGCAATAGATACAAAGTTTCCTAGGATGTCTGAAAGATGGATTGAGTAGAGTCTTTTTCATGGGTGTGAAGCGCGCCACACTTATGAAGAAGAGGCTACGAGTCATTTAGGAAATGTTCCGTTCTTTCGTGATCTATGTCATGCGATAAGAAGTCTTTCGAGCCTTCTATTTTGTGCTATTCATGATTGTAGAATCATGGCCCCTCGAAAAATGAAGGGAAGAAGGAATGGAGATGGTGAAAGGCACGAGGATGGTAACGATACTAGGCACCAGCAAGCCCCACCAATAAGGAGCCCCAGGCACCAGAGCTAGCTTCCTATGCTGAGTTCCGGGCCGCGTTTCAGATGCTCGCGTAGGCCTTGACCGCCCAGGTGAATCAGCAGGCTATTGTGCATATTCCTCAAAATGGGAATACAATGACGACTCGAGTCAGAGACTTCTTGAGGATGAACCCACCGGAGTTCCTTGGGTCCAAGGTAGATGAGGACCTACATGAATTCATAGAAAGGATTGTCAAGATCACCCAAGTTATGGGGGTGAATGGGATTGAGTGCACAGAGTTTTCCTCTTACCATTTGAAAGGTGCCGCACATATCTGGTTTCGCCAATGGAAGGATAACAGGGTCACCGGAGCGGGTCCTGTCACTTAGGATGAGTTCCATGTTGCGTTTCTAGATCGGTTCTTCCCTAATGAGATTGGGGAGATGAAGGTATCTAAGTTCATGAATTTGAAGCAAGGGAGAATGATCGTACAAAAGTATGCATTTGAGTTCACTTGCTTGTCAAAATATACCCTAGAGTTAGTGGTTGATCAGAGGGTGCAGGTGAGCCGATTTGTTCATGGCGTGGCGGGCTATTTGGACAAAGATTGCAGGACTGCCATTCTTCATCAGGATATAGACATTCCTCGCATAGTGTTGTACGCCCAGCAGATTGAGGCGGTGTAATCGAGAGAGAGGGAGGCCAAGAGGGCCAGGACCGATGACCATAGATTCTCTCTGCAGGGGTCCGGTAGTGAGAACTGACAACAGACTCACCAAAGATCATCAACCCCGGCATCTTCAGCACTGAGTGTTCCATCCAGGCCTAGACATGATCAAATAGGGAGAGCATCAGGCTCAAGGGGTCAGAGCAGCAAACCCGTAGATTCTATCATCCCAACTTTTCGCAGATGTGGTCGGGGGCACACAGGTTAATGCTTGGCAGGATCAGGTGCTTGTTTCGAGTGTGGGAAGCCTGGACACATGCCTCCATCTATGAGACAGGATCAGGTTGAGAGCCGAGGCCCATCATCTAGTTTAGCAGCCCCTCCCGCATGCTCAGTACATCAGGGGTCATATACTAGCACAGCTGGCGGTCAGCACCAGAATAGATTCTATGCTTTAGCATCCCGTTAGGAGCAGGATGTCTCCGCGAATATGGTCACTGGTATGTTATGAGTATTCCATGTTGATGTTTATGCTTTGCTAGATCCGGGGGCTACCTTGTCTTTTGTGACACCTTATGTGGCCATTAGCTTCCGAGTTAGTCCTGAAGTCTTGTCAGGACCCTTCTTAGTTTCTACTTCAGCAGGTGACTCAGTTATAGATAGACGGATGTACAGAGGTTGCCCAGTCTCAGTCCTTCATAAGGTCACCTCAGCAGATTTGATAGAGTTATCCATGACCGATTTTTATGTTATTCTCGGCATGGATTGGCTATTTGTATGCTATGCTTCAGTTAATTGTAGAACCCATGTAGTAGAGTTTAGATTTCCGAGTGAGCCGGTCTTAGAATGCAAGGGTAGTTCAGCTGTGCTTGTAGGTCATTTCATTTCCTACCTTAAGGCCAAGAAGATAATTTCTAAGGGTTGCATATATCATTAGATAGGGTTAAGGATGTTGAGTTCGAGGCCCCGACTATCCAGTCAGTTCTAGTAGTATGTGAGTATCGAAAGGTCTTTCCTGATGATTTGCCAGGTATTCCTCCCGAGCGGGAGATTGATTTTGGTATTGACCTTCTTCCCGACACACAGCCTATATCTATTCCTCCCTACGAAATGGCTCCATCTGAGCTAAAAGAGTTGAAAGAGCAGTTGAAGGACTTGTTAGATAAGGGTTTCATTAGACCTAGCAAGTCTCCATTGGGTGCATCGGTTCTCTTTGTACGAAAGAAGGATGGTCCTCTTGGCATGTGTATTGATTATCAGCAATTGAACAAAGTCACCATCAAGAACAGGTATCCTTTACCCAGGATTGATGATTTGTTTGACCAGCTTCAGGGTGCCAAGTGTTTCTCCAAGATAGATCTTAGGTTAGGGTATCATCAGCTTAGAGTTCAGGAGTGTTATATCCCAAAGACAGCCGTCAGGACGCGGCATTGTCATTATAAGTTCGTAGTTATGTCTTTTAGACTAATGAATGCTCTTGCAGCTTTTATGGACCTGATGAACAGGGTGTTAAAGGTATACCTGTACATGTTCATGACTGTGTTTATTGACGACATGTTGATATACTTTAGGAGCGAAGAGGAGCATGCCGCTCAATTGAGAGTAGTGCTTCAGACTCTCAAGGATCATCAGTTATATGCCAAATTTAGCAAGTGCGAGTTTCGGTTGAACTTCGTAGCATTTTTGGTCCATGTGGTATCAAGTGAGGGTATAAAGGTGGCCTCTCAGAAAATCGAGGTGATGAAGGATTGGCCTAGACCGGTGAATCCTTCGAATATTTATAGTTTCTTGGGTTTAGCTGGCTACTATCGGAGGTTTGTTGAGGGTTTCTCATCCATTGTAGCACCTTTGGCCAAGTTGACTCAGAAGAAGGTGAAATTCCAATGGTCTGAGGCTTGCGACAAGAGCTTCCAAGAGTTGAAGAATTGGCTCACTTCGGCACCAATGTTGTCCAACCCGAGGGTAACGATGGATTCGTGGTGTATTGCGATGCTTCAAGGACGATACTTGGGTGTGTTGATGTAGCATGGGAAAGTGATAGCATATTCCTCTAGACAGTTGAAAGTCCATGAGAATTAGCCGACTCATGATCTTGAATTGGCCGCGGTGGTATTTGCCTTGAAGATATGGCGACATTATTTGTGTGGGGTCCACATGGATGTATTTACAGACCACAAGAGCTTACAATATGTCTTCACACAGAAAGATCTCAATCTTCGGCAAAGGAGGTGGTTGGAGCTGCTGAAGAACAATGATATGAGTGTCCTTTAGCATTCGGGTAAGGCTAATTTGGTAGCGGACGCACTTAGTAGGCTCTCTATGGAGAGTGTGTCCCATGTGGATGAGGGGAAGAAGGAGCTGGTGAAAGATGTCCATCGACTTGCAAGGTTGGGAGTTAGGTTGGTAGATTCAATAGATGGCAGTGTTGTGGTGCAGAGCGATTAGAGTCGTCCTTGGTGACTGATGTGAAAGCAAGACAAGATGAGGACCCGATTTTGATAAAGCTGAAGGAAGCTGTTCAAAGTCAGAAGGTGGAGGTCTTCTCCCAGGGGGAGATGGTGTGATTCGGTACCAGGGTCGCCTATGTGTTCCGTACGTCGATGATTTAAGGAGTAGAATGTTGCATAATGCTCATGGATCAAGGCATTCTATCCATCCGAGTGCTACCAAGATGTATCGTGACTTACGGGAAATCTATTGGTGGAACAGTATGAAAAAGGATATTGAAGAATTTGTAGCCAAGTGTCCGAACTATCAGCAAGTAAAGGTTGATCATCAGCGATCGGGAGGTGTACTTCAGGATAACAACATTCCCACTTAGAAGTGGGAATAGATTAACATGTATTTCACAATAGGTCTGCCTCGTATTCGTCGACACTATGATTCTATTTGGGTTGTGGTAGACAAGTTGACTAAGGCCGCACATTTTCTACCAGTTAAAACATAATAGTAACATATGGAGTCGTAAAAGATAAGGTAGTCCCTGGATCTAACAATGCATATATATCAAGATGGAATACTAGTAAAATACCTGTGACCACATCGAGAGAGACCTCTTGCTCCTGACGAGAAGATAGTGCATAGAACCTATTCTGGCGCTAACCGCCACCTGCACTAGAAGAGGGGCCCCTCTGAGATAGGCGAGCTATTGTAGTAGTGTTATACCCTGGAAGTCCAACACCCTGGAGTTGAAACAAAGAAAAATTAAAATTTTGCATCAGGTCACAGAACGGGTCGTGAGGTGACCCATTGGTGCAGCCCACGAGTCGTGATGTGACTCGTGATGAGGCACAGGTGTTGAATATGAAATTTGGGAAGTTAACTTCCCACGGGCATGACCAGGAGTCGTGGTCAGGCCCCACGACTCGTTAGGTCAGTTGTGGGCAGTGTTGGGTGTGAAGGATGAAAGAGGCAGTGTACCTAAAGGAAGGACTCCACGAGTCGTGGTCAGTCACCACGAATCATGGGATGAGTCATGGTTAGCTGATGGAAGTTATTTGAAAATCATAGGCAGTGTGCCTGACAAGTGGTGACCACGAGTCATGGTCACCAGGTAACGAGTCGTTAAGCCTCCCGTTACGAGCCCAAAAGACTGGAGAAGCAGTGAACTTGACAGATGACTCCACGAGTCCTGGCCCATGATGACGAGTCGTTTTGTCCCTCGTTGGGACCAGTTGGAAATTATTTTCTGTGAATTTAGTAAGGGCTTTTTCATAATTTCTAAGATCCTAAGGCATAAACTACATCGTGTTAAGTTATAAATGGTGACTTTTAAAAGGGGTTAAGTTCATTTTAGGCTATATATATTCATGCATACAAGGTAGAAATGTATTGGGCATTTAAAGAAGTGTATGAATCAGCCACCATCAGGTATGTAGGGTTGTGAATGGGTGATTCTTTTAGCACCCATGCCCAATCCCTCTCTAACTAATTAATTTTATACGTCAAATCTATGAGGTTTTAACCCAATGCATGAAATTCCTAATTCCCTAGATGGGTATGATTTAATTATGTTTCTACAACTAAATTATGAAGCATGGGCAAATTTTATATTATTTTTAATCAAAAATCATATTTCTAGTCTTATGAATTAAAAAGCCCATTGATGAGAAGTTCATGAAAGATGAGATTTGTGATGAATATATGATGAAAAATATGTTTTAAAGCTACCCATGTTTATAATCATATTTTCTATGTGAGTTGAGTATTTCCAAGCATGATAAAGTATTGGGGAAAGCCCTCATGTGAAGTATGGATTATGATTTCTCGAATTAAGCTTACCACATGTTTCTGGAGTGAAGACTCCCAATTATCTTTCAACTTGTTGTATGTTTTGAGCTAAAGCTTCTCATATGCAGGATTTCATAATTGAGATGTATTTGATTATTGAGCTTCATCAATAGACGATGTTGAGCTTCATTGAAAAACTATGTAGAGCATATGCATGTTTTTTGGGGAGTACTGCCTAGCACCGAGTAGGCTAAGGGTTGATCACCCTGAGCCTTTAGAACCACGCACCAACGAAGGTTATACTATTATATTTATTACTTTGGGACCTCCCTTGTGAGCTATCCCCTACCCCGATTGGTCCTCGAGCTTGATATTGATATCATGGTATCGTCCCTAGCCCTGACAAGGCTTTGGACGGCTCTACTCACTTGAGTGTGGTTATTATGACCACATAAGCTCTATTATGGTATGTCAGTTAAAAGATGAGTCTCCCATTGTTTTTCCTAATTTCAGTTATGCATGTTCATTATTCTTGAGATTTATACATTGATACATGTTTTGAAGCAGGTTTGACTCAATGTTCAGTTTTACTTATAAATATCAGATTTCAGCTTTGAGTCAATCAATTCAGTTATGATGTCATGTTATGTTATGTTATGATGCGATCTTCATTTTAGAAAGAATGTAGCAAGCCTACTCTTAGATTCTTAATGTTTAGGTTTTACATTATCCATTGTCTTTAAATGATTTTACTTACTTAAGTGATTTTACTTACCTTACATACTCAGTACATTCCACGTACTGACCATATTCTCTAGGCCAACTCGGTCCATTCCTTGTCCCGTGCTGCAATCTGGGCCTCCATTCGGGTCGTGAGAAACATGGTATCAGAGCCATAGGTTTGAAGTGTCCTAGGGTGTTTGAAAGCCACGTTAAGTAGAGCTTTTTTCACGGGTGTGAAGCGCACCACACTTGTGATGAAGAGGCTTCGAGATGTTTAGGAAAATGTTCCCTTTATTCATGATTTATGTCGTGCGATGAAATGTCTCCCTATCCTTCTATTTCGTGCTATTCGCGATTGCTGAATCATGGCTCCTCAAAGAGTAAATAGTAGAAGGAATAGGAATGGAGAATGCCAGGGGGATGGCAATGGTAATGGGCACCAGCAGGCCCCACCAGTTCAGGAGCACCAGGAACCGGAGCCGGTTGCCCATGCTATGTTTCGGGAAGCTATTCAGATGCTCGCGCTGGCCTTGATCACTTAGGTCAATCAGCAGGCAGTTGTGCATGTTCCCATAAAATGGTAATGCAGCGGTGGCTCGAGTCAAGGATTTCTTGAGAATGAACCCGCATGAGTTCATAAATGAGATTGTGAAGATCATCAAAGTCATGGGGGTGAATGGAGTTGAGTGCATGGAGTTGTCCTCGTACCAGTTGAAAGGGGTCGCGCACATCTGGTTTCGCCAATGAAAAGATAGTAGGGTCTTCGGAGTAGGCCCTGTCACTTGGGAAGAGTTCCATGTTGCATTCTTAGATCGGTTCTTCCCTCGTGAGATGAGGGAACTGAAGGAAGCTGAGTTCCTAAATATGAAGAAAGGGAGGAAGATGGTTCAAGATATGCCCTTGAGTTCAATCGCCTATCGAAGTACGCCCCAGAGTTAGTGGCTGATCAGATGGCGCAGGTGAGCAGGTTCGTTCATGGAGTGGTGGGGTATTTGGATAAGGATTGCAAGACCGTCGTGCTCCATCAGGACATGGATTTCCCTCGGATGGTGTTGTATGCCCAGCATATAGAGGCGGTGCATATGAGAGAGCGGGAGGCCGAGAGGGCCAGGACTAATAGTCAATAGATTCTCACAGTCGAGGACAGGTGGTAGGCACCGACAGCAGACCCACCAGATGTCATTAGCCCCAACATCTTCAGCATTGAGTGTGCCATCCAGACCGAGGCACGATCAGAGGGGGCGAGCATCAGGCTTGAGGGGTCAGAGAAATAGACCCGCAGATTCTAGTATCCCAGCTTGTCGCAGATGTGGTTGGGGACACAGGGTCAGTGCTTGGCAGGTTCAGGTACTTGTTTTGGGTGTGGGAAGCCCAGAAACATGCTTAAAGATTACCCAACAGCAAGATAGGATCAAGATGGGGGCCGAGGCCCAGGTTCTAGTTGAGCAGCCCCTCCCTCACACTCAGCACATCAAGGGGCATCTACCAGTATAGGTGGCGGTCAGCGCCAAAATAGATTCTATGCCTTAGCATCTTGCCAGGAAGAGGAGGTCTCCTCGGATGTGGTCACTGGTTTGTTATGAGTTTTCCATCTTGATGTTTATGCTTTTTTAGATCCTGGGGATACCTTGTCTTTTATGGAACCTTATATGGCCAGTAGCTTTGAAGTCAGTCCCGAAGTCTTGTCAGAACCCTTCTTAGTTTCTACTCTAGAAGGCGACTGAGTTGTAGCTAGACGGGTGTATAGAGGTTGCTGGGTCTCAGTCCTTCAGAAAGTCACCTCAACAAATTTGATAGAGTTAGCCATGACCGATTTTGATCTTATCCTCGGCATGGATTGGATATTTGCATGTTATGCTTTAATTAATTGTAGGACCCGGGTAGTAGAGTTTAGATTTCTGGGTGAGCCAGTCTTAGAATGGAAGGGTAGTTCAGCTATTCCTGTAGGTCATTTCATTTCCCACGTTAAGACTAGAAAGATTATTTCTAAAGATTTTGTGTACCATCTAATTAGGGTTAAGGATGTCAATTCGGAGACTTGATTATCCAGTCAGTTCATGTAGTATGTAAGTATCCGAAAGTCTTCCCAGATTATTTACCGTGAGTCCCTCCAGAGCGGGAGATTGATTTTGGTATTGACCTTCTTCTTGACATGCAACCTATATTTATTCCTCCCCATAGAATTGCTCCAGCTGAAATAAAGGATTTGAAGAGTAGTTGAAGGACTTATTAGATAAGGGTTCATTAGAACGAGCAAGTCCTCATGGGGTGCACCAGTTCTTTTTGTCCAAAAGAAAGATGGTTCTCTTCGTATGTATTGATTATCGACAATTGAACAAAGTCACTGCCAAGAATAGGTATCTTGTACCTAGGATTGATGATTTATTCGACCAACTTCAAGGTGCCAAGTGTCTCTAAAAGATAGATCTCAGATTCGGGTATCATCAGCTCAGAGTTCGGGAGAATGACATCCTGAAGACAGCCTTCAGGACGCAGTATGGTCATTATGAGTTTGTAGTTATATCTTTTGGACTAACGAATGCTCCTGCGGCTTTTATGGACTTGATGAATAGGGTGTTCAAGCCATATTTAGATATGTTCGTGATTGTGCTTATTTATGACATCCTGATATACACTCAGAGCGAGTAGGAACATGTCACTCATTTGAGAATAGTGCTTCATACTCTCAAGGATCATCAATTATATGCTAAATTTAGCATGTCCAAGTTTTTGTTGGACTCTGTGGCGTTTTGGGCCATGTGGTATCAAGTGAAGGCATAAAGGTGGATTCTCAAAAAATCTAGGCGGTGAAGAATTGGCCTAGGCCGGTGAATCCTTCAGATATTCAGAGTTTCTTCGATTTAGCTGGCTACTATCAGATATTTCTTGAAGGTTTTCTCATCTATTGAAGCACCCTTGACCAAATTGACCCAGAAGAAGGTGAAATTCCAATGGTTGGAGGCTTATGAGAAGAGCTTCCAAGAGTTGAAGACCCGACTTACTTTAGCAATAGTGTTAACTCTACCAGAGGGTACCGATGGGTTCATGGTGTATTTTGATGCTTCATGGATCGGACATGGGTGTGTTGATGCAGCATGGGAAAGTTATAGCATATGCCTCCAGGAAGCTAAAGGTTCATGAGAAAATTTACTTGACCTATGATCTTGAATTGGCCGCGGTGGTATTCGCCTTGATGATATGTCAACATTATTTGTACGGGGTCCACATGGATGTATTTACTAACCATAAGAGCTTACAATATGTGTTCACATAGAAGGATCTCAATCTTCGGGAAAGGAGGTGGTTGGAGCTACTCAAGGACTACGATATTAGTGTGCTTTACCATCGGGGTATGGCCAATGTAGTAGTAGATGCACCTAGTAGACTCTCTATGGAAAGTGTGTCTCATGCGGATGAGAGGAAGAAGGAGTTGGTGAAAGATATGCATCGACTTGCTAGGTTGAGAGTTCGGTTGGTTGACTCGACCAATGGTGGTGTTATTATTCAAAATGGATCAGAATCATCATTGGTGACTGATGTGAAAGCTAGACAAGATGAGGACCGATTTTGGTAAAGTTAAAGGAAACCATTGAGAATCGAAAGGTAGAGGCCTTCTCAAAAGGGGTAGATGGTGTGCTTCGGTACTAGGGTCGCCTATGTGTTCTGGATGTTGATGATTTTAGCAGCCGGATGTTGCATGAGGCACATGGATCCAGGTGTTCTATCCATCTAGGTGAAACGAAGATGTACCATGACTTACAAGAAGTCTATTGGTGGAATGGCATGAAAAAAGACATTACCGAATTCATAGCTAAGTGCCCCCAAACTGTCAGCAAGTAAAGGTCAAGCACCAATGACCGGGAGGGGTAGTTCAGGATATCAGCATTCCTACTTGGAAGTGGGAAGAAAATTAATATGGACTTCATCACAGGTTTACCTCGTACTCATCGACAACATGACTCTATTTGGGTTGTGGTAGACAGGTTGACCAAGGCTACTTTTTTTCTACCGATTAAAACCACGGATTCGGTGGAGGATTATGCCAAACTATATATTCGAGAGCTAGTTTGATTGCATGGATTGCCCTTGTCCATCATTTCAAATAGAGGTACTCAATTTACATCTCAGTTCGGAGGTCGTTTCAAAAAGGGCTTGGTACACAGGTTAAACACAACACAACATTTCACGTGCAAACGGATGGTCAAGCAGAGCGAACAATTCAAACTATTGAGCACATGTTGAGAGAATGCGTAATAGACTTCAAAGGTAGTTGGGATGATCACTTTCCTCTTATCGAGTATTCCTAAAACAACGACTACCGTTCCAACATTCAGATGGCTCCGTTTGAGGCTCTCAACGGGAGAAGAGGTACATTGCCCATTGGTTGGTTCAAGGTTGGTGAAGCTTCAATGATTGGACCAAATTCTGTCCATGAGGCCATGGAGAAGGTTCAACTGATATGGGACAGGTTGAAAATAGCTCAAAGTCTCCAAAAGTCCTGTGACGATGTGAGAAGGAGGGAACTTGAGTTCGAAGTGGGTGATTGGGTGTTTTTGAAGGTGTCGCCCATGAAGGGAGTGACGCGGTTTGGAAAGAAAGGAAAACTCATCCCTCAGTATGTTGGACCTTACGGGATTGTGAAACAGGTTGGCAAGGTAGCATATGAATTGGAGTTACCCTCAGAATTATCTTCTGTGCATCCTGTATTCCATGTATCGCTCTTAAAGAAGTGTTTGTATGATCCAGCTCTAGTTGTCTCGGTGGACAGTGTTCGTGTTAAAGAAAAGGAACAAGTAAGTAGCTTTAGTTAAGGTGTTATGGAGGAATCAACATGTTGAGGGAGCTGCGTGGGAAGCCGAAGCAGATATGATGGCTAGATACCCACATTTATTCTCTACCGGCATAGTTCCAGCTTGAGGTATCTGTTTTACTGTTAAATTCTATTTAGTTTTCATGTTCAGTTCATGTGCCCATGTTTCTTTTTTATATGTGGATGTATGTGTGATTCGTGAATTCAGTTCAGTTATGTAGTGTTAATCGGAGATAGTAATTCCATCAGTTTTTCGGCTTATATGATCAGTATTTGAATATGATGATTGCATTTCTCTACTTTTCTATACGTTTTTCAACATTCGAGGATGAATGTTCCCAAGGGGAGGCAATGTAATACCTCAAAAGTATCAGATCCGGGAGTTGAAATGGAGAAAAATTAAAATTTGGCATCAGGTCACAGAATGGGTCATGAGGTGACCTGTTGGTGCAGCCCACGAGTCTTCATATGACTCGTATTGAGGCCCAGGTGTCGAATCTGAAATTTGGGAAGTTGACTCCCCACCGGCATGACCACGAGTCTTGGTTAGGCCTCACAACTTGCTATGTCAGTCGTGGGCAGTGTTGGGTGAGAAGGATGAAAGAAAGAGGCAGTGTACCTAACGGAAGGACCCCACGAGTCATGGTCAATCACCACGAGTCATGGGATGAGTCGTGCTCAGCTGATGGAGGTTATTTGAAAATTATATTCAGTGTACTTGATGAGTGGTGACCATGAGTCGTGGTCACCAGGTAATGAGTCGTTAAGCCTCCCGTCACGAGCCCAGAAGACTGGAGAAGTAGTGAACTTGACGGACGATTCCACGAGGTGTGGCCCATGATGACGAGTCATTAGGTCCCTCGTTGGGACCAGCTGGCAGTTATTTTCTATGAATTTAATAAGGGCTTTTTCATAATTTCTAAGATCCGAAGGCTTACATTACGTCGTTTTAATTTATAAATGGTGACTTTTAAAGTGCTTAAGTTCATTTTAGGCCATATACATTCATGCATGCAAGGTAGAAGGTTAGAGAGGGTGATCAAGATTAGTGTTCTTCAATTTCTCTTCAATTCCTATTGGGCATTTAAAGAAGTGTAAGAATCAGCCACCATCAAGTATGTAGGGTTATGAATGGGTGATTCCTTTCACACCCATGCCCAATCCTCTCAAAATGATGAATTTCCTATGTCAAATCTATGAGGTTTTAACCCAATGCATGAAATACCTAATTCTCTACATGGGTATGATTTAATTATGTTTCTACCACTGAGTTATGAAACATGTGCAAGTTTTATATTGTTTTCAATCAAAAATCATATTTCTAGTCTTATGAATTAAAAAAAACCATTGATGAGACATTCATGAATGTGAGATTTGTGATGAATGTATGATGACGATGAGATGTTATGATGAAAAGTATGTTTTAAAGCTACCCATGATTATAATCATGTTTTTGATGTGTATTGAGTATTTCCAACCATGATAAAGTATTGGGAAATGCCCTCATGTCAAGTATTGATTATGATTTCCCGAATTAAGCTTACCACATGGTTCTGGAGCGAAGACTCCCAGTTATCTTTCAGCTTGTGGTATGTTTTGAGCTAAAGCTTCTCATATGCATGATTTCATATTTGAGATGTATTTGATTATTGAGCATCATCAATAGACGATGTTGAGCTTCGTTGAAAAACTATTTAGAGCATATGCATGTTTTTTTGGGGAGTAGTGTCTAGCACCAAGTAGGCTAAGGTTCGATCACTCTATGCCTCAAAACTACGCGCCAACGTAGGTTTATACTATTATATATATTACTTTGGGACCTCCCTTGTGAGCTATCCCCTGCCCTGATTGGGCCTCGAAATTCATATCGATATCATGGTATCGTCCCTAGCTCTGGCAAGGCTTTGGACGGCTCTACCCACTTGAGTGTAATAGTTGGTACCACGTAAGCTCTATCGTGGTATGTCGGTTAAAAGATGAGTCTCCCATTGTTCCTCAAGATCTCAATTATGCATGTTCATCATTCATGAGATTTATACATTGATACATGTTCTAAAGCAGGTCTGACTCAATGTTCGATTTTACTTATAAATATCAGATTTCAGCTTTGAGTCAATCGGTTCATTTGTGATGTCATGTTATGATGAGATCTTGATTTCAAAAAGAATGCATCCAAGCCCTACTCTGAGATTCTTAATTTTTATGTTTTACATTATGCATTGTCTTTAAATGATTTTTTACTTAAGCGGTTTTACTTATTTTACAACTCGGTACATTCCACGTACTGACCACATACTCTATGTTGTATCGTTTCATGATACAGGACCAGACTCCCAGGATCAGCCCCGTTCATAGTCAGTATTCAAAGTTAGAATCTTACAGTGTTGGTGAGTCCTCATCTCCCAAGGACTAGACATATCCAAACTTTCTCTATCTATTTTCAGTTTCAGTTTTGGTTGAGTTAGTTTGGGTCTTGTCCCATAAACTCCTCATAATTAGAGGCTTTTGAGACAAAGGATGTATTCAGCTTCAGATTGTGTATTTTGTTGTTATATTTAATTTAGACTTCCGCTAAGCTTATTACGTTGATTCTTCAATTTTATTGGTTGAGTTAGATGAATACTTATGCCATGTGTCGACTTGGGGTCTCTTGGGGCTCCTTGTCCCGTGTTGCGATCCGGACCTCCATTCAGATTGTGACAAGTAGAAGCTAGGGAACGACCTCCATTGTTGCCCTGCCTAGCCAAAGGACAATCCCTGCACATATGCCCAGGCTTTCCACACCCGAAGCAAACATTTGAACCAACCAAGCACTCACCAGGGTGTTTCCTTCCAAACTTCCTACAACTTGGATAAGTGTTCTCTCCTAACATGTTCCTCTACCCCTAGAGGTTGACGCTCTACCTCTATGATCTCATGGGGGCTTGGATCAAGTGCTGGATAATGAAGGAGTTGGGGATGACGATCCCTGGTGGAATTGAGGTCGATATGCACCACCGGACTTCTACTGGGAGTGCCCATGACTCCCTGTCCTATCCCTCTTTTCCTCTCTCCTTCTCCTTCATCTGTTTTTCCTCTACCTGCTATGCATATATTACCAACTAGGATAAATCTATGTCATTGATCAACATGGTGATCCTACACTCCTTGACTAAGGAATCTGCCACTCCATTCACAAATTTTCTCACATGAGCCCTAGGATCAGCTACCATCTCCGGTGTATACTTGAACAAACGAGGAAATCCAAAGCATACTCCTAGACAGTCCTATTGTTCTGCTTCAAGTTGATGAACTCCACCGCCTTTGCCTCCCTCAACTTCCTAGTGAAGAACCTGCCTAAGAAAGTAGTCAGAAACTCATCCCACCCTACGGGAACTGCTCCAACTCCTATATTATCCTTCCATTAACGAAACTATATGTGAGCAACCCCCTTCAGCTGATAGGAGGCTAAGTTTACATTCTCCTCTCTCATCACGCTCATAATCTAGGTGATCTTCTACACCTCTTGAAGGAACTCATGCGAGGCCTCATCTACCTTCGACCTATGAAACTCAGGTGGGTTCATCCTAAGAAAGACTCGTATTCTCGCCGTTGCTGCGTTCCCTGTTTATTTTCTATTTAAATATGTTATATAATGTCATTTTTTTGCCTTTCCTTGTAAGGGATCTCGTAGTTCCTACGAGGTGGAGATGATGGGGCCGGTCCATGGATTTTCCTTCCTTTTCTTTTGCCACATTTCGCTCAAAGGGTTGAAGGGAGATAGTGCATCAAGCGGTCTCTAACTAGAAAAGTAAATGCTTGAGCTTGAGAAGCTTCTGGTCCATTAGGTATGTAAAATTCACTAGGATAATGTTCCTCACCAACGATCCGAGGTTGAAGCATGGTTGACGTTGAATCTAAAGGATCTACTGCTGGATAAATACCTTTTGTCAAACTTGGAGAAAAAATAAGTCTATTTCAAAGAAGACTAGTAATTAATCCCTTTCATATGATTTGCCCAATTGTAACTTCTTATATGAGAAAGATGGGCCACCACCTACTGGTTGAACTGCACGGTCAAGACCTGTGCCAACATCTGAAATGCCCCTCTGAAGTCGACAAAAGAGACCTGCTTGGACAAAAGATTCCTTGGTACTGGTGGGGCTGGCTGATGCTCATCTCCATTGCCACTGCCATGGCCATTTTCCTTGCCATTTCTTCTAACATTAACTCGGCGTGGAGGCATATTTTTGCAAATGCATATAGTACGAGTTCAAGGAATAGAGAGGTAGTTCATTGCACGACATAGATCATGAAAGAAGGAAAATTTTCTAAAATGCAACGTAGCCTCTTCCCCATAAGTGTGGCACGCCTCACACCCATGGAAAAGACTCACTTAACGCGGCTTTCTGACACCCTAGGACGCACCTAAACCTTTCTTTGATATAAAGTTTGTCACGATTCGAGCTGAGACCCCAGATCGAGACACGGAACCTAGAACAACAAGTGGCTCCAAGCTAACTATGATGACCCGAACAGAGGTCAGATCACAACAAGGGAAAAGGAGCCCCGAGGGACCCCAAGAACACCCATGGCATAAGCATACATCTAACTCGATCAATAAAACTGAAGTATCATCAAAATAATCATAGAGGAAGTCTAGATTAAACATAACTTCAAAATACACAATCTGAAGCTGAATACCTCCATATGTCTAAAAAGCCTCTAAACATGAAGAGCTGATGGGACAAGACCCCCAACTAACTAAACAAAAATGAAACTAAAAATACATAGGGAAAATCTAAATAAGTCTAGTCCCCGGGAGATGAGAACTCACCACAATATAAGATGCTAACCCTGGAGACTGATTATTAATGGAGTTGTGCCTGAGAGTTGGGTCCTGTATCATGAAACGATACAATATAGAGTATGCAGTTAGTATGTGGAATGTACCGACTATGCAAGGTAAGTAAAACCGCTTAGATAAGTAAAATAATTTAAAACATGCATATTGTAAAATATAATCGAAAAAAGAATCTGAGAGTAGGACTTTTCATGCCATTTTCTGAAATCATGATCCAAACATATCTGAACTTACACCCCAATCAAATGACCCAAAGATGAAATTTAATAATCATAAGAAGACTGAACATTGGGTCAAACCTACTTTAGAACATATGTGTATATATATATATATCACGAATGATAAACATGCATAATCAAAATCATGAGGAACAATGGGGGACAGGTCTTTTTACTGACATACCACGATAGAGCTTAGGTGGTCCCAACTATTACACTAAAGTGGGTAGATCTGTCCAAAATCTTGTCAGGGCTAGGGACGATACCATGATATCGATATCAAGTTCGAGGCCCAATTGGGGCTGTGATTGCTCACAAGGGTGGTCTCAATGTGTGTGTGTATATATATAATAAGTATAAACCTACGTTGGTGCATAGCTCTGAAGCATAGGGTGATCGACCTTTACCCTATTCGGTGCTAGACACTACTCCCAAAAATATGCATGTGCTCTACATCGTTTCTCAACATCGCCTATTGATAAAGCTCAATAATCAAATAGATCTCGAATATGAAATCATACATAAGAGAAGCTTTAACTCAAAACATACCACAAGATGAAAGATAATTAGGAGTCTTCCCTCCAAAATCATACGATAAGCTTAATTCGCAAAATCATGAGTCATGCTCGAACACATGGGCATTGCCCAATACTTTAACATGCTTGAAAATACTCAATTCACATCGAAAATGTGATTATAAATATGGGTAACTTGAAAACATGCTTTTCATCACAATATCTCATCATCTTCATTCTTCATCACTAATCTTATCTTTCATGAACTTTTCATCAATGGGCTTTTTAATTCATAAAACTAGAAAATGATTTTTGATTGAAAATAATATAAATCATGCCCATGCTTCACAATTCAATAGTAGAAACATATTTAAATCATATGCATGTAGAGAATTTAGGAAAAACATGCATTGGGTTAAAAACCCATAGATTAGACATAGAAAATTCGTGATTTAGAGAGGGATTGGGGATGGGTGTGAAAGGATTCACCCATTCATAACCGTAAATACCTATTGGTAGCTAATTCTTACTCTTCTTTGATAGCCCAAGAAGAAATTGAAGAATACTAAGCTTCATCACCCTTTCTTACCTTCTACCTTGCATGCATGAACGAATATGGCCTAAAATGAACTTAACCCCTTTAAAAGTCATCATTCATAACTCAAAACAACGTAGTTTAGGCCTTAGGATCTTAGGAATTACAGAAAATCCCTTACTAAATTCGAAGAAAACAACTACCAGGTAGTCCCCACAGGGACCTAACGGTTCGTCTTCTCTAGCCACAACTCGTGGCATGATCCGTGAAGTACACTGCTAGTCAAGTCTTCTAGGCTCGTAATGGGATACCTCATGATTCATCACTGGTGACCACGACTCGTGGTCACCACTCGATATGTACACTGCCTCTAATTCTCACCTTGCTTCATCCTGCTACTCACGACCCTCCCCAGTAATCGTGGTGACTAACCACGAATCGAGGGGTCCTTCCGTTGAGCACACTGCCTTATTCCTTCTCTTTTCTCACTCATCACTCCGCACGATTGACCTAATGATTCGTGGGGCCTGAACACGAGTCGTGGTCATGTCCGTGGGGATCCCATTTCCCAATCTTTTAAGCTCATCACCTGGCCTCCCCATGAGTCACATCACGACTCGTGGGTTGTTCTCAAAGGTCACTTCACGACCCGTCCTGATGCCCGGTGCCAAATTTTTAAATTTTCTTCATTTCAACTCCTGGGTCTGATCTTTGGTCTTTCAGGATATAAAAATATCTCCCCCTTGGAAACATTCGTCCTCAAATATTGGAAAACATATAGAAAAGCAGAGAAATGCAGTTATTATATTCAAATACAGGTCATTTAAACCTAAAACTTACGGAATGACTACCTTTGATTCAAACCACCTAGCTGAACTGAATTAACGAATCATACATACCTCCATATACATAAAAGAAGCTTGAACTCATGAACTGAACATGAAAACTAAATATAGTTTTAGGTCAAACTGATATCTAAAGATGGAACTGAGCCAGTGGAGAACATAGGTTGGTATTTGGCCATCATATCCAGTTCGGATTCACACGTGGTTCCCTCAATATGTTGATACCTCTATAACACTTTAACTGAAGCTACTTCCCTATTTCTTAGCCTTCGAACATGACGATCAAGTGTATCCACTGGAACTTCCTCATAACTGAGGTTGTCTTTCACACCAACGCTGTCTACTGGGACAACTAGAGCTCGATCACCCAAACTTCTTTAAGAGCGACACATGGAATACAGGATGCACAGAAGCTAATTATAAGGGTAACTCCAATACACAAGCCACCTTGCCAACATGTCTCACTATCCTCTACGGTCCAACATAGCGGGGAATTTTCCCATTCTTTTCGAACTTCATCACTCCCTTCATGGGAGACACCTTTAGAAGTACCCAATCATCAACTTCAAATTCCAATTCTCTCCTTCTCATATCGGCATAGGACTTTTGGTGACTCTAAGCAGTTTTCAACCTATCCCTTATTAATTGAATTTCTCTATAACATCATGAACCTAATATGGCCCTATCTGCACCGCCTCACAAACTTCGAACCAACCGATGGGCGACCTACATCTACTCCCATAGAGAGCCTCGAATGGTGCCATTTGAATACTGCAATGGTAGCTGTTATTGTAAAAAAAACTCTATAAGAGGTAAATGATCATCCCAATTACCTTTGAGGTCACGCAAGCCCTCGAGGTTCTGAATTGTGTGCTCTGCTTGACCAGCCATTTACAGGTAAAATGTTGTGCTGAGTTTAACTTGAGTACCAAGCCCTTTTTGAAACGACCTCCAAATCTGTGAAAAAAATGGAATATCTCCGTCCAACATGATGGTCAAGGGCACCCCATGCAACCGAACTAACTCTCGAATTATCAACACCCAAAACACACCAACTACCCTGATATCGAAGTATACCATCTGCCCCTTTGGAGATGACCTCTACCTTCTACTCCTGGACCACTTCCTCCAACTTCACCAAGCTAGAATCCTCGTCTTGTCTAGCTTTTACATCAGTCACTAAGGATGATTTCTGATCCGTTCTGAACTATAATACCACCACCGGTTAAGGCAACCAAACGAACTCTTAAAATGCCTACTAAAAAAATATTTTGATGTCCCGAATCTCTGAGTTCTCCTTCTTTATTTCTACGATCATGCCAAATATGCAATACGCTTGAATTCACACAAATTCTATTCGAAATCCTCCAGTCACAACCCAAACACACAATCCTATCATGAAACTCATTGCAAACCGATTGGACCTGTAATACCCTGGAAGGGTCTAAGAATAGACCAGGCGTTGATGTTTGAAACTGCAAAAAAACCTGGAATTGTACACCAGGATGACTCGAGGTACAAATTGTGATGAGGACCTATGACTCATGACTTGTGTTGTGATGAACTTCGGGAGCCTGAGGTCATATCACGGGTGGTCCCATGAATTGTGATGAGTAGGTACAAGTCGTGGTTAGGAGTTGTGGTGAAATTCTCAATGGTGCCAGAGTGAGTTGTCACGGGTTATAGTATGACTCGTAGGATATAGCAACGAGTCGTGATGAGGAGTCCTGATTAAGTCGTATTTGGTATGGGTGGATGGTACCACGACTGACAGTACCACCGTAGGATGGTACTACAAGTCTTGGTACGCGAGTCGTGGCCAGATTCAGAAGATTGAAAAGTGATGAGGTGACCACAAGAGGTGACCACGGGTCGTGACTTCATGGTACGACTCGTGGTAGGAGTCGTGGTCGGGGCTAGATCTATTTTTCAAGGAAATTTCATTGAGGGCAAATTCAACTTTTCTACGCTTTTGGACCCTAAACCACATCGTTTTGCAGTTGGGATAGGGTCTTTTTAGGAGGAAAAACTCAGTTTAGGTCTCATTTGGCATTTGCAAGAACTAGAGAAGGGAGTAGGAGGAGATTCAAGGGTTCTTCTTCAATTCTTCAAGTTTCCACCTAGGCTATTTCAAGGGAGTTAAGAAGCAAGTAATTCCAGGTATGGGGTTTTTGAATGGGTAGTTTAGTCACTACCCATGCCCAATTTCTCCCTAATTCTATGTTTGAAGTTACAAAAACATCATGGGTCTTTATCAAATTGCATGATTCTTTAAAAATTGGAATGAGCTTGCTGTAGTAAAACTAACTTATGAATTCTGAATTTACGTGGGATGATTTCACTTGTTTATTCAATATTTCATGATCTAACCTCTAAAAGTATCGATTCCCAATTACGAGGAAATTTTTTTTTTAAAGTTCATGATCATGATGATTCCGCAAGCATAGAACAAATTTTCTTAAATGTTAAGCATGTATTCAACTACTCATGTTATTAGGATCACGTTTCCTATAAATTTAAGCATTTCATGTATGATTGAAACTATGGAAAATGCCCACATGTCGCTTATGATTTATGAACTATAATTTTTGCTGATTCATGGGCCCAATTCCAGGGCTAGTATTACAAATTCTCAAGCATGTTATGATTCTCATGATTTAACTAGCCATGCATGTCATGTATGAAATTCTATGAGCACGTTGCATGTTTTGGGAGTAGTACTTAACACCGAGTAGGTTCGGGGCCTAGATCATGCCCCGAATCTCAGAACTACGTGCCACTGTAGGTTATGCTTGGGACCTCCTCAATTGCTATCCTCTATGCCGTACGGGGCCTTCACGAGTAATATCACGCCTTTCATGGTTCATACCCTTGGCAAGGTATGAACGACCTCCCGACTAGGTTTACAGGTCGGGCTCCATGTGTGCTTATATGGGGTATATCAGTTGTAGAAATCTCCCATTGTTCCTCATGGTTTTAATGCACGCATGATTATGTTCTTTTGACTTAAGTTATGTTTTATGAAATGTTTTTCTCACGTGTTACGACTATGACAGGTTTACGAATATTCTGGAAATCTTGAGCCTTACGATATACTTATGATTTTAGTCTTATGATCGTGATGTCCCCGCTCCTATAAATTTTATGTTTTCAAGTATTGTTTTGCATACTTTACATACTCAGTACCTTCCAAGTACTGACCCACATATTTTCAGGATCTGGTTCGCAGGTTCAACATCATTCCTAGCGTGCTCTCAGTTCTACTCTCTGCTTTTAGTGGTGAGTCCTCATGATTCAAGGACTTCATGTTCGGACCTTTTTTATCTTTTGTTTTCAGAATGTTGGGGTTAGTTGGAGTCTTGTCCTTTCAACCCGTCTATTATGATTAGAGGCTTTCAGACTTAATTTTTGTGTTCTGCTATTTATGCTTGGATTATGTATTAACGTTTCTTATATTTCATGTCATGCTTTATTTAAATTCATGATTTTTAAGATAAGTCTTTCGCCTTATGTGTATGAATTAGATATATGCTCATTCCATGGGTTGACTTGGACGCTTTCGGGGATCCTTGTCCTGTGTCTACGATACGGGTGTATTTTCGGGTCGTGACAAACTTGGTATCAAAGCAATAGGTTTGGATGTGTCCTAGGGAGTCTAAAAGTTGTGTTAGGTAGAGTCTTTTTCATGGGTGTAAAGCGCGCCACACCTATGATGAAGAGGCTACTAAAGTTTTTAGGAAATGTTCCCTTCTTTCATGATGTATGTCGTACGGTGAAAATCTCCCCATCCTTCTAATTGGTGCTATTTGCGATTGCAGAAAATTATGTCTCCCAGAAGGATAAATAGAAGGAAGAACAGAAATGATGAAGGCCACAAGGGTGGCCATGATAATGGGAGTCAGCAAGCCCCACCTGTTCAGGAGCCCCAGGCACCAAAGCCAGCTGCCCACGCCGAATTTCGGGCGACTATTCAAATGTCGGCATAGGCCTTGACCGCTCAGGTCAACCAGCAGGATGTTGTGCATGTTCCACAGAAAGGCAATGCAGCAGCAGCCCAGATCAAGGACTTTTTAAGGATGAACCCTCTCGAGTTCATAGGGGCATAGGTGTACGAGGATCCACACGAGTTCATTAGAGGGATCTTAAATGTCACTCGGGAAATGGGGATGAAGAATGAGTAGTGCGTTGACTTGGCCTCTTATCAGCTGAAGGAGGTCGCTTATATTTGGTTCAAGCAATGGAAAGACAGCAGGGCAGCCGGAGCGGGCCCTATCAGCTGGGATGAGTTCCACATGGCCTTTCTCGATAGGTTCTTCCCTCGGGAGATGAGGGAATTGAAAGCAGCCAAGTTTGTTCACCTCAACTAGGGAAAGATGATGGTGCTAGAATATTCACTTGAGTTCACTAGCCTATCAAACTATGTCCCGGAGTTAGTAATGGTCCAGAAGGCACGGGTGAGCAGATTCGTGCAGGGTGTAGCTGAGTATCTAGACAAGGACTACAAAATAGCCATGCTTCATCAGTATATGGACTACCCATGGATAGTCCTCTATGCCCAGCAGATGGAGCAAGCTCATATGAGGTAGAGAGAGGCCAAGAGGGCCAGAACTTATAGCCACAGGTTCTCCCAGCTGAGGCCAGGGGGTTGGCCGCACCAGCAGTCCTAGCACAAGACTATTACATCAGCACCATCTTCATCCAGTACCCCATCCAGGCCTCAAGATGATCAGAGGAGCAGGGCCTTAGGTTCGAGGGGTCAGAATAGCATGTGCACAGAGCGCACTTTCCCATCTTGTGCTAACTGTGGAAAGAATCAACCAGGGAAATGTTTGGTAGGCTCAGATGCTTGTTTCGGGTGTGGTAAGCACGGACACAGACTCAGGGATTGCCCCACAGCTAGGTTAGGGGGTGGTGGAGCCCGCACTTTAGCAGCTAGTTTAGCAGTTTCGGTGGCACGTCAGACTCAGCAGGGTTCTTTAACTGGTTTAGTTGGCGGCCAGCGCCAGAACTTGTTTTATACACCTGGCTCTCGATAGGAGCAGGAGACTTCTCTCGATGTGGTTATGGATATGTTGTGAGTCTTGATATTGATGCTTATGCTTTGTTATATCTGGGAGCCACAGTTTCTTTTGTGACACCTTACATTGCTAGTCACTTTGGAGTCAGTCCTGAAATTTTATTAGAACCATTTTTTGTATCTACTCCGGTTGGTGATTCAGTCATAGCGAGGCAGACATATTGAGGTTGCCCCATTACAAAATTGCATAAGGTTACCTCCGCAAACTTAGTAGAATTGGCTATGATCAATTTTGACATCATCTTGGGCATGGATTGGTTGTTTGCATGTTATGCATCGGTTAACTGTAGAACTTGAGTGGTGGAGTTTTGAATTCTAGGTTAACCGGTTTTAGAATGGAGGGATGGTTCAGTGGTGCCTGTAGGTCGCTTTATCTCCTATCTAAAGGCTAGGAAAATGATTTCCAAGGGTTGTATTTACCATTTGGTTAGGGTTAAGGATGTCACATCTGAGACCCTGACCATTCTATTAGTCCCTGTGGTATGTGAATATCCCGAGGTATTTCCAGATGACCTACCAGGTGTTCCTCCCGAGATGGAGATTTACTTTGAGATCGATTTTTTGCCCGACACGTAGCCCATATCAATTCCTCCCTACTTAATGGCCCCACCCAAGCTTAAAGATTTAAAGGAGTAGTTGAAGGATTTGTTGGATATGGGTTTCATTAGACAGAGTAAGTCCCATTGGGGTGCCCCGGTGTTGTTCGTCCAGAAGAAAGATGGTTCTCTTTGGATGTGTATTGACTAAAGGCAGTTGAACATGGTCACCATCAATAATAGATATCTTTTATCAAGGATTGATGATATATTCGATCAGCTTCAGTGCTCCAAATATTTCTCCAAGATAGATCTCAAGTCCGGGTATCATCAGCTCAGGGTTCGGGAGAGTGACATCCCAAAGACTGCTTTCAGAACCTGGTATGGAAATTATGAATTCCTTGTTATGTCTTTTAGACTAACCAATGCCCCTGTAGCTTTTATGGATCTCATGAATAGGGTATTTGAGGCATATTTGGACATGTTGGTCATCGTGTTCATTGACGACATATTAATATACTCTAGGAGCGAGGAGGAGCATGCTGCACACCTGAGGGTAGCACTTCAAACCCTTAAGGATAACTAGCTATAAGCCAAGTTCAGAAAATGTGAGTTCCAGCTGAAACTAGTTGCATTCTTGGGACATGTACTGTCAAGCGAAAGTATAAGGGTGAACTCCCAGAAGATAGAGGCAGTAAAGAACTGGCACAGACCGTTAAACTCTTTTGAGATCAGGAGCTTCTTAGGCTTAGTCGGTTACTAGCGGAGGTTCATGGATGGTTTCTCATCCATTGCAGACCCACTGACTAGATTGACTAAGAAAAAGGTGAAGTTCCAATGGTCGAAGGCTTGTAAGAAGAGCTTCCAGGAATTTAAGGCCAGACTCACTTCAGCACCAATGTTGACTTTACAAGAGGGTACCGATGGCTTTGTGGTATATAGTAATTCTTTGAGAGTTGGATTGGGATGTGTATTGATGCATCATGGGAAAGTCATAGCATATGCTTCCAGACAACTAAAGATTCACGAGAAAAATTACATAACCCATGATGTTGAGTTGGCCGCAGAGGTATTTGCTTTGAAGATATGGTGACACTACTTGTATGGGGTTCATGTCGATGTATTCACGAACCACAAGAGATTACAATATGTGTTCACACAGAAGGAGCTAAATCTTCAGCAAAGGAGGTGGTTGGAGCTACTTATGGACTATGACATGAGTGTCCTTTAACATCGGGGTAAGGACAATGTGGTAGCAGATTCCCTTAGTAGACTTTCCATGGAAAGTGTGTCACATGTGAGTGAAGACAAGAAGGAGTTGGTAACGAAAGTACATCGACTTGCACGGTTGGGAATTAGATTAGTTGGTTCAACCGATGGTGGGGTTGTAGTTCAGAACGGGTCAGAGTCGTCCTTGGTAATGGAGGTGAAGGCTAAACAAAATGAACATCCAATATTGGTAAAGTTGAAAGAAGTTGTTCAAAGTCATAAGGTAGAAGTCTTCTCCAAAGGGGGAGATAGTGTGCTTCGGTACTAGGGTTGCTTATGTGTTCCGAACGTGGGGGATTTGAGGAGTCGAATGTTACAAGAGGCTCATGGACCCAGATATTCTATCCATGTAGGTGCCACCAAAATGTCTCATGCCTTGCTGGAAATCTACTGGTGGAATGCCATGAAGAGGGATATTGTTGAATTTGTAGCTAAGTGCCCGAATTTCCAACAAGTGAAAGTCGAGCATCAGAGACCGGGGGGTGTACTCCAAGATATCAACATTCCTACTTGGAAGTGGGAATAAACAAACATTGTCTTTGTAACAGGTTCACCCCGCACTCGTAGACAGTATGACTCCATTTGGGTCATGGTGGACAGGTTGACCAAAGCTGCTCATTTCCTACCGCTCAAAAGCACCGATTCAGCAGAAGATTATGCTAAATTATACATCTGAGAGTTGGTTAGATTTCATGGAGTGCCCTTGTCCATTATATCTAATAGAGGTACTTAGTTCACCTCTCAGTTCTGGAGATCTTTTCAAAAGCGACCTGGCACCTAGATCAAGCTTAGTGACCTTGGGCAGATTTATATGCCCAAGTGATACTCAAAAGTATCATTTTCGCCTTGTTTATCTAGCAATGTGTATACATTTTCATGTAATTGGTAATAAAATGTGAATTTATACTAACCAACATGATTAACATTATTTTGCAGGTAAAATGTGATTTTGAGAAGCTAAAATGCATGTTGGATGATATCGGAGTTGGACTTGGATGCGAGCAAGGGAAAAGGCATTGGACAACATGAATTAAAGGGGCTCCGTGATGGAGTCGTGTCACGCTGCCATCGCGGAGGCATTCTGCCTGGATGGGAAAATTCACCCAATTTCCAATGGAGGTCCGCGTTTGCTCCGTGGCAGAGAGCCAGTGCTCCGCGATGCACGCCGTGCCACGTTGAGCTTGAATTCCCGGACTCCCAGTCCCAGTGAGGGTCCGCGTTCATGGCGTGTCACGGAGGCAGTGCTCCGCGATGCACTCCGTGACACGGTTCTCATTATTCCGGGAAAAATTCCCAGCAGTATAAATAGAGCACTTAAGTTCATTTTTCATAATTCAGACTTGGTGGAGCAAGGACGTGGGTTACAGGCAGTTGAGAGACGAAAAGTTCAGGGTTTTTTCTCTCTTTCTTTCTTCTTTAATTCAATTGCTTGTATGATTAACACTCGTTTTATGATGACTAATCCACAAATGAGTGGCTAATTCCTCTCCTTGTTGAGGTTATGAACAATTGTGATGAAATTTGATTATTGATTATCTGGTTTTTCATCTTTTCTTCCATGTTGTTCTATTAATTCTTGTTCTTACTGCATTGGTGTGTGGCCTACATTAATGTACATCTAAAAATTCCGGTTTCACTCGAGAGAGCACGAAATTGGAAAGTTGTGAATTAATAGGATATGTTCTTTACTTGATTTGGGAAAATTGGGTCTTGATTTGCTTTCAGGATAGAAATATACCTGAAAGTCGTATTAGTCAATTTAGGAACCGGAATCGTATGGCTAGGACATGAATTGCATTTGATCACAAAAATGTAGACGGATGGTTCATGATTCTTAAGTGAGATTAAATACGAGAGTTTTAATCTCTTGGCAATTGTTCTTGGCTAGCAACAGGAAGAAAAGATTAACCAATTTATGATGATAATCTGTTTCATTACATGTTCGTTTAACCTCAGCATGCTTTCATCCATAGTTCAGATTCAAAGTAGATAATTATTCTTAGTTTTAGTATACAAATTTATAAAACAAACTATTAACTTTTTGGTTACGTTGTTGTCGGCATATTTAGAAGTAAAATATAGTATACTTGAGCAAATTTCACTTAATCCAAGTCTCTGTGGGATCGATACTTGGCTTACTAAAGCCACTTACTACTTGTTCGACCACGTGCACTTGCGTGTCGGTTTTATAACCCACAAAACCAATCGAACAAGTTTTTGGCGCCGTTGCCGGGGACTTGGCAATTGGTGAATTTGTTTTAAGTGTTAAATTACTGTATTTTTATTTTCTTAGTGTTGACAACTTGGTCTTAGCCTGTATTTTGCAGACTTAATTGCTGTGAACACTGGCAAGAGATAAAGAGCTGGTGGAATCTTATATAGAGCCTGAAAGAATATTTCACAGTAAGAGAAGAGAAGCTCTACAAAGAAAGCTGCAGTTGCTCAGACAGACGATCATGGAGCAACAACAGAATCCACCGGTAGCAAGGGCAGTGTTAGTTCCCGAAGAAGCAGCAGCACGGCCGGTTCGCGAGGTGGCAATCCCACATGCCAATAATGTTACATCAAGTATCCGCAAACCAGAGTCTGGAGGGAGATTTGAACTTAAACAAAATATGGTGCAGTTGTTGCACACAAGCGGGCAATTTACTGGTCTCCCTCATGAAGATCCATAACAGCATCTCCAAAACTTTTTGGAGATAAGTGACACTTACATACCCGTTGGAGTGTCACCAGACTATGTCCGGCTTACATTATTTCCATTCTCATTACTAGGAGAAGCCAAGAGGTGGTTGAAAGCTGAGCCACCGAATTCTATTTCTACGTGGGATGATCTTGCATGGAAGTTCTTGATAAGGTTTTTTCCCTCTGGTAAAACAGCAAGACTTAGAAGTCAGATTCTATGTTTCAAACAGAGAGAGGGAGAAAATTTATATCAAGCCTGGGAGAGATTTAAATCGATGTTGCAGGACTGTCCTCATCATCATCAGTCCAATGATGTGTTGGTGCACACATTTATTGAGGGTTTGGAACCCCACACCAAAATATTGCTAGACTCAACAGCTGGAGGGCAAGCACTGGAAAAGACTTATGAGGAGCTGTATACCTTATTGAACCGGATTTCACAGGGCAATCCAGAACGGAATACTGATTCATCAAGAGGTGGGACAAGGAAAGCAGCAGGAGTGCTTGAAGTTGATGGGTTTACAGCTATCGCTGCACAGATAGCTGCATTGCAAAATCAATTGAACAACCACTTCAGCAACATGACGTTGAACCAGCCTCAAGCCCCAGTTAATGCAGTCCAACAGATGTGGTGTGAAGTGTGTGGAAGCAGTGAGCACTCAGTTGAGTGTTGTGGAGCCAATCCAGAGTCGGTAAACTTTGTGGGTAATGCACAAAGGAACCACCAGCAGTATGGTAGTAGCTACAACTCCAATTGGAGGAATCACCCTAATTTCTCATGGGGTAGCAACAACCATCAAGGCCAAAGTTCGGGTCAGGGTGTGCAAAGGAATCAAGGAGGGCAACAGAACTACCAAGCTCAATTCAGAAGCAACAATTTACCTCCTCCACCACCATCAACCAACATTGAGGAGATGTTCAAGACCATGATAGCTAACAAAGCTCAATTGCAGGCTGACTATGTGAAATTGGTAGCCGAAGTGAAAAACAATCACTTAGCTACCAAGGCATTTGAATATCAATTTGGGCAATTTGCTAGTGCCTAAAATACAAGGCCTAGAGGAGGACTGCCAAGCGACACGGATCCCAATCCCAAGCAGGTAAATGCAGTGACCACAAGGAGTGGTTTGCAGCTAAAAGAGGTGGAACCAGAAAGACCACCTCAACATTCGGGAGCAGCAGAAGTTGAGAGGGAGCAAAGTTCGGAAAGGGGGAAGACCAAAGAAGATGAATCAGAAAGACCTCCACCCCCGTTCCCTCAACGACTCAAGAAACACAAGGAGGAGGCGTATTTCAAGAAATTCATGGAGGTGCTTAAACAGGGACATGTTAACTTACCTCTTGTTGATGTCTTGCAGGGAGTGCCGAAATATGCGAAGTACATAAAGGACATTATGGCCAACAAAAGTCGGTTCACTGAGTATGCTACGGTGGCTCTAACGGAGGAGTGCACTTCCCGGATCCAAAATAGACTGCCCACAAAGCTAAAAGACCCTGGGAGTTTTACTATCTAGCTTACTATTGGGCAGAGCATCCGAGCTCGTGGATTGTGTGACTTGGGAGCGAGCATAAATTTGATGCCTTCATCGGTATTCAGAAAGTTGGGTCTAGGGAGTCCTAGACCCACAACGGTAATCTTGCAGTTGGCGGATCGATCCTTAGCTAGGCCGGATGGCATTGTTAAGGACGTTCTGGTGCAAGTTGGCTCCCTAATTTTCTCGGTAGATTTTGTCGTGCTTGATTTTGAACCAGACGCGGAAGTCCCATTTATTTTGGAACGTCCCTTCTTGGCAACTGGGAAAGCACTAATCGACGTAGCTGCGGGGCAACTCACAAAGCGAGCACATGACACAGTAGAGGTGTTCAATGTGTATAAAGCACCCAAGCTCCTGACGGTGCATGAAGAACTCTCGGTGATCAATGTGATTGATCATGGTGATGACAAGCAGATGAAGGATTCCCGAGAGTTAATGGGAAAACCACCGGAAAGGGGTAAGCACTACTGGGGGGGAGGACGATGATCGAGAGAAATCGTCCATCACCCTAGCGGACAATTGAGCTTAAACGACGTCGAGCCGCGACGGTAAACCAGGCGCTACACGGGAGGCAACCCGTGAAATTTTTTTCTTTCATTTTGTAAAGTGTAAATAGATTTTTCTTTTTTTCTTTTTCTTGATTTACTACAAAATTTTTCGTTTTAGTTATTGTTTTTTTTTAGTTAGGTGAAACCTATAATTCTAACCAATTTTGTATAGTGAGATGATTTTCAAGTCAAACGGAGGAAAATGTGCACGGAATCAAGAAGGAAAAGTCGAGGTATGAAAAATTAATAAAAAGTGGAAAACAGTGAGCTGGGGTGTTAGCTCCGTGTCACGGAGGAGGACCTCCGCATTACCCTTCGTGACACGTTGAGGTATAACACGGAAATTTTAAAATTTCCAGAACAGCCTCGCGATGGCTCCGTGTCACGGAGGCAGTGCACCGCGATGCACTCCGTGACACGTTGCCGTGTATATTGCGACGGGTCACACCGGGTCGCCGGGTGACCCGCGCGATTTTCTTCCTTTTTAACCCCGAAACCCTCCCTATTTCCCTCATTTTCTACTCCCTCCACGACCAAACCCCCCAAACACCATCCCCCATCAACATGCCACGACGTAAGGCAACAAATTCATCGAGTTTTCTTCTATTCTTCAACTTCAAGGTATGTTTCCCGATTCCCTCTCAATTTCGTGTTGATTTTCTTCGAAATTAAGCATGGGAGGTGAGCTAAATCTCTTTATGTAGTAATTAAGCATGAATTCAAGTTATTTGGTATTGGTGAATGTTCGGAATGTCGTATGATTGCTTGAACTTGTCGATTGCATAAATTATTCGAATTTGATAGATAAAATCAATTCTAGGGCTTGTTGTTGAATTTGAAGTTGGAAATGTGTTGAAATCGTGAATTCTATGCCGGGTTGTACATGTTGAATGAGATGAGTCGATGTACAAATTGTTAGGATGTTAATAGACGACGGACTCTCGAGTTGGGGGAAATGTTGAAATTTGTAGAAATTGGTTGGTTGGATAGGTTCATGTGTATAAGTTTTTGTTGTTATTTTTGTTTCTTTGTTTTTCTTGGCTAAGTGTGATGGTTAAAATGGAGCGATGGTAGTGATTGTGATTAGCTGCATGAAGTCTGAGTAGTACGCAGAAGTTATACCGTCAAATGTTACGAACGCAGTAAGCATGATTGTATAGTTGGTTGTTTTGTGTAAATAAAGATATTCTTGTCGTATTGTTGTAACCATAGCTAAGGACTAAGTGCGGGGTAACCTAGCGAAACTCGACCTTAGCCGAAGTTAATATCTGTTAGCTTAACATTGATCTTGTTTACTTGGGTTGATAGGTGAAATGGCAAGCCGGCAAGATAAAGGAAAAGGCGCGTCAACTTCAGGCGCCGGAAGAAAACGGATCAGACTGGGCACAGCAGTCCCAGCTGCACCAGCAGTTCCAAGCGGCCAACGCCGCCAGTACGGAATGAGATGGGTGACCGATGGGGAAAAAGTGGTACGCGAAGCATAAGGAAAATAAATATTTCCCTGAGGAGCATATAGCACGGGAACCATTGGCACAGGAGTTCCCCAGAATGGTTCACCGGATTGAGGCAGCTGGGCTCAAGTTCATCTTTGAGGAGCCCAAAGAATGCAATCTGCACTTGGTTCGGGAGTTCTATGCCAATTGGAACCCGATGATCAGGAGTCACACCATCAAGATCAGAGGGCAAATAGTAACTCTGGAGTCCCACCACCTCAATGCCATCATAGGAGCTCGGGACACAGACGCCCACGTCCTCCGACAGCTGAACATTACCCCACCGTATGCGGACATCAGACGCACACTGTGTTTTGCCCGATCAACAGCTAGATGGAGGAGGCACAAAGAGAGGGGCTACCATCAGACTCTGTCCTATTCACAGATGAACAGGGAAGCCTGAATATGTCTGAAGAAAGTCTGCTCATGCCTTATCCCGGGGGTACATATGACTGATGTAACCCGGGATCGTGTTTGCCTGGTGTACGCCCTGATGAAAGGGCTGGAGATCAATGTAGAGGCAGTTATTATTTCCGCCATGAAGAGAGCCCGGTTGCACCAGGGGCACAGGTATGGTTTTGGTGGACTACTGACCACCTTTCTCAGGGGCCTCGATGTAGAGGAGGAGGCCCTCGATTATATCCCGCAGTTGGAGCGGCGGGCCTTAGACGTTACTAAAACTAAGGCTCCCGACACTACCCACGGGCCAGTGCTTACACTTGGCGAGCGACATGCTCGTGATGACCAGTACATGGCACGGATGTATGGGATGCAGATGCTCCAGCTAAGGATAGGTGGGAGGCCGGCGACAGAGGAGGAGCTATGGCAGCTCGAGCTAGACTACCCTTTTGGCGAAAACGCCAGGGCTCTATGCCGAGTAGGGCCAGCATTTGTAGAGCCCACAGATGATGACGTCCCCACGGATGAGGAGACGCGTCGGGAGGACTCCGATGTGGAGTCTGATGATGACGACGAAGGCGACTCAGATATGGGAGATGAAGTAGCAGCACCCGACGAAGAAGTGGAATACTTTGACTGATCAGGGAGTTCCACCACCCGAATTTGTGCTATTTTGACTTTTTGTGAACACTGGGGACAGTGTTCGGACTAAGTGTGGGGTGGGAGTAGTTAGGTGTTGGGCTGGGCTGTTTTGTTGTATGCTCTATTCTGTTAGCATGTATGTTGTGTGTCCCTGTGTTTGTGAATTTTCAAATTGTTCTGTTTCAAATTGTTCCGTGTTTGTAAATATTTGTGAAATTGATGTGTGTTGCTGAATGGTTGTTAGCTGATTCTGATTCTGTATATATTTTTGTTATTTTGTTATCGAAATGATCAATTTTTTTAAAAAAATTTTAAAATTTATAAAATATCTTGTAAATAATTTTTCTATAGAAATAATCGATATTTTCGACATTTTTTTATTTTGGGATTCTCGGCGTTTGTTTTTGGTTCTTTTACCGAGAATGGTCCCATTGAACCGACGTCTTAAGTAGTGACCATTCACTATGATGGATGGATAACGACCGTCTTAAGGGAAATGTAGTCGTTAGGAGTAGTTTTTTTCTCAATTATTTTTTTTTAGTTTTTCTTTGGTGGATTGCATCCCAGAACCTGTAGTTACACTATGGTTGTGAAATTTTGGTTGCGTGTTGTACATGATAATCAAAATGCAAAGGTGATTCGTATGAAAGCATGCAAAATTTGTAAATATGTTGAGATACCTAGGCTGTAGAGTTTGATTCATTGTGATTGAGGCTTAATGTTTGAATTCATGTAATTAGCTGATTGGAGAGTCTGTGAATACATTTTGAATCGAGCATGTGCATAAAGTGTGAAGTGAGGTGTTGACATTCCATGCTATTGTGAAGTGTCTAGAACTTGCCTGGTGTGTGTACAAAACGAAATGAAGGAGGTGTATTGTAGGAAAGGATGTAGGCTTTTCTTTGTTTTAACCGAGAGTTTCTATTTTTTTCTTGTCATACCCCCCTTTCTGTGATTGTATACACTAGTCAGCCCGTTGAGCCTTTAGCCGATTGTTTTCTTTCTTTTGTCCAAAAAGTGTAAACTGAGCTTAGTTCCTTCCTTTCATTAGCCGTAAAGTCTATACAAAACTCTTAAGCGCTTAAGAAGAGAAAATCATTTTCCCAAAGTGTCAAAGGGTGAGAACGGTGAAAAGAAAAAGAAAAGCAAAGTGAGAAAAGGAAAAGAAAAGGTTGAAGGTGCACTGGTTATAAATAAACGATAATGAAGGTGCATGAATAATCTTTGTTATTGTGGCAAGTGTGCTTAATAAAATGGGCCATACTAAAGAAAATCATCAAGAATGGGATGATGAAAAAAAAAAGAGAGAAACAATGTCCATGAGTTGATGGGATGTGTTGAAAAGGCGCTTAAGGATGCTAGTGGCTATTATTGGCTAATCCAATATTTACTAGTTCCATAGCTTCCATTACAACCCATTAAAGTCCTATGTGATCTTATATCGCACTTCTTTATATTAGTGGAGTAATACACTAAGGGCAAGCTTATGGGTCATGACATGATGCATGTGAATTCTTTTGGGAGAGAGAGTGAAATTGTGTGTACATGCCCCTGTTTGAATGTTTGTTTGTCATATGAGCAAAAAAAGGGGAAGATTATCTTGAGTTGTGAAAGCACATGCTTGATGGAAGATTCATTTTCGTGTCGGATATCTTGATCAGCTGATTTGCATGAGTTTGCCGATATCGAGAGTCGATTCTTAAAGTCTAGGAGGTCTTAATGTATTGAAGGTCATTGCATTGATAAGACCATGCATGTTTTCTTGATGATTTGCTGTATTGAGTAATCGGTATGACCGTAGCTTGAATTGTCGTACCATAGTAGCGAGGTTGGGATGTAAATTGCATGAATTGTATGTTTGTTATTCGAGGACGAACAAGGATTTAAGTGTGGGGTAAGTGATCTTGGGCAGATTTATATGCCCATGTGATACTCAAAAGCATCATTTTCGCCTTGTTTATCTAGCAATGTGTATACATTTTCATGTAATTTGTAATAAAATGTGAATTTATACTAACCAACATGATTAGCATTGTTTTGCAGGTAAAATGTGATTTCGAGAAGCTAAAATGCATGTTGGATGATATCGGAGTTGGACTTGGATGCGAGCAAGGGAAAACGCATTGGACAGCATGAATTAAAGGGGCTCCGCGATGGAGCCGTGTCACGCTGCCATCGCGGAGGCATTCTGCCTGGATGGGAAAATTCACCCAATTTCCAGTGGAGGTCCGCGTTTGCTCCGTGGCACGGAGCCAGTGCTCCGCGATGCACGCCATGCCACGTTGAGCTTGAATTCCTGGACCCCCAATTCCAGTGAGGGTCCGCGTTCATGGCGTGTCACGGAGGCAGTGCTCCGCGATGCACTTCGTGACACGTTGCTCATTATTCCGGGAAAAATTCCCAGCAGTATAAATAGAGCACTTAAGTTCATTTTTCATAATTCAGACTTGGTGGAGCAAGGACGTGGGTTATAGGCAGTTGAGAGACAAAAAGTTTAGGGTTTTTTCTCTCTTTCTTTCTTCTTTAATTCAATTGCTTGTATGATTAACACTCGTTTTATGATGACTAATCCACAAATGAGTGGCTAATTCCTCTCCTTGCTGAGGTTATGAACAATTGTGATGAAATTTAATTATTGATTATCTGGTTTTTCATCTTTTCTTCCATGTTGTTCTATTAATTCTTGTTCTTACTGCATTGGTGTGTGGCCTACATTAATGTACATCTAAAAAGTCCGGTTTCACTCGAGAGAGCACGAAATTGGAAAGTTGTGAATTAATAGGATATGTTCTTTACTTGATTTGGGAAAATTGGGTCTTGATTTGCTTTCAGGATAGAAATATACCTGAAAGTCGTATTAGTCAATTTAGGAACCGGAATCGTATGGCTAGGACATGAATTGCATTTGATCACAGAAATGTAGATGGATGGTTCATGATTCTTAAGTGAGATTAAATACGAGAGTTTTAATCTCTTGGCAATTGTTCTTGGCTAGAAACAGGAAGAAAAGATTAACCAATTTATGATGATAATCAGTTTCATTACATGTTCGTTTAACCTCAGCATGCTTTCATCCATAGTTCAGATTCAAAGTAGATAATTATTCTTAGTTTTAGTATAAAAATTTATAAAACAAACTATTAACTTTTTGGTTACGTTGTTGTCGGCATATTTAGAAGTAAAATATAGTATACTTGAGCAAATTGCACTTAATCCAAGTCTCTGTGGGATCGATACTTGGCTTACTAAAGCCACTTACTACTTGTTCGACCACGTGCACTTGCGTGTCGGTTTTATAACCCACAAAACCAACCGACCACTTAGCACGACATTTCATCCACAAAAAGATAGTCAAGCGAAGTGAACTATCTAGACTCTTCAGGACATGTTGAGAGCTTTTGTTATTGACATCAAGGGATGTTGGGACAAGAATTCACCTCTTATTGAGTTTGCCCACAACAACAGCTATCATTCTAACATTAAGATGGCACCGTTCGAGGCTCTTTACGGGAAAAGGTGTAGATCGCCCATTGGGTTTTTTGAAGTCGGTGAGGCTTCTTTAGTGGGTCCAGATTTAGTCCATGAGGCTACAGAGAAAGTTCAGTTAATAAAAGAAAGGATGAAAATGGCTCAAAGTCGCCAAAAGTCTGATGCGTATGAAAGGAGAAGAGAGATTGACTTCGAGATCGACGATCGGGTGTTTCTGAAGGTATCTCCCATGAAGGGAGTAATGAGATTAGGAAAGAAAGGAAACTCAGCCCCCGCTATATTGGCCCATATTGGATTGTGAGACGAGTGGGTAAGGTAGCTTATGAGTTAGAGTTACCTTCAGAGTTGGCTTTAGTTCATCCTGTATTTCATGTATCGCTCTTGAAAAGTGTATGGGAGATCCGGCCTTGGTGGTTCCGGTGGAAAGTGTTGGCGTGAAGGATAGCCTCAATAATGAATAAATCCTTGTTGCAATCTTGGATCGTCAGGTTTGAAGGTTGAGGAACAAGGAAGTAGCTTCAGTAAAGGTGTTATGGATAAATCAACATATTGAGGGAGCTACATGGGAAGCTGAAGCGGATATGATCGCTAAATACCCCCACCTTTTCCCTACCAGCTCAGTTTCAGTTTGAGGTATCAGATTTTGCACTAAACCTCTAATTAGTTTTTCATGTTCCATTCATGCGTGCAAGTTTGTTTTATGATATGATATATGTATGTGATGTCTGAATCCAGTCCAGCTATGGAGTTCTTTTCAGGGGTAGTGATTCCATTAAGTTTCGGCTTAAATGATCAATACTTGCATATGGTAATTGTATGTTTCTAGTTGCTGCTTGTTTCCTATGTTCGTGGTTGAATATTTCTAAGGGGGAGATATTTTAATACCCTGGAAGGGCCTAAGATTAGACCCAGGAATTGAAGTTGGAAACTGCAGAAAAACCTGGAATTTTTCACCAGGACGACTCGAGGTACGAATCGTGGTGAGGACCTACAACTCGTGAATCTAGTTGTGATAAACTTCGGGAGTTTGATATCATATATCGGGTGGTCCTATCAATCGTGATGAGTAGGTACGACTTGTGGTCGTGGTTGATGTACTCGCAAGTGTACGGGTCGTATAAGTAATATAGTGGCCCTTTTTTAGAGCTGAATGTCGAACCCACATGGACTGGACAAATTCAGCTAATTATAAAGTTCAAGTGTGATATTAAATGCCGCAAGTGTAGATTATAGACTTTTTCGATAAATTTAATTAAGTCTAAATGTGGTCAACGAAATACTCTAAATTCATTCAAGGAGCAACTACAGTTAAAGCCGGATAATCATGCGATACTACGATCTGCATTGGTTTAAGCATGAAATTATCAATTGTCGTATCACATAATTAGAATTGCATGTTCATGGTCTTCCGAACCTCTAAACACGACAAACTAGCCTCACTACTACATCATTGAGCGAGGATGTTATTTCTAGTTCGCGGGCAATTTACTACGTGGATGTAATTTATGGGGTTTATGCCATTGATTTGGGTACTTCCGTACCTCCAACCATTTAACCAATCATAGCTTCACAACTAGTCCTTCAAGTTGTGGAGTGAGATTCTAATTTGGTGTCTTTCTATCTTCCCATTTTATCAACCAAGCAAGGTATTAGGTATATTCCTATCCTAACCACAAATTATATCGTGAGATACGATCTTTCTCCCTAAATTCTTTTGTTCTTTCCTAGGTTATCTTTCTCAAGCATTTACCTAAGCTTAGCACGTGTGTTTTCATGGTGATCAATCATAAAAACAACCATAATTAAGAATGCATGACAAAACAACAATCAATAACTTAATTCCAAAATAAATTCGTAAAAACACAATCATAACTCATGGCTTCAACCCTAGAGGAAGGGGTCTAGCCACTCATTTTCATAAAATTACAAGAAAACATAGTTAAAGTAACATACTTACAAGAATTGGTAGAAGAGAAGATGAAATTGATGAACCCTAGGTGAGTTCTCCCACTTCTCCTTCACTCCAAGGTGTTTTTTAAGAATAAAATCGTGACAAAACGATTTTAGGAGCTAAGGGACCTATTTATAGTAAATGAGAGATGTATAAAATTATGCCCGGCGAGGAATAGCTCCGTTTCATGGAGGTTATCGCGCCAATATGCCTCTGTGACACAGAGGCTTCGCGGACGCACACTGGAAACTCACAAAATCGTCATTAGGCAGCCCCTTGCCGCATTTGCAACGTGTCACGCTGCTTGTGCAGCACGCTAGGTGGCGTGTCACAGCCTTGGTCACGCAGCCTTCCTACCGTGGCACGTTGCCAACGCGCAGGTGGCCTGTTTCGCGTATCCTCCTTGCCGACGTTCGCGTTTTAATTCCGATTCCATGCCTCCACTTCACCAACTCATGGATTAGTCCCTCAAATTCATTTTAAACCTACAAAAACGAGAACTAATCATGTTGGTTGGTGTATACATTCACATATACATAAAATTACATGAGAATGCATATAATTAAGTCTATAAACAAGGCAAAACTAAGTTATAATGCATCACTCGAGCATGTTGTTTTGCCCGAGATAATCTACCCCACACTTAATGCCTTGTTCGTCCTCGAACAACCCTTTTACATCTCATGTAAATGAAGACTCATACATAACTTATTTAGCAAGACAATTCAAGATACGGCTATAATGATTATTTAAGATAGCTAGTGAAAAATAGAGCATGCACTATTTAATCAATGAAATGATATACAACTCTGTTAAGACTTCCTAACCTCAAGAATCGACTCTCAATTTTCGCAAACTCGTGCAAATCAACCGATCAAGAAATCCAACATGAATGTTATCTCTCATTAAACATGTGCCCTCACAACAAGAGAGTTACCCATTTTTATTCACACATTTTCAAATCACAACAAGTATGGGTATATGAATAAAATTACGCTCGCTCTCTCGAAGAATTCACATGCTTCATGTAGTGACCCATAAGCTTGCCCTTAGTGTTTTACTCCACTAATTTAAGGATGTATGAACGTAAGATCAAATAGGACTTAACGGGTTGTAATGTAAGCTAAGAGACAGGTAGGTACTATTCTGACCAGTAATAGTGGCTATCTTTCCCAAGCGCTTTTAATAACTTCAACCTTCATTAAGGGCATCTCTTCTCTTACTTCACCCTCATTCTTTTCAATCCTGAATTTTTTTTTCTTGTTCCCATTTCTTTAAGCACACTTAGCTTATTAATAAGAAGTACTTAAACAAATTTTTCAGTCATTTATTTTCTTACTGCCTACTAATAATTAACCATTTTCACACAAGTGCACCTTTGTCCTTTTCTCAACTTCCACAACTCCTACTTTTCCTTCTTTTTCACGCTTCTCACTCCTTCACTCTTTGAAATTTTTCACTTAAGTGCTTCGGAGTTTTGGATCCAATTCAAAGCTAATGAAAGAAAAGGATTAAGCTTATGTTGTAGCTATCAAAGAATAGGCTCAAGGCTCAATGGGGCTAACTAGGATTAAATATTCAAGGTAGGTAAAGTGAGGATTAAATACTTGGCTCATTCCAAGAAATGCCTAAATCATTTCCTACACTCTACATCCCTCATTTCGTTTTATATACACACCAGACAAGTTCTAGACACTCCACAATATCATGGAATATTCAAAAATCTTACACTCACAACACATGCTCAATTCAAGACACATCCAGTAGACTCTTAACTCAGCTAATCACAAGAATTCAAAATTAAGCTTCAATCACATCGAGTCAAATTCAAGAGCCTAAGGGTCTCAAACAAAGTTTTAAACTTCTTAAATGCTTCAACACTAACCACACTTGCATCTTATAATCATGTATAGCACATAACAAGAACATCAAGCCATCAATTAGCTACGGGTTCAAAAACCAAAACCTATTGACTAATTTTCCTCAAGACGGTCGTCATCCATCCATCGTCAGAAACAGTCCCTAATTATGACTAAAAACACTATATACAGACAAAGAAAATTATTATTCTTTAGTTCGAAGACCCCCGGCCAGAAAAGAACCGAAAAGAAAAACCAATGGGTTGATGAAGTCATGCTTGACTCACAAAAATTTTTCAAATATTTCTCACAAGCATTACATTCACCAAATATTGTTAAGCACAAAAAAATTTGAAATTTCCTTTGAAATTTTCCTCACCCCACAATTGAATCATGTTATTTCCTCATAGCATCAAATTAACATTTACAGAGGGTGAGAAATACTCCCTGAGGCCTTTAGGCCTAGCTAACAGCATGTTTATCTTTTACATATGCCCAATTGTGTGCTTGACCCCACACTTTTTATCGTCCATGCTTCTTAGCTTCCTCCTCTAAGGGTACTCAGACTTCCCCTCTGCCTGTGCTCAACTTTCCACCAAAAACACACAAGTTGAAAATAAACAAGAATCAACTCAAATGCAAGAAATTAAAATGGTACCACCTTGGGTTACCTCCCAAGCAGCGCCTAATTTTACGTCGCGGCACGACGTGGACTATCCTTTTCAGGATATCCTCATACCTGAGTTCCCTTTTGAGAACAATCTCCTTTTCTTTTGGTTTTTAGAGGAAACAGCATCCACTTTGTTCCTCTCTTCCTCCGACTTCTTCACACTCTGAAGCCCCTTATCAGACTCAGGCTGAACATTTATCATTACCTTTGGCCATGGACCTAATGAATCCCCCACCCCACACTCATCCTCTGACAACACACTAACCTTACAAAGGTTTCTGTAGTGTGTGGATGGGTTCATTTCTTGGTATACTCGGAAGAGTTCTTCTTCATCCTCGACCCTCATTTTCAGGGTCCCTACTCTCAAGTCAATTACCGCTCCTCCGGTGGACAAGAATGGCCGTCCCAAGATTAAGGGTACCTGGTCATCAACATGAAAATGTAATATAATAAAATCAGCAGGTATAATAAACTTACCTACTTTGATGAGAAGGTCCTCTATTATTCCATCAGGTGCCACTCGCGACTTATCCTCCAATTGCAGCATCAACCTTGTTGGCCTCGGTTCTCCCAACCCCAGGGTGTTAAATAAAGATAGGGGCATTAGATTAACTGCTGCCCCTAGATCACACAAAGCTCGTAGCACCTCAACTTTACCAATGTATGGGGAGGGTAAAACTCCCTTGGTCTTTGAGCTTTTTTGAAATTTTGCTTAATACCCCGTGACTGCACTCCTCAGTCAGTGCTACCGTCTGGACATCTACCAATCTGACTTTGTTAGCTATCACGTCTTTCAAGTATTTAGCACACTTGGGCATTCCCTGCAAAACATCAATTAGAGACAAATTTATGTGATGTTCTTTGAAAATCTCAATGAACATTTTGAAGCATTCCTCCTCCCTGCTCTTTCTGAATCTCTGAGGGAATGGTGGTGGTGGTATTTGTGCTGGCTGCAATAAAGATTGTGCATTTTGTTGCAAAACACTCTAATTTTCTCCCTTATCATTGGATTGTCCTGGTCTAACTAACTCCGGCTGCACCTCATTTCGCTTCTCTTTAGGTACTGCATCAACTAATTGCTTGCCGCTTCTCAGACTAATGGCACTGACCTGCCGGGGGTTAGGATCTGTGTCACTTGGTAGTCCTCCCTATAGTCTCATGTTTTGAGCGGCTGCTATCTGACCCATCTGCTTTTCTAGATTGCGGGTGGCCACTTGCTGATTCTTCAAGTTTGATGCCATCCTCGCCTGATTTTCTGCTAACTGAGTCTGGGTCTCCATGATTTTCTGCAACGTTTCCTCAATGTTGCTGCTCAACTGGCCATCATTCTGCCTATTATGCTGATACTGCTGTTGTTGAGGTTGCTGATAACTTTGCTTTTGTTTCCACCCCATGAAAAATTCGGGTGGCTCTGCCAATTCTTGTTGTAATTGTTTCCAAAATTTTGATTGTTCCTCTGCACATTACCAACAAAATTGACTGATTCTAGATTGGCTCCACAATATTCTGCATTGTGCCCATTATTTCCATAAATTTCACACCAACTTGGAGCTTGCAGAACTGCATTAACCTGACCCTGCTGTTGGTTCATACTCAGTTTATTGAATTGAGTCATCATCTGATGCTAGAACGAAGCTAACTGTGCCGCCAAGGCATTCATACTATCTACCTCTATCAACCCTGCTCTCTTTCCTTCCCCTCTTGATGATTCACTGTGCCACTTTGGATTTCCCTGTGCAATTCTGTTCAACAGCGTGTACAACTCATCATAAGTCTTCTCTAAGGCTTGCCCACCCGATGCAGAGTCTAGTAAAATTTTAGTGTGTGGGTCTAGACTTTCTACAAAGGTATGAGCCAACACTTCATTCGATTGCTGGTGATGGGGAAAGTCTCTCAATAATGACTTGAATCTTTCCCAAGCCAAATATAAATTCTCATCAGGCCTCTGCTTGAAACTCAGTATTTCACTTCTCAACTTTGCAGTCTTGCCTGAAGGAAAAAATTTGATAAGGAACTTCTTTGCCAAATCATTCCATGAAGTTATGGAGTTTGGTGGCTCAGCTTTCAACCACTTTTTTGCCTCTCCCAACAATGAAAATGGGAAGAGGGTTAGTCGGACATAATCTGTGGATACGACGGTGGGGACAAACGTGTCACTAATCTCAAGAAAGTTCTATAAGTGCTACTGCGGGTCCTCATGTGTCATCCCAGTTAATTGACCACTAGAATGTAATAGATGCACCATGTTCTGCTTCAATTCAATGTTCCCTCCATGCTCCGGTTTACGAATACTAGAGTTCACATTAGTCACTTGTGGGATTACCACTTCGCGAGCTGGTCTAGCTGCCATTGCTTCCGGTGACAATTGTGCTTCTCCTGCGGGTGGTTGTTGTTGTACCTTTTCTTGAGGTCTTTTCAGCATTTGCTCCTCTCCTTCGCAAATGAATTTGATGTTCTAGTTCAAGCAATGGTTCCACAAGCTCTCTATTCCTATCCAGCTCGGCAAGACAACCTGTCACATGCAATAAGTAAGACTAAGACCAAGTTTCTCAACACTTAAGGAAATTTAAAAATCATACAAAAAATAGACAAATTCACTAAACTTTGTCGAGTCCCCGACAACGGCGCCAAAAACTTGATGTGCTCGCAAGTGTACGGGTCGTACAAGTAATATAGTGGCCCTTTTTTAGAGCCGAATGTAGAACCCACATGGACTGGACAAATTCAGCTAATTATAAAGTTCAAGTGTGATATTAAATGCCGCAGGTGTAGATTATAGACTTTTTCGAGAAATTTAATTAAGTCTAAATGTGGTCAACAAAATACTCTAAATTCATTCAAGGAGCAACTAGAGTTAAAGCCGGATAATCATGCGATACTACGATCTGCATTGGTTTAAGCATGAAACTATCAATTGTTGTATCACATAATTAGAATTGCATGTTCATGGTCTTCCAAACCTCTAAACACGACAAACTAGCCTCACTACTACATCATTGAGCGAGGATGTTATTTCTAGTTCGCGGGCAATTTACTACGTGGATGTGGTTTATGGGGTTTATGCCATTGATTTGGGTACTTCCGTACCTCCAACCATTTAACCAATCTTAGCTTCACAACTACTCCTTTGAGTGGTGGAGTGCGATTCTAAGTTGGTGTCTTTCTATCTTCCCATTTTATCAACCAAGCAAGGTATTAGGTATATTCCTATCCTAACCACAAATTATATCGTGAGATACAATCTTTCTCCCTACATTCTTTTGTTCTTGCCTAGGTTATCTTTCTCAAGCATTTACCTAAGATTAACACGTGTGTTTTCATGGTGATCAATCATAAAAATAACCATAATTAAGAATGCAAGACAAAACAACAATCAATAACTTAATTCCAAAACAAATTCGTAAAAACACAATCATAACTCATGGCTTAAACCCTAGAGCAAGGGGTCTAGCCACTCATGTTTGTAAAATTACAAGAAAACATAGTTAAAGTAACATACTTACAAGAATTGGTAGAAGAGAAGATGAAATTGATGAACCCTAGGTGAGTTCTCCCACTTCTCCCTTCACTCCTAGGTGGTTTTTCAGAATAAAATCATGACAAAATGATTTTAGGAGCTAAGGGACCTATTTATAGCAAATGAGAGATGTATAAAATTATGCACGGCATGGAATAGCTCCGTATCGCAAAGGTTATCATGCCAATATGCCTCTGTAACATGGAGGCATTGCGGACGCACACTGGAAACTCACAAAACCGTCGCCAGCCAGCCGCTTGCCGCGTTGGCAGCGTGTCACGCTGCTTGTGTAGCACACTAGGTGGCGTGTCATGGCCTTGGTCGCGCAGCCTGCCTGCCGTGGCACATTGCCAACACGCAGGTGGCCTATTTCGCGCATCCTCCTTGCCGACGTTCGTGTTTTAATTCTGATTCCATGCCTCCACTTCACCAACTCATGGATTAGTCTCTCAAATTCATTTTTTACCTACAAAAACAAGAACTAATCATGTTGGATAGCGTATATATTCACATTTACATAAAATTACATGAGAATGCATATAATTAAGTTGATAAACAAGACAAAACTAAGTTATAAAGCATCATTCGGGCATGCTATTTTGCCCGAGATCAGTGATGAAATTCTCAATGGTGCCAGAGTGAGTCGTAACGGGTCATGGTACGACTCATAGAATGTAGCAATGAGTCGTGATTAAGTCATATTTGGTATGGGTGGATGGTACCACCACTGACATTATGACCCGTAGGATGGTACTACGAGTCGTGGTATGCAATTCGTGGACAGATTCAGAAGATTGAAAAGTGGTAAGGTGACCACTACAGGTGAACACGGGTCATGACTTCGTGGTACGAGTCATGGTCGGGGCCAGATCTGGTTTTCAGGGAAATTTCATTAAGGGAAAATTTGACTTTTCTACGCTTTTGGACCCTAAACCACGTTGTTTTGAGGTCGGGATAGGATCTTTTAAGGAGGAAAAACTCATGCTAGGTCTCATTTGGCATTTGCAAGAACTAGAGAAGGGAGTAGGAGGAGATTCAAGGGTTCTTCTTCAATTCTTCAAGTTTCCACCTAGGGTTTTTCAAGGGAGTTAAGAAGCAAGTAATTCCAGGTAGGTGAGGTTTTGAATGGGTATTTTAGTCCCTACCTATGCACAATTTCTCCTTAATTCTATGTTTGAATTTACCAAAACTTCATGGGTCTTTTTCAAATTGCATGATTCTTTAAAAACTGGAATGAGCCTGTTGTACTATGCCTAACTTATGAATTACGAATTTAAGTGGGCTGATTTCACTTGTTTATTCAATATATAATCTAACCTCTAAAAGTATAGATGCCCACTTATGAGGAATTTTTTTTTAAAGTTCATGGTCATGATGATTCCGCAAGCATAATACGAATTTTCTTAAATTTTAAGCATGTCTTCAAGTCTTCAACCACTCATGTTATTATAATCATGTTTCCTATAAATTTAAGCATTTCATGTATGATTGAAAATATGGGAAATACCCACATGTCTCTTATGATTTATGAACTAGGATTTTGGCCGATTCACGGGCCCAATTCCATGGCTAGTATTACAAAGTCTCAAGCATGTTATGATTCTCATGATTTAACCATCCATGCATGTCATGTATGAATTTCTATGAGCACATTGCATATTTTGGGAGTAGTACTTAATACCGAGTAGGTTCGGGGCCTAGGTCATGCCCCGAATCTCAGAACTACATGCCACCGTAGGGTAATCTTGGGAACTCCTCAGTGACTGTCTCCTATGCCCTACGGGGTCTTCACGAGTGATTTCACGCCTTTCACGGTTCGTACACTTGGTAAGGTATGAACGACCTCCCGACTAGGTTTACAGGTCGAGCTCTATGTGTTCTCGTATGGGGTATGTCGGTTTTAGAAATATCCCATTGTTCCTCATGGTTTTAATGCATGTATGATTATGTTCTTTTGGCTCAAGTTATGATTTGTGAAATGTTTTTCTCACATATTACGACTATGACAAGTTTACAAATATTCTGGAAATCTTGAGCCTTACGATATACTTACAATTTCAGTCTTATGATCATGATGTCCCCACTCCAATAATTTTTATGTTTTCAAGTAAGTTTTTGCATACCTTACATATTCGGTACCTTCGAAGTACTGACCCACATATTTTTAGGATCTGGTTTGCAGGTTCAATATCGTTCCTTGCTTGCTTTTAGTTCTACTCTAAGCTTTCAGTGGTGAGTCCTCATGATTCGAGGACTTCATGTTTGGACCTTGTTTATCTGTTGTTTTTCAGAATGTTGGGGTTAGTTGGGGTCTTGTCCCTTAAACCCGTCTATTATGATTAGAGGCTTTCAGACTTAATTTTAGTATTCCGCTATTTATGCTTTGATTATGTATTACCTTTTCTTATATTTCACGTCACGCTTCATTTAAATTCATGATTTTTAAGATAAGTCTTCCGCCTTATTTGTATGAATTAGATATATGCTCACCCCATGGGTTGACTTGGAGTCTTTCGGGGCTCCTTGTCCCATGTATACGATCTGGGTGTACTCCGAGGTCGTGAAAAGAACTCTCAAGTTACCCCTATAAGGTTGCTTGACCCCAAGTTGACCGTGGTTAAGCCTAGCTTCCTCAAAGCTCATAAATTCAACCAAAGGTTTGAATAACCTCGTAAACCATGCAAACTACCCAACTAAATCATAAATCACCATCCGAAACCAACAAAGCTTTCCGAATCTGAATTTGAGCCTGACTTGGATTGTTGACTTTGGTCAACTGCTCACACTTCAAACCCTTCAAAATCGAAAATCTCACCCAATCATCATTATGTCATCTCGGGAACGATATCATGCACCTCCGCAAATCATGAATAGCAGAATAAAGAAAGGGAAAGGTTCAGTCCTAGAAAAACGGAACGACAATCACAAAATGACCATGTGGGTTGTTGCACTTCCTGGCTTGGCTAATACCTGTGCTTCCTGAACCTTCACATACCCGACACCTATGGCGGGGATAAAGAGTTATCCTGAACGTACACATCTTAAAAGAGTTATCCTGAACGTACACATCTTAACCATCATTTCCATCATGGGAAACATCCATAGGGTTTAGAGCAAGGGAATCATGAACACGAATTGTTTAGGAAATCTAAGTTTGGAATATACCTGATATAGCACGATCTTATGAGCTGATCACATACAATACGAGAGTCATGACATAAAGCTGAACAGATAATATTGGGATCACTGACTGACGGGGGTTTTCTATCATCTTAGGGTTCTAAACATAAGTATAAGTCGACTGTAGAATCGAGCGATACATAAGGGAACATTTAAAAGAGAGAGAATGGACTACGCCCAGGTGCTATATATAGAACTTCCTTACTAGAAAACTCAAGACCTGACTAGGACCTGCACTTACCATTTCCTTTCCTTCCGCGAAATATATCTCATCTTAAAATACACAAAGGGATTTGTACCTCTTATAGTAGTTCTCGGAACCAACAATCATAGTAGGTTTGAGGGGAAAACTTATAAGATACTGGGACTATATCTAAGGCTGACTGCCACTGGCTCTTGGTAACCTATGCTACTGGGGTAGGCAATTTGCTAGAGCTGTTGGTCCGGTGATTGGCACACCGGCTCTGCCCTCGGCCTGCTTGACAAAAGGGAAATTCCTATGCATGTTCCCGGCCTCCCTACATCTGTAACAAGAATCAGAACCTGCCAAACACCAACCTACGTGTGCTCTACCACATTTCTGGCATACTGACTAACTAGATAGGACTGTTGGAGGGGGATTTGGGGCACAGCCTCTCTGGCTATCTTTCTTGGTCGTGGGACTATCCTTGTGCTTGTGCCTAGAATGACCACAATAGAAGCATACATCTGAACCCACCAGGAACCTTCCTAGGTGGTTCTTCTTCCGACGCCTTTAAAGTTGATAAATTATCTCCGTCACCCAGGGCTTGTACCCTCAATCTTGAGCTAGTGACTTCTGACGGGGTTGAGAGCAACTCCTATTACTCGACCATTGCTGGGAGCTCTCCAAGTCCTCGGTCCTGGGCCATTTGGTCCTCCTTTTTCCCTCTTGCACTCTCCACCCAAAATCGAATCACCACACTTAGGCGGGCTCCTCTTCATGAGTTCTTGAACCTTAGTAGCCGCCGCCTCTCCGATAGGGTTCACAGGTGCAATAGCTTGTTGGTTAGGCTGGGTGATCATGGCCCGTATCGATACTCGGACTGCGGCCCTGAGTTCTTCATCCGTAACCTACCCGAACATAGGACTCATTAGGGTTGGCTGACTCCCGTGGTTGTTTTGAGACGACATGATTCTACACACACATTTAGCTTGAGTTAGAGAAAGGGAGAGAGTCGAACTCATGGCACTAAATGGAGTCATAAAAGAAGGGAACATTTCCTAAACGTCTCATAGCCTCTTCGTCATAAGTGTGGTGCGCTTCACACCCATGAAAAAGACTCTTCTTAACGCGACTTTCAGACACCCTAGGACACTTCAAACCTATTGCTCTGATACCAAGTTTGTCACGACCCAAACGGATGCCCGGATTGCAACACGGGACAAGGAAACCCGAGGGACCCTAAGTCAACCCATGGCATAAGCGTACATCTAACTCGATTAATAAAACTGAAGAATCATCAGGATAATCATAGCGGAAGTCTAGATTAAACATAACATCAATATACACCAATCTGAAGCTAAATACATCCATATGTCTGAAAAGCCTTTAAACATGACGAGTTGATGGGACAAGACCCCCAACTAACTCAACAAAACTGAAACTGAAAATACATAGGGAAAATCTAAATAAGTCCAGTCCAAGGGAGATGAGGACACACCAAATAGTAAGATGCTAACCCTGGAAACCGACTATGAATTGAGCTAGGCCTGAGAACTGGGTCCTCTATCATGAAACGATACAACATAGAGTATGCAGTCAGTACTTGGAATGTACCGAGTATGCAAGGTAAGTAAAACCGCTTAGATAAGTAAAATTATTTAAAACATGCATATTGTAAAATATAATCAAAACAAGAATATGAGAGTAGGGCTTTGCATGACATTTTTTGAAATCATGATACAAACATATCCGAACTTTACAACCCAACCAAATGACCCAAAGCTGAAAGTTAATGATCATAAGAAGACCGAACATTGGGTCAAACCTGTTTCAGAACATATGTAAATATACATATATATATATATACACACACACACACACACACATCACGAATAATAAACATGCATAATCAAAATCATGTGGAACAATGGGAGACTCGCCTTTTAACTGACATACCATGATAGAGCTTATATGGTCGCAACTATTACACTCAAGTAGTTAGAGCCGTCCAAAACCTTGCCAAGGCTAGGGATGATACCACAATATCAATATTAAGCTCGAGGCCTAATTGGGGTGGGGGATATCTCACAAGGGAGGTCACAACGTATATATATACAATAAGTATAAACCTACGTCGGCGCGTAGTTATGAGGCATAGGGTGATCGACCCTTAGCCTACTCGATGCTAGACACTATTCCGAAAACCGTGCATATGCTCTACATCATTTCTCAATAAGCTCAACATCTTCTGTTGACGAAGCTCAATAATCAAATACATCTCGAATATGAATATCATGCATATGAGAAGCTTTAGCTCAAAACATACCACAAGCCGAAAGATAATTGGGAGTCTTCGCTCCAAAATCATGTGGTAAGCTTAATTCGAGAAATCAAGAGTCATTCTCGAACACATGGGCATTTCCCAATACTTTAACATTCTTGGAAATACTCAATTCAGATAAAAAACATGACTATAAAAATTTGTAGCTTGAAAACATGATTTTCATCATAATATCTCATCATCTTCATTCATTCATCAAAAATCTCATCTTTCATGAACTTTTCACCAATGGGCTTTTTAATTCATAAAACTAGAAACATGATTTTTGATTGAAAATAATATAAAACTTGCCCATGCTTCAGAATCAATAGTAGAAACATATTTAAATCATACCCACGTAAAGAATTTTGGAAAAAACATGCATTGGGTTAAAACCCCATATATTAGACATAGGAAATTCATGATTTAGAGAGGGATAGGGCATGGTTGTGAAAGCATTCACCCATTCATAACCCTACATACTTGTTGGCAGCTGATTCTTACACTTCCTTGATAGCCCAAGAAGATATTGAAGAGAAATTGAAGAATTCTAAGCTTGATCACTCTCTCTCACCTTCTACCTTGCATGCATGAATGAATATGGCCTAAAATGAACTTAACCCCTTTAAAAGTCATCATTCATAACTCAAAACGACGTAGTTTAGGCATTAGGATCTTAGGAATTACGGAAAAGCCCTTACTAAATTCACAGAAATGACTGCCAGGTAGTCCCCCCGAGGGACCTATCTGTTCGTCCTCTTTGACCTCGAATCGTGGCATGATCCGTGAAGTACACTTCTTGTCAAGTCTTCTAGGCTCATCACGGGACACCTCACGACTGCCTCTAATTCTTATCTTGCTTTATCCTACTGCTCACAACCCTCCCCACAAATCGTGGTGCTTTAACCACGCGGGGGCATGCTATTTTGCCCGAGATCATAGGACTTGATAGGGCTCATGTGTTAGTCCTCGGCAACAATGACGTAATATTTTATGTTGTTAAAATCTAATCCCACTTTTAGGTAGTGTAAATGATCGCAGCAAATATAGAACCCAATGCTGAGTTGAGGTCGAATTCCATAAAGACTATGCTAAGCCCACTCTATATAATACTAATCAATATAATATTGAAAGACTATAGTCTATTTGAATTGAGATTGATAAATTTTAACTACATTTATAGAGTGGAAATTAGTAGGGTCGTGATCAATTTAGGAAAATTATAGGAAAGTGACCCCAATTATGGGTCAATCTCTCTAAATCACCCAATATGGATAGATTGAGAATGGGCTAGTGCTAAACAAGTAAGCTAAGACTTATGAAACCCATGGGTATCTTTTAATAACACCATAGGTGTCAATCTATTTCAGTTTTGTCAAATTGAAGTGAACTCCCTTCTACCTAATTGCTTTTTGCCAATTGGAATTCAACCTATGTCTATGAGAATCCATTAAATAAGGGTTATGCCTCGAGTTATTGTTGATTGATGCTAACACAATCTAAATTTTCTCTTTCAAGCATCATAAAGGTTATTGGGCAGCATTGGCTGACTTTCATCACCAATCACATACTATAAAGAAATATTCAATCAAATGTTCATAAGCCCACACCCAATTTTACCAAATTTGGATCATTGGGTTCAAAACCCTTGATCTGGGTTTAGTTACCCATAGTAAGAAAAAGAAAAATAAAAAGAGAGTAATTAGACGTGCTCATTGATTGAAATTGAAATTGGAGGAGAAATCTTCAATAGATGAATTTGGATCTTCGAATTAAAAGCTAAAATCTAAGATCTACAATGAAAATTAAAGCTAACTAGATATCTCTACTCCCTACTAAAATTATTCAATGAAAGCTCTATAAAAATTACAAGAAAAATCTATTTATACTATGTCCAAATAGCCCGAAATAACTCAAACTCGGAGGTGCCAGGCGTGCAGGGACGGTCCGTCCCTTGAAAGGATGGACCATCCCTCGCTCCGGTCTATTACATTTTGGATTCTTTCAAACAACTTTTCATCCATTAATCGATAGACCATCATCTGGAAAAATGGTTAATTCTTCGGGTCGTACTTTTGAGTTCCATTTTGCCTCATCAGAGTCTGTTCTTCAATTGATGGACTATATTTCCAGAAGATCGTCCATCCTTCAAACCATCATTTAAGGACTCTTTCAACTTAGTTTCTGGTTCAATGGCCGGACTTGGACGACTGATGACGCATTAGACAAATGGTCCATCCATTGACTTGTTCTTTAGACAGTTTTTTGGCTTTAACATCTCTCATATTCATTTACTTGGGTTACTAAAACATGACATAATAAGGTTAGTTTTCACTTAATTTAACTCCTAAAAATATTCAAAATACTATCAAATGAAGAAATGATACGTCGCTAATTCTCGACATATCATCAACCACATTAAAGAAAGTCATAAAACCTGGTTCATTAACAAGTTAGTATGCATATCCTTTTCTAATAGTTAGTTTCATAAGAATATTTACACTGCTACATCATTATTATAGGTCCCTAAACCATATTTTGATATCATTCTACCCAAATCACATCATCATCAAACTTGAAATCGAACACCTAGATTTTTTTTGTCATATCTTATCTGTACAAAGTTTAATCCTTTAAAACTTTTATTTATTTGACTCAAGTAAAATTTGAGAATCTCCTACTATAAAGTCCCAAAATCCTAACTAGCCAAAAGCCAAAAAAGGAGCATCAATTAGGGGAGGTAGTGATTCTGGGGGGGAAATACAAAAAAAAAATAGGTTGACTATTGAGATGAAGATAACTTAAAATTATGAGAAAAGGAATTTTAGCATTGTGAGGATCAGGAATCAAAAATAAAAAGGGGATGGTAGGTATTCTTGAATGTTGATAAAGAACTAAAGAGATAAAGTGACTGAGACGGAACTTAGTTCCTTGGATATTAGTCCATCAAATTTATGTGAATGGATAAATCAATAAGTGTGATAATAATGACCTTAGCATTGATGTTTTGTTGGAAAAACAAAATTAGGTTCAAGAACTTGTGTTTTGATGTTGGAGAAGGAAAGGAGAAATTGAAGAACGCCACATTTTCCCTTGAGAAATTACTGGAGAACTTACTTTAAAAAACTTTTTTCTTGAAGAAGAACCTATTTTCAAGATAATCTTTGAAGGACAAAACTATAATAAATCTTTTCATAACAGTGTTGTAAGCTAACGTAATTTAATTTGGTTCCTATGGATTAAAAGAATCAATCAAAATATCTTCTATTTTGTCTTTGATGAGTTCTTTGGTTGGAAATCAATATTGTTATGTTCTCCTGATGATTCCAATAATATTGTTTCTTTTTGATGAAGCCAAAAGGGGGAAAGCTAAAAGAGTCATATACTATATTCATGTGTTATTGTCTAGTCTGAATTGTAAGAAATAGTTTCTTACTAAAGGAACCTAGTTTTACTTAGAGAACTAGATATATTCAAGACAAACTTGAAGAAGTAGGAAGTGCACAAAATATGACTAGATATATTGTGAAGAAGAGTACAGAAAAAAACTAGTACTGAGGAAGAAAATTGTGCAATGATTTGATAAAGAGGTCATGAAGAAGAAAGTTGTACGATGATTTGATGAAAAGAGACAATAAAAGAGAACATGGTACTTATTCTTTCAATGAAGAGATGTTTTTGAAGAAGACATATAATTCAGATTAGGTTTTCAAACCTATTCATCAAGACGATTGCAATGAATGGAAGGTAAGGTTGTACATAGACTTAAATTATATTGCATCTTACTAAGTTAGCTAGATCATCATAGAGCTGGTACTTAAGGGGAAGATCATCAACATAGAAGTTGTTCCTTAGGGGGAAGATGTACATAAAGAGAACATAAAGAAGTATGAAGTTGGTAGAATGTACATTAAGAAGTATGAAGTTGTTGTGGGTTTGCCATCACTAAAATCTTATGATCTGAATCTCAATTCAAAATCTTATGAAGTATTGATTATTGACAAACAATGTACAAGTGAAAGTAAATTTACAATAAGGATGAAAAAAATGTAGAAGAATTAGGTCCTTAACTGATCTCTAAATGAAACTGGTGATGCTGGAAACACTGATTAAGAATTATTGAGTGAGCCAGGTTCTTCAGACAAGAACTAGAGAGTTTTTGGTTTATGCAGAAGAAGATGTTCCACGTACACAAAATGAAATTCACAAACAAAAAATCGGGACCGTGATGGCATCTATCTCAATCCCACTAATAACTAAGCCAACCTCTCAATTTACCAATTAAATTATGTAAACCACGTGTAAATAAGTAATTTAAAAAATAAGTCTTCAAATCAAGTCTTCTCATATAAACAAAGTAAAGAAGCGTAAATCCAACATCACCACCCCAAAATCTGGTAACCCAAATACAAACCTCTAAGAATCTAAAAAAATACAGAAAATAAAGTAATACACTATTTGAGAATACATCAAGATGTATAGCAAAAATAAGATAAGAAGTTTGAAATACTGCGAAACAATTGGGTAACTACCTCCGAGACCTTGAGTGGACACTAAAGGATCACCTACCGCAAGCACGAGGCTCAAAACCTATACAAACATATGCAGAAAAGCAATGGTGTGTGTGATGAACATGTTTTCCAGTAGCATCCTCAACTAATCCTAAAATAAAATGATAGCGAGGGTCGGTCTATACCTGGTTTCTTAATTTCCTAATCATAATGAAAACATAAGATATCTCAAATCAAGGGATAATAACCGCGAAAGACATCATATTTAACTGTTTAAGAGAACATAAGACAGTCATATTAAGTTCAAAGTTACCAACAAATAAAAATTAAAATCACTTAGTCATCTTTATAATTAGGCCAATACACCATGGCAATGAAAATGAATGATAGTGTAATGCACATGAAATGATGATGCATATACCATAGCCAAGAAACTTGTATATACCTGTTTCCTACCTCAAATAGTTGAGACCTGTTGGGGACTCATGAGGTCCATCTACACACCCTATACCAGAAAACTATATGATGTATCTTGTATGCTATACCCTGTACCGAATAACCCTATATACCAAGAATATTCTAGGTGACCCAATTACCGGATTTAATCCTCAGCATATATAATGAAAAATTATTCCACACAAATAAATAAAAAGGGTATGACAATGAAGATTACTCAAGTAAGTATTTCATAATCAAGCCTTTACTTTAAAAATTATTTATCAATATCAGGCAATAAATATCAAGTGAGCAATACCGCATCCACATGCCAAAAATAAACTACAAATCATTCTCATATATTCATAGAATTCATCAATTCAAGAAGATAGTTTTTAATAATTCATAACATAATAATGGTACCCGCATAAATACTTGTCTTCTTATTTATATGGGACCCTCAGTATCCATTAACTCTATTTAGAAACTTACTAATACACTAATACTTCATTAAAGTTGAAAAAAAGTCTCAACTTGCTTTGGTCAAAGTTTGAAAAATTAAATTATGGCTTTGCCCTTTTTTAAAACCTATGAACAGTCCCAATCTGGTCAAATTTGTATTCTAAATGAGTATATGTTGTAATCAAGCATATTTTCATTAAAAATTGACTCAAATAGTCAACCCCGAGTCTAGTGTTGAATTTTGATCAAAATTGGTCTACCCATAAGGTGAAAAGCTTATGCATTAATAATCAACTAAAATGGATCGTTAATTGATCCCCAAATCAAAGAATTACATATGTATCAACTTAGGAAAAGACCGTACAAAATCCCAATCTCAAATACCAACTAAATCATGAATTCAACAATGGACTAGTAGGGAAATTGTAATTAGAAGGTTAAAATCTTACCCCAAGAAGAAAACAAAACAAACTGTTACACCCCGTAGAATTCCCGGCACGTAGGTGACCTATTCCCACGTTGGTTAAGCATATTTGAAGGCCATACGTGTTGGAGAAAGGCCCGGGAAAAGATCGGACGAGAAACCCGTCAAACCATCGCGGAAGGAGCCGAGGCAGAGCCCCTCCGCGATGGCAGCGTGTCACGGAGGTGAGGCCTCCGCAATGGCTCCGTGACACGTTGCCCAAGTTCAGGCCCAAGTATATAAAGCCCCCACTTCGGTTTAAAACCATTTCACACTTAATAAATTTCCAGAAAACGCAGTGAGCTGAGGAAGACAAAGGAAAATTAAATATTTTCGTCCGATTACGCTACCAAACGCTGCCCAAACTCAAATTAATCCCAGATACCGAAGTATTTAGCAGCAGAGAGCATTTCTACGGATTTAGTTTCGTGAAATACGGCCGACGAATCGGCGAGCCACCGAACTAAGGTAAGTAGGATTGCTCTAAATTAATGTCTATGTGTTCCTAGCTGAGAAGTAAATACTTCTCTCTTCTGGGCCGCTGAAAAATAGCGAGTTTTCGACCGTCTTTCGATAAGCCTAAGTTTAGGCTATAAACTATATCGAAAGTAACGTTGCTCTTTACAATAAAGCTGTATTTAGTATTGATTGACGTATTTATGAATGCAGTTGGGAGAAAATAGTTGAAGTACCAGCCGAGCCTCGTCCGACGGACGAATAGTAGAAGATAAGGTATGTAAAGTTAGTTTCCTTCGGCAAGTTAAGTAATATCAGTATAGTGTAATAAATTGCGGACCAGTAGAATGTTCAGAAGTCGAGTATTGCGTTATTATGAATATTGGTATGATGTGAGAAACATTAGGTCGTAATGTATATGAAACCTATCAGTATGATACAGATTTTAACGCAAGTGTTAGAGATTGCCCAGTATACTCAGTATGTAATGTGATATGCCATGTCAGGATATGGTTGTATTCAGTTAAAACCCCGTATAGTAATGCAATACCCGTAAAGCACTTCATAAATAGAATAGCAGACTAAAATGAAGTTCAGAAAGCATGTCAGGATTAGTAAATCATGTTACTATAGAAAGTCAGTATACAGCGTAGTTTAGCAGAAAGATTATATTCGTACATACATATATAGTACTTCCAGCCTCAGCATGTATTAAGTATGTACTTATTTCTATCACCAGTCCAGCATATAGTGTATACAGAAACTTAGTAAACAACAGAGTTTTCAGTAGAAACATTATCTTATGTAGCATTTGCCCAGTACAGCCCGGCAGGAGACTATATTCATATTTATACATCTTTACCTGCCTCAGCACGTATTAAATACGTACAGATTACTATCATTAGCCCAGCATGTAATATATATGATACTTTACCCCTATTAGCCTCAGTATGTGAGATACACAGACAGTATTACCAGTCGAGACCGTTGTATTGTTTGGGGTTGGATTACCTAGCATCCATGACCGCCCCAGGGTTAATAGCTGTATCGACTCGTCCACCAGAGGATGAGGATACGTCACTTTACGGAGTGGCATGCCGTCCCGCTAGGGGACGAAGATGGGATGCCAGTGTTTCCCCATATTTGTGCCTTGATCGGCCCTTACACACCCCAGTCGAGCGGATACGCCCGGGTGCAGATTCAGGAGTCCTCCAGACTCAGATGCATTTATAGTCAGGGGCTCAGCGAGCCCAAGTGCAAACCCAGGGGACCGGCGGGATGCTTACAGCCACTATAGGAGATGGGATGACCGGGGTAGGGGTATAGATTCTGTGTTGATTGTACCTCCCGGCTTATGGGGGCCGGGTAAGGTTGTGTATGCCATGTTATGTTATGTATGTTGTGTTATGTTATATTAGACATGAGTAGATTAGTAGTAGAATGATACGTCTCTAGAAATGACACCTACTCCCTCCAGCATGATTAAGGACAGGTACGATCTACACCATTAGATAGTTAATCTAGTTCTTCTTATTCCAGTTTCGACAGTTATGTTATTGATTTCAGATATCCCTTCAGTTCTTACAGATTCAGTTATCTCCTGCTATTCAGAATTTTAAGTTATATTACTTGTATTCAGCTGTATTCAGTTTGCTTTACATACTCAGTACCAGCGGTACTGACGCCCAGTGGGGCGCTGCATTACTTGCCTGCAGGTACCCATAGACGCGCAGGCGATACCACGTGATCCCCATCAGCGGTCGAATATTCAGCTCCTGTCATCCGGAGACTGAATTTCTAGAGGTGTAGTTCAGTTCCTTTTGTTGTACAGTACGGGTAAGTCGGGGCCCTGTCCCGATCATTTCTATTATTCTTCTTAGAGGCTTGCAGTCTGTATGTATTCCTTGTGGTCAGATGAGCAGGTCGTGTGAGGCCGTGCAGTTGTATAGTTGCCTTTACTCCTTTCTTTCTTTTGTAATGGCCGTGTGGGGCCATAGTTTGCCAGTAGTGGTGACCTTGCCGGTCACGTAGCTTTTCAGTATGTTATGTTTGAGTTACAGATAACTAGACAGCATGGTGGCCTTGTCGGCCCGCATAGGTTCCCCTGAATTAACATGTTTCTGGTCAGCTGTAATACAGGTACAACAGGCTCAGAAGGCTATAGGCCAATGGGCCGGGGGCTGTATTTACAGCCGTTATATAGCCCTTTGTTTCCAGAAATGTGAGTTAGAGCCAGCCAGGCGCCAGATGCGCCCAGGCTTAACAAGTTCAGCAGGTCAGGTCCTAGTAGGGCACCAGGTGCCAGTCATACCCCCCAAGGTGGGGTGTGACAAACTTGGTATCAGAGCAGGTCGTATCCCAGGGATTCTGCAAGCCGTGCTAAGCAGAGTCTTGTCCATGGATGTGTTGTGCACCAAATACTATGGATAGGAGGCTGCAAGGCATGATAGGATGGTTGTCTTTTATTCTTATTCAGTCGTGCTGTAGAGCGGTACAGTTTAGGGTTGAGTCCCTAAAAATCTTACCATACTCTTTGGTTACAGATAATGTCAGACCAGCGCCATCCTATCACAGGTCGGAACTTAGATGTTGCAGCAGGGGAAGGCACCAGCAGGATGCCTCACCCTCCTTTGGAGACAGCCCGACCAGAGGGCACTACAGAGGCATCATCCCAGCCTCCTCAGCAGTCTCCACCACGTCAGGAGCCACTTGGGGCGACAGTACCTTTAGCAGCCCCTATATTGACTCCTTCTGACCAGGAGGTTCGGAGTGCTGTAGTTATGTTAGCACAGATGATGGCTGCTCAGCGTCAGCCAATGCCATCTACAGTTGCAGAATCATCGGGAGGGCCCAGTTGTTCGAGGGTCCGAGAGTTCTTAGCTTTGAATCCTCCAGAATTTACAGGCACGGACCGAACAGAGGACCCCCAGGATTTTCTGGATCAGATGCAGAGAATCTTCAGGGTTATGCACGCCACGTCTACCGAGTCAGTCGAGTTGGCCGCATTCCGGTTACGGGATATTGCGGTGTTATGGTATGAAAGCTGGGGAGGTCCCGAGGGAGAGATGTTTCCCCTCCCACCTTGTCCAGCTTTTCAGGAGCCTTTCTGGATCATTATTTGCCGCGGGAGATTCGACAGGCCCGGGTAGACCAGTTCCTACATCTAGAATAGGGGGCCATGAGTGTTCGGGAATATTCTTTGCAGTTTGATTCCTTAGCCCGATATGCACCGGACTTCATTGATACCATGGAATCCAGGGTGCATCGTTTTATTACGGAATTGAATCCAGAATATGTTGAGATTTGTACTACAGCCACACTGCGAGAGGACATGGATATTGCTCGCATTCAGGCATTTGCCCAGAACATTGAGGGCATCAGACAGCGACAACGAGAGGTCAGAAGGGTTAATCAGGAACAGCGTCACCGAGATAGGCCAGTTGAGTTACAGAGAGAGGCCCGGGGAGGACCCAGGCCCCGATTGTCAGACAGGTCGCCCAGGCCCCCACCTCCGCCACAGTCACAGGGGGGTAGATTCAGCCGCAGGGGGCAGTCAGGGACTGGTAGAGGCTCGCAGATGGCAGATTCACCATCATAGAGGAGGGCAGAGCAGAGCAGGTATACCCTACCACTTTGCCCTATATGCAATCGACGCCATCCTGGAGCATGCAAATATGGCTCCACCGCATGTTATAATTGTGGCCAAGAAGGCCATTTGATGAAAGATTGCCCAGCCAGAGGTCGAGAGGACTGGGATAGAGAGGATAGGGCATCAATAAGATCACGAGCTATAGCATCTTCGACTGGGCGCAGGCCCTCAGTTTCAGCAGGCAGGGGTCGGGGCAGATCAGGGGCCTCCAGTACAGGTGCGGGTCCAAGCCGCACATATGCCTTACCAGTGAGGCAAGATTCAGAAGCGTCGCCTGATGTTGTGATAGGTATGCTAACTATCTGCTCACACCCTGCTTATGTGTTAATTGATCCAGGGTCTACTTTGTCCTATATTACACCATTTGTGGCACGGAAGTTTAGTATTGTACCAGAATCACTACAGCAGCCCTTCCTAGTATCTACGCCCGTCGGTGACTCTATCACAGCTAGCCGAATCTACCGCGGGTGTACAGTAGAGATTGTTGACCGTCAGACCACAGTAGATCTGGTCGAGTTAGAAATGATAGACTTCGATGCCATAATGGGTATGGACTGGTTAGTACCATGCTTTGCCAATGTTGAATGTTGGACCAAGACTGTCCGATTCCACTTCCCAGGAGAAGCAGTACGGGAGTGGAAGGGTAGCACCGCTACGCCAAAAGGTAGGTTTATTTCCTACCTTCAGGCGAGAAAGTTGATATCTAAGGGGTGCATTTACCATCTTGTCAGAGTTCAGGATGTCCAAGCAGAATCTCCGACACTCCAGTCTGTCCCAGTGGTAAATGAATTCCCAGATGTATTTCCTGATAGTTACCTGGTATTTCCCCAGAAAGGGAAATAGACTTTGCTATCGACTTGTTACCAGGCACTCAGCCAATATCAATACCTCCTTATCGTATGGCTCCTGCAGAACTCAGAGAATTAAAGGAGCAGTTGAAAGACTTGTTAGATAAAGGTTTTATCAGGCCGAGCACTTCACCGTGGGGTGCGCCAGTTTTATTCGTGAGAAAGAAAGATGGCTGGCTCCGAATGTGCATAGATTATCAGCAGCTAAACAAAGTTACAGTAAAGAACAAGTATCCGCTTCCCAGAATTGATGACTTATTTGATCAGCTACAGGGAGCCAGATACTTTTCTAAGATTGACTTGCGGTCCGGATATCACCAGGTCCGAGTACGTGAGAGGGATATTCCTAAGATAGCATTCAGGACCCGATATAGGCATTTTGAATTTTTGGTTATGTCCTTCGGACTAACGAATGCCCCAGCAGTCTTTATGGACCTGATGAATAGTATTTTCAGACCTTTCCTGGACTTGTTCGTGATAGTATTTATTGATGATATCCTGGTGTATTCTCGCTCCGAAGCAGATCACCAGACTCATTTGCGGACAGTGCTCCAGATTCTCAGGGACCGCCAGTTGTACGCTAAATTTTTGAAGTGTGAATTTTGGCTTAACTCAGTGGCCTTTTTAGGGCATATTGTCTCACACGCTGGTATACAGGTAGATAAGTAGAATATAGAAGCAGTTAAGTCATGGCCTAGGCCTACCACCCCGACTGAAGTTCGTAGCTTTCTGGGGTTGGCAGGATATTATCGGAGGTTCGTTGAGGGATTCTCAACCATTGCAGCACCTTTAACTAAATTGACACAGAAAGCAGCAAAGTTTCAGTGGACGGAGGCATGCGAGCAGAGTTTCCAGGAATTGAAAGACAGATTAACCTCCTCCCCAGTATTAGCATTGCCGGAAGGCACAGAAGGGTATTCAGTTTATTGTGATGCGTCAGGTGTCGGATTGGGTTGTGTGTTGATGCAGCATGGTAGAGTAATTGCATATGCCTCCAGACAGCTGAGAAAACACAAAAAGAATTACCCTACCCATGACCTGGAATTGGCCGCAGTAATTCATGCCTTGAAGATATGGAGGCATTATCTGTACGGCGTCCATGTTGATATTTATACATATCATAAGAGCTTACAGTACATTTTCACCCAGAGGGAGTTGAATCTGCGGCAACGCCGCTGGTTAGAGTTGTTAAAAAACTATGATGTGAATATCCTATACCACCCAAGAAAGGCTAATGTTGTAGCAGATGCCCTGAGCCGAAAGTCAATGGGGAGTTTGGCGTATTTACGGCCTGAGAAACGGAAGTTAGTCAAGGAAATTCATCAGTTAGCTGATCTAGCCGTTCGAGTAATGGAAACAGAGAATAATGGAGCAGTAATTCAGAATTCTGCAGTGTTATCGTTAGTTACAGAGGTAAAAGAACGACAGTATGAGTATCCCGATTTAGTCTAGCTCAGAGATAGAGTTCAGAAGGGTAAGGAGCCAGATTTTCAGATAACCGAGGATGGTGTGCTACATTGTAAGGGCCGCCTTTGTGTCCCGAATGTCGCAGGATTTCGTGGGCAGATCATGCATGAGGTACACTACGCTCGCTATTCCCTTCACCTAGGGGCGACGAAAATGTACCACGACATCAGAGACATCTACTGGTGGCCAGGTATGAAAACGGAGATAGCTGAATTTGTATCTAGATGTGCTAATTGTCAGCAGGTGAAAGCGGAGCACCAGAAACCGGGTGGTTTGACTCAGGAGATAATGATACCTATGTGGAAATGGGAAGTGATAAACATGGATTTTGTAACAGGGTTACCCCGTACTAGACGCAGATATGATTCCATTTGGGTAATAGTTGACAGGCTGACAAAATCAGCTCATTTCCTGCCAGTAAGGGCTACCTTCTCAACTGAGGATTATGCCGAATTATATATCAGAGAAATAGTTAGATTGCATGGGGTGCCGGTATCTATCATTTCAGACAGGGGGGCACAGTTTACAGCTAGGTTCTAGCAGTCGTTTCAGAAAGGTCTGGGGACGCAGATTAATTTGAGCACAACATTTCATCCTCAGACAGACGGGCAGGCTGAACGTACGATTCAGACGCTCGAAGATATGCTACGAGCGTGTGTGTTAGATTTTGGGGGTAGCTGGGATGAACATCTCTCGTTAATTGAATTTGCTTATAATAACAGCTACCATTCAGCTATTCAGATGGCGCCTTTCGAGGCATTGTATGGGCGAAAATGTAGATCGCCGGTGGGATGGTTCGAGATAGGAGAATCAGCATTAGTTGGCCTAGACATTGTTCGGCAGTCTGAGGAAAAGATAAAGCTTATCCGAGAACGTTTACTGACCGCTCAGAGCCGCCAGTAGTCATACGCAGATAGGTGGCGCAGAAATCTAGAATTTTCGGTAAACGATTGGGTATATCTGAAAGTGTCCCCGATGAAAGTGGTAATGAGGTTTGGCAAGAAGGGCAAGCTTAGCCCAAGATTCATTGGGCCGTATCAGATTCGGCGAAGAATAGGCCGCGTGGCATACGAGTTGAACTTGCCTCCAGAGTTAGCGTCGGTTCACCCAGTATTCCATGTTTCTATGTTAAGGAAGTTCGTAGAGGACCCTTCTACAGTAGTTCCAGTTCAGAATGTCCAGGTCACAGAAGAGTTAGCATATGAAGAGGTTCCCGTAGCTATTTTAGACAGACAGGTTCGCAGGCTGAGAACTAAAGATGTTGCATCTGTCAAAGTATTGTGGCGTAACAGAAATCGGGAGGAAATGACGTGGGAGGCTGAAGAAGATATGAAAATCAGATACCCTCACCTATTTCAGGCCTAGTCAGACGACAGGTATGTCCGTATCATTATTTATACAGTACCTTATGGTTGTATGTTGTAAATGATAAAGAAAGAAGTGATATTTAGTTGTTCAGTGGATCTTAGAATATTATATGCAGTGCCTGTGTTGGACTTTTCTGCATTTCAGGTTTTTGCGATAGTCCATATTACAAGGGAAACTCTGCCAAAATTTTTTTTTTCCAGAAAAGTAAAGTAAGTAGTCCTCTAGATGACAGTGTACATTCGAGGACGAATGTTCTTAAGGGGGGGGAGAATGTTACACCCCGTAGAATTCCCGGCACGTAGGTGACCTATTCCCACGTTGGTTAAGCATATTTGAAGGCCATACGTGTTGGAGAAAGGCCCGGGAAAAGATCAGACGAGAAACCCGTCGAACCATCGCGGAAGGAGCCGAGGCAGAGCCCCTCCGCGATGGCAGCGTGTCACGGAGGTGAGGCCTCCGCGATGGCTCCGTGACACGTTGCCCAAGTTCAGGCCCAAGTATATAAAGCCCCCACTTCGGTTTAAAACCATTTCACACTTAATAAATTTCCAGAAAACGCAGTGAGCTGAGGAAGACGAAGGAAAATGAAATATTTTCGTCCGATTACACTACGAAACGCTGCCCAAACTCAAATTAATCCCAGATACCGAAGTATTTAGCAGTAGAGAGCATTTCTACGGATTTAGTTTCGTGAAATACGGCCGACGAATCGGCGAGCCACCGAACTAAGGTAAGTAGGATTGCTCTAAATTAATGTCTATGTGTTCCTAGCTGAGAAGTAAATACTTCTCTCTTCTGGGCCGCTGAAAAATAGCGAGTTTTCGACCGTCTTTCGATAAGCCTAAGTTTAGGCTATAAACTATATCAAAAGTAACGTTGCTCTTTACAATAAAGCTGTATTTAGTATTGATTGACGTATTTATGAATGCAGTTGGGAGAAAATAGTTGAAGTACCAGCCGAGCCTCGTCCGACGGACGAATAGTAGAAGATAAGGTATGTAAAGTTAGTTTCCTTTGGCAAGTTAGGTAATATCAGTATAGTGTAATAAATTACGGACCAGTAGAATGTTCAAAAGTCGAGTATTGCGTTATTATGAATATTGGTACGATGTGAGAAACATTGGGTCGTAATGTATATGAAACCTATCAGTATGATACAGATTTTAACGCAAGTGTTAGAGATTGCCCAGTATACTCAGTATGTAATGTGATATGCCATGTCAGGATATGGTTGTATTCAGTTGAAACCCCGTATAGTAATGCAATACCCGTAAAGCACTTCAGAAATAGAATAGCAGACTAAAATGAAGTTCAGAAAGCATGTCAAGATTAGTAAATCATGTTACTATAGAAAGTCAGTATACAGCGTAGTTTAGCAGAAAGATTATATTCGTACATACATATATAGTACTTCCAGCCTCAGCATGTATTAAGTATGTACTTATTTCTATCACCAGTCCAGCATATAGTGTATACAGAAACTTAGTAAACAACAGAGTTTTCAGTAGAAACATTATCTTATGTAGCATTTGCCCAGTACAGCCCGGCAGGAGACTATATTCATATTTATACATCTTTACCTGCCTCAGCACGTATTAAATACGTACAGATTACTATCATTAGCCCAGCATGTAATATATATGATACTTTACCCCTATTAGCCTCAGTATGTGAGATATACAAACAGTATTACCAGTCGAGACCGTTGTATTGTTTGGGGTTGGATTACCTAGCATCCATGACCGCCCCAGGGTTAATAGCTGTATCGACTCGTCCACCAGAGGACGAGGATACGTCACTCTGTGGAGTGGCATGCCGTCTCGCCAGGGGACGAAGATGGGATGCCAGTTTTTCCCCATATTTGTGCCTTGATCGGCCCTTACACACCCTAGTCGAGCGGATACGCCCGGGTGCAGATTCAGGAGTCCTCCGGACTCAGATGCAGTTATAGTCAGGGGCTCAGCGAGCCCAAGTGCATACCCAGGGGACTGGCGGGATGCTTACAGCCACTATAGGAGATGGGATGACCGGGGTAGGGGTATAGATTCTGTGTTGATTGTACCTCTCGGCTTATGGGGGCCGGGTAAGGTTGTGTATGCCATGTTATGTTATGTATGTTGTGTTATGTTATATTAGACATGAGTAGATTAGTAGTAGAATGATACGTCTCCAGAAATGACACCTACTCCCTCCAGCATGATTAAGGACAGGTACGATCTACACCATCAGATAGTTAATCTAGTTCTTCTTATTCCAGTTACGACAGTTTTGTTATTGATTTCAGATATCCCTTCAGTTCTTACAGATTCAGTTATCTCCTGTTATTCAGAATTTTTAGTTATATTACTTGTATTCAGCTGTATTCAGTTTGCTTTACATACTCAGTACCAGCGGTACTGACGCCCAGTGGGGCGCTGCATTACTTGCCTGCAGGTACCCATAGACGCGCAGGCGATACCACGTGATCCCCATCAGCGGTCGAATATTCAGCTCCTCTCATCCGGAGACTGAATTTCTAGAGGTGTAGTTCAGTTCCTTTTGTTGTACAGTACGGGTAGGTCGGGGCCCTGTCCCGATCATTTCTATTATTCTTCTTAGAGGCTTGCAGTCTGTATGTATTCCCTGTGGTCAGATGAGCCGGTCGTGTGAGGTCGTGCAGTTGTATAGTTGCCTTTACTCCTTTCTTTCTTTTGTAATGGTCGTGTGGGGCCATAGTTTGCCAGTAGTGGTGACCTTGCCGGTCACGTAGCTTTTCAGTATGTTATGTTTGAGTTACAGATAACTAGACAGCATGGTGGCCTTGTCGGCCCGCATAGGTTCCCCTGAATTAACATGTTTCTGGTCAGCTGTAATACAGGTACAGAAGGCTTAGAAGGCTATAGGCCAATGGGCCGGGGGCTGTATTTACAGCCGTTATATAGCCCTTTGTTTCCAGAAATGTGAGTTAGAGCCAGCCAGGCGCCAGATGCGCCCAGGCTTAATAAGTTCAACAGGTCAGGTCCTAGTAGGGCACCAGGTGCCAGTCATACCCCCCAAGGTGGGGTGTGACACAAACCCCCTTCAATGTCCTTCTTTAGATAAAGACATTGGGTACCCCTTTCCTTTGACCTAGAGATACATGGCATGGCTAGAGTAACCTTCTTCGTATTACAATCAGGAATCACGTGATACAGAGAAAGCCAATCCATGCCAAAATAACTTTAAAATCTACCATATCAAGAATAATCAATTCCACCTACATGTCATACCTCAACAAGGTCAAAACACAATATCAATACACCTGATCCACCACTAAGGAATCACCCACCAGAGTAGATACATAAATAGTCATAGAAAGAGAAGCACACATCATTCAAGACCCTTCGCAAACTATGCAGATACATAAGAGAAAGTAGAATAAGTATCAAATAAGACTGTAGAAGGTCAACATATTGGAACAATACTTGTGATCACTACATTGAAGGCCTCTAACTTTTGTCTACTAGGAACGTATTGCAATGAGTTCAATCACCCTCAACTTGGGGAACTCCTCTACCACCAATTCAGCTAGTCTATGGCATACCTCTACCTGTTTATGAACCACCCCGACCCATAATCGGTGATGCCACAACTCTAGAAAAGAGTCTGAGCACTATTGCTATCTCCTCTGGCTAAGATGCGGACAATCCTTCTTGAAAAGCCTAGGATAACCACAAGAACAAAAAGACTTCTTGACTACCACCTATTGTGAGGAACTCGTCTAACCTGAAGAGTCATCCCGGATTGAAGCCCTCTGAGAGTAACCCTGAGAACTCTTATCTGATTTGTAGGAAACTTGTCCAAAATATCTTCCCTTGGAGATCTAGATAGCACTAGCCTACTGGGTTGAGTTTCTCCTAGAAAATACCCTACCTCCAAATGAGGTGCCACTATAAGTACCAAAATTATGGGACCTCTTATCCCTAAGACTACTGAAATTGTCACATCCCATAAGATCAAAATCATTGGTTGAATCAGCCACCTTCTGAAAAGAATCCCTGGATGTTGCCATCTAATAAGCTGCCATATTAATAGGATAGGTCAAACCCCTCACAAACTAACAAATCCTCTCAGCCTCATCAGCAAAAATGATCAATTCATAAAGAGACAAGCATGGAATCTAGTCTCATACAGTCATGAAACGAGTCTATACACTAGACAAGAAACAGTACTTGGAGTCACGAGTAACCCCAAGCCAACCCATGGTCTATAATAACACTGATATACTGAGTAATCATAAGTGGACGTTTTGAATAAATAAAATCATTTAAGAAAAAAGAGTTAACAAGAGTGAATACATCTGAAGAAAATACAATATTAAATATCTGAGTCTATGTCTGAAAGCCATATACCAATGATGAGTTGCTAGGACAAACCCCCAGCGAACTCTAAAGTCTAACTAAAAGAAGATAACTGAAAAATAAATATCATCCTTGAAAGATGAGGACTCACCAGAAGCTATTGTTGGTATCATGTGAGGAAACTCTACTGATGGTGCTGGGGCTGAGGTCTTGTGCCTGTATCATGACATGATACAATATAGAAGGTAGCGTCAGTACTTTGAATGTATTGAGTATGTGAGATAATATAAACATGAAGAACAAGTAACTGAACTTTAATGGAATGCAATGACCAACTAAAATACTAGAAACTGATATAACTAATATGGTCAATAGTGACCCTGACTGATGGTCATTCACATGTCCTGAATCTGAGATACTGATCTAAGCTAAATTGAGCTGAACAGAACTGAGCTAAACTAAAACTGTACTGACTAGTAGGAGAGTCTATAACAGATATATAACCACATGAGTTAGACATGGATTTCGATGTATAAGCCCCATCAATAAGGCCCAATATACCTTGCCAGGGTATAAAGGTAATAACTGGCTGATCACAAATCTAGGGCCATAGAGCCAATAAAATAACCTACGGTAGCAATGTATTCTTGGAATCTGGGTACGCTGGAACCCCGGTCTGCTCGATGCTAAGTCCTACTCACACTGGATAGTACTAATATGACTACGAAGCTGGTAGTTCGAATCTAGGGTCCAGGAATAAATTGGGAATACTTATCTTGAAGTACCCTAAGAACCTTATCGGACAAGATTTTGTAAATGGTGTTCCAAGACTGGCCAAAGATGCTTATTTGGAAGCATGGTAACCGTCTATAGAACAAATTGAAGCTGAAGATGGTGGTTCTAAGACTAGTCAGAGCTGCTTTTCTGGAAGTATCATAACCATATAAAGAACAAACTAATATTTGATAACTAATAACTAATTTTTATAACTGATATTCGGGAGACACTACTAACACCTTAAGAAAAGACTATCGTCAAACTGATCAGCTGACATTTTTTAAAATACTGAGTATGCTAATATTCTGACTAAAACTGCACTAGCATGCAACTGACTTAGATTTGAACAGATATTAATAATAGGAGAATCCCAACACTGATAGAATCAAGCAACATGAATAACAACTCAATTATGCAAGACTCTAGTTTACTACATTCAAAATCTAGGGCTAGGATCCATTTACAAGAACAAGTATCAACATAGTCACAAGATAGTGGAAATATAACAATAATTAACATGAATAATATTCCACATGATATAGACGAAATCTGGCTGAAAATTTATTCAGATTCGAACACTCAGGGCCTAGAATTGATAAGAAAATTTAGATGGATTTTGGGGGACAATTCCCTTTCTAAATTTTTACATACCTGGTGACGAATTTCTTGGGAAGGATCCGGAGAATCTGAGGAGGAATCGAAAGCCCTAGCTTTGTCCTGTGAAGTCTGTCTCTCTATTTCTTCGTACAGAGTTTAAGTGTTGAGAGAGGAATTAGTGGAATACGTCGACTACCTATCTAAACCCCCGAGTATAATACCAAAATGACATAGTTTAGGGATTAAAAAGGGAAGGAAGTTACAAAAATAACCATGGGAGAAAGTCTTGAAAATTGCCCGACACGGACCAAAGGGTCACTCAATAAGTCGTTGGTTGACACCACGACTCGTTGGGACAAGTCATCTGTCCTGGGCTCAAACCTAACTCTTACTCGAACTAGCAATGTATGGGTACAATGACTCATTGGACGAACCAATGGGTCATTGGTACTTCCCATTGTCATTGGAAGAAAAACCTGGAAAAATAAAAAATAAGCAACACACAACTAGTTGGTAGAACCAATGGGTCGTTGTATCGACTCGTCATCCCCATTGGAAAATTTTGAGGATCCCTGGACTTATTTCCATGGATGGAAACAATGACTCATTGTGAGTTACAACGGGTTATCCTTGCCTCTCATTTCTACTAGAAGGAAATTTTCAACTTACTCTGGGTTCCAACCAATCGATTCACCTCACGAGTCGTTACTTCAAACAATGACTCGTGGTACGACTTGTGGGTTCCTTGAAAGGGCAAAAGCTGATCTCTGATCTAGAAATACAATAAGTGATAGGAAGACTCATTGATCCTCACAATAGGTCATTCCATGTCCCGTTTGTTCCTAGAAGTTCATGGCAGGGCTGACCACAACCCAGATAATGGGTCGTTGGAGCTGACAACGACTCATTTACTCAGTCGTTTTAAAACAAAAATTTCTGGTTTAATCTTCTGAGTCTGAGTTTTCTCTAGGAATGTTTTGGGTGTTACAATAACTCCCCCGTGGGATCATTCATCCTCGAATGAAGATTAAAACTGCTGGAAAACTGGGAACAGAACTGTAATTCCCAGACTAAGACTATGAACTAATTTTTGGAGGAATGACTAACCCCAAACTAATTTAACCATGCTAACAGAGTTGATGCAACTAGGATGCATATTGAAAATCTAAATAGAGTTGACGAGTACGAAATTGAATAGAGTATTAAGGAGGAATTTAATACCTGATGTTGTAACTAAACTAGAAGGGAATAAATCGGGGTATTTGGCCATCATGTTCGCTTCTACCTCCTATGTGGCTCCCTCAACTAGCTAGTTCCTCCACACGACTTTCACTGAAGTGACTTCCTTATTCCTCAGCTTACGAACCTGATGGTCTAGGACCTAAATTGGGACCTCTTCATAAGAGAGACTATCCTTCACTCCCACACTGTCTAATGGAACAACTGAGCTCGGATCGCTGGTGCACTTTTTCAACAGTGACACATGGAAGACTGGGTGCACAAATGCTAACTCTGGAGGTAATCTAACTCATACGCCACACTGCCAATTTGCCTCAGAATCCTGTAGTGTCCTACATATCTTGGACTGAGTTTCCCTTTCTTTCCAAACCTTATCAACCCTTTCATAGGTGAAACTTTTAGATTAACCCAAACATCTACAACAAGTTCTAACTCTCTCCTCCTCACATCTACATAAGATTTCTGTCGACTTTGCGTTGTTTTCAACCTTTCCCTTATAAGTTGCACATTTCGCATAGCTTCATGAACTGAATCTGGCCCTATCAAGGCAGCTTCACCAACTTAAATCCACCTTATAAGAGACCTACACCTCCTACCATATAATGCCTCAAATGGGGCCATCTGAATACTAGAGTGGCAGTTGTTATTATACGCAAACTCGATGAGAGGTAAGTGATCATCCCAACTGCCCGTGAAATCAACCACATAAGCTCTCAACATATCTTCTAAGGTCTAAATAGTCCACTCAGCTTTTCAATCTATCTGAGCGTGTAAAGCTATGCTGAGCTTGACTTGGGTACCGAGTCTTTTCTGAAATGACTTTCAGATATGTGAGGTGAACTAGGTACCTCTATTTGAGATGATGGACCAGGGCACCCTATGCAGTCTGAATAGCTCCTAGATATATAGCCTAGCATAACCCTCAATTGAGTTTATAGTTTTAACTGGGAGGAAATGTGCTGACTTGGTCATCCAATCTGCTATCACCCAAATTAAGTCATGCTACTAGCGAATATGAGGTAGATCTGTGATAAAGTCGATATTCACTTCTTCCCACTTCCATGTGGGTATGCTGATATCCTGAGTCATACCCAGGCATCTGATGTTCCACCTTGACCTGCTGGTAGTTCTGGCACTTAGCCACAAATTCTGCAATGTCTCTTTTCATTCCATTCCACCAGTAGATATCCGCTGATCATGGTACATCTTAGTGGCACCTGGGTGGATAGAATATTTGGAGGTGTGTGCTTCTTCCAGTATCTGTTGTCTCAAGTCACCTACATCTGATACACATAGTCTACCCTGGTAACGAAGCATACCATCTCCCTCTTCGGAGAAAGCCTCAACTTCTTTTCTGAGAATGGCTTCTTTTAGCTTAAGCAGTATGGGATCTTTAACTTTCGTTGACTCAACTTCGACAACTAACGAAGAATCTGACCCACTCTGCAGTACTACTCCGCCCTCAGATGAATCAACCAACTGCACTCCCAACGGAGCTAACTTGTGAATATCTTTTTCCAATTCTTTTCTTCCCTATTCAACATAAGAAACGCTCCAAATGGACATCTTGTTTAGCATCAGCCACCATATTTTCCTTGCTCTTGTGGTAGAAAACTCATGTCGTAATCCATCTATAGCTCCAACCATCTGCTCTGACAAAGATTCAAGTCCTTCTGACAGAACACATACTAAAGGCTCTTGTGGTCGGTAAAAACACCCACGTGAGCCCCATAAAGGTAATGCCTCAATATCTTCAACGCAAACACCACTACTGCCAACTCAAGGTCATGAGCCAGATAGTTCTTTTCATGAACCTTGAGCTGTCTGGAGGCATAAGTTATCACCTAACCCCGCTGTATCAGAACGAAATTGAGTCCCATTCTGGAAGCGCCACAAGATACTAAGAACCCATCTGTCCCTTCCAGTAAGGTTAAAATTGGAGCAGTAGTGAGTTGAGTCATCAACTCCTAGAAACTCTTCTCACATGCATCTGGCCACTGAAACATCACCTTTTTCTGAGTTAACTTGGTTAGAGGAGACACAATATAAAAAGTCCTTCCACACAATGTCAGTAATAACCAGCTAGACCTAGAAAGATTTTGATGTCGGTTGGAGAAGTAGGTCTTGGCCAATCTTTCACCACTGCTATCTTTTGAGGATCTACCTAAATACCCTCACCTAAGATCACGTAACCAAGGAAAGTCAAAGACTTCAACCAGAATTTACATTTGCTGAATTTAGCAAACAACTGGTGTTCTCTAAGTGGTTGTAGCACTATTCTCAGATGGTTAGCATGTTCCTCCTCATTTTTGGAATATACCAGAATGTCATCAAAGAATACAATGATGAACATGTCTAGATACTGCTTGAAGACCCTATTCATCAGGTCCATGAAAGCTGCAGGGGTATTAGTTAGTCCAAAGGGCATAACCACGAATTCATAGTGACTATACCGAGTTCTGAAGGCTGTTTTCGATATGTCACATTCTTTCCAAGTGCCCGAACCATAAATTCTAGATGACAATTTGTTGGAAATTTTTTATAGGTCCTTAAATAACAACACAAAAGTTGTATGAAATACAGTGGCAGGAGGAGCGTTGATGAGTCATTTGGGAGCAAGCTGCCATTAGTTTGGATAGAGTGACTAAAATAAATAGGGCCTGCCACAACAGGGAAGCGAAAGCAGCTACAGGTATGTATGTTGTTGGTATGTCTATGGATCAACGTAGAAAGAAGGAGGAGCTTAATCAGGAACTAGAACATATGTGGACATCATTAGACCTGCTCGCGAAGCATATCATGGGCGCTGGTTCGAGAAAGGTAAATGTAGTGGGAGATCAGGGTCAGGAACAGGGGCAGGAGCATTCAGATTTCAAGGAGGAGGAAAAATTTTTAAAAAACTAGGTGGCGGACATTTGGGCCAATGTCTAAGGGTCTAGATAAGACACTTGGTGCCAAGGTTTTGAAAATTAAGGTCGGAACTAGTATGTGGACAATTACAACCGAAATGGGAATAGGGATAGGAACCGAGGTCATGAGCAAGAGGGAGAATGGAGAAAGAATGATGGATATCACAATGATTGCATAGCTTTGTATGTTCCTCCTAATGCATGTGAGGGGGATACTAGACCCTAAAGATTGGAGAACATGATGGCCTAGATGCTCAAGAAAGTGAAATCCACCGATGATAAGTTGAGGGACATTCGAGGGGAGATATTGGGTCTGAACAAAAAAGTTAAATCGCATGGCACAACGATCAAACAGATTACGTAGTATCTTGGTCAGATGTCAGCCTCTCTAAACCAAAGGCAGAAGGGAACACATCCTAGCAACACAGTTCAAAATCCAAAGAATGATAGTCACTATATGGCTGTGATGACTAGGAGTAGAAAGACCACAGTTGATCCCCCTCTGCCAGTCATAGTTGAAATGGAAAGACAGAAGGAGATTGAGTTTTGTTAGGAAGATAAGGTTGCTAAGCATGAGCTCACAGGTGAAGCTGAGTTGACAGAGACTCCGGTTGATGCAAAGGAGTCCAAAGTTGAAAATTTTAAGAAGCAAGGGGTTATGCAAATTTATAAGGCTATCCCTCGACCACAGCAACCGTTCCCTCAAAGGATGAAGAGAAAGGCGGAAGATGAAAAGTTCAAAAAATTTCTACCTATGCTTAAATTGTTATCTGTGAATACACCATTCATCAAGGCATTGGAACAGATGCCTGGATATTCCAAGTTCACGAAGGACCTTGTGACCAAGAAGAGGTCCGTGAGCTATGAGCCGGTAGGTAACTTGCATCATTGTAGTTCCATAGCTTCATGGGTCCTTGATTAAAAGAAGGAGGATCTAGGTGCCTTCACCATTCCTTGTACAATTGGTATTTTGAGTTTACAAAGGCACTTTGTGACTTAGGAGCAAGCATCAACTTGATGCTATTAGTTGGATTCAAACAGCTGATCTTGGGAGACCCCACACCTATGTCAATGAGGTTATTGATGGCATACCACATAGTCAAAAAGCCAGTGGGGATCTTAGTGGATGTGCTTGTCAAAGTTTACCGTTTCATCTTCCCAGCAGACTTCGTAATCCTAGATTGTGAGATTGATTTAAAGGTCCCTATTATCTTGGGGCGACCATTCCTGGCCACTAGGAGAGCTTTGGTGGATGTTGAAGCTGGCTAACTAAAATTCAAGCTAAATAAAGAGGAGGTCACTTTTAACATTTACCGGTCAATGAAGCATCCCAATGAGTTTAGGGTTATCTCTGCAATCGATGATGATTCCTAGTTGCTTGATGAATTCTGAGTAGTCAAGAGACTTGCAATGTGCTGCGTTGTTTAATTAGGTGCTTCTTAGAAGGCAACCCATGGGGTGGTTTGGTGAAGTTTGAGTAACCAGGTCACCTTCGTCGGGCCACGACATTAAATCAGGCACTTCTTGTGAAGCAACCAAAGTATCTTAACCTTTGGTGTATTCAGTGTGTAGGTGAACAAAAACTGGTGGGAGAAAAATTGCAGACCAGACTAGTACTACGAGCCACAATATGACTCATATGAGCTTTTTACGGGCCGTAGTACCATTTGTGGTAAAAGGAAGAAGCTAGAATTCATGTTACGGTTGGTCATTACGACAGGTACCCTGATTGTACGGGTCATAGTACTCACTGTAAAGATGAAATGCGCTAAGTGCAGAATTTCATAGACATTTACTTACGAGCCAATGTATGAATCATACCTTCATGGTATGACTCGTAGCATGCACTTGTGGGTCCCCAAGTAAGTTTCCTAGGTCTTGTGCTACCAGTCCAAAGCCATACGTCCAACCTAGGACTCGTGTTAGGAGTTGTGATGGGCTAAATTAATCAACTAGACCCAGCAAGACTCAGATTGCAAATATTCCACCCTAAACTATTTAAATCAAAACCCTTTAGACTTTAACTCTCAAGCGAATATACACTTTGAACCCACGAGTATCATCCACGATTCTCACACCTGTAACTCAAAATCCCAAGCAATTCAAGCTCAACTTCATGCAAGATTACATCTAAATATTTGAAATTCCTACCCTAATCACTTAAATGTGCAAGTAGCCGAGAAAACACTTAAAAATTCAAGTAAGTAAACATTTTAAATTTACAACAATCTAGCTCTGTATGAACTGATAGAAGTCGGTGATTCCTCAAACTCACCGAAAGTGGGTTGAGGAAGATGATCATTGGGGTGTTGCAATTCTATTGAATGGGTAGGAATTTGAAATGCTAAACACTAAAGTTGATTGCCAAAAAACAAGTTACAAGGTGTTCTATATGTTGGAGGTACACTAGGTAGGTGTAAATAATGGACATTGATAGCCTAAAATAGGGAAGTCTAAGTACCTAGATCAAACAAATCATTTTCCTGAATGACTGAACCAATGAAGGAAAGGAAAGACTTTACAAGCCTTCTTGTAACTCGTGGTTTCATACTACGACTCGTAGGAGGGCTCATTGGGACTTTCCAGAGCCATTTGTGACTGAACCTAGTGGTATGAAACCTAGAATGACCCATAGTATTCTACTACGAGTCGTACCATGTAATTGTATCACAAATCTAAAAGGGTGAAAGTTCAAAAGAAATGGCACGGTCCTTTCTATGACTCATGAAAACAAATCACGATCCAAAATACAAGTCCTAGAAAAATACAAAAGAACACAGTTTAGGGGAACCCCTCCGTACGACTCTTAGTACGAACTGTACCATCATAGCATGCACCGTACCATCATAGTACAAATCATAACTAGGAGTTGTGATAGGACCATCATTAACTACAAGTCTTAGTACGTGATGTCTCTCAAATTATACCTCAGAATTGAGATATAAAGCGGTTGATGTCAAATATAGAACCCAAAAAAGGTTGGGGTCGATCCCATGAGGATTATGGAAAGAACTTGAGTTAATGTGAATAGCTATTACTATTTGCTAAATTATTTCTTAGGGGGGGAAGAAATAAAATAATAAACAAGAGTAAAGACTAGTAAAAGTTTAAATCAATCTCAATTTGTATTCGATCGGCAAGTTGCTAGGATTGTGTTCCCCATGACTTCAAAAACACAAGGCTTTTACACTAGTGATCTATTCTTGTGTTTAGCATGCAATATTGGTAAGTTAGGTTCACCTAAATGGTTGGTCCCCTATCTAGATGCTTATCACCATGCAACTTGGTCCATCTGCGGGTGTATGCTTAATTAACCCTTACCCTTAATATCGGATTAGCTATCCCCGGACAAGTTCAAGCTATTAGATGAGGGTTGATAGCCTAAAATCTCTGTTGTTAATCTTTTTTCTCATTCATTACTCCCTTGATCCGGTAAGTAAGAATAAGGCTAGTTCAAACGTTTGCAACCGTTAAGAAATAATTAAAACGATGGAAAAAATAATACATGCATTAAACCCCGTTCAAGAATCACTATGTGTTTTACCTGTGTGTGTTAATTCATCATGGTTCCACCAACCCTAGATATGGGTTTAGCTACTCATGTTTGAATAATCACAATCACAAAATATTGGATAAATCATAATTGCAACTTACAAAAATTCGTGGAAGAAAACCAAGTAAATTGAATATAACTCCAAACTTGATGAACAAAACTCCAGTGTTTCTTTGATCCTCAAAATCAAGAACAAAATTGCAAAATTTGTTTATTGAACCACGAATAATCGTGAACAACACTACAATCCTCCTAAAATATGGTAAAAATAACTACTTTTTAAAAATAAACCAAAAAATTGTATTTATAGTTCTAAAAAGTTCTTATCCTAACTAAATTTGGATTCTAGGTCCGCAGGAGTAACGGGCCAAGTAACGACTCGTTGGCGAGCTGTTGGCTAGTGGTCTTGAGTCGCTCTCAACAATTTTTTCAGTTTTGGTGATGGGTCACCTAACGACTCGTTGTGTCAAAGCACGAGTCGTTAGGCCTCTCGTGTTCTTGACTCTCAAAAATTCCAGTGAACGTGACGATTCCTACCAAAGTCCTCCGGACGAGTCATCTCAACACCTAACGACTCGTTATATCTGTCATTGCCTTCATTGCATCTTTTTCAGAATTCATCTTCACTGTCTTCACGACTAGTGATCTTGGGCAAATTTATATGCCCAAGTGATACTCAAATGTGTCATTTTGCCTTGTTTATCTATCGATGTCCATACATTATCATGTGAATTGTAATAAAATGTGAATTTATACTAACCAACATGATTAGCATAGTTTGCAGGAAAAATATAATTGTACGAAGCTAAGATGCATGTTGGGAGAAATCGGAATTGGACTTGGAAGCGAGCAAGGGAAAAAGCACAAGGAGAGCACGAATTAAAGGGGCTCCGCAATTGAGCCGTGTCACGCTGCCATCGCAGATGCGTTCTGCCTGGATGCAGAATTTTTGCCAAATTCCAATGAAAGTGCGCGTTGGGGCCGTGGCACGTTGGCCTAGCCCCGCGTTGCACGCCGTGCCACATTGGGCCTTAATACCTGGACGTCCGAATTCCAGTAAGGGTCCATGTTGGTGGCGTGTCACGGAGGCAGTGCTCCGCGATGCACTCCGTGAAACGTTGCTTGTTATTCCGGAAATAATCCCCACTAGTATAAATAGAACACTTAGGTTCATTTTTAATTATTCTGACTTGGTGGAGCAAGAACGTGGGTTACAGGCAGTTGAGGGGACGAAAATCTCAGGGTTTTTCTCTATCTCCTTCTTCTTTATTTCAATTGCTTGTATGATTAACACTCATTTAACGATGTTTAATCCACAGATGAGTGGCTAAATTCCCTTCTTGCTGAGGTTAAGAACATTTGTATTGAAATGTGATTATTTATAAATTGGTTTTTTATCTTTTCTTCCATGGTTGTTCTATTGATTCTTGTTCTTACTGCGTTAATGTGTGGCCAACGTTAATGTATATCTAAAAAGTCCGATTTCACTCGAGAGAGCAAGAAATTGGAAAGTTGTGAATTGATAGGATATGATCTTTTCTTAGTTTGGGAAAATTGAGAATTGATTTACCTTCAGGATAGAAATATACCTGAAAGTCGTATTAGTCAATTAAGGTATCGGTTTTGTATGGTTAGAACATGAATTTTATTTTATCACAGAAATGTAGGTGGAAGGTTTATGATTCTTAAGTTGTGTTAAATACGAGAGTTTTAATCCATAGGCAATAATTCTTGACTAGCAACCGGAAGAAAGATTAACTAAATGTTATCAATAATTTATTTCTCTACATGTTCATTTAACCTCAGCATGCTCATACTTATAGTTCAGACTCAAATTAGATATTCGTTCTAGACTTAGTATAAAATTAGGAAACAAAATATCAACCTTTTCTTCACAATGTTGTCTACAATTTAGAATTAAAGTTTATTGACACTTGAGTAGATTGTTACTTTAGTCCAGTCTCTGTGGGATCGATACTTGGCTTACTTGAGCCATTTTACTACTTGTTCGACCACGTGCACCTGCGTGTATTATACCCAACAAACTGAACAAGTTTTTGGCACTGTTGCTGGGTACTGGCAATTGGTAAATTTTTCTTAAGTGTTAGTTTACTATTTCTTCTTAGTGTTGACAACTTGGTCGTAGCCTGTATTTTGCAGATACTAATTTCTGTTGAACACTGGCAAGTGACAAGGAGCTGGTGGACTCATATTTAGAGTCGGAAAGACAATTTCATCGTCAAAGGAGAGAAGCTCTAGAGAAAAAGTTGCAGTTGCTCAAACAAACAATCCTGGAGCAACAACAGAATCCACCAGTTGTATGGGCAATGTTAGTGCCCGAGGACATGGCAGCTAGGCCGGTTCGCGAGGTGGCAATCCCACATGCTAACAATGTCACATCTAGCATCCGCAAACCTGAGCCAGGAGGGAGGTTCGAGCTTAAACAAAACATGGTGCAATTTCTTCACACCAGCAGGGAGTTCACAGGTCTCCCTCATGAGGATCTACAGCAACATCTTCAAAATTTTTTGGAGATAAGTGACACTTACATCCCCGCTGGAGTGTCATCAGATTATGTCAGGCTTACATTGTTCCCATTTTCACTTTTGGGAGAAGCCAAGAGGTGGTTGAAAGTTGAGCCACCTAATTCCATCGCCACGTGGGATGATATTGCAAGGAAATTTTTGATACTGTTCTTCCCATCCGGTAAAACAGCAAGACTTAGAAGTTAAATTCTAAGTTTTAAACAGAGAGAGGGAGAGAATCTGTATCAAGCCTGGGAGAGATTCAAATCTATGTTGCGGGATTGTCCTCATCATCACCAGTCCAATGATGTGCTGGTGCATACTTTCATAGAGGGTTTGGAACCCCACACAAATATCTTGCTAGACTCAGCAGCTGGGGGACAAGCATTGGAGAAAACTTATGAGGAGCTGTATACCTTGTTGAATCGTATTTCGCAGGGAAATCCGGAGTGGAATGCGGATTCATCAAGAGGAGGAACAAGGAAAGCAGTAGGAGTCCTAGAAGTGGATGGTTTTATAGCTATCACTGCACAGATAGCTGCGTTACACAATCAGCTCAACACCCACTTCAGTAACATGAGCATGAACCAGTCTCAAGCCCCAGTGAATGTAGTGCAGCAGATTTGGTGTGAAGTATGCGGGAGTAGTGAATACTCAGCTGAGTGTTGTGGAGCAAATCCTGATTCTGTGAACTTTGTGGGGAATGTACAAAGAAACAACCACCTACAGTATGGCAACAACTACAATTCCAACTGGAGGAATCACCCAAATTTCTCTTGGGGTAGAAATAACCATCAAGGGAAAGGTTCGAATCAGGGGGCGCAGAGAAATCAAGGAGGGCAACAGAACTATCAGGCACAATATAGAAGCAACAATGCACCTCCTACACCACCATCACCCAGCATTGAGGAGATGTTCAAGATAATGATAGCTAACCAAGCTCAATTGCAGGCTGACTACGTGAAATCGGTAGCCGAGGTAAAGAACAATCAGTTAGCTACAAAGGCATTGGAGTACCAGTTTGGGCAATTTGCTGGAGCCCAAAACACCAGGCCTAGAAGAGGACTTCCGAGTGACGCGGACCCCAACCCCAAGCAAGTGAATGCAGTGACCACAAGGAGTGTTTTGCAGCTTAGAGAGGTGGAACTAGAAAGACCACCTCAATAGTCGGGAGCAGCAGAAACTGAGAGGGAGCAAAGTGATGAGAGGGGGAAGAAAAAGGAGGCTGAACCAGAAACACCACCACCCCCGTTCCCTCAACGATTAAAGAAACACAAGGAGGAGGCATGTTTTAAAAAGTTCATGGAGGTGTTGAAACAGGTACACATTAACTTACCTCTTGTTGATGTTTTGCAGGGAGTTCCGAAGTATGCAAAGTATATTAAGGACATCGTGGAGAACAAAAGCAGGTTGACTGAGTATGCTACGGTGGCTCTTACGGAGGAGTGCACTTCGCGGATACAAAACAGGTTGCCCACAAGGCTCAAGGACCCTGGGAGCTTTACAATTCAAATTACAATTGGGCAGAGTATCCAAGCTCGCGGATTATGTGATTTGGGAGCTAGCATTAACTTGATGCCGACATCGGTATTCAGGAAGTTGGCGCTAGGGAGTCCTAGACCAACAACAATGATATTGCAACTAGCGGATCGCTCCTTAGCCAGACATGATGGCATTGTGGAGGACGTGTTGGTGCAAGTGGGCTCCCTTATCTTCCCTGTAGATTTCATCGTGCTGGACTTCGAGCCAGACGCGGAAGTCCCATTTATTTTGGGACGTCCTTTCTTGGCGATCGGGAAAGCGCTGATTGATGTAGCTGCAGGGCAGCTAATCATGCGGGCACATGACAAAGTTGAGGTATTTGATGTATTTAAGGCCATGAAGCTGCCGGCCATACATGAGGAGCTTTCATCAATCAGTGTGTTTGATCAAGAAGAAATTCGTCAGATTGTTGAATCTCAAGACACACTGAAAAGAGTGTTGATGAACTCCGATCATTTCGGAGATAGAGACACTTATGAGGTGGTACAAATGCTGAATGAGTCACAAATGCATCCTAGGAAATAGGAATTTCAGTCTTTGATGAGGTCTCTTGAGCCATTGCCGAAACCATCCATTGAGGAAGCACCAAAGTTGGAATTGAAAGAATTGCCTCCCCATTTAAAATATGTCTTTCTGGGGGAATATGAGACGTTGCTAGCTATCATCTCCGCAGAATTGACGGAGGCACAGGAGAAGGAAGCATTGGGTGTCCTCAGAAAAAGAAAGAAAGCAATGGGTTGGCAAATGTCAGATATTCAGGGTATCAATCCAGCTTTTTGCACACACAGGATTTTCATGGAGACAAGAGCAAAACCAACTATTCAGCCTCAGCGAAGGCTAAATCCAGCAATGAAGGATGTGGTTAGGAAAGAAATAATTAAGTGGCTTGATGCAGGTGTGGTCTACCAGATTTCAGATAGTGAATGGGTCAGCCCCGTTCAGTGTGTTCAAAAGAAAGGAGGGATGACTGTGGTCACCAATGAGAAAAATGAGCTGATTCCTACACGAACCGTCACAGGCTGACGGATTTGCATGGACTATAGAAAGCTTAATGAAGCCACAAGGAAAGATCATTATCCTATCCCATTCATTGATCAGATATTAGATAGGTTGGCTGGACAGGAATATTATTGTTTCCTTGTTGGGTACTCTGGCTATAACCAAATAGCCATAGCTCCGGAGGACCAAGAGAAGACTACTTTTACCTGTCCTTATGGGACATATGCTTTTAGGCGGATGCCATTCGGGTTATGCAATGCACCCGCCACATTCTAGAGATGCATGATGGCTATTTTCCATGACATGGTGGAGGATTTTGTTGAGGTATTTATGGATGATTTTTCTATTTTCAGTAATTTGTTTGCTACTTGTTTGCAGAATCTTGACAGGGTGCTGGCTCGCTGCGAAGAATCCAACCTTGTACTAAACTGGGAGAAATGCCATTTCTTAGTTAAGGAAGGTATTGTCCTTGGCCACAAAGTGTCTCGCAAGGGGTTGGAGGTCGATCGTGCTAAGATTGAGGTTATTGAGAAGTTACCACCACCTGTGTCGGTGAAAGGTGTTCGCAGTTTTCTTGGGCATGCAGGGTTCTATAGACGGTTCATCAAAAACTTCCCAAAAATTTCTCGACCACTATGCAGATTGTTAGAAAAAGAGGTGAAGTTTGAGTTGGATGATGAGTGTGTTAAAGCATTCGAGGAGTTGAAGCAGAAATTTATAGAAGCACCTGTCCTTATATCTCCGGATTGGGAGCAACCATTTGAATTGATGTGTGATGCAAGTGATGTGGCTGTGGGAGTTGTATTGGGGCAGAGGAAAAATAGAATCTTTCATTCTATTCATTATGCAAGCAAAACACTGAACACTGCCCAGAGTAATTATACAGTCACAGAGAAGGAGTGCATTGGTGTTTGCATTTGATAAATTCAGGTCCTATTTGGTAGGTTCAAGAGTAGTGGTATACACCGATCATGCAGCGATTCGGTATCTGTTTAACAAGAAGGATGCAAAGCGCAGGCTGATCAGATGGATCCTATTGTTGCAAGAGTTCGACCTTGAAATTAAGGACAAAAAAGGGAGCGAAAATCAGGTGGCAGATCACTTATCGCGATTGGAAAGCCTGTCGCATGTGAAGGAAGGTGATAGCATCAATGAGGAGTTCCCCGATGAGAAGCTCTTGGAAATAGGGGAAGCTGAAGTTCCCTGGTATGCAGACATAGTCAACTTGCTAGTGAGTGGTGTCTATCCAGAGGCGATAGTTCAGCAGAGAAAAAAATTGAGGCCTGATTGTCGGTATTTTATCTGGGATGAGCCATACTTATTTAAACAAGGACCGGACCAGGTGATGAGAAGATGCATCCTGGAGAGCCAGATTATAGCGGTGTTGAGGAGTTGTCACTCTTCATTGTATGGGGGTCACCATGGAGGCGAGCGGAAAGCGCACAAGGTTCTACAGTCGGGGTTCTTTTGGACTACACTGTTCAGAGACTCTATGGCATACGTCAAAATGTGTGATAGATGTCAGCGTACAGGCACAATTGGTAGAGGACAAGAGATGCCGCTGCAAAATATACTGGAAGTGGAGACCTTTGATTTATGGGCATCGATTTCATGGGCCCGTTCCCACTGTCATTTGGTAATCGTTACATCTTGGTGGCCGTTGATTATGTATCAAAGTGGGTGGAAGCAATAGCTTGCCCCAGGAATGACAACAAGGTGGTAACAAAATTTGTGAAAAAAGACATTCTCACCAGGTTCGCGACACCCCGGGCTATTATCAGTGATGGAGTGGCTCATTTTGTCAATGCAAGTTTCAAGAAGCTACTAGCCAAGTATGGGGTGCGCCACAAGGTGGCAACAACATACCACCCCCAAACCAGTGGGCAAGTAGAGGTGTCCAATAGAGAGGTGAAGCAGATTCTCCAGAAAACAGTAAATACACAACAGAATGATTGGTCAAGCAAACTTGATTATGCATTGTGGGCGTATAGAACTGCTTACAAGACACCGATTGGAACTTCTCCATACCGATTGGTCTATGGTAAGGCGTGTCATCTGCCAGTGGAGTTAGAGCACCGAGCCTTCTGGGCTGTGAGGAAATTGAATATGGACTTAGAGCTAGCGGACAAGAAGAGACTAATGCAACTCAGTGAACTTGAAGAGTTCCGTTGGCATGCTTATGAGAGTGCTAAGTACTACAAAGAAAAAATGAAGAGGTGGCATGACAAGCATGTAGTGCATCGTATTTTTGAGTCGGGGCAGAAAGTATTACTCTTCAATTCGAGATTGAAGCTGTTTCTAGGAAAGCTGCGGTCCAAATGGTCGGGGCCATTTGAGGTAGTGAGAATGACCCAGCACGGGGCAGTAGAGTTGTGGCAAGAAGATCAGAGTGCCACGTTCTTGGTCAATGGGCAGCGATGTAAGGACTACTGGGGAGAGGACGGTGGTCAAGAGAAAACGTCTGTCACCCTAGAGGATGACTAAGCTTAATGACGTCGAGCCGCGATGGTAAACCAGGCGCTGCACGGGAGGCAACCCGTGAAAATTTTTGTAATATTTTAATAGATTTTGTAGAAAAAAGAAAAGAGAAAAAAATGAGAAAAATAAAAATATAAAAACAAAAATATTGTAGTTTATGTGAAACCTATAAATTCTAACCAATTTCTTGTTGTGAGATGAATTTCAGGTTGAACGGAGGATAAATGTGCAAAGGATTGCAAAGGAAAAATCGAGGTAAGAATATTAATAAAAAGTGGCAAAACAGTTAGCCCACGCGATGGCTCCGTGTCACGGAGGAGGGCCTCCGCGTTACCCTCCGTGACACGTTGAAGGTAATTCTGGAATTTTTACAAATTCCAAAACACCTGCGCGATGGCTCCGTGTCACGGAGGGCATGCTCCGCGTTACCCTCCGTGACACGTTGCAGTGTATTTCACGACGGGTCATACCGGGTCGCCGGGTGACCCGCGCAAAAAACCTTCTTTTTAACCCCATTTTTCCCTCATCTTTCCAATTTTTTCACTCTCCTCCACGACAAACAACCCAAAACCCCCCTTCCCCAACGTGACATGGACTAGGAGCTCAATTTTATCAAATTTTCTTTGATATCATCGAGTTTAAGGTATGTTTGTTAACTTCATCTCATTTCTTACCTTATTTTTCTGATTTTAACCATAGGAAGTGAGGAAAACTTGCCCTAAGTGTAAATTGAGCATGAATTCATGTAAATTATTGTTGATTGATGTTCATAGTATCGATGTAATGGTATGCACTCAATAAATACATGTTTGATTGAAATTCTTGCGAAATGGTAGCTAGGGTTAGAATTCAAATAAGAAGATGTTAAAATCAAGTTGAAATGTGAAATTCTTCTTGGTGTGTGCATGTTGGGTGAGGAACATGAGGTTGTGCTTAACATTAAGACCATTAAGGCACGACGGATTGTCGGGTTAATGAAATTGTTGAAATTACATAGAAATTGGGAGAATTGTATCGGTTTTATTGATAGAAATGTGTGCTAAGTGCTATGTGATAAAATGTGATCGATGGTAATGTTGTGGTTAGCAGTACGAAGTCTGAGTAGTACAAAAGAATTTATACCGTTGAATTCTTTAACTGCACAAGGCATATTTGTTGTGTTTTGTTTTTTAATTGGATATAAGTATGATCTTGCCGTAATGTTGTGAATGTGGCTAAAGACTAAGTGTGGGGTAGCCTAGCTTAACCCAACCTTAGTCGAAGCTAATTTTAATTGGAATAACATTGGGACTGTCTTTTTGGTTTGACAGGAACGGTGGTAAGCAGGCAAGAAAAAGGGAGGGGCGCATCAACATCAGGCGCCGGAAGGAAAAGAATTAGACTAGGAATAGCAGTCCCAGCAGCAACAACGGTTCCACGCGGCCAACGCCATTAATATGGAACCAGATGGGTGACAGAAGAGGGGAAGAAATGGTACGCAAAGCATAAGGAAAGCAAATACTTCCCCGAAGAACACATTGCTAGGGAACCGTTGGCACAGGAGTTTCCCAGGATTGTCCACAGGATTGAGGCAGCCGGGATGAACTTTATCTTTGAAGAGCCCAAGGAGTGCAACTTGCACCTGATTCGGTAATTCTACGCCAACTAGAACCCGACACTCAGAAGTCACACCATCAAGATAAGGGGGCAGATAGTCACTTTTGAGCCTCATCACCTTAATGCCATCTTGGGGGCGCGGGACACAGATGCCCATGTGCGTCGGCAGCTGAATATCACCCCACCATACGCGGATATCAAACACACTTTGTGTGGAGCCCGGTCTACAGCCCGGTGGAGCAGGCATAAGGAGAGGGGCTACCATCATATTTTTCCCTACTCATAGATGAACAGGGAAGCCAGGATATGGCTTAAGATTGTGTGTTCCTGCCTGATCCCGGGGGTGCATATGACGTATGTAACCCGGGATCGTGTATGCGTGGTGTACGCCCTGATGAAAGGGCTGGAGATCAAGGTGGGGCGGTGATTATTTCCGCCCTGAAGAGAGCCCAGTTACATCAGGGGCACAGATATGGATTTGGTGGATTACTCACCACATTCCTGAGAGGCCTGGATATTGAGGAAGAGGCCCTTGACTATATCCCGCAGATGGAGCGGCGGGCCTTAGATGTTACCAAAACTAAGGCACCCGACACCACCCATGGGCCAGTTCTTACACTTGCCGAGCGACATGCTCGAGATGATCAGTACATGACTCGCATGTACGGGATGCAGATGCTCCAGCTACGGATAGGCAGGAGGCCAGCAACAGAGGAGGAGCTATGGCATCTCGAGCTAGACTACCCTTTTGGCAAAAATGCCAGGGCTCTATGCCGAGTGGGGCCAGTTTTTGTGGAGCCCACTGATGATGATGTCCCCACAGATGAGGAGACACGTCGTGATGACTCCGATGTGGAGTCAGATAATGACGACGGGGGCGATTCAGACATGGGAGATGAGGCAGCGGCACTTGACGAAGAAGTGGAATACTTTGATTGATCAGGGAGTTTCACCACCTACTTTTGTACTATGCTAAATTTTGTGAACACTGGGGACAGTGTTCGATTAAAGTGTGGGGTGGGAGTAGTTAGGTGTTGGTTGTTGTTGTTATTAATGTATGTCTCTATTCTATTATTGTGCTTGGATAAACTTGTGACCCTATGATTTTTGTGTATGTCTGTATTGTAATTAAGGTGAAGCTGTTGTGCGCTGTTGAATGTTGTTAGCTGGTTTTGTACATATTTTTGATTTATCAAAATGATCGATATTTTTAAAAATTTTCATGAATTTTTAAATTTTTGGGTTTCTCGGCGTTTGTTTTCGGTTCTTTTACCGAGAATAGTCCCATTGAACCAAAGTCGTAATTAGTGACCGTTCCCTATGATGTATGGATGAAGACCGTCTTAAGGGAAATGTAGTCGTTAGGAGTAGATTTCTTTTGTTCCTTTTTTCTTTTAGTTTTTCTTTTATTGGTTTGTATCCCAAAACTTGTCGTTACTTTATGGTTGTGAAATTCTGGTTCCGTGTTGTACATGATATTTGAGATGCAAAAGTGATTCGTATGAAAGCATGCAACTTTGTAAATATGTTGAGATACCTAGGCCATAGAGCTCGACTCAGTGTGATTGAGGCTTAATGCTTGAATTCTTGTAATTAACTGATTGAAGAGTCTGTGAATATGTCTTGAGTTGAGCATGTGAAATGAGTGTATAGTGAGGTTTCATTTATTCCATGCTATTGTGAAGTGTCTAGAACTTGCCTAGTGTGTGTACGAAACGAAATGAAGGATGTGTATTGTAGGAAAGGATGTAGGCATTTCATTTCTTTAACCGAAAGTTTCTTTTTATTAATTACCGTACCCACCTTGAATGTACATCCTAGTTAGCCCATTGAGCCTTTAGCCTATTATTTTCCTTTTGTCAAAAAGGTGTAAACCGAGCTTAACCCCTTCTTTTCATTATCCGTGATTTGATCCAAAACTCTTAAGCGCTCAAGAAAAGAAAATAATTTTCCCACAGTGTCAAGGAGTGAGAATGGTGAAAAGAAAAGAAAAAGTAGAGTGATGAAAGGAAAGAAAAGGTCGAAGGTGCACTCGTTATAAATTAAATATAATGAAGATGTATAAATAATATTTGTTATTGAGTCAAGTGTGCTTAAAGATATGCGGTCAAAAATAAAGACAGACTTCAAGAATGGGAGGATGAAGGAAGAAACAATGCCCATAAGGTTGATGGGATGTATTGAAAAAGCGCTTAAGGATGCTAGTTGTTATTATTGGTTAGCCTAGTATTTACTAGTTCCGTAGCTTACATTACAACCCGTTAAGTCCTACGTGATCTTACATCACACTTCCTTATATTAGTGGAGTAATACACTAAAGGCAAGCCTATGGTTCATGACATGATGCATGTGAATTATTTTGGGAGAGAGAGTGAAATTGTGTTTATATGCCCCTGCATGTAATGTCTTTGAGTTCATGTAATTAAAAAGGGGGAAAAATTCTCTTGTGTTGTGAGGGCACATGCTTGACGAGAGATTCAATTTCGTGTCGGATATCTTGATCAGCTGATTTGCATGAGTTTGCCAATATCGAGAGTCGATTCTTGAGTCTAGGAGGTCTTAATATGTTGAAGGTCATTGTATTGAGAAGACTATGCATGTTTTCTTGATGATTTGCTGTATTAAATAATCGGTATAACCGTAGCTTGAATTGTCGAGCCAAAGTAGCCAGGATGGGGTGTCAATTGCATGAGGTGTAAGATTGTTATTCGGGGACGAACAAGGATTTAAGTGTGGGGTAAGTGATCTTGGGCAAATTTATATGCCCAAGTGATACTCAAATGTGTCATTTTGCCTAGTTTATCTATCGATGTTCATACATTATCATGTGAATTGTAATAAAATGTGAATTTATACTAACCAACATGATTAGCGTGAGTTTGCAGGAAAAATATAATTGTACGAAGCTAAGATGCATGTCGGGAGAAATCGGAATTGGACTCCGATGCGAGCAAGGGAAAAAGCACAAGGAGAGCACGAATTAAAGGGGCTCCGCGATGGAGCCGTGTCACGCTGCCATCGCGGATGCGTTCTTCCTGGATACGGAATTTTCGCCAAATTCAAGTGAAGGTGCATGTTGGGGCCGTGGCACATTGTCCTAGCCTCGCATTGCACGCCGTGCCACATTGGGCCTTAATACCTGGACGTCCGAATTCCAGTAAGGGTCTGCGTTGGTGGCGTGTCACAGAGGCAGTGCTCCGCGATGCACTCCGTGACGCACTCCGTGACACATTGATTGTTATTCCGGGAAAAATTCCCACTAGTATAGAACACTTAGGTTCATTTTTAATTATTCTGACTTGGTGGAGCAAGAACGTGGGTTACAGGCAGTTGAGGGGACGAAAATCTCAGGGTTTTTCTCTATCTCCTTCTTCTTTATTTCAATTACTTGTATGATTAACACTCATTTAACGATGTTTAATCCACAAATAAGTGGCTAAATTCCCTTCTTGCTGAGGTTAAGAACAATTGTATTGAAATGTGATTATTTATAAATTGGTTTTTCATCTTTTCTTCCATGGTTGTTCTATTGATTCTTGTTCTTACTGCGTTAATGTGTGGCCAACGTTAATGTATATCTAAAAAGTCCGGTTTCACTCGAGAGAGCAAGAAATTGAAAAGTTGTGAATTGATAGGATATGATCTTTTCTTAGTTTGGGAAAATTGAGAATTGATTTACCTTCAGGATAGAAATATACCTGAAAGTCGTATTAGTCAATTAAGGAATCAGTTTTGTATGGCTAGAACATGAATTTCGTTTTATCACAGAAATGTAGGTGCAAGGTTCATGATTCTTAAGTTGGGTTAAATACGAGAGTTTTAATCCATAGGCAATAATTCTTGACTAGCAACCGGAAGAAAGATTAACCAAATTGTATCGATAATTTATTTCTCTACATGTTCATTTAACCTCAGCATGCTCATACTTATAGTTCAGACTCAAATTAGATATTCGTTCTAGACTTAGTATAAATTAGGAAACAAAATATCAACCTTTTCTTCACATTGTTGTCTGCAATTTAGAATTAAAGTTTATTGACACTTGAGTAGATTGTTACTTTAGTCCAGTCTCTGTGGGATCGATACTTGGCTTACTTGAGACATTTTACTACTTGTTCGACCACGTGCACTTGCGTGTATTATACCCAACAAACCAAACAACTAGCTTAACGACTCGTTACCAGATGTAATGAGTCGTTCCTTCAATCCATTGAGTACACTAGATCCTTCTTCATCAAAACTCGATCTTCTCCCCATGACTCCTGACATGAGCCGTTCCACGGGACGACGACTCATGACATGACTGGCAGCCTACATTTCAGTTCTGTTCTACCTTACTTTGCCTATTTCATGTTCTGGACCTGTTTTCCTACAACATGCAACACAAACGCATCATATCTACATAAACATACCTGGAATGTGCATAGTTTCTTGGTTTTAAGCGTCAAAACAGCCGTAAAATCATGACACATCAGTACAAGTCTTACCACCATGGTACGACCCATACTATAGACTCGTGGAAAAAATCAGGGGGTATTTTTCTTCCTTTCTTTTTCTCGGATCATGCATACTAAACATTTTTTCCATAGGTACAACGACACTAAATAGGATATCAAAGAAGAAGCCCCAAGACAAACGGGATAGAGCTGATATAGCTATAAGGAAGGCATTAAGAGATGAGCCCTTCGAATATGATCAAGTTGGCAGCTCCCTTAGTGGTTCAGTGGAAGAGTACCAAGTTGATACTTCTAACACTGATGAGCCATGGACCACTAGGGCTCAAGCCGAGGTACAGGCCAAAGGTACTTCTGCCACTCCGACCACTGCTCCCCAATTTGAAGAGGAAGCAGAAGAATAGGTTCAATAGTCCAGGAATGGCTCTAATGAGGAAGAAAGGTCTGTGAAGGCCCAATCTGGTGATGAGGACAATGAATCCACTGAGGAAGAAGGTGACCAAACTCTACCTCAGGAGAACTGTACTATTAGGTGGAGAGTGCCCGGTGCTCAGGAGATATACGAGCAAGGTCTTGCTCTCACCTCAACGAACCATATGAGGCGGAGCATACAGGAAGAACAGCGAATCCTCACAAGTGTCTTGAATGAGGTAGGGAAAATGAAGTGGATATTCAGCTTCTACAAATTTGATTGGATGGCTAGAACTCTGGAGAAATAAATTCCTGCAATGGTCCGGGAGTTCTACGCAAATTATTTGGCTATGATGGATTAGAACGCAAAGGCGGGCAGACATTAACAAAAAAGCCCAAGCTCGAGAGCATGGTAGTACAAGGTTGCACGATCGATATGTCCGAGCATAATATTGCTCGAGTACTTAATGGGCTGTAATTTAGAGCTCCAGACATGATAGTTGAGTTCGATTGCAGAGTGGATTCCCTAAAAAGGATAAAGCAGCTAGGCTATGAGGAGAGGCAGAGCCAAATTAAATAGCTTGCTGGGGTTCTGGCGGATGACAAAGAGGACATGGAATGGGTGGCTAGTGGAAAGAAGGTCACCAAAGCCTCACTGAACTTCATATAGAAGGCCAGCTAGACACTTGTCCACCACCGATTGGCACCAACGGTTAATGACAACACCCTCAATGCACATAGAGTAGCCTTGATGGCATGTATCATGTCTAGATACGCCATCAATATTTTGAGGGTCATCGCAGAGGAGATCCAAGATCCGGCTTTGGGATTAACCACCACCATCCCGTTCCCTATTCTCGTGTTAAGATTATGTGTAGAGGAAATACTTAGGTGAAGATGGAGATTGATACTCTAATTGGAGGCTAGGGGACGACGGATATAGGTCTGATTTGGGATGAGATGAACCTGATGAGCTGGGTTAGATTTCCTACTACAATACGGGGGAGAGCATTTTGATGCCCCCACCTCAGTGGAGAAGGATAAGATGTCGGCTATAGAGATCGATCACACAGAGGTAGCTCTTAGTACTTCATCTGTACCTCTGACGGGTCTCCCAAGCCAGACCCCAGCTGGGTATATATTGGTCCCACATGAGTTCCTCTAGAAGATGGCTAAAAGGATGATAGTGACTGAGAGAAAGGTCCAATCTATGATGGAGAATGTCAAGCCTTGGTTGAAGGCAGAGATTGATGAGGCTAGGAGGGTGTTTCATGGATAGATAGATAGCTTTGAATGCTGCTTTAATGAGAACCTACCTGAGTAGTTGGACACAGGCAGCGTTAGGGAGGAGTTGGAGGCTCTTCGAAGCCACGTGGCCGAGTTTTCGTCTAGACAACCTGTGATTCTAGCAGCCCCCACTCTTTCGAAATTAGACGTTGAGCTCGATGATGTAATATCTCAAAATTCCCTAAGATCAAACTCGAGGGTTCAAGTGACGAAAGTAGGAAAATGTTTCCTACGTCACAAGAAGATTCATCTAGTTACTAGTGGGGAGATATCCCAAGTGGTTAAGTGACTCATGAAGTAAGGAAAAGTTGGAAAAGACTTGTGGTCTGGGGGTAACCACGAAAGGCATCCACGAGTCATGGCATGACTCCACGACTCATGGAGTTGGTAATGACTAGGAGCTAAGTTGGAGATTGAATTTTGGCAGAAGATGTAACAATTGGGACTCAATGACTTTTCAAGTTCACCACGACTCGTGATGTCACTTGTAGTGACTGGCAGTGTCCATTTTTCCCTACATTTTAGTAAAGGTGTTTTCATAATTCCTAAGCCCCTAGGTCCTAAACTATGTTGTTTTAAGCTCAGTTAGGAGGGTTTTAAGATTAATTAACCTATCATAATCCTTTCGATTCCATGCATGCAAGATTAGAGTGCACCATTGGAGATCAAACTTGAGAATTCCCTAGGTTCTTCCCTAAATCTCTTGGGCAATTAAGAAAGGGTGTGAAATCAGATTTATCCAGGTATATAGGGTTATGAATGGAGTATCCCTTCACTCCCATGACCAAATCCTCTTCTTAATTCATGAAACTCAAGGTTAATGAATCATGGGGTTTACCCAAATTTGTGAAATTTTTGAAGTATCTATCATGGGTAAATCCTATTCATGTTTATAATGTTGTTTTAAGATTCATGGGAACATTTCAATGACAAATTATGATTTTAGAGACTTACAATTATGTTGCCCAATTATGGAAGTTCATGAAGAGTTGAGTGTATGACCTATGTGTTCAAGTATGATGAAATGTCTATGATGAAAGTATGATTTCAATTTACCCATGTTTATATTCATGATTTTGACTATCAAGTATATTTCAAAGCATGGATAAGTTTGGATAAGCCCATATAATCAAGTATGTTTCTTTATTTACTTCAATTTACTGTTATTAGCTTTCCAGAGGGTTTTGGAGTCTACTCTCTCTTTTCAGCTTGTGGTATGGTTTGAGCCGAGCCTCCTCATGATATGTTTTCAAATTTTTCATGTACTATTATGATTCAGCTTCATCGCAAGATGATGGTTCAGCTTCATTGGAAAACGATGGAGAGCATACGCATGTTTTTGGAATAGTGTTTAGAAGCAAGTAGGCTAAGGGTTTTGTTAACCCTGTGACTCAAAAATACATGCCAATGTAGGTATGTTCAGATTATTTGGAACCTCCCTTGAGAGCCTTCAATACCCTCGAGGGGCCTCCAGCTTGATATGCATATCATGATAGCGTCCTTAGCCCTGGCATGGTTTTGGATGACTCTGCCCACTTGAGTGTAATAACCGGGACCACGTAAGATGTATCATGGTAATGTCGATTATATGATGATTCCCCCATTGTTCCTCATGATTTTGGTTATGCATGTTATCAGTCATGATATTATGTTTTCAGCAGGTTTGACCCAGATGTTCTATTTTACTTATGATTATTAATTTTAGCTTTGGGTCATTCGGATCAGTTATGATATTTAGTTATGTTTAAATCATATTTTCAAATAATAACATGGAAGCCTTACTCTCAGAATCTTATGATAAAATGTTTTATGTTGTGCATAATTTCTAATTTTTCTTACTTAGAGGTTTTACTTACCTTGCATACACAGTACATTCTAATTATTGATCATATACTCTATGTTGTATCATTTCATGATACAGGCTCGGACGTTCAGGTTCAGTCCCACCCTTAGCCAGAACCTCAGAGTTAGCATATCTCATCTTGTTGGTAGGTACTCATCCTTCAAGGACCTTCTCATTAGTTTATCATCAGTATTTTCAGTTTCAGTTTGTTAGTGAGTTAGTTAGGGTCTCATCCCATCAACTTATCAGATTGTAGAGGCTTATCAGACATAGTATATATTAAAGCTTTGTATCAGTGTTATGTATTTCGTTTTTCAAATGCTATTGAATTTTTAGACTTCTACTATTTCAAATGTTAGATTTCCGCATTTATAATGTTGAACTTTAGTTGTCACTTTCATGACATGGGTCGACTTGGAGCTATCTATGGTTCTAGGTTCTGTGTCTAGATCCGGTCCTATGTTCGAGTCATGAAAAACATGGTATCAGAGCATTAGATTTTGAAGTGTCCTAGGGTGTCTGAATGATGCATTAAGTAGAGTCTTTTCCATGGGTGTGAAGCATGCCACACTTACAACGAAGATACTATAAAACATTTTAGGAAATTTCCCTTGTTTCATGATTTATGTCGTGCGATGAAATGTCTGTTTATCCTTATAACTCGTGCTACACACATTTGCAGAATCATGCCTCCTCGCCGAGTTGACAGAAGAAGGAACAGAATGGAAATGGCCATGAGAATGACAATGGAAATAGGCACAGCAGTCCCCACCAGCCTCTGAAGATCATGTACCTGAGCAGGTTGCCCATGCTGAGTTTAAGGCAGCCATCCAGATGTTGGTATAGGCATTGACCACCCAGGTCAACCAGCAGGCAATAGCGCATGTTTCCCAAAATGGGAATGCGGCAGCAGCAAGAGTCAGGGGCTTTATCAGGATGAACCCTTTGAAGTTCCTCGGATCGAAGGTGCACGAGGATCCACACGAGTTAATTGATGAAATATAGTAGATCACCCAAATTATAGGGCTGACAGGAGAGGAGTGCACAGACCTAGCCTATCATCAGTTTAAAGGGGTTGCCCATATCTGGTTCAGACAGTGGTAGGATAATAGGACAGTTGGTTTCATGACCGAAATGTACACCCAGATCGTAGACACGGGACGAGCCCCAAGAGATCCCAAGTTGACCCATGGCATGAGAATACATCTAATTCAATCACATGAGCAGAAGACTTTATATAGAGAACGTAATCATAACGTAGCATAAGGGAAGAACAATACAATACTTATACAATACGGCGGAATACAACTTTTAGTGTGATAAGCCTCTAAACATGAAAGGAGGATTGATGGGACAACTCCCCAACTAGTCCAACATCAATAAATTGAAGGAATAACATAGAGTGTGAACATTTAGCCCTCGCAACATAAGGACTCACCAAGTGTGTTGAGAGCAAGTCCGAATCTCTCTACGGGTGAGGATGAGCCTGAGAACTGGGACCGGTATCATGAGACAATATAGCATAGAAAGTATGCGGTCAGTACGTGGAATGTATTGAGTATGCATGGTAAGTAAAGTAGACATTTAAAACATGTATGAAATTCATAAAGGATCATAAGAGTAGGAAAACATGCTCGTATCATAAATCGTTATGACATCATATGGCTCAAGGTTTCTAAAGCCTTTGTAACATAAACATAATAATAATCATAATAGAAGAGATTTATTCAACATAACTTGAGCCAAAATACATAATAAAAACATGCATGAATCATGAGGAACAGTGGGAGATTCTCTTAACCGACATACCCCATATGACAACACATGAAGCCCGACATGTAACCCTAGTCGTGGGGTGTTTGTACCTTGCCAATGGTAGGAATAATGAAGGGTGTGATCACACATGAAAAGGGCCATTTAGGCCGGGGAAAAATATGAACGGGGTCCCAACATACCTACGGTGGCACGTAGTTCATGAGATTCGGGGCTTAACCTGAGCCCCGAACCTACTCGGTGTTCGATACTACTCCCAAAACATATATAGTGATCATAATAATACATACATGAGTTCATGGGCTAGTTAAATCATGATAATCGTAAACATACTTGAACATATGTGAACTAGCCAAGACTTGAGGCCCGTGAGTTGACCAAAAACATAATTCATAAATCATAGGTTGCACGCATACTTGTAGATCGTACATATAACATGAAAATCGTCAAATAATAGTGGGTATTTAAATAAATTCATATTTGGAATCATAAATCATGCTGGGCTTTTAAATATCAATAATGGAAATAGTAGATCATAAATCGATTCATCATGGGGCATGCATAATTAAGCTTAATTTCTTAGAAATCAAAATCAACAACATTATAATCAATTTAAATCTCAAAAGATGATCAAAATCCATAGATTATGATAATATTTCAAAATCACAAAACCCATAATTAAATTATTAGTTTTTATATAAATCAAATACAAAACCCCATGAGTTTTTAATAAATTTTATGTAAAATCAAAGAGTATGAACATGGGTGTGGAAGAATATACCCATTAATGACCTTACATGCCTAGGATTATCAAATCCTAACTCTCCTTAGAAGCCCAAGAGTGAAATTGGATATATTGATGAGAAAAGCTTAAAATCCCCATGAATCACCTCTCAAAGTTCTTGCATGCATGAATAAGAGTTTAGAATAGGTCATTTTCTTAAAAACCCAGCTTTTCCAAGCCAAAACGACATAGTTTAGCGCCTTATATCCTGAAAAGTCAAAAATGCCATTAATGAACCTTCCCTGACAACTAGCCAGATGGAACCCACGAGTGGTACCAATAGGTCGTGGGAACAGCCAACAACCTATCATGTCCCTCGTTGAATGGACTGCTAAATGTCTTCTCTCAAAACTAACCAACGGACGAATAAGAAGACTTTTCCTATAAAACCATGATCCGTTACACCATCCATGTTTGCTCATCATGAAAATCTAAACCCACTTACCACGAGCCTCACCACGACTCGTGGTTCCTTCCAATGAGTCATGCTCTCAACCCATCACCTACATAGCAAATTCTTAACCTCCAACAACAACTACAACCAAGGACTCGTGGTTTCTCCTAACAGGTCGTTAGATCACCCGTTGGGTCATTGTTAATGACGACTCATTGTTTCCCACAACGAGTCTTTGATCTTGGGCAGAATTTCATGCCCAAGCGATACTCAAAAGCTTCATTTGGACTTGTTTGTATATCATTATTGTGTACATTCTCATGTGATTTGTAGTTAAATGTGAATTTATACTAACCAACATGATTAGTGTTGTTTTGCAGGTATAATGGAATTTTTGGAAGCTAAGATACATGTTTGTAAAATTGGGAATGGACTTGGAAACAAGGACTGAAAAAGGACATGGAAGATCAACAAAAATAAGGGCTCCGCGATGGAGCCGTGTCACATTGGCATCGCGGAGGCACTCTACCTCAGAGGAAATAAATTTTGCAATTTCCAGTGAAGGTGGGCGATAGTACCGTGTCACGTTGGCCAGGCTCTGCGATGCAGGCCGTGGCACATTGAGGTTAAATTACCTGGGGGCCGACTTCCAGTGAGGGTCCGCGATACCTCCGTGGCACGGAGGGAGTGCTCCGCGATACACTCCGTGCCACGTTGCTTGTTATTCCAGGAAAAATTCTCAATAGTATAAATAACACACTTAGATTTTATTTTACACATTTTGACTTGGTCGAGCAAGAACGTGGGTTACAGGCAGTTGAGGGGACGGAAATTCTAGGGTTCTTCTCTATCTCTTTCTCTTTTATCTCAATTGTTTGTATGAATTACACTTATTTAATGATGTTTAATCCACAAATGAACGGCTAAATTCACTTCTTGATGAGTTTAAGAACAATTGTAGTGAAATGTAATTGTTAATCATTTCAGTTTTCATCTTTTCTTCAATGGTTGTTCTATCAATTCTTGTTCTTACTGCATTAATATTTGGCCAATGTTAATGTATATCTAAAAAATCCAATTTTTTATTTTCAAAAGGAAAGAAATTGGAAAGATGTGAATTGGTAGGATATGATCTCTTCTTAGTTTGGAAAATTGGGAATTGATTTACATTCAGAATAGAAATATATCTGAAAGTCTTATTAGTCAATTAAGGAATCAGGAATGTATGGTTAGAACATGAAATTCTTTTATCACAGAAATGTAGATTAAGTCTCATGATTCTTAAGTTGGATAGGATTCGAAAGTTCCAATCCATAGGCAATAATTCTTCACTAGCAACCGAAGGAAAGATTAAGTGAATTGTATTGATAAATTAATTCCCTGCATGTTCCTTTTAACCTCAGGTTGCTCATTACTATTGTTCAGACTCACTTTATAATTTTGCCTTAGATTCTTATAAATTAGTAACTCAAATTCTCAAAATATTAGTTGTTTGGTTGTCTGCATTCTTAAAGATATAGTTCATTAACACTTAATTTAATTATTACCGTAGCTTAGTCCCTGTGGGATCGATACTTGGCTTTACTTAAGCCACTTTACTACTTGTTCGACCACGTGCACTTGCGTGTAGTCACCACAGAAGTCAGAATAAGTTTTTGGCGCCATTGCCGGGGACTAGCAATTGGTAAAATTATTTTCTTAGTGTTAGTTTACAAATTCTATTTAAGTGCTGACAACTTGATTTTAGCCTTTCTCTTGCAGATATTGAATTCTTCTTAACACTGGCAAGAGACAAGGAGTTGGTGGATTCATACATAGAGCCGGAAAGAAAATTTCATCATTAAAGAAGGGAAGCTCTAGAGAAAAAGCTACAGTTGCTCAGACAGGCAATTCTGGAGCAACAACAGAATCCACCACTTGTGAGGGCAGTGTTAGTTCCCGAGGAAATGGCAGCTAGGCCGGTTCGCGAAGTGGCAATCCCACATGATAACAATGTTACATCAAGTATTCGCAGACCAGAGCCAGGAGGGAGGTTTGAGCTTAAACAGAACATGGTGTAATTGTTGCACACCAGCGGGCAATTCACAGGTCTCCCTCATGAAGATCCACAACAACATCTCCAAAACTTTATGGAGATAAGTGACACTTACATTCCCACTGGAGTATCATCCTACTACGTGAGGCTTACATTATTCCCATTTTCATTATTGGGGGAAGAAAAGAGGTGGTTGAAAGCTGAACCACCTAACTCTATCACCACTTGGGAAGATCTTGCAAGAAAGTTTTTGATAAGATTCTTTCCATCCGGGAAAACAGCAAGACTTAGAAGTTAGATTCTAAGTTTTAAATAAAGAGAGGGGGAGAATCTGTATCAAGCTTGGGAAAGGTTTAAATCATTGCTAAGGGATTGTCCTCACCATCACCAATCCATTGATGTGCTGGTTCATACTTTCATAGAGGGTTTGGAACCCCACACAAAAATTTTGCTGTATACTTTAGAAAAGACTTATGAGGAGCTGTATAATTTGTTAAATCATATTTCACAGGGAAATCCAGAGTGGAATGTGGACTCTTCAAGAGGAGGAACAAGGAAAGCGGCAGGAGTCTTTGAGGTGGACGGTTTTACAGTTATCGCTGCACAGAAAGCTGCATTGCAAAATCAACTCAACACCTACTTCAGCAGTATGAGCTTGAATCAACCACAATCCCCAGTTAATGTAGTGCAGCAAGTTTGGTGAGAAGTATGCGGTAGTAATGAACACTCAGCTGATTGTTGTGGTGCAAATCCAAATTCAGTGAACTTTGTTGGGAACATCCAGAGAAATAATCAGCAGCAGCAGTATGGCAATAATTACAACTCAAATTGGAGGAATCATCCGAATTTCTCTTAGGGTAGTAACAGCCATCAAGGTTAGAGTTTGAATCAGGGTATGTAGAGAAATCAAGGGGGGCAGCAGATTTATCAGTCTCAGTACATAGGAAACAATGCACCTCATCCACCAACCAACATCATTGAGGAAATGTTCAAAACAATGATAGCTAACCAAGCTCAATTGCAGGCTGATTACGTGAAATTAGCGGCAGACTTAAAAAACAACCAGTTAGCTACAAAGGCGTTGAGTACCAGTTTGGATAACTAGCTGGAGCTCAAAACCAAGCTCAATTGCAGGCTGATTACGTGAAATTAGCGGCAGACTTAAAAAACAACCAGTTAGCTATAAAGGCGTTGAGTACCAGTTTGGACAACTAGCTGGAGCTCAAAACACCAGGCCCAGAGGAGGACTACCGAGTGACATTGACCCGAATCCCAAGCAGGTCAATGCAGTGACCACCAGGAGTGGTTCACAACTCAAGGAGGTGGAACTAGAAAGATCACCACAGCAATCAGGAGCAGTGGAAAAAGAGAGGGAACATGATGATGAGAGGGGGAAGGAGCAGGCAGCTGAAGCAGAAATACCACCCCCCCCATTCCCTCAAAGATTAAAGAAACACAAGGAGGAAGCTTGTTTTAAAAGGTTCATGGAGGTGCTTGAATAGGTACACATTAATTTACCTTTGGTTGATGTTTTGCAGGGAGTGCCTAAATATGCAAAGTATATCAAGGACATCGTAGCTAACAAGAGAAGATTGACAGAGTATGCTACGGTGGCGCTTACTGAGGAGTGCACTTCCCGGATTCAGAACAGGTTGCCAACAAAGCTCAAGGATCCTGGGAGCTTTACAATTCAGATCACAATCAGGCAAAGTATCCAAGCTCGCGGACTATGTGATTTGGGAGAAAGCATAAACTTGATGTCGACCTCGGTGTTCAAGAAGTTGGGGCTGGGCAGTCCTAGACCAACTACAGTGATTTTGCAGTTAGCGGATTGTTCTTTGGCCAGACCAGATGGTATTGTGGAGGATGTACCGGTGCAAGTGGGCTCCCTCATCTTCCCGGTAGATTTTATTGTCTTAGATTTTGAGCTGGATGCGGAAGTCCCATTTATTTTGGGACGTCCTTTCTTGGCAACTGGGAGAGCTTTGATTGATGTAGCTGCAGGCCAGCTAACCACACGGGGGCATGACGAAGTGGAGGTATTTGATGTGTATAAGGCCATGAAGCTTCCGGCCATCTATGAGGAGCTTTCAGCAATCAATTTGCTAAACCAAGAAGAAATTCTTCAGATTGTGGATTCTCAAGATCCATTGGAGAGAGCGTTGATGAGCTCCAATCATTTCGGAGATAGAGATACTTATGAGATGGTGCAAATGTTGAATGAATCAAAATGGTATCTCAGGAAGCAAGGCTTTTAGCCGTTAATGAGGTCCCTGGAACCGTTGCCAAAACCATCTATTGAGGAAGCACCAAAACTAGAGTTGAAGACATTGCCTCCACATTTGAAATACGTCTTTTTGGGGGACGATGACACCTTGCCAATCATCATTTCCACAGAATTGATGGAGGCACCGGTAAAGGATGCATTGATGGTTCTCAAGAGGAGGAAGAAAGAAATGGGCTGGCAAATGTCAGATATTCGGGGTATCAATCCAGCTTTTTAAACACACAGAATTTTCATGGAGGAAGGAGCAAAGCCAACTGTACAACATCAGCGGAGGTTGAATCCGATGATGAAGGATGTGGTTAGGAAGGAAGTGATTAAATGGCTTGATGCAGATGTGGTCTATCCTATTTCAGACAGCGAATGGGTTAGCCCCATTCAGTGTGTTCCAAAGAAAGGAGGGATGACCGTGGTCACCAATGAGAAAAATGAGCTGATCCCTACACGCACAATCACAGGCTAGTGGATTTACATGGACTACAGAAAGCTCAATGATGCCACAAGGAAATATCACTATCCTATCCCGTTTATTGATCAAATATTGGACAGATTGGCTGGTCAAGTATATTACTATTTCCTTGATGGCTATTCTAGCTATAACCAGATAGCCATAGCACCGGAGGACCAGGAGAAGACTACGTTCACATGTCCTTATGGGACATATGCTTTCAGGAGGATGCCATTGGGTTTATGCAATGCACCCACCACATTCCAGAGATGCATGATAACGATCTTCCACGATATGGTGGAAGATTTCATCGAGGTATTTATGGATGATTTTTCTGTTTTTGGTAATTCGTTTTGCTACTTGTTTGCAGAATCTTGACAGGGTGCTAGCTCATTGTGAAGAATCCAACCTTGTACTCAACTGGGAGAAATGTCATTTCTTAGTCAAGGAGGGTATCGTCCTTGGCCATAAAGTGTCTTGCAAGGGGTTTGAAGTTGATCATGCAAAGATTGAGGTTATTAAAAATCTACCACCACATGTGTCAGTGAAGGGTGTTCGTAGTTTTCTCGGACATGCAGGGTTCTATAGACGGTTCATCAAGAACTTCTCTAAAATTTCTCAACCAATATGCAGGTTGCTAGAAAAAGAGGTGAAGTTCGAGTTTGATGAGGATTGTGTCAAAGCATTCGAGGAGTTGAAACAGAAGTTGATAGAAGCACCTATCCTCATTTCTCTGGATTGGGAGCAACCATTTGAATTAATGTGTGATGCAAGCAATATGGCGGTAGGAGCTATATTGGGGCAGCGGAGAAATATAATTTTTCATTCTATTCATTATGCAATCAAAACACTAGACACAGCCCAAGTCAATTATACAGTCACAGAAAAGGAGATGCTAGCATTGGTGTTCGCGTTTGATAAATTCAGGTCCTATTTGGTGGGGTCTAGAGTAGTGGTGTATACCGATCATGCAGCGATTCGGTATCTGTTTAACAAGAAGGATGCAAAGCCCAGGTTGATCAGATGGATCTTGTTGTTACAAGAGATTGACCTAGAGATTCGGGACAGAAAAGGGAGCGAGAATCAAGTGGCAGATCACCTATCACGATTGGAAAGCAGGTCACATGTGAAGGAAGGTGACATCATCAAAGAAGAGTTCCCAGATGAGCAACTCTTAGCAATAAGGGAAGCTGAAATCCCTTGGTATGCAGACATTGTGAATTTCCTAGTGAGTGGAGTCTATCCACTGGAGGCTATGGCTCAGCAGAGAAAGAAGTTGAGACATGATTGCAGATATTATATTTGGGATGAGCCATACTTGTTAAGTAGGGACCGGATCAGGTGATGAGAGGATGCATTCCGGAGAGCCAGATTGCAGAAGTGTTGAGGAGTTGTCACTCTTCATTGTATGGAGGGAACCACGAAGGCGAGCGGACAACGCACAAGGTGCTACAGTCAGGTTTCTTTTGGCCTACACTATTCAGAGACTCTATGGAATACGTAAAAATGTGTGATATATGTCAAAGAATAGGCACAATTGGTAGAAGGCAAGAGATGCCGCTGCAGCAGATATTAGAAGTGGAGATCTTTGATGTATGGGGTATAGATTTCATGGGCCTGTTCCCACCGTCATTTGGTAATCATTACATCTTGGTGGCCATTGATTATGTATCACAGTGGGTTGAAGCAACAGCGTGCCCCAGGAATGACAACAAGGTGGTAACAAAATTTGTGAAAAAGCACATTTTCACCAGGTTTGGGACACCCCGAGCCATTATCAGTGATGGAGGGGCTCATTTCGTAAATGCAAGTTTCAAGAATTTTCTAGCTAAGTATGGGGTGCACCATAAGGTAGCAACAGCATATCATCCCCAAACTAGTGGGCAAGTGGAGGTGTCGAACAGAGAAGTAAAGCAGATTCTACAGAAGACAGTGAATGCACAACATAGTGATTGGTCAAGCAACCTCGATGATACATTGTGGGCTTATAGAACTGCATACAAGACACCAATTGGAACTTCTCCGTACAGATTGGTCTATGGAAAGGCGTGTCATCTGCCTGTGGAGCTAGAACATCGAGCTTTCTGGGTCGTGAGGAAATTGAACATTGATCTAGAGCTAGCTGGGAAGAAGAGGCTGATGCAACTCAGTGAACTTGATGAGTTTCATTGGCATGCTTATGAAACTGCCAAGTGCTACAAAGAGAAAACAAAGAGGTGGCACGATAAGCATATGGTGCATTGAATCTTTGAGACGGGGCAGAAAGTATTACTATTCAATTCAAGATTGAGGCTGTTTCTAGGAAAATTGCGGTCCAAATGGTCAGGGCCGTTTTAGGTGGTAAGAATGACCCTGCATGGGGCAATTGAGTTGTGGCAAGAAGATAGAAGTGCCATGTTCTTGGTAAATGGGCAGCGGTGTAAGCATTATTTGGGTGAGGACGTTATTTGTGAGAAGACGTCCATCACTCTAGAGGATGATTGAAAGTGAATGACGTCGAGCCGTGACGGCAAACCAAGCGCTGCATTGGAGGGAACCCGTGAAATTGTTGTAATAGATGAGTAGAAATATTTGAAGAAGAAAAAAAAGAAAAAATAATATAAAAAAATTTATTGTTGCATTGAAACCTATGAATTCTAACCAATTTATTGTGTTGAAATGATTTTCAGGTGGAACGGAGGGCAAAAATGCAAAGAAATGAAGAAAAAAAATCGAGGTGAGATAAATAAAAATTGGCATTACAGTGAGCCTACGCGTTGGCTCCGTGTCACGGAGGAGGTTTTCCACGTTACCCTTCGTGACACGTTGCAGCCTATTTCGGATTTTTTTTTAAAAAAAATTCCAGAATAGGGGCGCGATGGCTCCGAGTCATGGAGGGGGTGCTCCGCGTTACCCTCCGTGACACGTTGAGTGTCATTTCGCGTCGGGTCACACTGGGTCGCCGGGTAACCCGCGCGAAAAACACTTTTAAAACCCCGATTTTCTCCCATTTCTTCCTTATTTTCCATTCCCTCCGCGACCAAAACACCAAATTCCCTTCTCCCCCAAGGTGAAATGGACCTAGGCACAAGTTTTCTTCAAGTTTTCTTCATTTTCATGGGATTAAAGGTATGTTCTTGAACTTTACCTCATTTTTGCTTGATGTTTCGATTCTTGAACATGTGTAGTGATTGAAACTTGCCCTAAGTGAAAATTAAGCTTGAATTCATTTAAGTTATGATTGATTGATGTTCATAGTGTTGTTGTGAGTATATGAACTCGATGAATGCCTGTGTTATTAAATTTTTGCGAAACTGTTATCTAGGTTGGAATTTGAATATGAAGAAGACTAAAATTGTTTGAAATGTTGAACAAAATTGGGTTGTGCATGTTGGGTGAATTGAATTATGTTGTGATTAATGTTGAATATGCTACGTAGACAAGGGGTTTTCGGGAGAATGAAAGTGGTGAATTGCATAGAGTGTTGAGAACAAAAAATTGGCTAAGTGCTATGATGGTGGAAGTGAATCGTTGGCGATAATTTTATTCATTGTACGAAGTCTGAGTAGTACATAGTAATTGTTCCATCGATTTATATGAATGCACTAAGCCGGTTGAATGTTAAGAATGAGAAAAATCATGAATGTCTTGTCGAAATTGTTTTGATTGTGGCTATAGACTAAGTGTGGGGTGACCTAATTAAACCCAACCTTAGTTGAATCCAATTGTGACTTGAATAACATTGGGATTGTATGTTCGATTGTGCAGGAACAATGTCAGGTAGGCAAGAGAAGGGAAAGGGCGCATCCACATCGGGCGCCGGCAGAAAAAGAATAAGATTGAGAACAGCAGTTCCAGCAGCACCAGCGATTTCGAGAGGCCAACGCCGACAATACGGAACCTGATGGGTGACTGATGAAGGGAAGAAATGGTATGCAAAACACAAAGAAACCAAATACTTCCCGGAAGAGCATATATCAAGGGAGCTGCTAGCACAGGAATTCCTGCGGATTGTACACCGGATTGACACCGCTGGGCTGAACTTCATCTTCGAAGTGCCCAGGGAGTGCAATCTCCATCTCATTCGAGAGTTCTATGCCAATTGGAACCCGATCCTCCGCAGTCACACTATCAAGATCAGGGGGTAGGTTGTCACTTTTGAGCCCCATCACCTGAATACCATCTTGGGGGCGCGGGACACAGACGCCCATGTCCTTCGGCAGCTGAACATCACTCCACCTTATGTGGACATCAGACGCACTCTATGTGGAGCCCGTTCGATAGCAAGGTGGAGCAGGCAAAAGGAGAGGGGCTACCATCAGACACTGCCCTACTCGTAGATGAACAGGGAAGCCAGGATCTGGCTTAAAACTGTATGCTCATGCTTGATCTCGGGGGTGCACATGACAGATGTCACCCGGGACCGAGTCTGCTTGGTGTATGCCCTGATGAAGGGGCTTGAAATAAATGTTGGGGCGGTGATCATCTCCGCCATGAAGAGAGCCCGACTGCATCAGGGGCATAGATACGGGTTCGGTGGTTTGCTGACCACGTTCCTGAGGGGCCACGATATCGAGGAGGAGGCCCTGAATTACATCCCACAGATTGACAGGCGCACCTTGGATGTTACCAAAACCAAGGCACCTGACACTACTCATGGGCCGGTGCTCACACTAGCCGAGCGACATGCTCGAAATGATCAGTATATGGCCCGCATGTATATAATGCAAATGTTGCAGCGGCGCATTGGCGGGAGGCCTGCAATGGAGGATGAGCTATGGTAGCTCGAGCTAGATTATCCATTCAGCGAGAATGCCCGAGCTCTATGTAGAGTGGGGCCCATATTTGTGGAGCATGTAGACGATGACGTCCCCACCGATGAGGAGACACGATGGGAGGACTCAGATATTGAATCAGATGAGGACAGTGGAGGGCAATTCTGATATTGGAGACGAGGCAATGACACCTGATGAAGAAATTGAATACTTTGAGTGATCAGGGAGTTTCACCACCTACCTTTGTGATATGTTGAATTTTGTGAACATTGGGGAGAGTGTTCGGTTTAAGTGTGGGGTGGGAGTAGTTAGGTGCCAACTGTTTTGTTGTTGTTTTTGTTTATGTTTATGTTTTGTGTTGTTGTGTCTGTGAAAAATGTGACCCTGTGACTTTGTGTGGTGTGTCTGTAATTAAGTTGGTATTGTAGTGAATGTTAAGCTGTTGTGTGTTGTGTTGAGCTGTTGTGAATGGTTGTTGTGTAAATATTTTTGTTTTCTATTGAAATTATCGACATTTTTAAAATTTTTCGTTGAAGTTCTTTTATGTTGGGTTTCTCGGCCTTTGTTTTTGGTGCTTTTACCGAGAATAGTCCCATTGAACCAAAGTCGTAGATAGTGACCGTTCCCGATGACGGATGGATGACGACCGACTTAAGGGAAATGTAGTCGATAGGAGTAGTTTTTTTTCTTTCGTTCTTTCTTTTGTTTGTGTCCTAAACGTGTCGCTACTTCATGGTTCAGAATTCTTGCTATGTGTTATACATGATATTAAGTTGCAAAGGTTATTCATATGAAAGCATGCAAATATGTAAACATGTTGAGATACCTAGGCCATAGAGTTCGATTCGGTGTGACCGAGGCTTAATGTGAATTCTTGTAATTAGCTGATTGAAGAGTCTGTGAATATGTCTTGAGTTGAGCATGTGCATTGAGTGTGAGGTGAGGGCTCGATTATTCCATGCTATTGTGAAGTGTTTAGAACTTGCCTGGTGTGTATACAAAATGAAATGAAGGTTGTGTATTGTAGGAAAGGATGTAGGCGTTTCTTTGATTAAATCGAAAGTTTCTCCATTATCATACCTACCTTGAATGTACATCCTAGTTAGCCCCATTGAGCCTTTAGCCTATTCTCTTCTTTCTTTGAAGAGGTATAAACCGAGCTTAATCCCTTCTTTCCATTAGCCGTGAATTTGATCCAAAACTCTTAAGCGCTCAAGAAAAATAATTTTCCCATAGAGTAAAGGAGTGAGAATTGTGAAAAGGAAAGAAAAGCAGAAGTGGTGAAAGTTTAAGAAAAGGTCAAAGGTGCACTTGCTGAAATTAAATAAACTAATGATCTATAACTAATCTTTGCTAGTAAGTCGAGTGTGCTTAAACAAATGGGAACAAGAACAAATAAAAAATTCTTCAAGAATGGGAGGATGAAGGAAGAAAAAAAAATAATAAAATGACCGTAATGATGGTGGGATGTATTGAAAAGCGCTTAAGGAAGCTAGTTGCTATTATTGGTTAGCCTAGTATTTGCTAGTTTCTTAGCTTACATTACAACCCATTAAGTCCTACGTGATCTTACATCACTCGTCCTTATGTTAGTGGAGTAATACACTAGTGGCAAGCCTATGGTTCATGACATGATGCCTGTGAATTCCTTGGGAGAGAGAGCGAAATTGTATTCATATACCCCGACATGTAGTGCTTTGGAAATCATATGATAGCAAAGGGGGTAATTTTCTTGTTTTGTGAGGGCACATGCTTGACGAGAGATTAATTTCATGTCGGATGTCTTGATCAGTTGATTTGCACGAGTTTGCCAAGATCGAGAATTGATTCTTGAGCTTAGGAGGTCTTTAATGTGATGTACTTCATTGTATTGATGAGACTATGCATGTTTTCTTGATGTTTTGTGATCATGGGCAAATTTATATGCCCAAGTGATACTCAAATGTGTCATTTTAGCCTTGTTTATCTATCAATGTTTATACATTCTCATGTGATTTATAATAAAATGTGAATTTATACTAACCAACATGATTAGCGTTATTTTGCAGGTGAAATGTAATTTTGGGAAGCTAAAATGCGTGTCGGGAGAGATCGGGGATGGACTCGGATGATTAGCAAAGGACAAAGCATTGGACGACACAAATTAAAGGGGCTCCGCGATGGAGCCGTGTCACGCTGCCATCGCGGAGGCCTTCTACCTGGATAGGGAATTTTTGGCCAAATTCCAGTGTGGGTGCGCGTTGGGGCCGTGGCACGTTGCCCTAGCCCCCCGTTGTACGTCGTGCCACGTTGGGCTTTATTACCTGGACAGTCTATTGATCACGGGAAAAAATAGCATGCCCGAGATACGCTTTATGACTTAAATTTGTCTTGTTTATCTAAGTTATTGTATACATTTTCATGTAATTTTCTATGAAGTGAAGATATGTGCTAGCCAACATTATTAGCCTTTGTTTTGTAGGTTTTGATGACTTTTGAGTAACTAATCCAAGAGTTGGTGAAGTAGATGCTTGGAAACGGAATTAACACGCGAACATCGGCAAAGAGGAGGCACAAAATAGCCCACCTGCGCGTTGGCAACGTGCCATGGCAGGCAGGCCGACCACAACAGCCCACCTGCGCATTGGCAACGTGCGACGGCAGGTTGGCTGCATGACCAAGAGGTGGCAACGCGCTGCCCAAGCAGCGTGACACGCTGCCAACGCGGCAGGGTGCTGCCGGGGCCAAGTTCGGGTGATTTCCAGAGAGCCTCCGCGTCCGTAGCGTGTCACGGAGGCAGTGCTCCGCGATGCACTCCGTGACACGTTGCTTGTTATTCCGGGAAAGAGTCCTACTACTATAAATAGCACACTTAGGTTTATTTTTCAAAATTCAGACTTGGTGGAGCAAGGACGTGGGTTACAGGCAGTTGAGGGATGAAAAGTTCAGGGTTTTTTCTCTCCTTCTTTCTTCTCTAATTCAATTGTTTGTATGATTAACACTTGTTTTAGGATGATTAATCCACAAATGAGTGGCTAATTCCCTTCCTTGCTGAGGTTATGAACACTTGTGATGAATTTTGATTATTGAATTATATGGTTTTTCATCTTTTTCTTCCATGTTGTTCTATTAATTATTGTTTCTACTGCATTGGTGTGTGGCCGACATTAATGTATATCTAAAAAGTCTGATTTCATTCGAGAGAGCACGAAATTGGAAAGTTGTGAATTAATAGGATATTGTTCTTTACTTGATTTGGGAAAATTGAGTTTTGATGTGCTTTCCTGATAGAAATATACTTGAAAGCCGTATTAGTCAATTTAGGAACCGGAATTGTATTGCTAGGTCATGAATTGCATTTGATCACATAAATGTAGACGGATGGTTTATGATTCTTAAGTGAGATTAAATACGAGAGTTTTAATCTCTTGGCTAACGTTCTTGGCTAGCAACTGGAAGAAGGGATTAACCAATTTGTGATTATAATCAAGTTCATTACATGTTCTTAACCTCGGCATGCTCATAACCATAGTTTAAATTCAAAGTATATAATTGTTAGTAGTTTTAGTACATAATTTATAAAACAAACTTTATAATTGTTAGTTATCTTGTTGTCAGCATATATAGAAGTGAGATAGAATATAGTATACTTAAGCAATTTTCACTTATCCAGAGTCTCCGTGGATCGATACTTGGCTTACTTAAGCCACTTACTACTTGTTTGACCACGTGCACTTGCGTGTCGGTTTATAACCCCAAACAAAGCACAGAACAAGTTTTTGGCGCCGTTGCCGGGGAGACTTGGCAATTGGTGAATTTGTTTTAAGTGTTAATTTACTGTATTTTTATTTTCTTAGTGCTGACAACTTGGTCTTAGTGTTTGTTTTAATTCTTTTTCAATTTTATTTTTTTCTTTTTCGAATACCCTTATTGACATGACATCGTGGAATATAAATGGTTTCAATGGTGGATACTCATATTTTAGTGAATCTTGTCTGAATTGCGGAGGACACCACTTGTGGCAACAATGTAACACGTGCAATATATGTGGTGGTCAAGATAGCCATTGGGATGGTTGTCCGAAGGCATATTACCCTCCCCCAAGCCCCTACTATGATCCTTCTGTTGTTTTTCCTGAATATAGGCATGCTGAAAATGAGGACTTGGGACGCCAAGCTCGAATAGAAGACATGCTGAAACAACTCTTGGAGCAAGCAGAAGCAATGAAGGAGGCGATGGCAGTATTGAGAATTTAGCAAGAAGAGAATGCAGAGGCTCTAGAAAGGATGAGCATCAAATTCACGGAGATGATCGCTGAAGCTGAAGCGTGTAATAAATCGCAGGCAACAGTTTTAGCCGATACTCAAGAGGAACTACAAGAGGAAGACAAGGGTGAATTTTTGGAGGAAGCCCAACAATCAGAATCTCTTGAGTGCCCCCGTGATGGGCTCACACTTATGGAAAATCCATTCATGGAAGAAGAGATAGAGTACCCCCCATTTGACATTAATGGAGAGATAGATGTCGATGCTGAGAAGGTGTATACAAGTAAGGAGGTCAAGCACAATGCAGTTTCAGAGTTGAGGATTATTGGACCACACTCGAAGCATTTCTCGACATTAAGTTTGGTTGAAAACATAGAAATAGAGCCTTCCAAGCTTATAGAGAAATGTCTAGAGGAGGACCAAGCCTCGTATATTTTGAAATTTTCCAACGCAGAGAGACAAAATGACTTCGCTTACTTGAGGGCCAATAAGTTAAAAAGGCAACACCTACTGTTTGGTCCTTACAATTTTTCACCGCCACCCCTGGAGCATAAGAGGAAATTAGAGAAGAAATTAGGGGTGAGATTCATATCCTCAAGGTGGAGGAAAAAGCGGTGAAACTGGATACGTCGTGTCGCGACGTAAAATTAGGCGCTGTTTGGGAGGCAACCCAAGGGTACCATGCGTACCATTTTAATTTCTTTCATTTAAGTTTATTTTATTTATTTTTCATCTTGTGTTGTTTTGGTGGAAAGTTAAGCACAGATGGAGGGGAAGTCTGTGTACCCGTGGAGGAGGAAGCTAACAAGCATGGAAGAGAAAAAGTGTGGGGTCGAACACCCACTTGTGCAAAGTTGAAGAAAGGCATGTTGTTAGCTAGGCCTAAAGGACTCAGGAAGTATTTCTCACCCTTTTTAAATTGTAATTTGATGCTATGAGGACATAGCATGATTTAAGTATGGGGTGAGGGAAATTTCAAGGGAAATTTCAAATTTTTTGTGCTTAACGATTTTTGGTGAATGAAATGCTTGTGAGAAAATTGAATTTTTTTTTTGTGAGTTAAGCATGACTTCATCACCCGTTGGTTTTTCTTTTCGGTTCTTTTTCGACGGTGGTCTTTGAACCGAACAATAAAAATTTTATTTTTCTTTCTTTCCTTTGTCTTTATATAGTGTTTTTAGTCATAGTTAGGGACTGTTTCCGACGATGGATGGATGACGACCGTCTTGAGGAAAAATTAGTCGATAGGTGTTGGGTTTTTGAAACCGTAACTAATTGGTGCTTGATGTTCTTTTTATGTGCTATACATGGTTGTAAGATGCAAGTATGTTCAGTATGAAGCATGCAAATGTATAACTTTGTTTGAGACACTTAGGCTCTTGAATTTGACTCAATATGATGGAAGCTTAATTCTGAATTCTTGTGATTAGCTGAGTAAGAGTCTACTTATTGTGTCTTGATTTGAGCATGTGCCATGAGTGTAAGGTTTTTGAGTATTCTGTGCTACTATGAAATGTCTAGAACTTGCCTGGTGTGTATATAAAACGAAATGAAGGATGTGAATTGTAGGAGATGATATAGGCATTTCTTTGAATGAACCAAACTTTTATCCCTCATTATACCTACCTTGAAAAATTAATCCTAGTTAACCCCATTGAGCCTGGAGCCTATTCTTTGACAGCTGCAACATAAGCTTAATCCTTTTTCTTTCATTAGCCTTGAAATTGAACCAAAACTCCGAAGCGCTTAAAGGAAAAATCCGAAAGGGTAAAGGAGTGAGAAGAATGAAAAAGAAGGGAAAGTAGCAATTGTAAGAGTTGAGAAAGGTCGAGGGTGCACTTTTTTTGAATATGGGTGAGTATTAGTAGGGAGTAAGAAAACAAATAAATGAAAAGTTACTTATAGAACTCCTTACTAATAAGCTAAAAGTGCCGAAAGAAATGGGGGAACAAAAGAGGAAAAAGAAAACTAAAAGGAGAAAAAGGTGAAGTGAGGGAAGGGAAGTGTGTAATGAAGGCGTGATGTATTAAAAGCGCTTAGGAAAGATAGTCACTATTACTGATCATAATAGTACTTACCCGCACCTGAGTTACATTACAACCTAAAAAGTCCTACTTGATCTTACATTCATAAATCCTTAAATTAGTGGAATAAAACACTAAGGGCAAGCTTATGGGTCATTACATAATGCATGTGAATTCTTTGTGAGAGTGAGCGTAATTCTATTCATATACCCACACATGTTGTGATATAAAAATTGTTTTTGCGTGTGAAATTGGGTAACTCTCTTTCCGTGAGGGGCACATGTTGAATGAAGGATAAAATTCATGTGGGATTTCTTAATCAGTTGATTTGCATGAGTTTTCTAAGATTGAGAGACGATTCTTGAGGTTAAGAAGTCTTAACATAGTTGTACTTCATTTCAAAGATCAAATCAGGCATGCTCTATTTTTAGCTTGTATCTTACGTAATCATTATAGCCGTAACTTGAATTATCTTGCTAAATTAGTTATGTGGGAGTCTCCATATGCATGATATGTAAAAGGTTGTTCGAGGACGAACAAGGCTTTAAGTGTGGGGTTGTGATCACGGGCAAAAATAGCATGCCCGAGATACGCTTTATGACTTAAATTAGTCTTGTTTATCTAAGTTATTGTATACATTTTCATGTAATTTTATATGAAGTGAAGATATGTGCTAACCAACATGATTAGCCTTTGTTTTGTAGGTTTTGATGACTTTTGAGTAACTAATCCAAGAGTTGGTGAAGTAGATGCTTGGAAACGGAATTAACACGCGAACGTCGGCAAAGAGGAGGCACAAAATAGCCCACCTGCGCGTTGGCAACGTGCCACGACAGGCAGGCCGACCACAACAGCCCACCTGCGCATTGGCAACATGCCACGGCAGGTTGGCTACGCGACCAAGAGATGGCAACGCACTGCCCAAGCAGCGTGACACGCTGCCAACGCTGCAGGGTGCTGCCGGGGCCAAGTTCGGGTGATTTCCAGAGAGCCTCCGCGTCCGTAGCGTGTCACGGAGGCAGTGCTCCGCGATGCACTCCGTGACACGTTGCTTGTTATTCCGGGAAAGAGTCCTACTACTATAAATAGCACACTTAGGTTTATTTTTTAAAATTCAGACTTGGTGGAGCAACGACGTGGGTTATAGGCAGTTGAGGGACGAAAAGTTTAGGGTTTTTTCTCTCCTTCTTTCTTCTCTAATTCAATTGTTTGTATGATTAACACTTGTTTTAGGATGATTAATCCACAAATGAGTGGCTAATTCCCTTCCTTGCTGAGGTTATGAACACTTGTGATGAATTTTGATTATTGAATTATATGGTTTTTCATCTTTTTCTTCCATGTTGTTCTATTAATTCTTGTTTCTACTGCATTGGTGTGTGGCCGACATTAATGTATATCTAAAAAGTCCGATTTCACTCGAGAGAGCACGAAATTGGAAAGTTGTGAATTAATAGGATATTGTTCTTTACTTGATTTGGGAAAATTGAGTTTTGATGTGCTTTCCTGATATAAATATACTTGAAAGCCGTATTAGTCAATTTAGGAACCGGAATTGTATTGCTAGGTCATGAATTGCATTTGATCACAGAAATGTAGACGGATAGTTTATGATTCTTAAGTGAGATTAAATACGAGTGTTTTAATCTCTTGGCTAATGTTCTTGGCTAGCAACTGGAAGAAAAGATTAACCAATTTATGATTATAATCAGTTTCATTACATGTTCTTAACCTTGACATGCTCATATCCATAGTTTAAATTCAAAGTAGATAATTGTTAGTAGTTATAGTATAAAATTTTTAAAACAAATTATTCACTTTTTGGTTACGTTGTTGTCAGCATATTTAGAAGTGAGATATAATATAGTATACTTAAGCAATTTTCACTTATCCAGAGTCTCCGTGGATCGATACTTGGCTTACTTAAGCCACTTACTACTTGTTTGACCACGTGCACTTGCGTGTCGGTTTATAACCCCAAACAAAGCACCGAACATCTATTTCAAGTGAGCCTCCGCGTCTGTGGCGTGTCACGGAGGCAGTGCTCCGCGATGCACTCCGTGACACGTTGCTAGTTATTCCGGGAAAAATTCCCACTAGTATAAATAGAACACTTAGGTTCATTTTTTAATATTCTAACTTGGTGGAGCAAGAACGTGGGTTACAGGCAGTTGAGGGGACGAAAATCTTAGGGTTTTTCTCTATCTCCTTCTTCTTTATTTCAATTGCTTGTATGTTTAACACTCATTTAACGATGTTTAATCCACGAATGAGTGGCTAAATCCTCTTCTTGCTGAGGTTAAGAACAATTGTAATGAAATGTGATTGTTGATTAAATTGGGTTTTTCATCTTTTCTTCCATGGTTGTTCTATTGATTCTTGTTCTTACTGCATTAATATGTGGCCTATATTAATGTACATCTAAAAAGTCCGGTTTCACTCGAGAGAGCAAGAAATTGGAAAGTTGTGAATCAATAGGATATGATCTTTTCTTGGTTTGGGAAAATTGAGAATTGATTTACCTTCAGGATAGAAATATACCTGAAAGTCATATTAGTCAATTAAGGAACTGGTTTTGTATGCCTAGAACATGAATTTCGTTTAATCACAGAAATGTAGGTGGACGGTTCATGGTTCTTAAGTTGGGTTAAATACGAGAGTTTTAATCCATTGGCAATAGTTCTTGCCTAGCAACCGGAGGAAAAGTTAACCAAATTATATCGATAATTTATTTCCTTACATGTTCGTTTAACCTCAGCATGCGCACATTCATAGTTCAGACTCAAATTATATAATCTTTGTAAATTTAGGATAAAATTAGAAATCAAAATATCAAACTCTTCTTTGCACTGTTGTCTTCATTTTTAGAATCAATATAGTAACACTTAAGTAATTTGTTACCTCATCCCAGTCCCTGTGGGATCGATATTTGGCTTACTTGAGCCACTTTACTACTTGTTCGACCACGTGCACTTGAGTGTAGTTATACACCCATATAACAACTCCGAACAAGTTTTTGGCGCCGTTGCCGGGGACTGGCAAATGGTGAATTTTTCTTAAGTGTTAATTTACTATATATTTTTTTAGTGTTGACAACTTGGTCTTAGCCTGTATTTTGCAGAAATACTGCTGAACACTGGCAAGAGACAAGGAGCTGGTGGACTCATATTTAGAGCCTGAAAGACTATTTCATCGTCAGCGGAGAGAAGCTCTAGAGGGAAAGCTGCAATTGCTCAGACAAACAATTATGGAGCAACAACAGAATCCACCAGTAGTACGGGCAATGTTAGTGCCCGAGGAAGTAACAGCTAGGCCGGTTCGCGAGGTGGCAATCCCACATGCTAACAATGTCACATCTAGCATCCGCAAACCTGAGCCAGGAGGGAGGTTCGAGCTCAAACAAAACATGGTGCAATTGCTGCACACCAGCGGGCAGTTCACAGTTCTCCCTCATAAGGATCCACAGCAGCATCTCCAAAATTATTTGGAGATAAGTGACACTTACATCCCCGCTGGAGTGTCATCAGATTATGTCAGGCTTACATTGTTCCCATTTTCACTATTGGGAGAAGCCAAGAGGTGGTTGAAAGTTGAGCCACCTAATTCTATTACTACTTGGGATAATCTTGCAAGGAAATTCTTGATATGATTTTTTCCCTCCGGTAAAACAGCAAGACTTAGAAGTCAAATTCTAAGTTTCAAACAGAGAGAGGGAGAGAATCTATATCAAGCTTGGGAGAGATTCAAGTCCATGTTGCGGGATTGTCCACATCATCATCAATCCAATGATGTGCTGGTGCACACTTTTATAGAGGGTTTGGAACCCCACACAAAAATCTTGCTAGACTCAGCAGCTGGGGGACAAGCATTGGAGAAAACATATGAGGAGCTGTATACCTTGTTAAACCGTATTTCGCAGGGCAATCCGGAGTGGAATGCTGATTCGTCAAGAGGAGGAACAAGGAAAGCAGCAGGAGTGCTAGAAGTGGATGGTTTTACAACTATTGCTGCACAGATAGCTGCTTTACAGAATCAACTCAACACCCACTTCAGTAACATGACAATGAACCAGCCTCAAGCCCCAGTGAATGCAGTGCAGCAGATTTGGTGTGAAGTGTGCGGGAGCAGTGAGCACTCAGCTGAGTGTTGTGGAGCAAATCCTGACTCGGTGAACTTTGTGGGAAATGTACAGAGGAATAACCACCAACAGTATGGCAACAGCTACAATTCCAATTGGAGGAATCACCCGAATTTCTCTTGGGGTAGCAACAACCATCAAGGGCAAAGTTCGAGTTAGGGGGCGCAGAGTAATCAAGGAGGGCATCAGAACTATCAGGCACAATATAGAAACAACAATGCACCTCCTTCACCACCATCACCCAGCATTGAGGAGATGTTCAAGACGATGATAGCTAACCAAGCTCAATTGCAGGCTGACTATGTGAAATTGGCAACTGAGGTGAAGAACAACCAGTTAGCTACTAAGGCACTTGAATATAAATTTGGGCAATTTGCTGGAGCCCAAAATACCAGGCCTAGAGAAGGACTTCCGAGCGACACAGATCCCAATCCCAAGCAGGTGAATGCGGTGACCACAAGGAGTGGTTTGCAGCTGAAAGAGGTGGAACCAGAAAGACCACCTCAACACGGGAGCAGCAGAAGTTGAGAGGGAGCAAAGTGATGAGAGGGGGAAGAAAAAGGAAGATGAATCAGAAAGACCACCACCCCCGTTCCCTCAACGATTAAAGAAACACAAGGAGGAGGCGTGTTTCAAGAAATTCATGGAGGTGCTGAAACAGGTACATATTAACTTACCTCTTATTGATGTTTTGCAGGGAGTGCCGAAATATGCAAAGTACATTAAGGACATCGTGGCAAACAAAAGTCGGTTGACTGAGTATGCGGCGGTAGCTCTCACGGAGGAGTGCACTTCCCGGATACAAAACCGACTGCCCACAAAGCTCAAAGATCATGGGAGCTTTACTATACAAATTACAATTGGGCAGAGTATCCGAGCTCGTGGATTATGTGATTTGGGAGCGAGCATTAATTTGATGTCGTCATCGGTATTCAAAAAGTTGGGTTTAGGGAGTCCTAGACCAACAACAGTGATCTTGCAACTAGCGGATCGGTCCTTAGCCATTCCTGATGGCATTGTGGAGGATGTGCTGGTGCGAGTGGGCTCCCTTATCTTTCCGGTAGATTTCGTCGTGCTGGATTTTGAGCCAGACGCGGAAGTCCCATTTATTTTGGGACGTCCTTTCTTGGCGATTGGGAAGGCGCTAATTGATGTAGCTGCAGGGCAGCTAACCATGCGGGCACACGACAAGGTGGAAGTGTTCGATGTATATAAGGCCCCCAAGCTCCTGACTGTGTACAAGGAACTCTCGGTGATCAACGTGATTGATCGAGGTGATGATGCGCAGATAAGTGATTCACGAGAGTTAATGGGAAAACCACCGGAGAGATGTAAGCACTACTGGTTTGAGGACGGTGGACGAGAGAAAACGTCCGTCACCCTAGAAGATGACTGAGCAGAATGACGTCGAGTCACGACGGTAAACCAGGCGCTGCAGGGGAGGCAACCCGTGAAATTTTTCTTTGTAAATTGTGAATAGATTTCTTTTTTACTTTTTTTTTTCTTGATTAACAACAAATTTTTTAGTTTTTATTTTTGTTTTTATTTTTATTTTGAGTGAAACCTATAATTTTAACCAATTTCTTGCTGTAAGATGAATTTCAGGTTGAACGGAGGATAAATGTGCAAGAGATCGCAAAGGAAAAGTCGAGGTATGAAAAATAATAAAAAGTGGCAAAACAGTGAGCTAGGGCGATGGCTCCGTGTCACAGAGGAGGGCCTCCGCGTTACCCTTCGTGACACGTTGAGGTGTAAATCTGGAATTTTAAAAAAATTCCAGAACACCCTCGCGACAGCTCCGTGTCACGGAGGGCATGCTCCGCGTTACCCTCCGTGACACGTTGCAGTGTATATCGTGACGGGTCACACCGGGTCACCGGGTGACACGCGCGAATTTCCCACTTTTAAACCCCGATTCCCCCTCAATTTTCCTTATTTCTCATACACTCCGCGACCAACCTCCCAAAAACCCCTCCCCCCTCAACGTGACACGGACTTAGGCCAAGAATTTCATCGAGTTTTCATCAATTCTTCGAATTCAAGGTATGTTCTTCAATTCTATCTCATTTCTTGTCGTTTTTCTTCGAGATTGAACATGTGATATGAGCTAAACTTTCCCTAAGTAGAAATTAAGCTTAAATTCAATTGAATTATTGATTGATTGATGTTCGGAGTATCATTGTGATTGCTTGAACTCGTTAATGACATAGTTTAATCGAATTTTTGCCAAAATCATAGCTAGGGCTTGCCTTTGAGTTTGAAATGGAAAAATTTAGTTGAACGAGTGAAATTCATGCTGGGTTGTACATTTTGAGTTAGATGAGTCAATGTTCTAACTGTTACTATGCTAAAAAACCGACGGATTCTCGAGTGAAGGAAATATTGGAATTTGCAAGAATTGGGTGAATTGTAGAGGATCATGTAGTTAAATTTTTCTCTTTGTTTCTCCTTGCTAAGTGCTACGGGATAAAATGTTATCGATGGTAATGTTTGTGGCTAGCTGTACGAAGTCTGAGTAGTACATAGAATATATACCGTCGAATTCTCCAAATGCACTAAGCATGTTTGTTATGTTTTGTTGGTTGTTTGTGTAAATAAGCATGATCTTGCCTTAATGTTGTAATTTTGGCTAAGGACTAAGTGTGGGGTAGCCTATCTTAACCCAACCTTAGTCGCAACAAATTTTAATTGGCTTAACATTGATCTTGTCTATTTGGGTTGACAGGAACATTGGCAAGCAGGCAGGACAAGGGAAAAGGCGCATCAATATCTGGCGCCGGAAGAAAAAGAATCAGACTGGGCACAGCGGTCCCAGCAGCACCAGCGCTTCCACGCGGCCAACGCCGTCAATATGGAACCAGGTGGGTGACAGAGGAGGGGAAGAAGTGGTACGCAAAGCACAAGAAGAGAAAGTACTTCCCCGAGGAACACATAGCAAGGGAACCGTTTGCACAGGAGTTCCCCAGGATTGTCCAGAGGATCGAGGCAGCTGGGCTGAATTTCATTTTTGAAGAGCCCAAGGACTGCAATTTGCACTTGATTCGGGAATTCTACGGCAACTGGAACCCGACTCTTAGAAGTCACACCATCAAAATAAGGGGGCAAATAGTCACTTTTGAGCCCCACCACCTCAATGCTATCTTAGGGGCGCGGGACACAGACGCCCATGTGCTTCGACAACTGAACATCACTCCACCATATACGAACATCAGACGCACTTTGTGTGGAACCCAATCGACGGCTAGGTTGAGCAGATATAAGGAGAGGGGCTACCATCAGAGTTTGCCCTACTCACAGATGAACAGGGAAGCCAGGATATGGCTTAAGATCGTGTGTTCCTGCCTAATCCCGGGGGTGCATATGACGGATGTAACCCAGGATTGTGTATGCTTGGTGTACGCCGTGATGAAAGGGCTGGAGATCAAGGTGGGGCGGTGATTATTTCCGCCCTGAAGAGAGCCCGGTTGCATCAGGGGCACAAATATGGATTTGGTGGATTACTCACCACATTCCCGAGGGGCCTGGATATTGAGGAAGAGGCCCTTGACTATATCCCGCAGATGGAGCGGCAGGCCTTAGATGTCACCAAAACTAAGGCACCCGACACCACCCACGGGCCTGTTCTTACACTTGCCGAGCGACATGCTCGAGATGATTAGTACATGACTCGCATGTACGGGATGCAGATGCTCCAGCTACGGATAGGCAGGAGGCCAGCAACAGAGGAGGAGCTATGGCATCTCGAGCTAGACTACCCTTTTGGCAAAAATGCCAGGGCTCTATGCGGAGTGGGGCCAGCTTTTGTAGATCCCACGGATGATGATGTCCCCATAGATGAGGAGACACGTCGTGAGGACTCCGACGTGGAGTCTGATGATGACGACGGGGGTGATTCATACATGGGAGACGAGGCAGCAGCACCTGATGAAGAAGTGGAGTATTATGATTGATCAGGGAGTTCCACCATCCAAATTTTTGTGCTATGTTAATTTTTATGAACACTGGGTACAGTGTTCGAGATAAGTGTGGGGTGGGAGTAGTTAGGTGTTGGTTGTGTTGTTGTGTATGTTCTCTTCTGTTGTTGTGCCTGTGGAAAACTTTTGTGACCCTGTGATTTGTGATTTTGAAGTTTTTGTTCTGTATTGTAATTAAATGTGAAACTGTTGTGTGTTGCTGAATGTTACTAGCTGATTTTGTACAGATTTTTGTTTCATCGAAATGATCGATATTTTTAAAATTTCTTTTTTTGTCAATCTTTGGGTTTCTCGGAGTTTGTTTTCGGTTCTTTTATCGAGAATGGTCCCATTGAATCGAAGTCCTAGTTAGTGATCGTTCCCTATGATGGATGGATGACGACCGTCTTAAGGGAAATGTAGTCGTTAGGAGTAGATTTTTCATTTATTTTTCAGTTGTTTTCTTTTGTGGGTTGCATCCCAAAACCTGTAGTTACTTTATGGTTGCGGAATTCTGGTTGCATATCGTACATGATATTTGAAATGCAAAGGTGATTCGTATGAAAGCATGCAACTTTGTAAATATGTTGAGATACCTAGGCCATAGAGTCGATTCAGTGTGATTGACGCTTAATGTTTGAATTCTTGTAATTTGCTGATTGAAGAGTCTGTGAATACGTCTTGAATTGAGCATGTGCAATAAGTGTGAAGTGAGGTTTTGTTTATTCTGTGCCATTATGAAGTATCTAGAACTTGCCTAGTGTGTGTACGAAACGAAATGAAGGACATGTATTGTAAGAAAGGATGTAGGCATTTCTTTGTGTTAACCGAAAGTTTCTCTTTTTCATTATTGTACCCACCGTGAATGTACACCCTAGTTAGCCCGTTGAGCCTTTAGCCTCTTATTTTTTTCTTATGTCAAAATGTGTAAACCGAGCTTTACCCCTTCTTTTCATTAGCCGTAAATTTGATCCAAAACTCTTAAGCGCTTAAGAAGAGAAAATAATTCTCCCAAAGTGTCAAAGAGTGAGAAGGGTGAAAAGAAAAGAAAAGCAAAGTGATGAAAGGAAAGAAAAGGTTGAAGGTGCACTTGTTATAAATAAAATATAATGAAGGTGTCTGAATAATCTTTGTTATCGAGTCAAGTGTGCTTAAAGATATGGGCCAAACTAAAGACAAACTTCAAGAATGGGAGGATGAAGGAAGAAACAAGCCCATGAGTTTGATAGGATGTATTGAAAAGGCGCTTAAGGATGCTAGTGGCTATTATTGGCTAGCCCAATATTTACTAGTTTCGTAGCTTACATTACAACCCGTTAAATTCCTACGTGATCCTACATCACATTTCCTTATATTAGTGGAGTAATACACTAAGGGCAAGCCTATGGTTCATGACATGATGCATGTGAATTCTTTTGGGAGAGAGAGTGAAAGTGTGTTTATATGCCCCTGCATGTAACTGTTAGAGTTCATGTGATTAAAAAGGGAAAATTCTCTTGCATTGTGAGGGCTCATGCTTGATGAGAGATTAATTTTCGTGCCGGATATCTTGATCAGCTGATTTGCATGAGTTTGCCAATATTGAGAGTCGATTCTTAAGTCTAGGAGGTCTTGATGTGTTGAAGGTCATTGCATTGATAAGACCATGTGTGTTTTCTTGATGATTTGCTGTATTGAATAATCGGGATGACCGTAGCCTGAATTGTCGAACCAAAGTAGCCAGGATGGGGTGTAAATTGCATTAGGTGTAAGATTGTTGTTCGGGGACGAACAAGGATTTAAGTGTGGGGTAAGTGATCTTGGGCAAATTTATATGCCCAAGTGATACTCAAATGTGTCATTTTAGCCTTGTTTATCTATTAATGTTTATACATTCTCATGTGATTTATAATAAAATGTGAATTTATACTAACCAACATGATTAGCGTTATTTGCAGGTGAAATGTAATTTTGGGAAGCTAAAATGCGTGTTGGGAGAGATCGGGGATGGACTCGGATGATTAGCAAAGGACAAAGCATTGGACGGCACAAATTAAAGGGGCTCCGCGATGGAGCCGTGTCACGCTGCCATTGCGGAGGCCTTCTGCCTGGATAGGGAATTTTTGGCCAAATTCTAGTGTGGGTGCGCGTTGGGGCCGTGGCACGTTGGCCTAGCCCCGCGTTGTACGCCGTGCCACGTTGGGCTTTATTACCTGGACAGTCTATTTCCAGTGAGCCTCCGCGTCTGTGGCATGTCACGGAGGCAGTGCTCCGCAATGCACTCCGTGACACATTGCTAGTTATTCCGGGAAAAATTCCCACTAGTATAAATAGAACACTTAGGTCCATTTTTCAATATTCTGACTTGGTGGAGCAAGAACGTGGGTTACAGGCAGTTGAGGGACGAAAATCTCAGGGTTTTTCTCTATCTCCTTCTTCTTTATTTCAATTGCTTGTATGTTTAACACTCATTTAACTATGTTTAATCCAAGAATGAGTGGCTAAATCCTCTTCTTGCTGAGGTTAAGAACAATTGTAATGAAATGTGATTGTTGATTAAATTGGGTTTTTCATCTTTTCTTCCATGGTTGCTCTATTGATTCTTGTTCTTACTGCATTAATGTGTGGCCTATATTAATGTGCATCTAAAAAGTCCGGTTTCACTCGAGAGAGCAAGAAATTGGAAAGTTGTGAATCAATAGGATATGATCTTTTCTTGGTTTGGGAAAATTGAGAATTGATTTACCTTCAGGATAGAAATATACCTGAAGGTTGTATTAGTCAATTAAGGAACCAGTTTTGTATGGCTAGAACATGATTTTTGTTTAATCACAGAAATGTAGGTGGACGGTTCATGGTTCTTAAGTTGGGTTAAATACGAGAGTTTTAATCCATTGGAAATAGTTCTTGCCTAGCAACCGGAGGAAAAGTTAACCAAATTATATTGATAATTTATTTCCTTACATGTTCATTTAACCTCAGCATGCTCACATTCATAGTTCAGACTCAAATTATATAATCTTTGTAAATTTAGGATAAACTTAGAAATCAAAATATCAAACTCTTCTTTGCACTATTGTCTTCATTTTTAGAATCAATATAGTATCACTTAAGTAATTTGTTACCTCATCCCAGTCCCTGTGGGATTGATACTTGGCTTACTTGAGCCACTTTACTACTTGTTCGACCACGTGCACTTGCGTGTAGTTATACACCCATATAACAACTCCGAACATTTTGCTATATTAAATAATCGGTATAGCCGTAGCTTGAATTGTTGAGTGAAAGTAGCTATGTGTGAGTGTCAATTGCATGAGATGTCAGAATATTGTTCGAGGACGAACAAGAGTTTAAGTGTGGGGTAAGTGATCTTGGGAAGAATTTCATGCCCAAGTGATACTCAAAAGCTTCATTTCGACTTGTTTGTATATCATTATTGTGTACATTCTCATATGATTTGTAGTTAAATGTGAATTTATACTAACCAACATGATTAGTGTTGTTTTGCAGGTAAAATGGAATTTTGGGAAGCTAAGATACATATTGGTAAAATCGGGAATGGACTTGGAAACAAGGAGTGAAAAAGGACATGGAAGATCAGCAAAAATAAGGGCTCCTCGATGGAGCCGTGACACGTTGCCATCGCGAAGTCACTCTACCTCAGAGGAAATAAATTTGGCAATTTCTAGTGAAGGTGCGAGATAGCACCATGTCACGTTTGCCAGGCTCCGCGATGCAGGCCGTGGCACGTTGAGGTTAAATTGCCTAGGGGCCGACTTATAGTGAGGGTACGCGATACCTCCGTGGCGCGGAGGGAGTGCTCCGCGATACACTCCCTGCCACGTTGCTTGTTATTCCGGGAAAAATTCTCAATAGTATAAATAGCGAACTTAGGTTTTATTTTAAATATTTTGACTTGGTTGAGCAAGAACGTGGGTTACAGGCAGTTGAGGGGACGAGAATTCTAGGGCTCTTCTCTATCTCTTTCTCTTTTATCTCAATTGTTTGTATGAATTACACTTATTTGATGATGATTAATCCACAAATGAGTGGCTAAATTCACTTCTTGCTGAGGTTAAGAACAATTGTAGTGGAATGTAATTGTTAATCATTTCAGTTTTCATCTTTTCTTCAATGGTTGTTCTATCAATTCTTGTTCTTACTGCATTAATGTTTGACCAATGTTAATGTATATCTAAAAAATCCAATTTTGATTTTTAAAGGAAAGAAATTGGAAAGATGTGAATTGGTGGGATATGATCTCTTCTTAGTTTGGAAAATTGAGAACTGATTTACATTCAGAATAGAAATATATCTAAAAGTCTTATTAGTCGGTTAAGGAATCGGGAATGTATGGCTAGAACATGAAATTCTTTTATCACAGAAATGTAGATTAAGACTCATGATTCTTATGTTGGATAGGATTCGAAAGTTCCAATCCATAGGCAATAATTCTTGACTAGCAACCGAAGGAAAGATTAACTAAATTGTATTAATAAATTAATTCCCTGCATGTTCGTTTTAACCTCAGCTTGCTCATTACTATTGTTCAGACTCACTTTATAATTTTGCCTTAGATTCTTATAAATTAGTAACTCAAATTCTCAAAATATTAGTTGTTTGGTTGTCTGCATTCTTAAAGATATAGTTCATTAACACTTAAGTTAATTATTACCTTAGCTTAGTCCCTGTGGGATTGATACTTGGCTTTACTTAAGCCACATTACTACTTGTTCGACCACGTGCACTTGCGTGTAGTCACCACAGAAGTACGAACAGTCTTCATGTCTCCTGTGGTTTACACCGCCACCCAGCCTGATCCTAAGCACGACTGCATTTGATGACTCGTCATTTGATTCCATGAGTCGTCCAATGGCCCGTCCTGCAACTTTTCCCCAATTTCTGTAGTTTTCAACTTTCCACCTCCCTTTCTATTCTTACACACTTCTAGGGTATCACTACTACATTGGTCGGGATGAGTTTCATATTACCACGTTCTTGGATCAGTTCTTTCCTAGTATATGAGGGAGATCAAGGCAGCTAAATTTGTAAACCTAAGGCCAAATAACATGACAGTCCAGGAGTATGCTTTGGAGTTCACCCGTTTGTCCAATATGCACCAGAGATGGTGGCTTATTAGAGGGCTCAAGTGTGCAGGTTCGTACATGTGATAGCGGACTATTTGGTCAAAAATTACAAGACTACTATACTTCATCATGATATGGACTTCATGCAGTTGGTCCTATACGCCTATTAGATAGAGGCAGGATAGGTGAGTGAGAGAGAGAGGGAGGCCAACAGGGCCAGGACCGACAGTTTTGGGTTCTCCCAGTAGAGACCTAGTGGTGGGCATCATCAGTAATCCCATCGGAGATCATCAGCCCAACGCCGTCGCAGCACGTGTTCCATCCAAATCTAGGCGTGACTAGAGGGGACGAGCATCAAGCTCTTGAGGTCAGGGGAGAAGACCTGTAGAGCCCAGTATTCTAGGTTTTGATAGGTGCAGCAGTAGGGGCGTTGGTCAGTGCTTAGAAGGTACAGGTACTTTTTTTAGGTGTGGGAAGCCCGGACATATGTTTAGAGACTGTCCAGCAGCTATACTGGACCAAGGTAGAGGCCGAGACCCAGTCACTAGTTCAGCAGCCCCACCAGCACGCTCAGTTCAATAGGATGCCTCCACTAGTGCAGGTGGTGGTCAGCATCAAAAAAGGTTCTATGCCTTCGCATCGCGTCAGGAGTAGGAGGTCTCCCTAGGAAAAGGTTCTAGTCACTGATATGTTACGAGTATTCCAACTTGATGTATATGAACTTTTAGATCCAGGGGCTACTTTATCTTTTGTGGTGCCCTGTGTTGCTGGTAGTTTTGGAGTAAATCTCAAAATCCAATCAAAACCATTCTCAATCTCTACTCTAGTCAGTGATTTAATTATAGCTCGACGGGTATACAGAAATTGCCTTGTCACAATCCTTCAGAAAGTCATCTCAGCAGATTTAATAAAGATATCCATGAAATATTTTGATGTTATGTTTGCATCGATTGGCAACATGCATGTTATGCCTTAGTAAATTATAGAACCCGTGTTGTAGAGTTCCGATTTTCGAGTGAGCCAGTCCTAGAGTGGAAGGGTAGTTCAGCTCTTCCTGTAGGTCATTTCATTTCCTACCGTAACATTAAAGAGATGATCTCCAAGGGTTGCGTGTACCATCTATTTAGGGTTAAGGATGCTACCTCCAAAACCACGACTATTCAATTAGTTCCTGTAGTGTGTGAATATCCAGAAGTGTTTTCAGATGATCTACCAGGAATTCCGCCCGAGCGGGAGATTGACTTTGGCATCGACCTTCTTCCTGATACACAACTTATATCTATTCCTTCTTACAGAATGGATCCAACTGAGTTGAAGGTATTGAAGGAGCAGTTGAAGGACCTCTTAGACAAGGGTTTCATCAGACCTAGCAAGTCCCCGAGGGGTGTACCAATTCTCTTTGTCCGGAATAAGGATGGTTCCTGCCGGATGTGCATTGACTATCGACAGTTGAACATGGTCATAGTCAAGAACAGGTATCTCCTCCCCAAAATTTATGATTTGTTTGACCAGCTTCAAGGTGCCAAGTGTTTTTTAATGATATACCTCAGATTCGATATCATCAGCTAAGGATTAGAGAGAGTGACATCCCGAAGACAGCCTTCACGACTCGGTATGGTCAGTATAAGTTTGTAGTTATGTCTTTTGGACTAACACATGCTCCTGCATCTTTTATGAATTTGATGAACATGATGTTCAAGCCATATTTGGACATATTCATGATTGTGTTCATAGATGACATTCTCATATACTCTCGGAGCAAGGAGGAGCATGCCGCTCATTTTAGGATTGTGCGACAGACTCTTAAGGATCGCTAACTATATGCTAAATTCAGCAAGTGTGAGGTTTGGTTAAACTCAGTAGCATTTGTGGGTAATGTGGTGCTAAGTGAATGTAATACCGCGGAAGCGCCTAAGACTAGACTCGGGAGTTGAAATGAAAAATAGTTGAAAAATCTAAAAGTCTAGTCAAGATGACTCGCTGTACGGATTGTTGGTTGGACCAACGACCAGTGGAAGGTTCCTATGGTGAGAAGCTGCAGAATCAGGCGTGGAAGTAACAGGCCTCAAAATGACCCGTTGGAGGATGTAACGAGTCGTTGAATGTGAGTCGTTGTGAGTTTTGTCTTTTTCAGGGAGGAAGTAATGAGTCATGGTATGATCTGTTGTTGGAAGCAACGGGGCGTTGTCACCATCCGTTTAGAGGAATCCCAGGATAGGGTGGTGGTGATGACGACTGGAAGCAACGAGTTGTTGGAGCTTGTAATGACTCATCCTTTCTGGTCATGGTAGGGGACCTGAGACATGAATCAGGGATGAGACGACGAGGGGGTGTAATGGATCGTTGGAGCTAGTAACCGTCCATTGTGACGCCCATTGTCACTAGCAGTGCATTTTTGTCATAAATTTTATTAAGGGTATTTTAGTCATTCCTAAGTACTAGGGTCCTAAACTACATCGTTTTAACCTCAAAATAGTGTGTTTTGAGAAGGGGTATGTCATTCTAAGCTTATCCTAATTCATGCATGCAAGCTTAGGGGTTTGAGAGGTGATCAAGTCTAGTTTTCTTCAAAGTTCTTCCTTAATTCTGTTTGGTCTATCAAGGAAGTGGTAAAGTCAAATATCTTCAGGAATGTAGGGTTATGAATGGGTGTAATTGTCCACACTCATGCCCAATCCATCTCTATTTCATGATATCCTTATTGATGAATTTATAGGGTTTTTGTGTGAATTTCCTAAGTTTCAACCATGGGTATGATCTAATCATGTTTTGAATGTTGAATTATGTTAAATGGGCAGATTTTAAAATGTTTTAAATTATAAATTGTATTTTCAAGTTTTCTAAAGTATGATGTCCATCCATGAAAGTTCAAGAAAGTTGAGATTCATGAGATATGTGTTCAAGTATGATGAGATGTTTATGAAGAAGGTATGATTTCGAAATATCCATGTCTATTTTCATGTTTTCAAAGTGAATCAAGTTGATTTCAAGCATGTTAAGTATTGGGAAACCCCATATGATCAAGTATGCTTTATGAATTCATGTTAATTAGCTTACCACATGGTTTTGGAGTCTAGACTCCAAAGTATGTTCAACTTGTGGTGTGGTTTGAGCCAACGCTCCTCATATATGATTTCATGTTTATGTATGCATGTTATTATTTAGCTTCATCACTAGACGATGGTCAACTTTGTTGAAAAATGATGGAGAGCATATGCATATTTTTGGGAGTAGTGTCTAGCACCGAGTAGGCTTAGGATCAATCAACCCTATTCTGGCTTTGATTTTCTTCATTGTTCTTAAATAATTCTTCATAAATTCTTGCAATAATCAAGTGGGTTTTCTTCCAATCATCTTCGTATGTATTAAATTATGTCTTTCTCTATAAATGCTTATAAATCTCTTACAATAATGAGAGGCTAAAACTTCCATAACTATGGTTGTGGGAACCATGGTGAATTAACAATCTAGGGTTGCACAAAGGGATTCTAAACCAATGTTAAAAACTTGTATTGAACTCTCTTCATCATTAATTTTTCTTAACGGAGCGCAATATTAGACTTGCCCGAATTCTTTACTCGCTTGATCCTAGAGAAGTAGAGCATAAAAACAAAATTACAACAAAGCCTTGATCTTTATGGGTCATTGTATGACTTGAGCTGCAGGATTCTTAATTTGGGACATATTGATAAAAGTTGAAGTGAAATTTCTCATGAGATCTAACCCGGTGATTGAGTATAGTCATCCGATAGGGATGAACCAGTCGTTTGGATGAACCCTAGTTATCAAGTTCTACAAGTAAGCATTGATATAGACCACAAGTGTAAAACTCGAAGTAGTTATGTACCCATGGGGAACACTTACCCTAGTTAATTGCATAATCTTGATAAACAACAACCAATTCTCAATATTGTCATATAATCGCTTTTATAATCACCCCTTTTTTGGAGATAGCACGCTTAAAAGCTTAAATTCTAGCACACTTTATATCCTCACCATACTTTTGGAGGGATCGACCCTAACTTTTGTTGAATTATTTATTGACAACGTCCATTTTATACCTCTATAGGAGTATGAGTTGGAGTTTTAATAGCGGTGTGTGCATGTATTATTCTTGCCTTTGTTTTAATTTCTTTTTAATGGTCATGAACATTAGAAATCGCCTTATTCTTACTCACCAAACCAATGTGGTAATGACTGGGAAAAGGGATTAACAACGGAGATTTGAGGCTATCAACCCTCATCTAATAGCTTGTCCTTATCGCGGAATAGCCAATCCGATATCTAAGGTAAGGGGTACGTCAAGTGTACACCAGCATATGGATAAAGTTGTGTGATGATAATCATCTAATTAGAGGACCAACCATTTAGGTGAAGTTGAGTTACCGATATTGCATGCTAAACACCAGAGTAGATCACTGGTATAATAAGCCTTTGTTGTTATGAAATCATGAGGAACATAATGCTAGTCGACTCACTTAATGAATATAGTCAATTTTAACCAAGAATCTACTCACTGTTACACACTATTTTAAAATTATTTCTTTTTACAAACCTCCCCCATAGGAAATTAATAAGCTAATAATAATAGTAAATGCATTAACTGAGGTCCGCACTATATTCCACATGGGATTTGACCCCAACCCTTGTTGGGTTTTATATTTGAATATCAACCTCTTTAAATATCATTTAGAGGTGTAATATGGGCGACATCAAATCTTGGCACCACTGCCAGGGAATACGACTTATGCTTTAGTTAATTATGTTTTCTTTGTTGTTGTTAATATCTATTTTATTTTTATTTGTTGTTTTTGTTTTCATTCTAGGTCTCAAGTTCGTGTATGCCCAATACCCAGAGCCAAGGAAATCCCCTGGTTCCCTTTGATCACGAACTTGAGCGAACTCTGATAAATAGAGGGAAAATGGCCAACGTCCACGGGCAAGATACGGTGGAAGAAGCAACAGCCTGGATGTTGGCGGAAGAATAGGCTCTTGCACGGAAATGAGAGGTCGCTAGGCTTGATTAAGCTGGGCAAGCTAGACAGAATAGAGGTCTTGACCAATAGAGGCACCAGTACATTGATAATGATGAAGATGTTGATATTAATGAGGCGCTGCAACTGGTGCTATTGTTCCTCCCCGTTTGCCTGCTGGGGAAAATTTCGATATTACTAGTGTAATGATCCAATTGCTTAACATGAAGGGGATATTCGTTGTTCATGCTACTAATGATGCACATACTCACTTGACAAATTTTATGGGTATTTGCAAAGCATACAAACAATCAGGGGTGAGTTAGGATGAAATTCAGCTGAGGTTATTTTCCTTTACATTGGGGAGTGAGGCAACGCTTTGGTTGGTTGAGTTGCCAAATGATTCTATTACTACGTTGAGGGAACCCAAAAGGGTTTTCCAGGGGAGACGGTTTCCATTCTCCAAAACATTGCAGCTGAAGGATGAGATATACAACTTCAGGCAGTTGAATTCTAAGGCACTTCATGAGACTTGGTTACAGTTCAACAAGAAGTTGAAGAAGGTTCCCAACCATAGAATCCCAGATGATACACTATTGGAGATCTTTTATAGTTATCTAAATGCTAATACAAAGGCAGTGGTTGATATTGTCTCCGGTGGAACAATCATGAGTCACCCCTACATTGAGGCTTCTGAGGTACTTGATTAGATCACTAAGACCAACCGCACATCACACACAAGAGAAGTAGAGGTTCCAGCTGGAACTTTTGCGATAGGTATATCTGCAGAGCAAAAAAGAAAAGATTAAGAAAGAGATCAATATATCATTGAGATTAAAACCACGATGGGCCTTCTTTCCAAGCATATTATGGGAGTTGGGACAAAAGAGGTAAATGCAGTCAATTCTCGAGGCAAAGCCCAAAGGGATAATTGTGGAGAGTCAAAATCTGAGGAGGAAGCAAATTATTTAAATGATCAAAGGGAAGGTTTTTGAACTAATGCACAAGGGTCTAATCAAGACTCCTGGTTCCAAGGTCAAGGGAACCAAGGTCGTGGAGCTATTACAGAGAAAACAATTACAATCGAGGCTAGTACAGGGATAAGAGTAGAGGTAGAGACAATGGCAACTGAAAAAAACGTGATAGGTACAACAATGATAGAAGTGGTCTATATATTCCTTTAGGGAACCACAAAGCAGAGTCTAATGGGTCTAGAGTGGAAGATATGTTAGCGGAAGTCTTGAAGCAGATGGAGGCAACTGATGGCCATTTTAAGGAGCTTCGCGCTGATATTTTTGGGATGAACCAAAATGTTGAGTTGCATGTTATTGCCTTTAAGAAGATTGAGTAGCATCTTGGTCAAATGTCTGTTTCTATGAACCAAAGGCAGAAGGGCACGCTTCCTAGTAACACAGTGTAGAACCCGAAAAATGACAGTCATTGTATGGCTAGTACTACTAGAAGTGGAAAGGCGACAGTTGATCCCCAATGCCGATTGTGGTTGATGAGACAGTTAAGCCTGAGTTGATTGATGATTGTAAGGTGTTTGATTCAGAGGATAAGGTCATGGATGACAATGTAGTTGGAAAGACAACTCCTAGTATTGAAAATGAGAGTGTGTCTAAAAAAATAGAAGGAGAAGGAGGTCCCTCAAAAGTTGACTTCCATTCCTAGACCCCCTCCTCCTTTCTTGCAAAGTTTGAAGAAGAAGGCCGAAGAAGTGAAGTATCACAAATTTATTTCAATGCTAAAACAATTATCTGTGAACATCCCTTTAGTCCAAGCATCTGCTCCTATGCAAAATTTTTGAAGGACCGTGTGTTTTGAGCCTACAGATAATTTACACCATTGTAGTGTAATAGCATCTCGGTCTCTTGTGCCAAAAGAAAGAAACTGGAGAGTTCCCCGTACCGTGTACTATTGGAGATTTCAATTTTGCTAAGGTTCTATGTGATCTGGGAGCTAGTATTAATCTTATGCAGCTAGAAGTGTTCAGACAGTTAGGCTTGGGAGCCCCCAAACACTCTACATTGCGGGTTCTGATGGCAGATCGTACGGTGAAAAATCCAGTGGGGATTGTTTATGATGTTCTAGTGAAGGTTGATTCCTTTATATTTCTAGCCAATTTTGTTGTTTTGGACTGTGAGGTAGATTTTGGGGTCCCCATCATTTTGGGGCGATCATTCCTCGCCATCTATCGTGCTCTTGTGGACATGGAATCGAACAACTAAAGTTCCAATTAAATAATAAAGAAATGACTTTTAATGTGTGTTGGACTATGAAGCAGCCATATGATATGTAGGTTGTCTCAATAAATGATATTATAGAGATTGAGCTTCCAATGATGCATATTGAGGAGAGATTGAATATTGAGGATCTAGCAGCATTGTTGATAAATGTTGATGCAGATGAGATAATGGGGCAGATGAGATAGTTAATGCACTTGTCAGCATGGGGTGGTACACTTATGCTTTGAAAAAGATTGATCTTGATCTAAAGAACCGTGTAACCCTGCTGGCCAAGCCATCTATTGAGGAGCCTCTAGTCTTAGAGCTCAACGCGCTCCCATCTCATTTATGATATGATTTCTGGGAGCCAAAAACACATTTCCAGTCATTGTAGCATCACTTGGTGTAATGGAAAGTGGAGGATTTGGTCTCCAGTCTGAACAGGTACAAAAAGGATATTAGATGGTCGATAGCGGATATTATTAGGATCCCACCAGGTATTTCACTAATAAGATCCAACTTGAGCCAGACTATATTTCGAGTATTAAGAATCAACGTAGGTTGAATCAACCTATGCAAGAGGTGGTCAAGAAGGAGATTATTAAGTGGCTGGATGAAGGCACAGTTTGCCCTATTGCAGACAACAAATGGGTGAGCCTAGTCCAATGTGTGTCAAAGAAAGATGGAATCATTATGGTTCCAAATGCTAATAATGAGCTCATTCCACTAAGGCCAGTCATGGGTTGGAGATCATGCATAGACTATCGGGAGCTAAGCTATTGGACGCAGAAAGATCACTTCCCGATGTTATATATAGATCAGATGCTAGATCGACTTGTAGGCAGGAGTGGTATTATTTTCTTGATGGGTATTTAGGGTACAATCAGATCTCCATAGCCCTAGAAGACTAAGAGAAAACCATCTTCACTGCCCCTATGGGACGTTCGCTTTTAAGATGATGTCATTCAGGTTATGTAATGCACCCGCCACTTTTAAGCACTGCATGATGTCTACATTCTCTGACATGGTGGAGGAAACCATCGAAGTTTTTATTGATGGTTTTTCGGTTATACGTGACTCTTTTGAAGATTTCTTGGCTCATTTGAGCATAGTGCTGCAGAGGTGTGAAGAAACCACCTTGGTGCGTAATTGGGAAAAGTGTTACTTCATGGTCAAGGAAGGTATAATGCTCGGCCACAAGATTTGAGTAAGGGAATTGGTGTGGAATGAGAAAAAATCGATGTAATAGCTAGTTTACCACCTCCAATTTCGGTGAAGGGTGTTCAGAGATTTTTGGGTCATGCGGGGTTCTATTGGAGATTCATCAAGGACTTTTCAAATATTGCACAATCCCTTATGCAAGCTACTTAAGAAAGAGGTAAAGTTTATATTTGATGATGAATGCTTGAAGGCTTATGAGTGCTTGAAGGAGAAATTGACTACTTTTCTGATCATAGTTGCACCTGACTGGTCCTTACCATTTAAGGTGATGTGTGATTCTAGTAGCGTGGCCCTAGGTTTTTTTTTGGGCCAAAGGTGCGAGAAGATTTTTCATCCGAGCTATTATGCTAGCAAGGTGCTTAATGCAGCTCAAAAAAATTACACAATGACTGAGCAAGAGTTGTTGGCTGTGATATTTGCATTTGAGAAGTTTTGGGCTTACTTTCTTGGAACTAAAGTGATAGTTCATACAGACCATGTAGCTCTACGATATTTGATGGTATAGAAAGATGCCAAACCACAATTGATTAGATGGGTATTGTTGCTGCAAGAGTTCGAGTTTGAGGTTAAGGACCGGAAGGGGATCGAAAATTAGGTGGTGAGTCACTTGATGATATTGGAGTCTGATGCAACACTCAGAGATGAGCTTGATATAGATGACACATTTCCGCACGAGCAGGTTTTGGCTGCTTCGCAGGATCTCATTCCATGGTTTACGAACTTTGCTAATTATCTGGTGAGTGATGTGGTACTTGAAAAGTTATCCTTTCACCATAGAAAGAAGTTAATGTCTGATGTGTGGAAGTTTTTTTGTGACGAGCCATACTTATTCCGCATTTGTTATGATGGGGTAATCAAGAGATGTGTACCCGAGGCTAAGATGTTAAGCATATTGGAGGTTTGTCACTCATCCCCGGTTGGGGGTCATCACAAGGAGATCCACATAGCCCACAAAGTTCTGCAATTTGGGTACTATTGGCCAACCATTCAAAAGGATGCACATGATCTCGCAAAGGCATGTGATGCATGTCAAAGGCAAGGAGGCATATCACGAAGGCATGAGCTTCCTCTCACTCCCATCATTGCCAAGACTACAAATAAAGCAGCGCTTTTGTGTAACATGATATGGTCTCAATGCCCTTTAAGATATTTGATGTGTGAAGCATTAACTTCATGAGCCCATTTGTTAGCTCGAATTAGATGAAGTACATACTTGTAGCTGTGGACTATGTAGCTAAGTGGATAGAGGTAGTTGTGCTTCCCAATAATAAAGGCAAGAGTGTTACAGTGTTCTTGAAGCAAATCATTTTCTCCAGGTTTGGGACTCCTAGGGCAATCAGCATTGATGGGGGTTCACACTTTTGCAACTGATTGTTCCAAACTTTGCTTGAAAAATATGGGGTAAAGCATAGGGTGACAACACCTTACCACCCACAATCTAGTGGGCAAGTTGAGGCCTCCCACCAGAAGATACAGACCATCCTAGCGAAGACTATGAATGCTAATAGGGCGGATTGGTCAAGGATGTTAGATGATGCCTTATGGGCATACTGCACTACCTTCAAGACGCCTATAAGTATGTCTCCTTATTAGCTGGTGTATGGGAAAGCATGTCATCTTCCAATCGAGCTTGAGCATAAAGCCATGTGGGCACTTCATAACGTCCAAACTACACTCTTCTTTATGAAAGAGCATAAACGGTTGTTTTATCAAAAAAAATATCCTGATAGATTTGAATCCCACAGAGACTAACAAGTGATATGTGGAAGTGTTACTTGGAAAATTCGAATTAGTTCACACCACTCAAAACAAACAAAGCAGTAAATATTTTTGGGGAGACTTGATGTTAACAGTATGGTATAGAGTCTAACTCAGCTAATTAGAGTAGCAAAATAACCAAAGTTGTAGACAATAATGAGAGGGACTAGAGGTGTGGTGTAGATGATGTGTTAATTAAACAAGGCAATGCTAGATCAACTCATCATTTCAAATTGTGTAAATAACTTTGGATAGGTGGGCATACTATGTTTTTCAACCTCATGAATGCCTCTTTCTAGAATTCTTTCAAACCACTATACATAATTAAATCAGCCCAATCAAGTTTGGATTAATAGTTGCACTATCTCTAGCTATTAGCTATTAATTAGGAGTGTAAATATGGGTTTTGGCTATATCTAGCCCAACTCCACAACATCACACCTATTTCCCCCACCAAATTATCTCCCAATACTCAATTGTTCTCTTTCAAGAAAAAATCAAGTAAGAAAAGTAGACCCACATCTGCAACTATAGATTATCAATTATAAACTGGAGAGAACTTTACAGATTTACACTAATTAAGTAATATTAAGATGAATCTAGTAATACCAATCTAATTAAGCATTCATTAGCACACACCTCTAGTTGAAGATTTAGCTACTCATGGTTAAAAAACTAAAGAGCATATTCAATAACAAACTCATTGATTTTATTAATCAGAGTAGCAAAATAAAATTCAAAAATGCCTTCAACAATGGTGGTACATTGCTGAAAGAAGAAGATGCAGAAAAGAAAAAAATAATACTTAACAATTTCCACCAATAGAATTTTCATTACTTCCTCAGAAAAAAGAATGTTTAAAAAGCTAAAGTTAAGATCTAATATGTACAAAGTACTTCCTTCTAGAATATATCTAAAGATAGGGAAACCAATCCCCTCTTTTCCAGTATTGGCATGCTCAGGCGTTTTGGCACTTGTGAAAGTACCAGCAGTTTGTCGGTTACATTCCGCGAACTATCGTCTATCATCAATTGCTCCTTCAGTGATTTCCAGTATCCATCGGTGATTTTCCAGCCTCCAACGGTGCTACGCCTATTTCTTTCTCTTTTTTCCAGAATGTTTAGGTGCCAGTAGGAGAGTTAATCGATGAGTCACCGGTTGATGTCCGTGATCGTCAGTTGCTTTAATTCCTCAAGACAGTAATCATCTGCGTTTGGCCATTGTTTCACCGGTCTTCTCTGGTGAAGCACCAATTTTCACTTGATTTCCTTCTTTTTACTCCACTTCTTGCTCTTTTTCTTCAAATTAGATATTAGGACATAAAAAGGCAAAAAGGGCATAAAATTTATCTAAATGACTTGAAAACAAAGCTAAAACTCATACTTAACAGCCTAATGAGTTGGTAAATTACAAACTCATCAAACTCCCAAACTTGAACCATTGCTTGTCCTCAACTAATGCAACTCTTATCAGTTGAGAAACATGCCACTCCACATGAGTTTGTACATCAATGACCACTTAAGTCATGACAACCCAAAAATGCTCACCAAGTCACCGAAAAAGTGTAGCAAATTCCCCCAAAAACAAAAAAAATGGAAAAGTTTCAACAGGACGCCACCATTCAAAACATAATCCACAAGAGCTTTCATTTTGCAAAATGAGGGCATAGCTTATCCACGAACTACACAGAGCATCTCAATTCATAATTATTGCACATTCGAAGCTTGCCTTAGAGCTTGCACTTCTCATGTCTTATGCACATATAACCTTAATGCAATTGTATCCTCAAACGGAATGATGCCACTCACAGAAGAGAGAATCCATATTCTTTATCATTAAATCAATGCATACATACAAGAGATTGTAGAAAGAAATGATCATGCTCACTCTCCCAAAAGAAATCTTCATGCACACAGCTCGACCCATAGACTTTTCCTTTGTGTAATTCGCCACTAATGTAGAGAAACTGCACTCAAAATCACATAGGACTTGTAGGTCGTAATGAAGGCTAGGGCTAAGGGTAGGATACAAGTTTGGCTTTAGTGATTAATGCCTCCCTAATGCCTTTACAAATACCTATGGTCTTCCTACAACTTGTTTAGATCACTCCACCTTATTTCTGATTGTTCAACATCTTCATCTTTTGTGTAACACGGGCCACCCTTATAACATCTATTATTTCATAATTAGCCTCACTATGTAAGTGATAACACCTATTAACTATTCTTCCTCTTTTGATGATTCGAGGTTTTTCACCCCTATTAATTCACTCATCTCATCACAATTTTGGTGCTACCTCAATTTTAGGATTCTCATTTTTTCCCCCTACTCTTGCTAACCCCCAAACATAGGTTTTTGCCTCATTTCACATCCAGTCCCTTCTTGCTCCCCATTTCTTTGTTTTCAAGCTGAATTTTTCATTGTTTCGTCACTAGCAACTAGGGAGGATGGGTGCCAAAAGAAGGATTAAAAATGGTCTTTAGGCTTGTAATGTGTTTTCAAAGAAAGGGTCCAAGGCTCAAACATTGGCTATCAACGGTTAATGTTCAAGGTGGTCATTTTGAGTGAAGTGACTTAACAAAGAGAGCCTAAGATCATGTTCTAAGTGCAGCTACATCTAGGATTTCGCCTTGAGTCACACTTACGACTAGTTCCAGATAAGAAGCTATGCATGAAATCACAAAAATCCTTACCACACAAGACATCGCACTTAAAGAGTCCACAAAAGTCATTATCCATACAAGATCTTGATTCATGTCATTGGAACATGCAAATTCATAAGCCAAACGAGGAATCTACAATGTATGATAAAGAGTGCTACATTCTCATTTCAAATGCCCATTCTTCCTTTCTCATTTTTGCTACATTTAAAAGTTTCATTTCAAAAATTTTTCTTATGGTACCTCAATAACAGCTCCACAAAAGACTCAAAAATGACAAGGCATTTTCCCTTAAGAGAGTCTCCTCACAATCTATCATCAAGAAGTGCCAACTCGGTTGGACAACAACGAGAAAAGAAAAAGACAAATGCTCCTTGGGAAAATACTGTGGTATGAAGAAAACCCTTGGATTTTGATTATTTTCTACTATTTACACAGCCGAGCAAAAGACTTGGGCTATAAAGTAATATTTAACAATTCAAAATGAGGACCCAATTTTCATCACTAACACACTAACATTCAAAAACGCATCCATTTCATTCATTTAGATTTTATCAACATAAATAGCTCGGCAAGGGCAATCATCAACAATACTAAAAATGAGCCCAACAAAGACTTACAATTCTTCATCAAAAATTAAAAAAAAAAAGCCCTACATCAACACATCACAAAATGAAACACAAATGACCCCCCAGAAAACACTCATCCCACCCCTAACTTAAAGAGTACATTGCCCCCAATGTATGCATGCAAAATAAAGAGGGGCTAGAGACTCCCTGAGCGGGTCACTCCACATCATAGTCATCAGCGGCTGCATCTGCTCCTGTTTCGCCATCAAAGCCTGCCTCTCCTAAATCTTCAGTGTCATCTCCCAAGCCCTTAAATAAATCATCAATGGGGCCTCGAATTGTGGAAGGGGCAGCCATTGCAGCATCAAGAGCACTCATGTCAGACACCTCTACGGATGTCTGACTTTTCCACTCCCTCACTTCAGTCCGGAAAGAGGTGAAAACCCCCTCAACTACATCCACCCATTTGCACAATGTTGTAAGACTCTCATACGTAGACTTCATCTCCTACTTTACTGTTTGAGTGATGAGTGTAGGGAGGCTCCTAGCCAACTTTTAAAGTTGACTCTCATAAGAGTTGGTCATTTCCAAGAGTTTTTGGAGACCACTCAGTTGGGAGGATGTTGGAGGGGGTGATGCTCCCCGAAGAGGTACGTCACCGGAGGTTTGTCCTGAAACATCTTGGTGAGACACGTTCAAATTTGAGGCATGTGGTGACTTCTCTGACTCGTGGGAAAGTGAACCCTCTGCAAAATTGAATGCTTGCATCCACTTCCGATTAACTGTGGGTGCCTCTGCATCTCTTTTCCTATTTAATATAATCACTCCCAAGGAAGGAATAGGGGTCTCATCAAGGAACAATGGAACTCCGGCTTGCAAACACAACTGAGAAATGAGCACGGCATATGGCATGGAGGTGATGTCCTGTCTTTCCTTTCACTTCATTTGCTGGGCCACAATCTCCCCAAAGTTAATAGGGACTCTGGACATGATGCAGGCTGTGAGAATATCCGTCTCTAAGCTAATCCGCTGTTCATTTTTAGAAGGGATGATGCGGCCACAAATGAAATCTAGCCATAATTTGGCCTCAGACTTCAGATCATGGCAAGAAATTTTGCCACCCATGGAAGCCGAAGAGGTGTGTCTGCTGCAATGATAGGGGCTATCTAAGTGAATTGGTTCTTCATGTCAGCAATTCTTACAATGCACTCAGAGCCAGTGTCAATCTCATCTTCCCAGAACAGATAGTTGATAGCTGCCGGAGTTATGTCCACCTCCATCCCTCGTACCATGATTGAAGGTAGGTAAGTATAGTCATCGACTTTGCCTTTATGGCTTATGTTATCTTGCCTTGCCTGATAGGAAGCATAGAACTCTAGCACCAAGCTTGGATAATATCCTGGGAGAGGGTTAGCAAAAGTGTGCCATTGCCTGTCTGTGAATTGAGTGGTGATGTTGGGAAGCTCACTGTGCAACCCCACCAATTCAAACCTCTTTTTGATCGTCACTGACCAGCCCTTAAATATGGCGTAGTACCCTTCATGTCGTGCACACAAAACATGATGGCCTCCCTAGAATTTCTGGGCGTTGTGGAGGCTTTGACTTTACCTCTGCCTTTGGAGGTTGATACAGGCTAGGGCCTTGCCCTTACCAGTGTTCCTAGATGAAGTCATTCTCTGCAAATATGATGTTAGTGGCAACCGCAATGCAGTGAAATGAAATAACTAACACTATTCTAACATTGAAATGAGAATAAAAGATGAAAAATTATCATTCAAAGAACTGGTAGCACTGCCGAGCCGCAGGATGATATCCATAGAATGCTGCTGAACCATCGGTGAGAAACAGTAAACTGGGGTAGAAGATATTCCACCAGCGATAGAGCGACAAGTCACCAGTATCAATACGCAAACCACTGATCTAATGCGAGATCAAAGCAGTGGCCAGAGGGAAATATTAACTCGAACTGACGTTCCATTGGCATTTCACCGGACCCGATCAATGAATAGCTGGTAGTGGTCGTCTCCAATGCATCACCATGAACTCCAATGTCACCCATTCACATACATTTACTCTTATCATATAAAGCACTACATCTACCCATGAAAAGGACCACAATGATGATTTACCCTTAAGAATGGCATCACCCAATCTTTCATAGGGCAAAACATTCTTTTTAATCCATTTGGGGTTACTCACACTTTACCCCATTGAGCTCTACACAAGAATAGAAACTTCCCCAACACCCATTTTAGTAATAAGCTTCTACCATTACACATACATCATATAACTTCAAATAGAGCAGGAATCATGAAAATATTGGAGAAAATGGAAGCAAAAAGGAGGGGAATATATGTCATAGCCACATGTATATACAACTAAAGTACCATTGCAGAAAAAATAAGAATGTTAGAGGTATATTACTACTATGGAGAGAATATTTTAGCAGAGGCTAGCTGAATTTGTGGGAACTTAGTGATGCTTGACAATGCAAGCTCTTGAAAATTATTTAGTAGAGAGGAAGATTATGAGTGTACCTAAAATTTTACGAAAAGGGTGAGGGATTTTATAGGTGAACAGGTGATAGTGTGGTTGGTGGAGGAGGATGTGGAGGGTTAATGGTGAGTTAATTGTATGGGAAGTGGAGGAGAGGGAGTCGTTGGAATATGGAAAGGTGGGGTGTTGGGAAAACAAAAAGGAGTGTGGGAAAGTGGTGAAAAGAGGAAAAAGGGAAGTCTAAGGGGTGTTGTTTTCATATTAGGGCGGCTCAAGCAGATTTTGGGTCAGTTGGGTTCACATTTGGTTAATATTTTTAAAAACAACTCTTACCTTTACCAGCACTACACTGGCGATTGCCATTTTGATACGGCGATTCGCCGCCTTACCATCTCGTGCTTGAATTTGTACCCAGTGTATTGTCTTACAAGCGGCGATTAATCGGCAGTTTGCGAACTAGGTTTGGCGTTCCACCGGTGGATCGCCACTTGGGAACCCATTGCTCAGGTATTCTGGGTTGCACCACGATAAACCAGCGGTTTACGATTTTGCACTGGCGTTCCGCTGGTCTAACAGTCGTGTTCCAAGGTTTCTCCTTGCATGCTTAAGGGAATGGTAGTTCCAACATCTAGATCAGTGATTCACCAGTATGGTACATTTCTTGCCTTGTTTTTGTGCTTCCTCTCCTTACTTTTCACCTCATTAGTCCTGCAAAATCAAAAACAACAATGAAAACATAATATTCAAAATAAGACTCTTGGGTTGCCTCCCAAGAAGTGCCTTAGTAAACATCGTGGCACGATGTATTATTCTTTTAGCATGCATTCTTCGAAGGTTCATCCTCCGACTCAGCCTCCTTCATCTCAACTCTGCTATACTTGCTCTCTTCATGCAATACTCCAATCAGTTTGTAATCATCTGGAGGTTCAATGGATTGGCACACCTTAAAGTTGACCTCTTCACTTCTAACCTAGAACTTAAGCTCACCTAGCTCTACATCTACCAAAGCTCTACCCATGGAGATAAATGGCCTCGCTAGAATGATTGGCACTTCTAAATCCATTTAACAATCAAGAACAACGAAATTAGCTAGTAGAATAAATTTATCCACCCTCACCAATACATCCTCTAGCACACCCACGGGTTTCTTTATGTAGCGATCAGCTATTAACAACCTCATTAATGTGGGTTTAGTGTTCCTAAGCCTCAATTTCTTGAAGATGATTAGGGGAATCAGATTTATACTTATGCCAAGATCGCAGAGGGCTTTCTTAAACACACATAACCTTATAGTGCATGGAATCATGAAAGCTCCAGGATCTTCTCGCTTTGGGGTAAGATTGCTCATCATCATTGCACTATACTGATGCGTTATCTCTCTGGTGTCCATGTCTACCACCTTCTTCTTTTTCAACAGCTCCTTCATGAACTTTGAATATCCGGGCATTTGATGTAGGGCATCCACCAATGGTATGTTAATGGACAATTTACTAAACATGTCGATAAATTTACTAAACTGATCATCCTTTGTTTTCTTGGATAACCATTAGGGATAAGGGGGTGGATCTCTTGGTTATTGTTCTTTATCATTTGAGGCCTTCATGCCTGCTTCTTCTTCATCGGCATTTGAGAGAACTTCATCAGCCTCTCTCTCACCTTCCTGTTCACCATTTCACCACCACTTGGTGTTTTTGGAACCCCTTCAGATTCATTTTCATCATTTATTTTAGGAGAAACAACCTCCTTAAGCTTCACACCTGCATCTCCAACCATTTTACCACTCCTCGTGATGATGGCCATCCATTGACTATCTTTCTTCGGGTTTGGCATTATATCACTTAGAAGTGTTCCTTTCATTCGAGGGTTCATTTAAGAGGAAAACTGATTCATTTGAGCTTCCAAATGTTAATTGAGGTTGCATGGGAACTCACAGTTTGGGCAAGGTTAGACACCTCCCTTTCCAATTGTTTGACGCTGCTATCGGTTGATTCCAGTTTTTTGAGCACTCTAGCTAACATCTCTTCAATTTTTGAGTTACGTGCATCGCTCAAACCTGGCTGATTCTGGTTCTTCTCATCTTTAGGAGGGGGAACATATGGGTTTGAACTTTGATGATAACGGTCTCTCTCTCAATTTTGCTCTCTAGTGCCCCATCTTTCATTTCTATCGGGCCATCCTTGTGCATCACAGTTTCTCCAATCTTGGTTCTCTTCCCGTGGGTGCTAAGGTCCATGATTAGTCCCTTGAAACCTGGGTCAAGAACCCCCCATCTAATTTGCCATGTATTGGCACTCCTCATCGTATCTCGGTGGCGACGATTCTCCTTCAAAGTGTAATGGACCATGCGTACCTACAACATTAACAACATTAGGCCCTGCCCCTATCACTTGTGTTGTAACTAGTTATAGTTGCGTCATTATTTTAGCAAGATTCTCATCTCCCTCTTCAGTTTTTTTTGCAACTCAGCTGCCAACACACTAGAACCAACATCATGTGTGGATACATTGATCTCTCTCATGTTCCATGCCCGATTTGTCTTTGAATTCTGTCCAAAAGGGCCTTAGCTAATCCATACGTTTGATCCAGGATTGATCCTCTGGCTAAGTTATTGGCAATGGATTTGTCAATGGAGTCTAGAGCTCGGTAAAAGCTTTGAAGGAGCACTTCATCAGAGAAACCATGGTTGGGGCTAAGCGAAACCTTCTTCTTGAACCTTAGCCATGCTTCATGCAACGGTTCCCATAGCTCTTGCCTAAAGTTTGTGATATCATCCCTCAGCTACAACATTTTTGACAGAGGGAAGAAATTATCCAAAAACTGCTTCAGTTAATTCTTGCCACGATGTAATGCAACCAGGAGGGAGTTCCTTTAGCCACATAGTCGCGGTTCCCGTTAGGGAGAATGGAAAGAGCCTTAACCGGATAGACTCTTGACTTATATTAGTTATGTGGAAGGGCTGGTAGGTCTCCAAGAAATTCCTCAAGTGGACATTTGCGTCCTCACTCGATTTGCCCCCAAAGAGCCCTCTCATCTGTAGAAAATGTAGCATTGTACTTGTTACATGGAACACGACATTCCCTAGCGTGGGCAGTAGGCGAATGGCACCTGCAATTTCGGGCATCACCGGATTATCTTCTTCATGCTCCATATTGCACTCAACTAAGATATCCTCTACACGTGAGTGATGACTCATATGACTTTGCCCTAATAATCACAGAAGATCAACGTCAACAACTAAGATGCAAGGCTAATTTAAATTAACAATCAACACAAAAATATCAAGCGCTTGTCCCTAGAAACAACACCATTTTTGATAACGTCCAAACTACACTCTTCTTTATGAAAGCGCATAAATGGTCGTTGTATCAAACCAAATATCCCGATGGATGTCAGGGTCAAATCCCACAAAGACTAATAAAGTGATATGCGCAAGTGTTGTTTGGAAAATTCGAATTAGTTCGCACCACTCAAAAGAAACAAAGAAGTAAAATTTTTAGGGGAGACATGATGTTAACAATATGGTATAGAGTCTAACACAACCAATTAGAGTAGCAAAATAACCAAAGTTGTAAGAAATAATGAGACAGACTAGAGGTGTGGTTTAGATGATGTGCTAACTAAACAAGGCTATGGTAGATCATTTTGTCATTTAAAACTGTGTAAATAACTTTGGATAGGTGGGAATTCTATGGTTTTCAACCTCATGAATGCCTCCTTCTAGAATTCTTTTGAACCAGTAGAGATAATTAAATCAGCCCAATCAAGTTTGGATTAATATAGCTGCACTATTTCTAGCTATTTGTTATGAATTATGAGTGTGAATATGGGTTTTGGCTATGTCTAGCCCAACTCCACAACATCACACCCATTTCCCCCATAAATTTCTCTCCCAATACACAATTCTTCTCTTTCAAGCAGAAATCAAGTAAGGAAAGTAGACCCACATCTGCAAGTATGGATTATCAATTATAAAGTGGAGAGAACTTGATAGATTTACTCTAATTAAGTAATATTGAGATGAATATAGCAATACCAAATCTAATTAAGCATTCATCACCACACACCTTTAGTTGATGATTTAGCTATTCATAGTTAAGAAACTAAAGAGTATATTCAATAACAAACTCATGATTTTATTAATAAGAGTAGAAAAATCAAATTCAAAAATATCACTTAAACAATGGTGGTACCTTACATAAAGAAGAAGATGAAGAAAATAAAAACACAATACTTAACAATTTCCACCAATAGAATTCTCCTTTATTCCTCAGCAAAAAAAAATGCTTAAAAAGCTAAAGACAAGATCTGATATGTACAGAGTACTTCCTTCTAGAATATATCTTAAGATAGGGCAACCAATCCCCTCTTTTTCAGTGTTGGATGCATTTTCCCCTGCTCAGGCATTTTGGCAATTGTGAAAGTACCGGCGATTCTCCAGTAACATTCCGTGAGCCGAGGTCTATCATCAATTTCTCCTTCAGTGATTTCCAGTATCCTTCGGTGGGTCCTTCGGAAATTCTCCAGTGTTGAACCATGCTACGCCAATTTCTTTCTCTTTGATCTAGCAAGTTCAGGTTCCAGTAATCAAGTTAACTGATGAGTCGCCAGTTGATGTACGCGACCGCCGGTTGCTTTAGTTCCCGTTTGGCCGGGGTTTCGCTAGTCTTCTTCGGTGAAGCACTGGTTTCCACCTGATTTCCTTTTTTTCACTCCAATTCTTTCTCTTTTTCTTCAAATTAGATATTTGCACACAAAAAGGCAAAAAGGGAATCAAATTCATCTAAATGACTTGAAAACTAAGCTAAAGCTAATGCTTAGGAGCATAATGAGTTGGTAAATTACTAACTCATCAGCGCTCAAAAAGCTTAATCTGAATTAGGGTAATGCAGCAAACTTGAGGCTTGATCTGTTGAATGAGTTAGATGAATTTTGTTTGAAAGCATATGAAAGTTCAGCAATTTACAAAGAGAGGATGAACATTAAGCATGACCGAAAAATTAAGCAGATAGAGTTTTTCCCTAGGGATCTGATTTTGCTGTATAATTCAAGGCTTCACTTGTTTCATGGAAAGTTAAATTCTAAGTTGTTCGAGATAATTTGAGTGGTCCAAGTATTCTCATATGGTGCACTTAAGTTGGAAAATCATTAAGGAAAGAGGTTCAAGGTGAACAGGCAGCGAGTCAACATATCTAGGATCGAGCGAAGAGATCAAACTGGTTGACCTCTAGGCCCTGGAAGAAGTCTCAGTAACTTGGGGACTTGTGTTGTGCCGTGATGTTAAATCATGCGCTTCATGGGAGGCAACCCATGGGGGTGATCTTGAAGAAGTCTGAGTAATCAAGATACCCGCATCGTGCCGCGATGTTAAATTATGCATTGCTTGGGAGGCAACTCAAGTTGTAATTATAGATTAAAAAAATAGTGTTCACGTATGCTGATAAGTGCAGGTTTAACATGGCAAAATTCAGGACAATTAGAATAGACCTGAACTATGAGTCATAGAATGAACCGTACTAAATTAGTATGGCTCGTAGTTCTGGTTATTGTTTCTCACTCAGAGAATGCCAGTTTTAGAAGTGATCCAAAGGTTGGTCACAACGGATCATTCTTCAATAGGACGGGTCGTTGTATCACCCATTCTGATCACTTCCTGCAAAATCTAGAAATAGTCATTCAGACCTAAGGATGCATAGTACGAGCCGTTGTGAGAACATACGGGTTGTTGTCTATGCCTGTAGGTTCCCAGGTAATTTCTTTAATCCCTAATCAACGGGAACATGGAATGACTCATTGTTCCAATATGCAACCCATTGGACAAGTCATGGTTGGTCCTTAAAATTTAAAAACACATATCAACCCAACCCAACCCAATTCGTCCACACCCAATTCCCTTAAAAATTCTTTGCACTATTTCAAATGCCCGTTACTTCACATTTTAATTGTCCATCACACCCTCTTTTCTAAGTCGCACTTTAGGCCAAGCACTGCTCCAACAAATCACCTTAATATGTGATCAACTGGACGAATTTCCCAACCCTAACTCTTGATTTCATCTTCATCTGCTAAAGTGAGTACATTTTTAATTGAACATCTTTGTTTGTGTTGCTTCCCTCACATTGTGTCCTTCACAATTGAAATGCCTAATGCTTGTTTAATGCAATTACATTTTGGAATTCATCAATTAATCCTCATTTTAGCCTAAGACTGTAATCGGAAGTGTAGGAGGGAGTATGGCCATAGTTTAGGACTATTTAACTTGAAACACTTAATGCATAATTGAAATTGAAACCTAATAAAATGGATGTGATAGAATTTTGATGGGGGTGAATTCTGAGTAACCCTCGAAATATGCTTAAAATTCACACCCCAAATATGGGTAATTGAACATTTGAACTGAACAAGTTGCATAAGGTGAGGGAAGGCTTCACAAAACTATCAATAACCCATTGTAGTTCACAACAGCTTGTTGATTGGGTTATTGGGACTGCCCAGTGATCCTGTTGTTAGTCTCTCTCAATGACTCATTCAATGGACCATTATTTCAAATAACGAATCATTAAACGTAGTCATTGTGAGATGATCTGCAAATTGAAACTCAATGATCTCATGGAACAGACCATTCAGAAGACTGTTGAATGGGCTCGTGGAAGCAAGGCCTACTTGGCCAATTTTCGGAATCACATTCAACGACCACAGCTATGGGTCATCTGTTCATATAATGACCCATGCTAAGAGTCATCCGTTCTAATAAAATACAAGATCCTATGTGTAAATTTTTATGCTTTTTGAATGTAGCATCTAATCCACAGGTACAATGTCACCACTCGAGCGTAGACCCAGATCGTAGGCACGGGACAAGGGACCCCAAGAGATCCTAAGTCGACCCATGGCATTAGCGTACAAGTAACTCATTTGGTAAATTGAAGAAATCATCAATATAACTCAGCAGAAGTCTAATTCAACATAACATCAGAATAACATCCGAAGCTAACACATACATAAGTCTGAAAAGCCTCTAGTCTAGAAAAGTTGATGGGACAAAACCCCAACTAACCCAACAACCCCAACTAACCCAATAATACAGAAACTGAAATATGACACGAAGCTGAAAGTCAAGTCCTCGAAAGATGAGGATTCACCACTCATGCAGTGCTAACTCTGATAAGTGACTATGAACGGAGCTGAAATTGAGAACCGGATCCTGCATCATGTAATGATGCAGCATTGAGAGTATGCGGTGAGTATGTGGAATGTACCGAGTATGCAAGGTAAGTAAAACCGCTTTACTAAAGTAAATCACTTAATACATTTCACGCATATCATAATCTTTCAAGTGTAAGTAGAAGGGGTATATGCATTCATTCTGAAGTCGAAATGTTATCTGATCTTGGGCAGATTTATATGCCCAAGTGATACTCAAACGTATCATTTTCGCCTTGTTTATCTAGCAATATGTATACATTTTCATGTAATTGGTAATAAAATGTGAATTTATACTAACCAAATGATTAGCATTGTTTTGTAGGTAAAATGTGATTTTGAGGAGCTAAAATGCATGTTGGAACAATATCGGAGTTGGACTTGGATTTGAGCATGAAAAAGGCAGTGGACTGCACCAATTAAAGGGGCTCCGCGATGGAGCCGTGTCACGCTACTATCGTGGAGGCACTCTGCCTGCAAGGTGAAATATTAGTCAAATTCCAGTGGAGCCTCGTGACAGCTCCGTGGCACGGAGGCAAGCCTCCGCGTTGCATGCCGTGCCACGTTGAAGCTTTATTCCCGGACCCAAAATTTCCAGAGAGGGTCCGCGTCCACGCCGTGTCACGGAGGCAGTGCTCCGCGATGCACTCCGTGACACGTTGCTTGTTATTCCGGGAAAAATTCCCACTAGTATAAATAGAACACTTAGGCTTATTTTTAATGAAATTCAGACTTGGTGGAGCAAGGACGTGGGTTACAGGCAGTTGAGGGACGAAAAAGCTCAGGGTTTTTCTCTCTTTCTTTCTTCTTTAACTCATTTGTTTGTATGATTAACACTTGTTTTAGGATGATTAATCCACAAACGAGTGGCTAATTCCCTTCCTTGCTTAGGTTATGAACATTTGTGATGAATTTTGATTATTAATTATATGGTTTTTCATCTTCTTCTTCCATGTTGTTCTATTAATTCTTGTTTCTACTGCATTGGTGTGTGGCCGACATTAATGTATATCTAAAAAGTCCGATTTCACTCGAGAGAGCACGAAATTGGAAAGTTGTGAATTAATAGGGTATTGTTCTTAACTTGATTTGGGAAAATTGGGTTTTGATGCTTTCCTGATAGAAATATACTTGAAAGCCGTATTAGTCAATTTAGGAACCGGAATTGTATTGCTAGGTCATGAATTGCATTTGATCACAGAAATGTAGACGGATGGTTTATGATTCTTAAGTGAGATTAAATACGAGAGTTTTAATCTCTTGGCTAACGTTCTTGGCAAGCAACTGGAAGAAGGGATTAATCAATTTGTGATTATAATCAAGTTCATTACATGTTCTTAACCTCGGCATGCTCATAACCATAGTTTAAATTCAAAGTATATAATTGTTAGTAGTTTTAGTACATAATTTATAAAACAAACTTTATAATTGTTAGTTATGTTGTTGTCATCATATATAGAAGTGAGATAGAATATAGTATACTTAAGAAATTTTTACTTATCCAGAGTCTCCTTGGATCGATACTTGGCTTACTAAAGCCACTTACTACTTGTTTGACCACGTGCACTTGCGTGTCGGTTTTTAACACCCAACAAACGTACCGAACAAGTTTTTGGCACCGTTGCCGGGGAGACTAGGCAATTGGTGAAATTGTATTAAGTGTAAATTTTCTGTATTTTTATTTTATTTTCTTAAAGTGTTGACAACTTGGTCTTAGCCTGTATTTTGCAGATTTGATTTCTGTGAACACTGGCTAGAGACAAAGAGCTGGTGGAATCTTATATCGAGCCTGAACATATATTTCATAGTAAACGCAGAGAAGCTCTACAAAAGAAGCTGCAGTTGCTCAGGCAGACTATTATGGAGCAACAAAATCCACCGGTTGTTAGGGCAGTGTTAGTGCCCGAAGAAGCAGCAGCAAGGCCGGTTCGCGAGGTGGCAATCCCACATGCCAACAATGTAACATCCAGTATCCGTAAACCAGAGCCTGGAGGGAGATTTGAACTCAAGCAAAATATGGTGCAACTATTGCACACAAGCGGGCAATTTACCGGTCTCCCTCATGAAGACCCACAACATCTCCAAAACTTTTTGGAGATAAGTGACACTTATATACCCGCTGGAGTGTCACCTGATTATGTTCGGCTCACACTATTTCCATTCTCATTACTTGGTGAAGCCAAGAGGTGGTTAAAAGCTGAGCCACCAAATTCTATTTCAACGTGGGATGATCTAGCATGGAAGTTCTTGATAAGATTTTTCCCCTCTGGTAAAACAGCCAGACTTAGAAGTCAAATTCTAAGTTTCAAACAGAGGGAGGGGGAAAATTTGTATCAAGCCTGGGAAAGATTTAAATCCATGTTGCGGGACTGTCCTCATCATCATCAGTCTAATGAGGTGTTGGTACACACATTTATTGAGGGTTTGGAACCCCATACTAAAATTTTGCTAGATTCAGCAGCTGGAGGGCAAGCGCTGGAAAAGACTTATGAGGAGCTGTACACTTTGCTAAACCGGATTTCACAGGGCAATCCAGAATGGAATGCTGATTCATCACGAGGTGGAGCAAGGAAAGCAGCAGGAGTGCTTGAAGTGGATGGATTTACAGCTATCACTGCACAGATAGCTGCCTTGCAGAATCAATTGAAAAACCACTTCAGCAACATGAATTTGAACCAGCCTTCAGCTTCAGTCAATGCGGTCTAGCAAATGTGGTGTGAAGTGTGTGGTAGCAGTGAGCACTCAGCTGAGTGCTGTGGAGCAAACCCAGATTCGGTTAACTTTGTGGGCAATGCACAAGGAAATCAGCAGCAGTTTGGTAGCGGCTACAACTCAAATTGGAGGAACCATCCAAATTATTCATGGGGTAGCAACAACCAACAAGGCCAAATTTCGGGTCAGGGTATGCAAAGAAATCAAGGAGGGCAACAGAACTACCAATCTCAATTCAGAAATCACAATGCCCCTCCTCCACCACCATCACCCAGTATTGAGGAGATGTTCAAGACCATGATCGCTAATCAAGCACAATTGCAGGCTGACTATGTTAAATTGGCAGCCGAAGTGAAGAATAATCAATTAGCGACCAAGGCTCTTGAGTATCAATTTGGGCAATTTGCTAGTGCCCAAAACACAAGGCCCAGAGGAGGACTGCCTAGCGACACGGATCCTAATCCGAAGCAGGTAAATGCAGTGACCACAAGGAGTGGTTTGCAACTGAAGGAGGTGGAACCAGAGAGACCACCTCAAAAGTCAGGAGCAGCAGAAGTTGAGGGAGAACAATGTTCGGATAGGGGGAAGACCAAAGAAGCTGAATCAGAAAGACCTCCACCCCCGTTCCCTCAATGACTCAAGAAACACAAGGAGGAGGCGTGTTTCAAGAAATTCATGGTGGTGCTTAAACAGGTACATGTTATTTTACCTCTTGTTGATGTCTTGTAGGGAGTGCCTAAATATGCCAAATACATTAAAGACATCGTGGCCAACAAAAGTCGTTTGACTGAGTATGGCACGGTAGCTTTGACGGAGGAATGCACTTCCCAGATCCAAAATAGACTGCCCACGAAGCTAAAAGACCCTGGAAGTTTTACTATCCAGCTTACTATTGGGCAGAGTATCTGAGCTCGTGGATTGTGTGACCTGGGAGCGAGCATAAATCTGATGCCATCTTCGGTATTCAGAAAGTTGGGTCTAGGGAGTCCTAGACCTACAACCGTAATCTTGCAGTTGGCGGATCGATCCTTAGCTAGGCCGGATGGCATTGTTGAGGATGTTCTAGTGCAAGTGGGCTCCCTCATTTTCCCGGTAGATTTTATTGTTCTGGGTTTTGAACCAGACGCGGAAGTCCCATTTATTTTGGGACGACCCTTCTTGGCAACCGGGAAAGCATTAACCGACGTAGCTACGGGTCAACTTACAATGCGAGCACATGACAAGGTAGAGGTTTTCGATGTGTACAAAGCACCCAAGCTCCCGATGGTGAATGAAGAACTCTCGGTGATCAATGTAATTGATCATGGGAATGCTAAACAAATGGATGATTCTCGAGAGTTGATGGGAAGACCACCGGATAAGGGTGAGCACTACTGGGGGGAGGACAATGATCGTGAGAAATCGTCCATCACCCTAGCGGACAATTTAGCATAACGGACGTCGAGCCGCGACGGTAAACTAGGCGCTGCACGGGAGGCAACCCGTGAAAATTTTTTTTTTCTTTCATTTTTTGTAAAGTGTAAATAGATTTTATTTTATTTTTCTTTTTCTTGATTTAGTACAAAATTTTTGTGTTAGTTAGTATTTTTATTTTAGCTAGGTGAAACCTATTAATCTAACCAATTTTGTTTAGTGAGATGATTTTCAGGTCAAACGGAGAAAAATGTGCACAGAATCATGAAGGAAAAGGCAAGGTATGAAAAAAATTAATAAAATGCAGAGACAGTGAGCTGGGGCGATAGCTCCGTGTCACGGAGGAGGACCTCCGCGTTACCCTCCGTGACACGTTGAGGTTTAATCTGGAATTTTTTTAAATTCCAGTAAGCTATCACGATGGCTCCGTGTCACGGATGCAGTGCACCGCGATGCACTCCGTGACACGTTGCCATATAAATTGTGACGGGTCACACCGGGTTGCCGGGTGACCCGCGTGTTTTCTTCATTTTAAACCCCCGATTTTGCCCCTTTTTCCCTCATTTTTACACTTCTCCGCGACCAAACACCCAAAATTCCCTTGCCCATCAACGTGCCACGGTATAAAGCAAAGAATTATCAAGTTTTCTTCGGTTCTTCAACTACGAGGTATGATTTCCGATTATCTCTCAAGTTTTTGTCGATTTTATTCGAATTTAAGCATGGGAGGTGAACTAAATCACCCCAAGTCGAAAAGTAGCATGAAATTGAGTTATTCCTTGATTGATAAATGTTCGAATTGTTGTAATGATCGTTTGAACTTGTCGATTGCGTGAATTATTCGAATTTGCTTGCGAAATTCAATTCTAGGTCTTGGTTGTTGGAATCGAAATTGGTAACTTGTTAAATTTGTGAATTATATGCCGGGTTGTATGTATTGAATGAGATAAGTCATTGTAGAATATTGTTTGAATGTTAATAGACGACGAATTCTCGGGTTTTTGGGAAAATGTTGAAAATCGTTCAAATTGGGTTGATTATATAGGTTCGTGTGTATATAGAATTTTTGTTGTTGTTTTTGTTTCGTTGTTTTTAGTTGCTAAGTGTGATGGTTGAATTGCTAGCGATGGTAGTGATTGGGATTAGCTGTATGAAGTCTGAGTAGTACGCTAAAGTTATACCGTCGAATTTTTCTTTGTTGAACGCGCTAAGCATGAATTGTATAGTTGCTAGTTTTTGGTGTCAATAAAGTTATTCCTGCCGTAGTATCGTAACTGTAGCTAAGGACTAAGTGTGGGGTAAACTTAGTTAACCCAACCTTAGCTGAAGTTAATATTCATTTAGCTTGACATTGTGCTTGTTTATTTGTGTTGACAGGTAAAATGGCAAGTAGGTGTTCGGTGGTTCGGTATATGTAAAACTGACACACAAGTGCACGTGGTCAAACAAGTAATAAAGTGGCTAAGTAAGCCAAGTATCGATCCAAGGAGACTCAGGATAAGTAAAATTGCCTAAGTACACTATATTCTTATCTTACTTCTAATTATGCTAACAACAGCGTAACCAACAGTTAAATAAGTTTTTGTTTATAAAATATATATATACTAAAACTATTAACAATTATTTACTGTGAATTTAAACTATGGATATGAGCATGCCAATGTTAAGAACAAGTAATGAATTCGATTATAATAATAATTCGGTTAACCTCTTCTTCATGTTGCTAGCTAAGAACAGTAGCCTAGAAATTAAAACTCTCGTATTTAATTTCACTTAAGAATCATAAACCATTCGTCTACATTTCTGTGATCAAATGCAATTTACGACCTAGTAATACAATTCCGGTTCCTAAATTGACTAATACGGCTTTCAAGTATATTTCTATCAGGAAAGCACATCAAAACCCAATTTTCCCAAATCAAGTTAAGAACAATACCCTATTAATTCACAACTTTCCAATTTCTTGCTCTCTCGAGTGAAATTGGACTTTTTAGATGTACATTAATGTCGGCCCAGCACTAATGCAGTAAGAACAAGAATTAATAGAACAACATGAAAGAAGAAGAAGAAAACCATATCATTTACAATAAAAATTCACTACACATGTTCAAAACCTTAGCAAGGAAGAGAATTAGCCACTCATTTGTGGATTGATCATCCTAAAACAAGTGTAAATCATACATACAATTGATTGAAAGAAGAAAGGAAGAGAAGAAATCTCTTAGCGTTTTCGTCCCTCAACTGTTGCTAACCCATGTCCTTGCTCCAACAAGTCTGAACTCAGTCTAAAAACTAAAAAAAAACTCCTTAAAATAAACCTAAGTGTGCTATTTATACTAGTGGGAAATTTTTCCCGGAATAACAAGCAACGTGCCACGGAGGCCAACGCGGAGCACTGCCTCCATGACACGGCGTGGACACGGACCTTCACTGGAATTTCAGGGTCCGGTAAATTAGCCTCAACGTGGCATGGAGGCCAACGCGGAGGCCTCTCTCCGTGCCATGGAGCTGACGCGATGGCACACTGGAAATTGCCATTTTAATTCCTGTTCAGGCAGTGTGCTACCGCGATGGTAGCGTGGCACGGCTCCATCGCGGAGCCCCTATAAAATGTGCATTCCAATGTCTTTTCCACGCTCGCATCCAAGTCCAACTCCGATATAGTTCCAACATGCATTTTAGCTTCTAAAAATCACAATTACCTGCAAAACAAATGCTAATCATGTTGGTTAGTATAAATTCGCATTTTATTACCAATTACATAATATTATATACACATTGCACAACAAACAAGGTAAAAATGATACGTTTGAGTATCACTTGGGCATATAAATCTGCCCACGATCACTTACCCCACACTTAAATCCTTGTTCGTCCTCGAACAACATATACACAAATCTTGCAAATTACATCCCAACCTTCGTCACTATGGTGCGACCATTTACACTACGGTCATACCGATTATTCAATTTTTGCAAATCATCACGAAAACATGCTTGGTCGTACAATACAATGACCTTTAATACATCAAGACTTCCTAGACTTTAAGAATTGATTCTTGATATCGGCAAACTCATGCAAATCAACTAATCAAGAAATCCGACACGAAAATCAATCTTTCATCAAGCATGTGCCCTCACAACTCAAGAGAATCTTCCCCTTTTATGTTCATGCAACACACAAACATTCAAGTAGGGGCATATAAAAATTAATTTCACTCTCTCTCCCAAAAGAAGTCACATGCCTCATGTCATGACCCATAAGCTTGCCCTTAGTGTATTACTCCACTAATATAAAGAAATGCAATGTAAGATCACGTAGGACTTTAATGGGTTGTAACGGGGCTATGGATTTAGTATATATATTTGATTAGCCAATAATAGTCGCTAGCATCCTTAAGCGCCTTTTAAACTCATTCCCATCGACTTATGGACATTGTTCCTCTCTTTTCTCTTTTTCTCCCATTCATGCTGGTTTACTTTCATACAGCCCATTTCCTCAGACACACTTGACACAAAACAAAGGGTTTTCATGTACCCTCGCTATCATTTAATTATAGCAAGTGCCTCTTCAACATCATCTTTTCTTTCTTCACTCTGCTTTTCCTTTTTCTTTTCACTCTTTAACACTTTGGGAAAACATTTTCTTTTCTTTGTAAGCACTTAAGAGTTTCGTATAGACTTTAAGGCTAATGAAAAGAAGGAATAAAGCTTAGTTTATACAATTTTGGACAAAAGAAAGAAAGAAATCGGCTAAAGGCTCAATGGGCTGACTAGGGTATACAACATATACAAAGGTAGAATTTGACAAGAAAAAAATGGAATCTATCGGTTAAAACAAAGAAATGCCTACATCCTTTCCAACACAACACTTCCTTCATTTCGTTTTGTATACACACCAGGCAAGTTCTAGACAATTCACAATGGCATGGAATAACAATACCTCACTTCACACTTCGTGCACATGTTCGAATCAAGATGCATTCACAGACTCTTTAATTAGTCAATTACATGAATTCAAGATTAAGCCTCAATCATACTGAATCAAATTCTATAGCCTAGGTAACTCAACATATTTATCAAATTGCATGCTTTCAAACGAATCGTTTTCACATTTTGAACATCAGTTACAACACGCAACGAAATTTTAGCAACCATAAGCAACTACAGTTCATTGATGCAATCCACCAAAGAAAAATTAAAAACAAATAAAAATCCTACTCCTACCGACTACATTTCCCTTAAGACGGTCGTCATCCATCCATCATAGGGAACGGTCACTAACTATGACATTGGTTCAATGGGACTATTCTCGGTAAAAGAACCGAAAAGAAACTCTGAGAAACCCAAAAAAATAAAAATCAAAAAATTTTGCAACACATCGATCATTTCGATAGAAAGAAAGTATTTACAAGTGCAAAATATTTTCGCGCAAATTTTTTGAAAAATAGCGATCATCTCGATAGAAAAAAAATATTAACAAAATTTACAAAATATTTACATTGGCAACCATAACTTTTCATACCACACATCATTAACCACACAAACAAATATATACAGATACACCACAAATCAGTTCACCACAGGGAAAGCACAAACATTCATCCAAACCAAGGAAAAAAACATACAGCAAATTAGAGCCTATGTCCCAGCACCTAACTACTCCCCACCCCACACTTAAATCGAACACTGTCCCCAGTGTTCACAACAATACAAAGCACAAAATTTTGGGTGGTGGAACTCCCTGCTCAGTCGAAATATTCGACTTCTTCATCTGGTGATGCGGCCTCATCGCCCATATCTGAATCAGCTCCATCGTCGTCATCGGACTCCACATCGGAGTCCTCACGACGTGTCTCCTCATCAGTAGGGACATCATCATCAGTAGGCTCCACGAAGGCTGGTCCCACCCGACATAAGGCTCTGGTGTTCTTGCCAAAGGGGTAGTCCAGCTCCAACTGCCATAATTCTTCCTCGGTGGCTGGTCTCCCACCAATCCGTAGCGGAAGCATCTGCATGCCAAACATACGGGCCATGTACTGATCGTCCCGAGCATGTCGCTCGCCCAAAGTCAATACTGGTCCGTGTGTAGTGTCGGGGGCCTTAGTCTTTGTCACATCGAGGGCCCTCCGCTCCAACTGCGGAATATAGTCCAAGGCTTCTTCCTCAATGTCGAGGCCTCGGAGGAAGGTGGTGATGAGTCCGCCAAACCCATATCTCTGGCCCTGGTGCAGTCTGGCTCTCTTCATGCCGGATATTATTACCGCCCCAACATTAATCTCAAGCCCTTTCATAAGGGCATACACCAAGCAGACACGGTCCCGGGTCACGTCCGTCATATGAACTCCCGGGATCAAACACAAACACACAATCTTCAGCCATATTCTGGCCTCCCTGTTCATCTGCGAATAAGGCAGCGTCTGGTGGTAACCCCTCTCCTTATGTCTACTCCATCGGGCTGTGGATCGAGCCCCACACAATGTACGTCTGATGTCGGCGTACGGTGGGGTGATGTTTAGCTGGCGGAGAACGTGGGCGTCTGTGTCCCGCGCTCCAACGATGGAATTCAACTGCTGGGGTTCCAGAGTGACAATCTGCCCTCTGATTTTCACTGTGTGGCTTCTGATGGCCGGGTTCCAGTTTGCATGAAATTCCCGGATCAAATGAAGGTTGCACTCCTTGGGCTCCTGAAAGATAAAGCTGAGCCCAGCTGCTTCAATTCTCTGTACAATGCGAGGGAACTCCTGTGCGAGTGGTTCCCGTGCAATATGTTCCTCCGGTAAGTACTTGTTCTCCTTATGCTTAGCATACCATTTCTTCCCTTCATCGGTTACCCATCTTGTTCCGTATTGGCGGCGTTGGCCGCGCGGAACAGCGGGTGCAGCTGGGACTGCGGTGCCCAGTCTCATCCTTTTCCTACCGGTGCCTGAGGTAGAAGCACCCTTGCCTTTATCTTGTCTGCTAGCCATTGTACCTGTCAAGTTACACAAACAAGCACAAAGTTAAGCTAAAAACTTGTTAACTTCGGCTAAGGTCGGGTTACACAACATTTACCCCACACTTAGGCCTTCGCTACTTCTACAAAATTACGGCGAGGATAAATCTAATTACACCACAGACAACACTATACACTTCATGCTTAGTGCGTTCAAAAAAAAAAATTTGACAGCATAACGGTTAGCGTACTACTCAGACTTCATACAACTAATCCCAATCCTACTATCGCTAACAATTCACACATCGCACTTCGCAACAAAAACAACAACAAAATCAAAACAACGATAAAAACATTCTATATACAATCTAATCCAAACAATCTAACCAATATACACACTTTGTGCATTTTCCCAAAAAAAAATTTGAGAATTTGTCGTCTTTTAACATTTACACAATATTTACCACGACTTCTCTCAATTTACAAACACACCCCGGCATCTAATTTGCCGACTTATCAAGTCGCTCAAGTTAAATTCAACAATTCATGCCCTAGAATACAATTCTATAATCAAATTCGAATTATTTACACAATCGATAAGTTCAAATGCTAAATACAACAATCCAACATGTATCAATCACAAATAACTCAACATTCATGTTTAATTTCTACCTAGGGTGATATATCTCACCTCACATGCCCAAATTTGACAAAAATCGCCAAAAAATTGAGATAGACGATGAAAACATACCTTTGAATTGAGAAACCGAAGAAACTTGACGTATTCCTTGCCTAGGAACGTGGCACGGTGCTTGGGGAGGGGGAAATAGGTGGTTTGGTCGCGGAGGGAAGAGGGAATGGGAAGAAATGGGGCGAAATCGGGGGTTTTAATTTAAGAAAACACGCGGGTCACCCGGCAACCCGGTGTGACCCGGCACCTAATACACGGCAACGTGTCACGGAGGGTAACGCGGAGACCCTCCTCCATGACACGGAGCCAACGCGTTGGCTTACTGGATTTTTGAAAAATCCGGATTTTGCCTTCAACGTGTCACGGAGGGTAACGCGGAGCCCTACCTCCGTGACACAGCGCCAACGCGCCAGTGCACTGTTTCTTCAATTAATTTGATTTTTCATACCTTGCCTCATTTTCTCGATTCCATGTATATTTCCTCCGTTATACCTGAAAATCACCTCACTAAACAAAAATTGGTTAAATTAATAGATTTCCCTAACTAAAATAAAAAATACTAAGTAAAATGAAAATCTAAACCTAATCAAGAAAAGAAAAAGAAAAATAAAACTTGGAAATAGAAAATAAAAACAAAAATAAAGATAAAAATTAACTACACTGTGCAAAAAGAAGAAAAATAAAATATTTTTCTCACGGGTTGCCTCCCGTGCAGCGCCTGGTTTACCGTCGCGGCTCGACGTCCTTTATGCTCACTTGTCTACTAGGGTGATGGACGATTTGTCCCCATCATGGTTATCCCCCCAGTAGTGCTTGCATCTCTGTCCATTTACCAAGAATGTAGCACTCCTATCTTCTTGCCACAGTTCTACCGCCCCGTGAGGGGTCATTCTCACCAATTCAAACGGTCCAGACCATTTAGACCTCAACTTACCAGGAAACAATTTCAATCTTGAATTAAAAAGCAAAACTTTCTGTCCTGGTTTGAAAATGCGATGCACCACATGCTTGTCATGCCATCTTTTGGTTCTTTCCTTGTAGTACTTCGCACTCTCATAGGCATGCCAGCGAAATTCATCAAGTTCGCTGAGCTGCATCAGTCTCTTTTTACCCGCTAGCTCTGAGTCCATATTTAGCTTTCTAACAGCCCAGAAAGCTCGATGCTCAAGTTCAACTGGGAGATGACATGCTTTGCCATAGACCAATCGGTATGGTGACGTTCCAATCGGTGTCTTATAAGCAGTTTGGTAGGCCCACAACGCATCATCAAGTTTACTAGACCAATCATTCTGTTGTGTGTTCACTGTTTTCTGAAGAATCTGTTTTACCTCCCTATTTGACACCTCTACTTGCCCACTAGTTTGTGGGTGATATGTTGTGGCCACTTTATGGCGCACCCCATACTTAGCCAGTAATTTCTTGAAACTTGCATTGACAAAATGAGCCCCTCCGTCACTGATAATTGCTCGGGGTGTCCCAAACCTTGTGAGAATGTGTTTTTTCACAAACTTTGTTACTACCTTGTTATCATTCCTGGGGCAAGCTATTGCTTCCACCCATTTTGATACATAATCTACAGCTACCAAGATGTAACGATTACCAAATGACGGTGGGAATGGGCCCATGAAATCAATGCCCCATACATCGAAGGGCTCAACTTCCAGTATGTTCTGCAAAGGCATCTCTTGTCTTCTGCCAATTGATCCTGTCCTCTGACATCTATCACACATTTTGACATACGCCATAGAATCTCTGAACAGTGTTGGCCAAAAGAAACCTGACTGAAGAACCTTGTGTGTTGTTCTCTCACCTCCGTGATGCCCTCCATACAACGAAGAATAGCAGCCCCTTAACACTTCTGCTATCTGACTCTCTGGGATGCATCTTCTCATTACCTGGTCTGGTCCCTGCTTGAACAAATATGGCTCGTCCCATACATAATGTCGGCTGTCATGCCTCAATTTCCTTCTTTGCTGGTCTGTTGCTTTAGGTGGGTAAACTCCACTCACTAGCAAGTTGACTATGTCAGCATACCAGGGAACTTCAGCTTCTCCCACTGCCAAGAGTTGCTCATCTGGGAAGTCCTCATTAATGTCATCATTTTCCATCATATGCGATCGACTTTGCAGTCGTGATAGGTGATCTGCTACTTGGTTTTCACTCCCTTTTCTGTCTCTAATCTCAAGGTCAAACTCCTGTAGCAATAAGATCCATCTGATCAATCTGGGCTTAGAATCTTTCTTGTTGAATAGGTACCGAATAGCTGCATGATCAGTGTACACCACCACTTTCGAACCCACCAAATAAGACCGGAACTTGTCAAATGCAAACACCAGAGCTAGCATTTCCTTTTCTGTGACTATGTAATTCTCTGGGCCGTATTCAGTGTCTTGCTTGCATAATAAATAGAATGAAAAATTCTATTCTTCCTTTATCCCAATACAGAGCCCACAGCCACATCACTGGCATCACACATCAGCTCAAATGGTTGTTCCCAATCAGGAGAGGTAAGTATGGGTGCTTCTATCAATTTCTGCTTCAACTTTTCAAATGCTACAACACACTCATCGTTCAACTCAAACTTGACCTCCTTTTCTAGCAGTCTGCATAGCGGTCTAGAAATGTTGGAAAAGTTTTTAATGAATCGTCTGTAGAATCCTGCATGTCCCAGAAAACTGCGTACACCTTTCACTGATACTGGTGGTGGCAATTTCTCAATAACCTCAATTTTAGCACGATCGACTTCCAACCCCTTTTTAGACACTTTGTGGCCTAGGACAATCCCCTCTTTCACTAAGAAGTGGCATTTCTCCCAGTTTAACACAAGGTTGGATTATTCACATCGAGCCAGCACCCTGTCAAGATTCTGCAAACAAGTAGCAAACGAATTACCGAAAACAGAAATATCATCCATAAATACCTCAACAAAATCCTCAACCATGTCATGGAAAATAGCCATCATGCATCTCTGAAATGTGGCGGGTGCGTTGCATAACCCAAACGGCATCCGCCTGAAAGCATATGTCCCATAAGGACAGGTGAAAGTCGTCTTCTCTTGATCCTCAGGAGCGATGGCTATTTGGTTATAGCCAGAGTACCCATTAAGGAAGCAATAATACTCCTGCCCTGCCAATCTATCAAGTATTTGGTCAATAAAAGGAATGGGGTAATGTACTTTCCTCGTGGCTTCATTTAGTTTTTTGTAGTCCATACAAATTCGCCAGCCTGTGACGGTTCGTGTAGGGATCAACTCATTTTTCTCATTAGTGATTACAGTCATCCCCCCTTTCTTAGGAACACATTGAACGGGACTGACCCACTCACTGTCTGAAATTGGGTAGACTACACCTGCATCAAGCCACTTGATTATTTCCTTCCTTACCACATCTTTCATTGCTGGATTAAGTCTCCTCTGCGGCTGAACAGTTGGCTTGGCTCCTGTCTCCATGAATATCCTGTGTGTGCAGAAAGCTGGATTTATACCCTGAATGTCAGATATTTGCCAACCCATTGCTTTCTTCCTCTTCCTTAAGACCCCCAAAGCTGCCTTTTCCTGTTCCTCTGTCAAGTCTGCAGAGATGATAACTGGTAACGTCTCTCCCTCCCCCAAAAAGATAAATTTTAGATGGGGAGGCAATTCTTTCAGCTCCAATTTCGGTGCCTCCTCAACAGACGGTTTCGGCAACGGCTCTAGTGATCTCATCAATGACTAAAATTCCTGTCTCCTTGGATGATTAGGTGCTCCATCCAACAATTGAACCATTCCACAAGCTTCTCTATCCCCAAAAGGATCAGAATGCGTCAACGCTCTTTCCAATGGGTCTTGAGATTCAACAACCTGCCTACTTTCTCCGTGTTCAACCACACTGATTTCCAAAAGCTCCTCATGTATAGCCGGCAACTTCATGGCTTTTAGCACATCAAATACCTCTACCTTGTCATGCGCTCGCATAGTGAGTTGACCCGCAGCTACATCAATTAATGCCTTTCCGATTGCCAAAAAGGGTCGTTCCAAAATAAATGGGACTTCAGCATCTGGTTCAAAATCCAGAACAATAAAATCGACCGGAAAAATGAGAGAGCCTACTTGCACTAACACATCCTCAACAATGCCATCGGGATTAGCTAAAGACCTGTCTGCTAGCTACAAGATTACCGTTTTAGGTCTAGGACTCCCTAGACCTAACTTTCTGAATACCGAAGATGGCATCAGATTTATGCTTGCCCTCAAGTCGCATAATCGACGAGCTCGGATACTTTGCCCAATCGTAAGCTGGATAGTAAAACTTCCAGGGTCTTTCAATTTTGTGGGCAACCTATTCTGAATACGGGAAGTGCATTCCTCTGTTAAAGCTACTGTGGCATACTCAGTCAAACGACTTTTGTTAGCCACGATGTCTTTAATATATTTCGCATATTTTGGCACTCCCTGCAAGACATCAACAAGAGGTAAGTTAACATGTACCTGTTTAAGTACCTCCATGAATTTCTGGAAACACGCCTCCTCCTTGTGTTTCTTAAGTCGTTGTGGGAACGGGGGTGGAGGCCTTTCTGGTTCAGCTTCTTTAGTCTTCCCCTTATCTGAGATTTGCTCTCCCTCAACATCTGCTGCTCCTGAGTTTTGAGGCGGTCTTTTCGGTTCCACCTCCATTAACTGTAACCCACTCCTCGTGGTCACTGCATTTACCTGCTTCGGATTAGGATCCGTGTCGCTAGGTAATCCTCCTCTGGGTCTCATATTTTGGGCACTAGCAAATTGCCCAAACTGATATTCAAGAGCCTTGGTCGCCAACTGATTATTCTTCACTTCGGCTGCCAATTTAACATAGTCAGCCTGCAATGGTGCCTGATTAGCGATCATGGTTTTGAACATCTCCTCAATGGTAGGTGATGGTGGTGGAGGAGGGGCATTGTGATTTCTGAATTGAGCTTGATAATTTTGTTGCCCTCCTTGGTTTCTGTGCATACCCTGCCCGGAACTTTGGCCTTGTTGATTGTTGCTACCCCACGAAAAATTCGGATGGTTTCTCCAATTTGAGTTGTAGCCACTACCAAACTGCTGCTGATTTCTCTGTGCATTGCCCAAAAAGTTAACAGAATCAGGATTTGCACAACAGCATTCAGCTGAATGCTCACTACTACCACACACTTCACACCACATCTGTTGAACTGCATTGACTGAAGCCGAAGGCTGGTTCAAATTCATATTGCTGAAGTGAGTGTTTAACTGATTTTGCAAAGCGGCTATCTGTGCAGCGATAGCTGTAAACCCATCCACTTCATGCACTCCCGCTGCTTTCCTTGCTCCACCTCTTGAAGAATCAGCATTCCATTCTGGATTGCCTAGTGAAATTCGGTTGAGCAAAGTGTACAGCTCCTCGTAAGTCTTTTCCAGCGCTTGCCCTCCAGCTGCTGAATCTAACAGAATTTTAGTGTGGGGTTCCAAACCCTCAATAAATGTGTGTACCAACACCTCATTGGACTGATGATGATGAGGACAGTCCCGCAACATGGATTTAATCTTTCCCAGGCTTGATATAGATTTTCTCCCTCCCTCTGTTTAAAACTTAGAATTTGACTTCTAAGTCTGGCTGTTTTACCAGAAGGGAAAAATCTAATCAGAAACTTCTGTGCAAGATCATCCCACGTTGATATAGAATTGGGTGGTTCAGCTTTTAACCACCTCTTGGCTTCACCAAGTAAGGAAAATGGAAATAAGGTGAGTCGAACATAATCAGGTGACACTCCAGCGGGTATATAAGTGTCACTTATCTCCAAAAAGTTTTGGAGATGTTCTTGTGGATCTTCATGAGGGAGACCGGTAAATTGCCCGCTTGTGTGCAAAATTTGCACCATATTCTGCTTTAATTCAAACCTCCCTCCAGGATCTGGTTTGCGGATGCTAGAATGTACATTGTTGGCGTGTGGGATTGCCACGTCGCGAACCGGCCTTGCTGCTGCTTCATCGGGCACTAACACTGCCCTCACAACTGGTGGATTTTGTTGCTCCATAATAGATTGTCGGAACAACTGCAGCTTCTTTTGTAGAGCTTCTCTACGTTGACTATGAAATTCACGTTCAGGCTCTAAGTAAGATTCCACCAGCTCTTTGTCCCTTGCCAGTGTTCACAGAAACAAAATCTGCAAAATACAGGCTAAGACCAAGTTGTTAACACTTAAGAAAATAAAAATAAAAATACAGTAAATTTACACTAAACACAATTTCACAAATCGCCTAGCCTCCCTGACAGCGGCGCCAAAAACTTGTTCGGTGGTTCGGTATATGTAAAACCGACACGCAAGTGCATGTGGTCAAACAAGTAATAAAGTGGCTAAGTAAGCCAAGTATCGATCCAAGGAGACTCAGGATAAGTAAAATTGCCTAAGTACACTATATTCTTATCTTACTTCTAATTATGCTAACAACAGCGTAACTAACAGTTAAATAAGTTTTTGTTTATAAAATATATATATACTAAAACTATTAACAATTATTTACTGTGAACTTAAACTATGGATATGAGCATGCCAAGGTTAAGAACAAGTAATGAATTCGATTATAATAATAATTCGGTTAACCTCTTCTTCATGTTGCTAGCCAAGAACAGTAGCCTAGAAATTAAAACTCTCGTATTTAATTTCACTTAAGAATCATAAACCATTCATCTACATTTCTGTGATCAAATGCAATTTACGACCTAGCAATACAATTCCGGTTCCTAAATTGACTAATACGGCTTTCAAGTATATTTCTATCAGGAAAGCACATCAAAACCCAATTTTCCCAAATCAAGTTAAGAACAATACCCTATTAATTCACAACTTTCCAATTTCTTGCTCTCTCGAGTGAAATTGGACTTTTTAGATGTACATTAATGTCGGCCCAGCACTACTACAGTAAGAACAAGAATTAATAGAACAACATGAAAGAAGAAGAAGAAAACCATATCATTTACAATCAAAATTCACTACACATGTTCAAAACCTTAGCAAGGAAGAGAATTAGCCACTCATTTGTGGATTGATCATCCTAAAACAAGTGTAAATCATACATACAATTGATTGAAAGAAGAAAGGAAGAGAAGAAATCTCTTAGCTTTTTCGTCCCTCAACTGCTGCTAACCCACGTCCTTGCTCCACCAAGTCTGAACTCAGTCTAAAAACTAAAAAAAACTCCTTAAAATAAACCTAAGTGTGCTATTTATACTAGTGGGAAATTTTTCCCGGAATAACAAGCAACGTGTCACGGAGGCCAACGTGGAGCACTGCCTCCGTGACACGGCGTGGACGCGGACCTTCATTGGAATTTCAGGGTCCGGTAATTAGCCTCAACGTGGCACGGAGTCCAACACGGAGGCCTCTCTCCGTGCCACGGAGCTGACGCGATGGCACACTGGAAATTGCCATTTTAATTCCTATTCAGGCAGTGTGCTACCGCGATGGTAGCGTGGCACGGCTCCATCGCGGAGCCCCTATAAAATGTGCATTCCAATGTCTTTTCCACGCTCGCATCCAAGTCCAACTCCGATATAGTTCCAACATGCATTTTAGCTTCTAAAAATCACAATTACCTGCAAAACAAATGCTAATCATGTTGGTTAGTATAAATTCGCATTTTATTACCAATTACATGATATTATATACACATTGCATAACAAACAAGGTAAAAATGATACGTTTGAGTATCACTTGGGCATATAAATCTGCCCACGATCAGTATGCAGGATAAGGGTAAAGGTGCATCAACTTCAGGCACCGGGAGGAAAAGACTTAGACTGGGCACAGCAGTCCCAGCTGCAGCAGCAGTTCCGCATGGCCAATGCCGCCAATACGGAACTAGGTGGGTAACTGATGAGGGGAAGAAGTGGTACACCAAACACAAGGAGAATAAATACTTCCCCGAGGAGCATATTGCACGGGAACCATTAGCACAGGAGTTCCCCCGCATAGTGCAAAGGATCGGGGCAGCTGGGCTCAGCTTCATATTTCAGGAGCCCAAGGAATGCAACCTACATCTAGTCCGGGAGTTCTATGCAAATTGGAACCCGGCAATCAAAAGCCACACAATCAATATCAGAGGGCAGATAGTCACTCTGGAACCCCAGCAGCTAAATGCCATCATCGGAGCGCGGGACACAGACGCCCATGTTCTCTGCCAGCTGAACATCACCCACCATATGCCGATATCAGACGCACATTGTGTGGGGCTCGATCCACAGCCATATGGAGTAGACATAAGGAAAGGGGTTACCACCAGACTCTGCCATATTCTCAAATGAACAGGGAGGCCAGAATATGGCTGAAGATAGTCTGTTCGTGCCTAATCCCGGGGGTACACATGACTGATATGACCCGAGACCGGGTTTGCCTGGTGTATGCCCTGATGAAAGGGCTGGAGATTAATATTGGGGCGATCATCATATCCGCCATGAAGAGAGCCCGACTACACCAGGGCCACAGGTATGGGTTCGGGGGACTAATCACCACCTTTCTCCGGGGCCTCGACGTCGAGGAAGAGGCTTTGGACTACATCCCACAGTTGGAGCGGAGGGCCCTTGACGTGACCAAAATTAAGGCCCCCGACACCACACACGGGCCAGTGCTGACGCTTGGCGAGCGACATGCTCGTGACGACCAGTACATGGCACGGATGTTTTGAATGCAAATGCTCCAGCTTCGGATCGGTGGGAGACCAGCCACGGAGGAGGAGCTATGGCAGCTCGAGCTGGATTACCCGTTGGCAAAAACACCAGGGCTCTATGCCGAGTGGGGCCAGCCTTTGTAGAGCCCACTGACGATGATGTCCCCACGGACGAGGAGACACGTCGGGAGGACTTCGATGTGGAGTCCGATGATGACGATGGAGGTGACTCGGACATGGGCGATGAGGCAGCAGCACCTGATGAAGAAGTTGAATATTTTGACTAATCAGGGAGTTCCACCACCCAAATTTTATGATTTTAATTTTTGTGAACACTGGGGACAGTGTTCGATTTAAGTGTGGGGTGGGGAGTAGTTAGGTGCTGGGGCTGGGCTGGTTTGCTTGTATGCTTTCCTCTGTTTTGTATGTATGTTTCCCTGTGTTTGTGAATTGCAAACTGTTCTGTAGCTGTACATATTTGTGGTATTGATGTGTGTTGTGGAATGTTGTTGTTGCCAGCTAAGTCTGTAAAAATTTTGTAAATATTTTCTTAATTTATTTTTTTTCTCTATCGAAATGATCGATATTTTTAAAATTTTGCAAAAATATTTTATACATATTAAAATATTTTGTAAATAATTTTTCCATCGAAATGATCGGTGTGTTGCAAAATTTTTCAATTTTATTTTTTTTGGGTTTCTCGAAGTTTGTTTTCGGTTCTTTTACCGAGAATAGTCCCATTGAACTGACGTCATAGTTAGTGATCGTTCCCTATGATGGATGGATGACGGCCGTCTTAAGGGAAATGTAGTTGGTAGGAGTAGTGGTTTTAATTTATTTTCAGTTTTTCTTTGGTGGATTGCATCACGGAACCTGTAGTTACTATATGGTTGTGAAATGTTGGTTGCGTGTTGTACTTGATATTCAAAATGCAAAAGTGATTCATATGAAAGCATGCAGTTTTGTAAATATGTTGAGATACCTATGCTGTAGAATTTGATTCGGTGTGATTGAGGCTTAATTTTTGAATTCATGTAATTAGCTAATTAAAGAGTCTGTGAATGCATCTTGAGTCGAGCATGTGCATGAAGTGTGAAGTGAGGTATTGTTATTCCATGCTATTGTGAAGTGTCTAGAACTTGCCTGGTGTGTGTACAAAACGAAATGAAGGAGGTGTAGTGTTGGAAAGGATGTAGGCATTTCTTTGTTTTAACCGAGAATTTCTATTTTATTTTTTTTCTTGTCATGCTCCCCTTTTGATGTGATTGTATACCCTAGTCAGCCCATTGAGCCTTTAGCCTATTATTTCTTTCTTTTGTCCAAAAATCTTAAACTGAGCTTAATTCTTTCTTTTCATTAGCCATAAAGTCTATACAAAACTCTTAAGCGCTTAAGAAGAACAAAAATTTTCCCAAAGTGTCAAAGAGTGAGAATGGTGAAAAGAAAAAGAAAAGCAGAGTGAGGAAAGAAAAGAGAAGGGTGAAGGTGCACTTGCTATAATTAAATGATAATGAAGGTGCATGAAAAACCTTTATTTTTGTGTCAAGTGTGCTTGATGAAATGGGCCAAACGAAAGTAAATCATCATGAATGGGATGATGAAAAAAAAGAAAAGAGAGAAACAATGTCCATACATTGATGGGAATATGTTGAAAAGGTGCTTAATGATGCTAGTGGCTATTATTGGCTAATCCAATATGTACTAGTTCAATAGTTTCCATTACAACCCATTAAAGTCCTACGTGATCTTACATTGCATTTCTTTATATTAGTGGAGTAATACACTAAGGGCAAGCTTATGGGTCATGATATGATGCATGTGAATTCTTTTGGGAGAGAGAGTGAAATTATTTTCTACATGCCCCTACTTGAATGTTTGTGTGTCACATGAGCATAAAGGGGAAGATTCTCTTGAGTTGTGAGGGCACATGCTTGATGAAAGATTGATTTTCGTGTCGGATATCTTGATTAGCTGATTTGCATGAGTTTGACGATATCGAGAGTCGATTCTTAAAGTCTAGGAAGTCTTGATGTATTAAAGGTCATTGCATTGTTAAGACCATGCATGTTTTCTTGACGATTTGCAATATTGAATGTTCGGTATGACCGTAGCTCAAATTGTCGCACCATAGTGGCTAAGGTTGGGATGTAATTTGCATGAATTGTGTGTTTGTTGTTCGAGGACGAACAAGGATTTAAGTGTGGGGTAAGTGATCTTGGGCAGATTTATATGCCCAAGTGATACTCAAACGTCTCATTTTCGCCTTGTTTATCTAGCAATATGTATACATTTTCATGTAATTGGTAATAAAATGTGAATTTATATTAACCAACATGATTAGCATTGTTTTGTAGGTAAAATGTGATTTTGAGGAGCTAAAATGCTTGTTGGAACAATATCGGAGTTGGACTTGGATTCGAGCACGAAAAAGGCAGTGGACTGCACCAATTAAAGGGGCTCTGCGATGGAGCCGTGTCACGCTACCATCGCGGAGGCACTCTTCCTGGAGGGTGAAATATTAGTCAAATTCCAGTGGAGCCTCGCGACAGCTCCGTGGCACGGAGGCAAGCCTCCGCGTTGCATGCCGTGCCACGTTGAAGCTTTATTCCCGGACCCCAAATTTCCAGAGAGGGTCCGCGTCCACGCCGTGTCACGGAGGCAGTGCTCCGCGATGCACTCCGTGACACGTTGCTTGTTATTTCGGGAAAAATTCCCACTAGTATAAATGGAACACTTAGGCTTATTTTTAATGAAATTCAGACTTGGTGGAGCAAGGACGTGGGTTACAGGTAGTTGAGGGACGAAAAAGCTCAGGGTTTTTCTCTCTTTCTTTCTTCTTTAACTCAATTGTTTGTATGATTAACACTTGTTTTAGGATGATTAATCCACAAATGAGTGGCTAATTCCCTTCCTTGCTGAGGTTATGAACATTTGTGATGAATTTTGATTATTAATTATATGGTTTTTCATCTTCTTCTTCCATGTTGTTCTATTAATTCTTGTTTCTACTGCATTGGTGTGTGGCCGACATTAATGTATATCTAAAAAGTCCGATTTCACTCGAGAGAGCACAAAATTGGAAAGTTTTGAATTAATAGGGTATTGTTCTTAACTTGATTTGGGAAAATTGGGTTTTGATGTGCTTTCCTGATAGAAATATACTTGAAAGCCGTATTAGTCAATTTAGGAACCGGACTTGTATTGCTAGGTCATGAATTGCATTTGATCACAGAAATGTAGACGAATGGTTTATGATTCTTAAGTGAGATTAAATATGAGAGTTTTAATCTCTAGGCTAACGTTCTTGGCTAGCAACTGGAAGAAGGGATTAACCAATTTGTGATTATAATCATGTTCATTACATGTTCTTAACCTCGGCATGCTCATAACCATAGTTTAAATTAAAAGTATATAATTGTTAGTAGTTTTAGTACATAATTTATAAAACAAACTTTACAATTGTTAGTTACGTTGTTGTCAGCATATATAGAAGTGAGATAGAATATAGTATACTTAAGCAATTTTTACTTATCCAAAGTGTCCTTGGATCGATACTTGGCTTACTAAAGCCACTTACCACTTGTTTGACCACGTGCACTTGCGTGTCGGTTTTAACACCCAACAAACGTACCGAACATTATCATGACATGACCATGCTTAGCTTTACAACATCATGATTTACTCAAATGACTCAAAGATGAACATAACATATATATCAAAAATTGAACATTGAGTCAATCCTTTCTTTTAGAACATGTATGCATAATGTAGTCATCATGACTAGTGAATATGCAAATCTGAAGGATACAGACTATGGGAGGCTCGTCACTTATCAAACATACCATGATAGAGCATACGTGGCCCCGACTATTACACTCAAGTGGGCAAAGCCGTCCAAAATCTTGTCAGGGCTAAGGACGCTACCATAATATAGATATCAAGCTGAAGGGCCAATCGGGAAGGGGATAAATCACAAGGGAGGTCCCAATAATATAATAGTATCAACCTACGATGGCACATAGTTCGGGGCACAGGGTAATTGACCCTTAACCCACATGGTGCTAGACTCTTCTCCCGAAAACATGCAATGCTCCAATGCTCTATATCGTCTATAACGAAGCTCAACATCGTCAATTGATGAGGCTCGACATTGTCTAATGACGAAGTCAATAAGAAATCATGCATAACTCAACATCATATGAAATGAAGCTCAACATTGTCTATTGACAAAGCTCAATAATGACATACATCTCAATTATAAATTCATGCATATGAGAAGCTTTATTTCGAAACATACCACAAGCTAGAATTTATGAAAATTTGGGAAACTTCACTTCAAACAATGTGGTAAGCTTATGTCAGGAAATTCATCACTTTAAAGCAACATGTGGGCATTGCCCAAAGCTTTATTATGCTAGGATCTACTCGTTTCCTTTTGAAAACAACTTCATAATCATGGGTAGCTTTAGAAACATGTTTTTCATCATTAAATTTCATCATTATCATACATTCAACATCATTCCCTTCTTTCATGAACTTCTCATCCATGGGAATTTAAATTTCCTAATTTAGAAATCATAATTTGGATTGAAAACAATTTAAAATCTACCCAAACTTCACAATTCATCAATATAAATATAATCTAATCCTACCCATGTATAGAGATTGAAGAACTATGCAATTGGGTAAAACCCCATACTTGATCATAGGCAGTTCATCGTGTTTTGATAGAAATTGGGCATGGGAGTGGAAGAAGACACCCACTCATAGCCTTACATACCTGGAAATGGTGAATTCTAACAACCTCTAATAGCCCAAGCTGAGATTCCAAAGGAAACCTTGAGATTTTACCTTGAATCTCCTCTTCAAACCTTCCAACCTGCATGCATGGGAAGAATGGCTTAGTATAGGTTTTCCCCTACTTAAAACCCACTAAAACGAACCTTAAACGACGTAGTATAGGTCTTATGAACTTAGGAAATTACGAGAAGGTCTTTACAAATTTGCAGAAAATAACTGCTAGGTGACCCTAACGGATGACCTGACGACTCCTTAGGACGGGCAACGACTCGTCTAGTCACTCATCAAGTACACTAGATAACAGGTCTGCTGGGGCTTGTAATGGATGACTTAACGACTCGTCCCATGTGACCACGACATGTCGTCACCTCCTATTTGGTACACTGCCTCAACATCAATGAAAATCATCTTTGCTTAATCACGACTTACGTTACGAGTCGTTGGGATTGACCATGACTTGTGGGGTCCCATCCGTTAGGTACACTGGACAATCCTCGTATAAAAATTAAAACTCCACCCAACGATTGACATGAAGACTTGTGGTGGGAGACCACGAGTTGTTTTCTCACCCGTGGGGACCTTAATCCTTCAATTCCGCTGGGGCCTCCCCACGAGCCAAGTAGTAAAATGGCTAGAGTAGCCAAGTATCGATCCCACAGGGACTGGACCGAGGTAATAATCGAATCAAGCGTTAATGAACTCTAACTCTAATAATGCAGGCAACAGTTTCAAGAAGATTTTTTGGGAGTTTGTTTCCTAATTTATACTAATTTAAAACAAATGTAAAAATTGAGTCTGAACTATAGTAATGAGCATGCTGAGGCTAAAACGAACATGCAGGGAAGCAATTTATTGATACAAATCGATTAATCTTTCCTTCGGTTGCTAGTCAAGAATTATTGCCTATGGATTAAAACTCTCGTACTTAACCCAACTTAAGAATCATGAACCTTTCACCTACATTTCTGTGATAAAAAGAAATTCATGTTCTAGCCATATAAAACCGATTCCTTAATTAACTAATACGACTTTCAAATATATTTCTATTTTGAAGGTAAATCAATTCTCAATTTTCCCAAACCAAGAAGAGATCATATCCTACCAATTCACAACTTTCCAATTTCTTTCTCTTTCGAGCGCAAACCGGATTTTTTAGATATACATTAATATTGGCCAAACATTAATGCAGTAAGAACAAGAATTAATAGAACAACCATAGAAGAAAAGATGAAAAAACCAAGATGATCAATAATTACATTCCACTACAAATGTTCATAACCTTAGCAAGAAGTGAATTTAGCCAGTCATTTGTAGATTCAACATCATTAAATGAGTGTAAATCATACAAACAATTGAAATAAAGGAGAAAGAGATAGAGAAGAACCCTAAGATTTTCGTCTCCTCAACTGCCTGTAACCCACGTTCTTGCTCAACCAATTCAAAATAATTAAAAATAAACCTAAGTGTGCTATTTATACTAGTGGGAATTTTTCCCGGAATAACAAGCAACGTGTCACGGAGTGCATCGCGGAGCACTGCCTCCGTGACATGCCACAAACGTGGACCCTCACTGGAATCCGGTCCTCCAGGTAATTATGCCAAACGTGCCACGGCGTGCAACGCGGGGCTTGGCCAACGTGCCACGGCACCAACGCGAACCTCCACTGGAACTTGGCTAATTTTAATAATCCGGGGAAGAATGCCTCCGCGATGGCAGCGTGACACGGCTCCATCGTGGAGCCCCTTAATTTGCTGCATTTCCTTGGCCTTTTATACTGCTCGCTTCCGAGTCCATTCCCGATTTCTCCCAACATGCATCTTAGCTTCCTAAAATTACATTTTTCCTGCAAAACAACGTTAATCATGTTGGTTAGTATAAATTCACCTTTTAACTACAAATCACATGAGAATGTACAAATATCAATGGATAAACAAGACGAATGAAGCATTTGAGTATCACTTGGGCATATAATTCTGCCTAAGATCAGTTACCCCACACTTAAAACCTTGTTCGTCCTCGAAAAATAATCTCACATCTCATGCAATTGACACCCAATCATAGCTACTTTGGCTCGACAATTCAAGCTATGGTTATACCGATTATTTAACATAGCAAATCATCAAGAAAACATGCATAGTCTCATCAATATAATGACATTCAACACATTAAGACCTCCTAGACTCAAGAGTCGACTCTCAATCTCGGCAAACTCATGCAAATCAGCTGATCAAGACATCCGACATGAAATTCAGTCTCTCGTCAAGCATGTGCCCTCTCAACACAAGAGAATTTCCCCCTTTTCAATCATATGATCTCAAAAACATTACATGCAGGGGCATATGAACACGATTTCGCTCTCTCTCCCAAAGAATTCACATGCATCATGTCATGACCCATAAGCTTGCCTCTAGTGTATTACTCCACTAATATAAGGACGAGTGATGTAAGATCACGTAGGGCTTAATGGGTTGTAATGTAAGATAAGGAACTAGTAAATACTGGGCTAACCAATATTAGCAACTAGCATCCTTAAGCGCTTTTCAATACATCCCACCACATTATGGGCATTGTTTCTTCCTTCATCCTCCCATTCTTGAATTCTTTCTTTATTTTTATTCCCATATCTTTAAGCACACTCGACTTAATAACAAAGATTAGTTATACATCTTCATTTTATTAAATTCGGCAAGTGCACCCTTGACCTTTTCTTTACTTTCACCACTTCCGCTTTTCCTTTCTTTTTAGAATTTTCACTCCTTGACACTGTAGGAAAATTATTTTTCTTGAGCGCTTAAGAGTTTTGGATCAAATTCACGGATAATGAAAAGAAGGGGTTAAGCTTGGTTTGTACCTTTTTGATGAAAGAAAAAAAATAGGCTAAAGGCTCAATGAGGCTAACTAGGATGTACATTCAGGGTAGGTATGATAATGGAAAACTTTTGGTTAAATCAAAGAAATGCCTACATCCTTTCCTATACTACACATCCTTTATTTCGTTTCGTACACACACCAGGCAAGTTCTGGACACTTCACAATAGCATGGAATAATCGAAACCTCACCACACACTCATTGCACATGCTCAACTCAAGACTTATTCACAGATTCTTCAATCACACCGAATCGAACTCTATGGTCTAGGTATCTCAACCTATTTACAAAGTTGCATACTTTCATACAAATCACCTATGCATTCTAAATATCATGTACAACACGCAACAAGAATTCCGAACCATAAAGTAACGACACGTTTGGGATACAAACAAACAAAAGAAAACAAATTAAAAGAAGGAAAAAAAACTACTCCTATCGACTACATTTCCCTTAAGACGGTCGTCATCCATCCATCATAGGGAACGGTCACTATTGTTATACCCCGTAGAATTCCCGGCACTTAGATGACCTATTCGCACGTTGGTTAAGCATATTTGAAAGCCATACGTGCTAGGGAAAGGCCCGAGAAAAGATCGGACGAGAAACCTGTCGAACCATCGCGGGAGGAGCCGAGGCAGAGCCCCTCCGCAATGGCAGCGTGTCACGGAGGTGAGGCCTCCGCGATGGCTCCGTGACACGTTACCCGTGTCCAGGCCCAAGTATATAAATCCTCCACTTCAGTCCAAAATCATATTACACCTGAAAATTTCCAGAACACGCAGCAAACAGAGAGAAACGAAGGAAAATTAAATATTTTCGTCCGATTACGCTGCCAAACGCTGCCCAAACCCAAATTAATCCTAGATACCAAGGTATTTAGCAGCAGAGAGCATTTCTACGGAGTTAGTTTTGCGAAATACGGCCGACGAATCGGCGAGCCGCCGAACTAAAGTAAGTAGAATTGCTCCAAATTAATGTCTATGTGTTCCTAGCCGAGAAGTAATAAATTCTCCCTTCTGGGCCACTGAAAAATAGCGAGTTTTCGACCGTCTTTCGATAAGACTAAGTTTAGACTATAAACTATATCGAAAGTAACGTTGCTCTTTACAATAAAGCTGTATTTAGTATTGATTGACGTATTTATGAATGCAGTTGGGAGAAAATAGTTGAAGTACCGGCCGAGTCTCATCCGACGGACGAATAGTCGAAGATAAGGTATGTAAAGTTAGTTTCCTTCAGCAAGTTAAGTAATATCAGTATAGTGTAATAAATTACGGACCAGTAGAATGTTCAGAAGTCGAGTATTGCGTTATTATGAATATTGGTACGATGTGAGAAACATTGGTTTGTAATGTATATGAAACCTATCAGTATGATACAGATTCTAACGCAAGTATTAGAGATTGCCCAGTATACTCAGTATGTAATGTGACATGCCATGTCAGGATATGGTTGTATTCAGTTGAAACCCCGTATAGTAATGCAATACCCGTAAAGCACTTCAGAAATAGAATAGCAGACTAAAATGAAGTTCAGAAAGCATGTCAGGATTAGTAAATCATGTTACTATAGAAAGTCAGTATACAACGTAGTTTAGCAGAAAGACTATATTCGTACATACATATATAGTACTTCCAGCCTCAGCATGTATTAAGTATGTACTTATTTCTATCACTAGTCCAGCATATAGTGTATACAGAAACTTAGTAAACAACAGAGTTTTCAGTAGAAACATTATCTTATATAGCATTTGCCCAGTACAGCCCGGCAGGAGACTATATTCATATTTATATATCTTTACCTGCCTCAGCACGTATTAAATACGTACAGATTACTATCATTAGCCCAACATGTAAGATATATATGATACTTTACCCCTAGTAGCCTCAGCATGTGGGATACACAGATAGTATTACCAGTTGAGACCGTTGTATTGTTTGGGGTTGGATTACCTAGCATCCATGACCGCCCAGGGTTAATAGCTGTATCGACTAGTCCGCTAGAGGACGAGGATACGTTACTCTACGGAGTGGCATGCCGTCCTGCCAGGGGACGAAGATGGGATGCCAGTTTTTCCCCATATTTGTGCCTTGATCGGGCTTACACACCCCAGTCGAGCGGATACGCCCGGGTGCAGATTCAGGAGTCCTCCAGACTCAGATGCAGTTATAGTCAGGGGCTCAGCGAGCCCAAGTGCATACCCAGGGGACCGGCAGGATGCTTACAGCCAGTATAGGAGATGGGATGACCGGGGTAGGGGTATAGATTCTGTGTTGATTGTACCTCCTGGCTTATGGGGGCTAGGTAAGGTTGTGTATGCCATGTTACGTTATGTATGTTATGTTATATTACAGTAGATACGAGCAGATTAGTAGTAGAATGATACGTCTCCAGGTATGATTCCTACCCCCTTCAGTATGATTAAGAACAGGTACGATCTACACCATCAGACAGTTATCTACTCCTTCTTGTTTCAGTTTTGACAGTTATGTTATTGATTTCAGATATCCCTTCAGTTCTTACAGATTCAGTTATCTCATACTATTCAGAATGTTTAGTTATATTACTTGTATTCAGCTGTATTCAGTTTGCTTTACATACTCAGTACCAGCGGTACTGATGCCCAGTGGGGCGCTGCATTACTTGCCTGTAGGTAACCATAGACGAGCAGGCGATACCACGTGATCCCCATCAGCGGTTGAGTATTCAGCTCCTGTCATCCGGAGACTGGATTTCTAGAGGTATAGTATAGTTCTTTTTGTTGTACAGTACGGGTAGGTCGGGGCCCTATCCCGATCATTTCTATTATCTTTCCTAGAGGCTTGCAGTCTGTTTATATTCCCTGTGGTCAGATAAGCCGGTCGTGAGAGGCCGTGCAGTTGTATACTTGCCTTTACTCCTTCTTTCTTTTGTAATGGCCGTGTGGGGCCATAGTTTGCCAGTAGTGGTGACCTTGTCGGTCACGTAGCTTTTCAGTATGTTATGCTTGAGTTACAGATAACTAGACAGCATGGTGGCCTTGTCGGCCCGCATAGGTTCCCCTGAATTACCTTGTTTCTGGTCAGCTGTAATACAGGTACAGAAGGCTATAGGCCAATGGGCCGGGGGCTGTATTTACAGCCGTTATATAGCCCTTTGTTTCCAGAAATTTGAGCTAGAGCCGGCCAGGCGCCAGATGCGCCCAGGCTTAACAGTTCAGCAGGTCAGGTCTTAGTAGGGCACCAGGTGCCAGTCATACCCCCAAGGTGGGGCGTGACAAACTTGGTATCAGAGCAGGTCGTATCCCAGGGAGTCTGCAAGCCGTGCTAAGCAGAGTCTTGTCCATGGATGTGTTGTGCACCACATACTATGGATAGGAGGCTGCAAGGCATGATAGGATGGTTGTCTTTTATTCTTATTCAGTCGTGTTGTAGAGCGGTACAGTTTAGGGTTGAGTCCCTAAAAATCTTACCATACTCTTTGGTTACAGATAATGTCAGACCAGCGCCATCCTATCACAGGTCGGAACTTAGATGTTGCAGCAGGAGAAGGCACCAGCAGGATGCCTCACCCTCCTTTGGAGACAGCCCGACCAGAGGGCACTACAGAGGCATCATCTCAGCCTCCTCAGCAGTCTCCACCACGTCAGGAGTAACTTGGGGCGACATTACCTTCAGCAGCCCCTATATTGACTCCTTCTGATCAGGAGGTTAGGAGTGCTGTAGTTTTGTTAGCACAGATGATGGCTGCTCAGCGTCAGCCAATGCCATCTACAGCTGCAGAATCATCAGGAGGGCCCGGTAGTTCGAGGTTCCGAGAATTCTTAGCCCTGAATCCCCCACAGTTCACAGGTACGGACCGAACAGAGGACCCCCAAGATTTTCTGGATCAGATGCAGAGAATCTTCAGGGTTATGCATGCCACGTCTACCGAGTCAGTTGAGTTGGCCGCATTCCGGTTACGGGATATTGCGGTGTTATGGTACGAAAGCTGGGAAAGGTCCCGAGGGAGAGATGTTTCCCCTCCCACCTGGTCCAGCTTTTCAGGAGCCTTTCTGGATCATTATCTGCCGCGGGAGATTCGACAGGCCCGGGTAGACCAATTCCTACATCTAGAACAGGGGGCCATGAGTGTTCGGGAATATTCTTTGCAGTTTGATTCTTTAGCTCGATATGCACCGGCCTTCGTTGATACCATGGCATCCAGAGTGCATCGTTTCATTACGGGCATGAATCCAGAATATGTTGAGATTTGTAACACAGCTACACTGCGAGAGGACATGGATATTGCTCGCATTCAGGCATTTGCTCAGAATATTGAGGGCATCAGACAGCGGCAACGAGAGGTCAGAAGGGTTAATCAGGAACAACGTCGCCGGGACAGCCCAGTTGAATTACAGGGAGAGGCCCGGGGAGGACCCAGGCCCCGAATGTCAGACAGGCCGCCCAGGCCCCCGCCTCCGCCACAGTCACGGGGGGGTAGATCCGGCCACAGGGGACAGTTAGGGACTGGTAGAGGCTCGCAGATGGCAGATTCACCATCACAGAGGAGGGCAGAGCAGAGCAGGTATACCCTACCACTTTGCCCTATATGCAGTCGACGCCATCCTGGAGCATGCAGATATGGCTCCACCGCATGTTATAATTGCGGCCAAGAAGGCCATTTGATGAAAGATTGCCCAGTCAGGGGTCGAGAGGACCGGGATAGATAGGATAGGGCATCAACAGGATCACGAGCTACAGCATCTTCGACTGGGCGCAGGCCCTCAGTTTCAGCAGGCAGGGGTTGGGGCAGATCAGAGGCCTCCAGTACAGGTGCGGGCCCAAGCCGTACATATGCCTTACCAGGGAGGCAAGATTCAGAAGCGTCGCCTGATGTCGTGACAGGTATGCTAACTATCTGCTCACACCCTGCTTATGTGTTAATTGATCCAGGGTCTACCTTGTCCTATATTACTCCATTTGTGGCACGAAAGTTTAGTATTGCACCAGAATCATTACAGCAGCCCTTCTTAGTATCTACGCCCGTCGGTGACTCTATCACAGCTAGCCGAATCTACCGCGGGTGTACAGTAGAGATTGTTAACCGTCAGACCACAGTAGATCTGGTCGAGTTAGGAATGATAGACTTCGATGCCATAATGGGTATGGACTGGTTAGTACCATGCTTTGCCAATGTTGAATGTTGGACCAAGACGGTCCGATTCCACTTCCCAGGAGAAGCAGTACGGGAGTGGAAGGGTAGCACCGCTACGCCAAAAGGTAGGTTTATTTCCTACCTTCAGGCGAGGAAGTTGATATCTAAGGGGTGCATTTACCATCTTGTCAGAGTTCAGGATGTCCAAGCAGAATCTCCGACACTCCAGTCTGTTCCAGTGGTAAATGAATTCCCAAATGTATTTCCTGATGAGTTACCTGGTCTTCCCCCAGAAAGGGAAATAGACTTCACTATTGACTTGCTACCAGGCACTCAGCCAATATCAATACCTCCTTATCGTATGGCTCCTGCAGAACTCAGAGAATTAAGGGAGCAGTTGAAAGACCTGTTAGATAAAGGTTTTGTCAGGCCGAGTACTTTCCCATGGGGTGCGCCAGTCTTGTTTGTGAGAAAGAAAGATGGCTCGCTCCGAATGTGTATAGATTATCGGCAGCTAAACAAAGTTACAGTAAAGAATAAGTATCCGCTTCCTAGGATTGATGACCTATTTGATCAGTTACAGGGAGCCAGATACTTTTCTAAGATTGACTTGCGGTCCGGATATCACCAGGTCCGAGTACGTGAGTGGGACATTCCTAAGACAGCATTCAGGAACCGATATGGACATTTTGAATTTCTGGTTATGTCCTTCGGGCTAACAAATGCCCCAGCAGTCTTTATGGACCTGATGAACAGTATTTTCATACCCTTCCTGGACTTGTTCGTGATAGTATTCATTGATGATATTCTGGTGTATTCTCGCTCTGAAGCAGATCACCGGACTCATTTGCGGACAGTGCTCCAAATTCTTAGGGACCGCCAGTTGTATGCTAAATTTTCGAAATGTGAATTCTGGCTTAACTCAGTAGCCTTTTTAGGGCATATTGTCTCAGACGCTGGTATACAGGCAGACAAGCAGAAGATAGAAGCAGTTAAGTCATGGCCTAGACCTACCACCCCGACTGAAGTTCGTAGCTTTCTGGGGTTGGCAGGATACTATCGGAGGTTCGTTGAGGGATTCTCAACTATTGCAGCACCTTTAACAAAATTGACACAGAAAGCAGCAAAGTTTCAGTGGACGGAGGCATGTGAGCAGAGTTTCCAAGAACTGAAAGATAGATTGACCTCCGCTCCAGTATTAGCACTGCCGGAAGGCACAAAAAGTTATTCAGTCTATTGCGACGCGTCAGGTGTCGGATTGGGCTGTGTATTGATGCAGCATGGTAGAGTAATTGCATATGCTTCCAGGCAGCTGAAAAAGCACGAAAGGAATTACCCCACCCATGAGTTAGAGTTGGCCGCAGTAATTCATGCCTTGAAGATGTGGAGGCATTATCTGTACGGCGTCCATGTTGATATTTATACAGATCATAAAAGTTTACAGTACATTTTCACCCAGAGGGAGTTGAATCTGCGGCAACGCCGCTGGTTAGAGTTGTTGAAAGACTATGATGTGAATATTTTGTACCACCCCGGAAAAGCTAATGTGGTAGCAGATGCCCTGAGTCGTAACTCAATGGGGAGTTTGGCGTATTTGCGACCCGAGAAACAGAAATTAGCTAAAGAAATTCATCAGTTAGCTGGCCTAGCCATTCGAGTAATAGAAACAGAAAATAATGGAGAAGTAATTCAGAATTCTGCAGTGTCATCGTTAGTTACAGAGGTAAAAGAACAGCAGTATGAGGATCCCGATTTAGTCCAGCTCAGAGATAGAGTTCAGAGGGGTAAGGAGCCAGATTTTCACATAACCGAGGATGGTGTGCTACATTGTAAGGGCCGCCTTTATGTCCCGAATGTCGCAGGACTTCGTGGGCAGATCATGCATGAGGTACACTACGCTCACTATTCCCTTCACCCAGGGGCGACGAAAATGTACCACGACATCAGAGACATCTACTGGTGGCCAGGTATGAAAACTGAGATAGCTGAATTTGTATCTAGATGTGCTAATTGTGAGCAGGTGAAAGCAGAACACCAGAAACCGGGTGGTTTGACTCAGGAGATAATGATACCTATGTGGAAATGGGAAGTAATAAACATGGATTTTGTAACAGGGTTACCCCGTACTAGACGCAGAAATGATTCTATTTGGGTAATAGTTGACAGGCTGACAAAATCAGCTCATTTCCTGCCAGTAAGGGCTACCTTCTCAGCTGAGGATTATGCCGAATTGTATATCAGAGAAATAGTTAGATTGCATGGCGTGCCGGTATCTATCATTTCAGACAGGGGAGCACAGTTTACAGCTAGATTCTGGCAATCGTTTCAGAAAGGTTTGGGGACGCAGATTAATTTGAGCACAGCATTCCATCCTCAAACAGATGGGCAGGCCGAACGTACAATTCAGACGCTCGAAGATATGTTACGAGCGTGTGTGTTAGATTTTGGGGGTAGCTGGGATGAACATCTTTCGTTAATTGAATTTGCTTATAATAACAGCTACCATTCAGCTATTCAGATGGCGCCTTTCGAGGCATTGTACGGGCAAAAATGTAGATCGCCCGTGGGCTGGTTTGAAATAAGAGAATCAGCATTAATTGGCCCAGACATTGTTCGGTAGTCCGAGGAAAAGATAAAGCTTATCCGAGAACGTTTACTGACCGCTCAGAGCTGTCAGAAGTCATATGCAGATAGACGGTGCAGAAATCTAGAATTTTCGGTAAACGACTGGGTATATCTGAAAGTGTCCCCGATGAAAGGGGTAATGAGGTTTGGAAAGAAGGGCAAGCTTATCCCAAGATTCATTGGGCCGTATCAGGTTCGGCGAAGAATAGGCCGCGTGGCATACGAGTTAAACTTGCCTCCAGAGTTAGCGTTGGTTCACCCAGTATTCCATGTTTCTATGCTAAGGAAGTTCGTAGGGGACCCTTCTACAGTAGTTCCAGTTCAGGATGTCCAGATCACAGAAGAGTTAACATATGAAGAGGTTCCCGTAGTCATTTTAGACAGACAGGTTCGCAGACTGAGAACTAAAGATGTTGCATCTATCAAAGTATTGTGGCGTAACAGAAATCGGGAGGAAATGACGTGGGAGGCTGAAGGAGATATGAAAACCAGATACCCTCACCTATTTCAGGCCTAGTCAGACGACAGGTACGTCCGTAGCAATATTTATACAGTACTTTATGGTTGTATGTTGTAAATGATAAAGAAAGAAGTGATATTTAGCTGTCCAGTGGATTTTAGAATATTGTATGCAGTGCCTGTGTTGGACTTTTTCTGCGTTTCAGGTCATTGCGATAGTCCATATTACAGGGGAAACTCTGCCAAAATTTTTCCAGAAACTAGAATAAGTAGTCCTCTAGATAGCAGTATACATTTGAGGACGAATGTTCCTAAGGGGGGGAGAATGTTATACCCCGTAGAATTCCCGGCATTTAGATGACCTATTCGCACGTTGGTTAAGCATATTTGAAAGCCATACATTCTAGGGAAAGGCCCGGGAAAAGATCGGACGAGAAACCTATCGAACCATCGCGGGAGGAGCCGAGGTAGAGCCCCTCCACGAAGGCAGCGTGTCACGGAGGTGAGGCCTCCACGATGGCTCCGTCACACGTTGCCCGTGTCAAGGCCCAAGTATATAAAGCCTCCACTTCAGTCCAAAATCAGATTACACCTGAAAATTTCCAAAACACGCAGCAAACAGAGAGAAACGAAGGAAAATTAAATATTTTCATCCGATTACGCTGCCAAACGCTGCCCAAACCCAAATTAATCGTAGATACCAAGGTATTTAGCAGCAGAGAGCATTTCTACGGAGTTAGTTTTGCGAAATACGGCCGACAAATCGGCGAGCCGCCGAACTAAAGTAAGTAGAATTGCTCCAAATTAATGTCTATGTGCCGAGAAGTAATAAATTCTCCCTTCTGGGCCGCTGAAAAATAGCGAGTTTTCGACCGTCATTCGATAAGCCTAAGTTTAGACTATAAACTATATCGAAAGTAACGTTGCTCTTTACAATAAAGCTGTATTTAGTATTGATTGACATATTTATGAATGCAGTTGGGAGAAAATAGTTGAAGTACCGGCCGAGTCTCGTCCGACGGACGAATAGTCGAAGATAAGGTATGTAAAGTTAGTTTCCTTCGGCAAGTTAAGTAATATCAGTATAGTGTAATAAATTACGGACCAGTAGAATGTTCAGAAGTCGAGTATTGCGTTATTATGAATATTGGTACGATGTGAGAAACATTGGATTGTAATGTATATGAAACCTATTAGTATGATACAGATTCTAACGCAAGTATTAGAGATTGCCCAGTATACTCAGTATGTAATGTGACATGCCATGTCAGGATATGGTTGTATTCAGTTAAAACCCCGTATAGTAATGCAATACCCGTAAAGCACTTCAGAAATAGAATAGCAGACTAAAATGAAGTTCAGAAAGCATGTCAGGATTAGTAAATCATGTTACTATAGAAAGTCAGTATACAACGTAGTTTAGCAGAAAGACTATATTCGTACATACATATATAGTACTTCCAGCCTCAACATGTATTAAGTATGTACTTATTTCTATCACTAGTCCAGCATATAGTGTATACAGAAACTTAGTAAACAATAGAGTTTTCAGTAGAAACATTATCTTATATAGCATTTGCCCAGTACAGCCCGGCAGGAGATTATATTCATATTTATATATCTTTACCTGCCTCAGCACGTATTAAATATGTATAGATTACTATCATTAGCCCAGCATGTAAGATATATATGATACTTTACCCCTAGTAGCCTCAGCATGTGAGATACACAGATAGTATTACCAGTTGAGACCGTTGTATTGTTTGGGGTTGGATTACCTAGCATCCATGACCGCCCAGGGTTAATAGCTATATCGACTCATCCGCCAGAGGATGAGGATACGTCACTCTACGGAGTGGCATGCCGTCCCGCCAGGGGACGAAGATGGGATGCCAGTTTTTCCCCATATTTGTGCCTTGATCGGCCTTACACACCCCAGTCGAGCGGATACGCCCGGGTGCAGATTCAGGAGTCCTCCGGACTCAGATGTAGTTATAGTCAGGGGCTCAGTGAGCCCAAGTGCATACCCAGGGACCGACAGGATGCTTACAGCCAGTATAGGAGATGGGATGACCGGGGTAGGGGTATAGATTCTGTGTTGATTGTACCTCCCGGCTTATGGGGGCCGGGTAAGGTTGTGTATGCCATGTTACGTTATGTATGTTATGTTATATTACAGTAGATACGAGCAGATTAGTAGTAGAATGATACGTCTCCAGGTATGATTCCTACCCCCTTCAGTATGATTAAGAACAGGTACGATCTACACCATCAGACAATTATCTACTCCTTCTTGTTTCAGTTTTGATAGTTATGTTATTGATTTCAGATATCCCTTCAGTTCTTACAGATTCAGTTATCTCATACTATTCAGAATTTTTAGTTATATTACTTGTATTCAGCTGTATTCAGTTTGCTTTACATACTCAGTACCAGCGGTACTGACGCCCAGTGGGGCGCTGCATTACTTGCCTGCAGGTAACCACAGACGAGCAGGCGATACCACGTGATCCCCATCAGCGGTTGAGTATTCAGCTCCTGTCATCCGGAGACTGAATTTCTAGAGGTGTAGTCCAGTTCTTTTTGTTGTACAGTACGGGTAGGTAGGGGCCCTGTCCCGATCATTTCTATTATCTTTCCTAGAGGCTTGCAGTCTGTTTATATTCCCTGTGGTCAGATGAGCCGATCGTGAGAGGCCGTGCAGTTGTATAGTTGCCTTTACTCCTTCTTTCTTTTGTAATGGCCGTGTGGGGCCATAGTTTGCCAGTAGTGGTGACCTTGTCGGTCACGTAGCTTTTCAGTATGTTATGCTTGAGTTACAGATAACTAGACAGCATGGTGGCCTTGTCGGCCCGCATAGGTTCCCCTGAATTACCTTGTTTCTGGTCAGCTGTAATACAGGTACAGAAGGCTATAGGCCAATGGGCCGGGGGCTGTATTTACAGCCGTTATATAGCCCTTTGTTTCCAGAAATTTGAGCTAGAGCCGGCCAGGCGCCAGATGCGCCCATGCTTAACAGTTCAGCAGGTCAGGTCTTAGTAGGGCACCAGGTGCCAGTCATACCCCCAAGGTGGGGCGTGACAACTATTTACGACTTCGATTCAATGGGACTATTCTCGATAAAAGCACCGAAAACAAAAGCTGAGAAACCCAATCATGAAAATATTTCAATGAAAAATTTTACAAAAAAAATATCGATAATTTCGATAAAACAAAAATATTTACACAACCAGCTAACAACAAATCCACACAGCACACAACAGATTCACATTAATTAAAACACCGAATTACAATACAAAACGTAAACACCAAAATCACAAGGTCACAATTTTTTCATAGGCACAACAAGAAAACATGAACATAAACAACAACCAAAGCAACCAGCACCTAACTACTCCCACCCCACACTTAAATCGAACACTGTCCCCAGTGTTCACAAAATTCAGCACAGCACAAGAGTAGGTGGTGAAACTCCCTGATCAATCGAAGTATTCAACTTCTTCGTCAGGTGTTGTTGCCTCATCTCCCATATATGAATCGCCCCCTCTATCCTCATTTGACTCAACATCTGAGTAATCGCGGCGTGTCTCCTTATCTGTGGGGACATCGTCATCTACGGGCTCCACAAAAGCTAGCCCCACTCGGCATAGAGCCCTAGCATTTTCGCCAAAGGGGTAATCTAGCTCGAGCTACCACAGCTCATCTTCTGTTGCTGGCCTCCCGCCTATACTCAACTGCAGCATCTGTATCTCGAACATGCGGGCCATGTACTAATCATCCCGAGCATGTCGCTCGGCTAATGTGAGAACTGGCCCGTGAGTGGTGTCGGGTGCCTTAGTTTTGGTGACGTCCAAGGCACGCCTATCCATCTGCAAGATGTAGTCTAGGGCCTCTTCCTCAATATATAGGCCCCTCAGGAACGTGGTCAGCAAGACACCAAACCCGTACCTGTGCCCTTGATGCAACCGGGCTCTCTTCATGGCAGAGATAATTACCGCCCCAACATTAATTTCCAGCCCTTTCATCAGGGCGTAGACTAAGGACACACGATCCCGAGTGACATCTGTCATGTGCACCCTCGGGATCAGGCAGGAACACATGATCTTAAGCCAAATTTTGGCTTCCCTATTCATTTGAGAGTAGGGCAGCGTCTGATGGTAGCTCCTCTCCTTATGCCTGCTCCACCGTGCTGTAGAACGGGCTCCACACAGAGTGCGTATGATATCCACATATAGTGGAGTGATGTTCAACTGCCGGAGTACATGGGCGTCTGTGTCCCACGCCCCCAAATTGGCATTAAGGTGATGGGGCTCAAAGGTGACTACCTGCCCTCGTATCTTGACGGTGTGACTGTGGAGTGTCGTGTTCCAGTTGGCGTAGAACTCCCGAATCAGGTGGAGATTGCACTCCTTTGGCTCTTCAAAGATGAAGTTCAGCCCGGCAGCGTCAATCCGGTGTATGATTCTGGGGAATTCCTGTGCCAACGACTCCCTTGCAATGTGCTCCTCGGGGAAGTATTTGTTCTCCTTGTGCTTTGCGTACCATTTCTTCCCTTCGTCCGTCACCCATCGGGTTCCGTATTGACGGCGTTAGCCGCGCGGAACCGCTAGTGCTGCTGGGACTGCTGTTCCCAGTCTAATTCTTTTCCTCCAGGCGCCCGATGTAGATGTGCCCTTTCCTTTGTCTTGCCTGCTTGCCATTGTTCCTGTCGAATCAAACAGACAGTCCCAATGTTATTCAAATCAAAATTAGCTTCGACTAAGGTTGGGTTAAGCTAGGCCACCCCACACTTAGTCCTTAGCCACAATTACGACATTACGGCAAGACACTTTTCATTTTCCAATTTACAAAAAAAAACAACATGCCTAGTGCATTCAGAGAATTTGATGGAATAAATTCTACGTACTACTCAGACTTCGTACAGCTAATCAAAATATCACCATCGATACCATTTCATCACATAGCACTTAGCAAAAACTTCTCTCAACACAACCTATGCAATTCACCAATTTCTATGCAATTCAACAATTTCATTCTCCCGAAAATCCATCGTTTATTTAGCATATTCACATCAAGCACAACACAATTCACCTTACCCAACATGCCCACCCCATAATTTTCACATTTTCAATCACATTTAGTTTCTTCACAATCAAATTCTAACCCTAGCTACATATTTCACCAAAATTCGATCAAGCATGTATTTATTGAGTTCATACAATCAAAATAATACTACGAACATCAATCAACAATAACTTAATTGAATTCAAGCTCAATTTACACTTAGGGCAAGGTTTATTCACCTCACATGATAAAAAAATCGAAAAATTAGTCAAGAATTGAGATGAATTTAAAGACATACCTTTAAGTCGATGAAATCGAAGAAAAGTCGAAGAAAACTCGTGCCTAGGTCCGTGTCACGTTGGGGAAGGGGGGATTTTTGGGTGTTTGTCGTGGAGGGGATGAGAAATGGGGAAAAAATGAGGGAAATTGGGTTTAAAAAGGATGATTTACGTGCGGGTCACCCGGCGACCCGGTGTGACCCGACGCGATTAACACCCCAACGTGTCACGGAGGGTAACGCGGAGCACCCCCTCTATGACACGGAGCCAGCGCGGAGGTGTTCTGGAATTTTACAAATTCCAGAATTACACCTCAACGTGTCACGGAGGGTAACGTGGAGTCCCTCCTCCGTGACACGGAGCCATCGCGCAGGCTCACTGTTTTGCCACTTTTTATTATTTTTCTCACCTCGAATTTTCCTTTGCGATCCTTTGCATTTTTACCCTCCGTTCAACCTGAAATTCATCTCACAACAAGAAATTGGTTAGAATTCATAGGTTTCAACATAAAACACAATTTTTGTTTTTATTTTTATTTTTCTATTTTTCTCTTTTCTTTTTTTTTCTTTCTTTTCTACTAATTCTACTCAAGTATTACAACAATTTCACGGGTTGCCTCCCGTGCAACGACTGGTTTATCATCGCGGCTCGACATCATTGAAGCTTAGTCATCCTCTAGGGTGACAGACGTCTTCTCTCGACTACCGTCCTCACCCCAGTAACGCCTACACCGATGCCCATTGACTACGGTCGTGGCATTTCGATCTTCTTGCCACAATTCCAGTTTTGGGGGGTGTTTCACCGGTGGTTTTCCCACTAGCTCTCGTGAATCAACACTTTGATCAATATTCACTCGATCAAGCACGTTGATCACTGAGATTTCCTCATACACGGCCGGAATCTTCGTGGCCTTGTACACATCAAATACCTCCACCTTGTTGTATGCCCGCATGGTTAGCTGCCCTGCAGCTACATCAATCAGTGCTTTCCTGGTCGCCAAGAAAGGACGTCCCAAAATAAATGGGACTTCCGCATCCGGCTCAAAATCCAGCACGACAAAGTCTACTTGGAAGATCAGGGAGCTCACTTGCACCAGCACGTCCTCCACAATGCCATCTGGTCTGGCCAAAGAATGATCCGCTAGTTGCAAGATCACTGTCGTTGGTCTAGGACTGCCTAGCCCCAATTTCTTGAATACCGATGTCGGCATCAAGTTAATGCTCGCTCCCAAATTGCATAATCCGCGAGCTCGGATACTCTGCCCGATTGTAAGTTGAATTGTAAAGCTCCCAGGGTCTTTGAGCTTTGTCGACAACCTATATTGTATCCGGGAAGTGCACTCCTCCGTAAGCGCCACCGTAGCGTACTCCGCCAACCTGCTTTTGTTCGCCATGATGTCCTTGATATATTTTGCATACTTCGGCACTCCCTGCAAAACATCAACAAGAGGTAAATTAATGTGTACCTGTTTAAGAACCTCCATGAACTTTTTGAAACACGCTTCCTCCTTGTGTTTCTTTAATCTTTGATGGAACGGGGGTGGTGGTCTTTCTGGTTCAGCTTCCTTGTCCTTCCCCCTATCATCATTGTGTTCCCTATCATTCTCCACTGCTCCCGACTACTGCGGTGGTCTTTCTGGTTCCACCTCCTTGAGTTGTAAACCACTCCTTGTGGTCACTGCATTCACTTGCTTGGGGTTGGGGTCACTGTCACTCGGAAGTCCTCCTCTTGTCCTGGTGTTTTGAGCTCCAACTAGTTGCCCAAACTGGTACTTCAATGCCTTGTAGCTAACTAATTGTTCTTTACATCGACTGCCGATTTCACATAGTCATCCTGCAATTGAGCTTGGTTAGCTATCATCGTTTTGAACATTTCCTCAATGGTGGGTGATGGTGGTGGTGGAGGTGCATTGTTGCTTTTGTATTGAGTCTGATAGTTCTGCTGCCCTCCTTGATTTCTTTGCGCCCCCTGACTCAAAATCTGCCCTTGATGGCTGTTACTACCCTAAGAGAAATTCGGGTGACTCCTCCAATTAGAGTTGTAGGTGTTGCCATACTGTTGGTGATTATTTCTCTATACATTACCAACAAAGTTCACTGAATCAGGATTCACACCACAACACTCAGCTGAGTGTTCATTACTGCCGCACACTTCACACCAAATCTGCTGCACTGCATTCACTGGGGCTAGAGACTGATTCATGCTCATATTGCTGAAGTGGGTGTTGAGTTGATTCTATAACGCAGCTATATGTGCAACGATAGCTATAAAACCATCCACTTCCAAGACTCCTGCCGCTTTCCTTGTTCCTCCTCTTGAAGAGTCCGCATTCCACTCTAGATTTCCCTGCGAAATATGGTTTAAAAAATTATACAGCTCCTCATAAGTTTTTTCTAATTCTTGTCCCCCAGCTGCTGAGTCTAGCAAAATTTTTGTGTGGGGTTCCAAACCCTCTATGAAAGTATGCACCAGCACATCATTGGATTGGTGATGATAAGGACAATCCCGCAACATAGATTTGAATCGTTCCCAAGCTTGATACAGATTCTCCTCCTCTCTTTGTTTAAAACTTAGAATTTGACTTCTAAGTCTTGCTGTTTTACAGGATGGAAAGAACCGTATCAAGAATTTCTTTGCAAGATCATCCCAAGTAGTGATGGAATTAGGTGGCTCAACTTTCAGCCACCTCTTTGCTTCTCCCAAAAGTGAAAATGGAAACAATGTAAGCCTGACGTAATCGGATGACACCCCAACGGGGATGTAACAGTCACTTATCTCCAAAATATTTTGGAGATGTTGTTGTGGATCCTCGTGAAGGAGACCTGTGAATTGCCCGCTGGTGTGCAGCAATTGCACCATATTCTGGTTAAGCTCGAACCTCCCTCCTGGCTCAGGTTCGCGGATGCTAGAGGTAACGTTGTTAGCATGTGAGATTGCCACTTCGCGAACCGGCCTAGCTGCCATTTCCTCGGGCACTAACACTGCCCTTACAATTGGTGGATTCTGTTGTTGCTCCAGGATTGTCTGTCTGAGCAACTGCAACTTTTTCTCTAGAGCTTCTCTCCTTTGACGATGGAATTGTCTTTCCGGCTCTAAGTGTGAATCCACCAGCTCCTTGTCTCTTGCCAGTGTTCAACAGAATTCAATATCTGCAAAAGACAGGCTAAGACCAAGTTGTCAGCACTAATAAGAAATCGTAAATTAACACTTAAGAAAACAATTTTACCAATTGTCAGTCCCCGACAACGGTGCCAAAAACTTGTTCGGGGTATTTTTAAATGCTTACATGCAAGTGCACATGGTCGAACAAGTAGTAAAATGGTTAGAGTAGCCAAGTATCGATCCCACAGGGACCTGACCGAGGTAATAATCGAATCAAGTGTTAATGAACTCTAACTCTAATAATGCAGACAACAGTTTCAAGAAGATTTTTTGGGAGTTTGTTTCCTAATTTATACTAATCTAAAACAAATGTAAAAATTGAGTCTGAACTATAGTAATGAGCATATTGAGGCTAAAACGAACATGCAGGGAAGCAATTTATTGATACAAATCGATTAATCTTTCCTTCGGTTGCTAGTCAAGAATTATTGCCTATGGATTAAAACTCTCGTATTTAACCCAACTTAAGAATCATGAACCTTCCACCTACATTTCTGTGATAAAAAGAAATTCATGTTCTAGCCATACAAAACCGATTCCTTAATTGACTAATACGACTTTCAGATATATTTCTATTTTGAAGGTAAATCAATTCTCAATTTTTCCAAACCAAGAAGAGATCATATCCTACCAATTCACAACTTTCCAATTTCTTTCTCTTTCGAGCGCAAACCGGATTTTTTAGATATACATTAATATTGGCCAAACATTAATGCAGTAAGAACAAGAATTAATAGTACAAACATAGAAGAAAAGATGAAAAAACCAAGAAGATCAACAATTACATTCCACTACAAATGTTCTTAACCTCAGCAAGAAGTGAATTTAGCCACTCATTTGTGGATTCAACATCATTAAATGAGTGTAAATCATACAAACAATTGAAATAAAGGAGAAAGAGATAGAGAAGAACCCTAAGATTTTCATCTCCTCAACTGTCTATAACCCACATTCTTGCTCAACCAAGTCAGAATAATTAAAAATAAACCTAAGTGTGCTATTTATACTAGTGGAAATTTTTCCCGGAATAATAAGCAACGTGTCACAGAGTGCATCGCGGAGCACTGCCTTCGTGACACACCAAAAACGCGAACCCTCACTGGAATCCGGTCCTCCAGGTAATTATGCCCAACGTGCCACGGTGTGCAACGTGGGGCTTGGCCAACGTGCCACGGCACCAACGCGAACCTCCACTGGAACTTGGCTAATTTTAATCATCCGAAGCAGAATGCCTCTGCGATGGCAGCGTGACACGGCTCCATCGCGCAGCCCCTTAATTTGTTGCATTTCCTTGGCCTTTTATAATGCTCACTTCCGAGTCCATTCCTGATTTCTCCCAACATGCATCTTAGCTTTCTAAAATTACATTTTTCCTGCAAAACAACGCTAATCATGTTGGTTAGTATAAATTCACCTTTTAACTACAAATCACATGAGAATGTACAAATATCGATGGATAAACAAGACGAAATGAAGCATTTGAGTATCACTTGGGCATATAATTCTGCCCAAGATCACCAATCGTCCACCTCAAACTCCAATTTCCTTCTTCTCACATCCGCATATGACTTTTGATGACTCTGAGCAGTTGTCAGCCAGTCCCTTATCAATTGAACCTTCACCATAGCCTCGTGAACCGAGTTTGGCCCTATCATAGCTGCCTCACCAACATCAAACCATCCGATGGGCGATCTACACCTCCGCCCATAAAGAGCCTCGAATGGTGCCACTTGGATACTAGAGTGATAACTGTTATTGTAAGAAAACTCGATTAAGGGAAAGTGATCATCCCAACTGCCTTTAAAGTCCACCACACAGGCACTCAACATGTCCTTGAGGGTTTGGATTGTTCGTTCTGCCTGGCCATCTGTTTGCGGATGCAATGTTGTGCTTAGCTTAACCTGAGTCGCAAGCTCTTTTTGGAAAGACCACAAAAACTAAGAGGTAAACTGTGTACCTCGGTATGAAATAATAGACAAGGGCACTCCATGAAGTCGAAACAACTCCAAAATATACAATTTGGCATAATCATCAGCTGAATCTGTGGCTTTGACCGGTAGAAAGTGGTCAGCCTTGGTCAACCTGTCGACCACCACCCAAATGAATCATTGTGTCGGCGACTACGAGGTAGGCTTGTAATGAAATCCATTATAATAGCTTCCCACTTCCAAGTGGGAATGCTGATATCCTGAAGTACGTCTCCTCGCCTTTGATGCTCAACTTTCACTTGCTGACAGTTCAGGCAATTGGGTATGAATTCTACAATTCCCTTCTTCATGTCATTCCACCAATATATTTCCCTCAAGTCATGATACATCTTGGTGGTACCCGAATGGATAGAATACCTGGATCCATATGCCTCATGCAATATCCGGTCCCTCAAATTATCAACATCTGGAACACATAGACGACCTTGGTACCGCAGTACACCATCTCCCCCTTAGGAGAAGACCTCCACCTTTTGACTTCGAACGGCTTCCTTCAGTTTTACTAAAATCGGATCCTCATCTTTTCTGGGCTTCATATCCATCACCAAGGACGATTCTGATCCATTTTGCACAACAACGCCGCCATCGGTCGAGTTGACCAATCTAACTACGAACCTTGCATGTCGGTGGAAATCTTTCATCAACTCTTTCTTTCCCTCATCCACGTGGGACACACTCTCCGTAGAGAGTCTACTAAATGAGTCCGCTACCACATTAGCCTTGACCAGGTGGTAAAGGAAACTCATATCATAGTCCTTTAGTAACTCCAACCACCACCTTTGCCGAAGATTGAGATCTTTCTGGGTGAACATATATTGCAAGCTCTCGTGATCGGTGAATACATCCACGTGGACCCCATACAAGTAATGCCTCCATATATTCAATGCAAACACCACCACAGCCAATTCAAGATCATGGGTCAGGTAGTTTTTTTCATGAATATTTAACTATCTCGAGGAATAAGCAATCACTTTCCCATGCTGCATCAACACACACCCGAGTCCGACTCGCGATCCATCACAATACACCACAAAACCATCGGTACCCTCAGGTAGGGTCAACTTTGGTGCTGAAGTGGGTCGGGTCTTCAACTCTTTGAAGCTTTTCTCACAAGACTCGACCATTGAAACTTCACCTTCTTCTGAGTCAACTTAGTCAATGGTGTGAAAATAGATGAAAAACTCTCCACAAATCTCCGATAGTAACTTGCTAAGCCCAACAAGCTCTTGATATCTAATGGGTTCACTGGTCGGGGCCAATTCTTTACCGCCTCGATCTTCTGAGAGTCTACTTTTATGCCCTCACCTGATACCACATAGACTAGAAATGCCACCGAGCCAACCAAAACTCACATTTGCTGAACTTTGCATGCAACTGGTGATCGCTAAGGGTCTGAAGCACTATTCTCAAGTGAGCGGCATGCTCCTCCTCGCTCTGAGAGTATATAAGGATGTCATCAATAAATACAATCACGAACATGACCAAATATGCCTTGAACGGCCTGTTCCTTAGATCCATAAAAGTTGTAGGGGCATTGGTTAGTCCAAATGACATAACAACAAATTCGTAGTGACCATACCGAGTCCTAAAAGCGGTTTTTAGGATGTCACTCTCCCGAACCCTGAGTTGGTGATACCCGGATCTGAGATCAATCTTGGACAAACAATTGGCACCCTGAAGTTGGTCAAGCAAATCATCGATCCTGGGTAAAGGATATCTATTCTTGATGGTGACCTTGTTCAACTGCCGATAGTCAATGCACATCCAAAGAGAACCATCCTTCTTCCGAACAAACAAAACTAGTGCACCCCATAGAGACTTACTCGGCCTAAAAAAGCCCTTATCTAATAGGTCCTTCAACTGATCCTTCAACTCTTTTAGCTCCGCTGGAGCCATTATGTAAGACATAATTAATATAGGTTCCGTGTCGGAGAGAAGAACTATTCTAAAATCGATCTCCCGCTCGGGAGGACACATAGAAAATCATAAGAAAGACCTCTGGATACTCACGTACTACAGGTACAGACCGGATAGTCGTGATTTCAGACTCCACGTCCTTAACCCTAACTAGATGGTACAAACAACCCTTAGAAATCATCTTTCTGGCCTTAAGGTAGGAAATAAATCAACCTACAGGCACAACTGAACTACCCTCCCATTGTAAGACTGGCTCGCCCAGAAATGTAAACTCTACTGACAGAGCCCTACAATTAACTAAAGCATAGCATGCAAATAACCAATCCATGCTGAGAATAACATCGAAATTGGTCATGGCTAACTCTATCAAGTCTGCTGAGGCGACCTTATGAAGAGCTGACACTGAGCAATCTCTATACACCCGTCTAGCTAAAACTGAGTCACCTACTGGAGTAGAAACTGAAAAGGGCTCTGACAAGACATCGGGACTGACTCCGACGGTACTGGCTACGTATGGTGTCACAAAAGATAGGGTATCCCCCGAATCTAGCAAAGCATATACATCAACATGAAAGGCTCTCAACATACCAGTGACTACATCTGGTGAGGCCTCTTGCTACGGACGAGTGGCTAAGGCATAGAATCTGTTCTGGCGCTGCCCGCCAGCTGTGCTACTAGATGCCCGCTGATGTGCTATTTGTTCGGCTTCTATGGTGACTACACGAAGTGCTAGTGGTCGAACAAGTATTAAAGTGGCTTAAGTAAAGCCAAGTATCGATCCCACAGGAACTGAGCTACGGTACTAATTAACTTAAGTGTTAATGAACTATATCTTTAAGAATGCAGACAACCAATAAATATTATTTTGAGAGTTTGAGTTTACTGATTAATAAGAATCTACGATAAAATTATAAAGTGAGTCCGAACATTAGTAATGAGAAAGCTCACATTAAAACGAACATGCAGGGAATTAATTAATCAATACAATTCAGTTAATCCTTCCTTCGATTGCTAGTCAAGAATTATTGCCTATGGTTGGGAACTTTCGACTCCTATCCAACTTAAGAATTATGAGCCTTAATCTACATTTCTGTGATAAAAGAATTTCATGTTCTAGCCATACATTCCCGATTCCTTAATTGACTAATAAGACTTTCAGATATATTTCTATTCTGAATGTAAATCAATTCTCAATTTTTCAAACTAAGAAGAGATCATATCCTACCAATTCACATCTTTCCAATTTCTTTCCTTTTAAAAATCAAAATTGGATTTTTTAGATATACATTAACATTAGCCAAACATTAATGCAGTAAGAACAAGAATTGATAGAACAACCATTAAAGAAAAGATGAAAACTTAAATGATTAACAATTACATTCCACTACAATTGTTCTTAACCTCAGCAAGAAGTGAATTTAGCCACTCATTTGTGGATTACACATCATCAAATAAGTAGAATTCATACAAACAATTGAGATAAAAGAGAAAGAGATAGAGAAGAACCCTAGAATTTTTGTCCTCTCAACTGCCTGTAACCCACGTTCTTGCTCAACCAATTTGGAATGTTTAAAATAAAACCTAAGTGTGCTATTTATACTATTGAGAATTTTTCCTAGAATAACAAGGAACGTGGCACGGAGTGTATCGCGGAGCACTCCCTCAATGCCACGGAGGTATCTTGGACCCTCACTGGAATTCGGCTCCTCAGCAATTTCACCTTAGCGTGTCACGACCTACATCGCGGAGCCTGGCCAACGTGCCACGGTGCTATCACGCACCTACACAGGAAATTGATGTCCCAGGTAATTATACTCAACGTGACACGGGGTGCATCGCGTAGCACTGCCTCCGTGTCACAGAGGTAATGCAAACCTCCACTAGAAATTGCCAAATTTAATTCACCTGAGGCAGAATACCTCCGCGATGGCAGCATGACACGGCTCCATCGCGGAGCCCTTATTTTTGTTGCTCTTCCTTGCCCTTTTCCGCTCCATGTTTCCAAGTCCATTCCCGATTCTACCAACATGTATCTTAGCTTCCCAAAATTCCATTTTACCTGCAATACAACACTGATCATGTTGGTTAGTATAAATCCATATTTCTACTAAAAATCACATGAGAATGTACACACAACAATTGATAAACAAGACGAAAAGAAGCTTTTGAGTATCACTTGGGCATGCAATTCTGCCCAAGATCACTATTCATGGGGGAGGGGCTGCTAAACTAGATGCTAGGCCTCGACCCCCAACCTGATCCTGTCTCACAGCGGGACAATATCTGAGCATATGTCTAGGCTTCCCAAATCCAAAACAAGTTCCCGACCTTGCCAAACACTGGCCTGTGTGTCCTCAGCCGTACCTGCGACAAACTAGAATGTTGGAATTTACGAGCCAGCTACTCTGACCCCTCGAGCCTGACGCTCGCCTTCTCTGATCATGTTTAGGCCTGGATAGCACGCTCAATGCCGAAGATGCTGGGACTGATGACCTCTAGTGAGGTTGTTGTCGGTGCCCATCTCCGAACCTCTACTAAAAGAATTTGTGATCCTCGGTCCTGGCCCTCTTGTCCTTCCTCTCCCTCGAATGTGCTTCCTCCATCTGCTAAGCGTACAACACAATTCGAGGGAAGTCCATGCCTTGATGGAGCATAGTTGTCCTGCAGTCCTTATCCAAGTATCCTGCTATACCATGAACAAATCTGCTCAACTGGGCCCGCTGGTCGGCCACTAACTCTGGGGCATACTTAGATAGGCAGGTGAACTAAAGGGCATACTCCTGAACAATCATCCTTCCTTACTTTAAATTCATGAACTTGGCTGCTTTCAACACCCTCATCTCTCGAGGGAAGAACTAATCTAGGAATGCAACCTGAAACTCCTCCCATGTGATCGGACCTGCTCCTGCGACCCTACTGTCCTTCCGCTAGAGGAACCAAATATAGGCAACACCCTTCAATTAGTAGGAGGACAACTCTGCGCACTCAACACTACTCACCCCCATAACCTGGGTGATCCTAACAATCTCATCAATGATATCATGCAGGTCCTCATCTACCTTGGACCCCAACAATTTCAGCGGGTTCATCCTCAAGAAGTCCCTGACTCGAGCTGCCGCCACATTTCCATTTTGCAGAGCATGCACAATGGCCTGCTGATTGACCTAAGTGGTCAAGGCCTACGCAATCATCTTAATGGCAGCTCAGAACTCAGCATGAGCGGCTGGCTCCGGTGGTTGAGGCTCCTGAATTGGCTGGGCCGGTGATGCTCATGACCGTTTCCATCCTCGTGGCCCTCACAATCTCCATTCCTCCTTCCGTTCACCCTTTGAGGAGCCATGATTCTGCAATCGCGAATAGAACGAATTAGAAGGATAGAAAGGCTTTTCATTGCACGACGTAGATCATGAAAGAAGGGGACATTTCCTAAAATGTCTAGTAGACTCTTCATCATAAGTATGGTGCGCTTCACACCAATGAAAAAGACTCTACCTAACACATCTTTCAGACTCCCTAGGAAACATCAAACCAATGGCTCTAATACCAAGTTTGTCATGAACCGAGCATAGACCCAAATTGTAGGCACAGGACAAGGGACCCTAAGAGATCCCAAGTCGACCCATGGCATAAGCGTACAACTAACTCATTCAGTAAACTGAAGAAATCATCAATATAACTCAGCAGAACTCTAATTCAACATAACATCAGAATAAGATCTGAAGCTAACAAATATATAAGTCTGAAAAGCCTCAACTTTAGACGAGTTGATGGGACGAAACCCCAAATAACCCAAAAATACGAAAACTGAAATATGACATAAAGATAAAAGTATAGTCCTTGAAAGATGAGAACTCACCACTCACGCAGGTGCTAACTCTGATAAGTGACTATGAACGGGGCTGAACTTGAGAACCGAATGCTGCATCATGAAATGATGCAGCATAGAAAGTATGCGGTCAGTACGTGGAATGTATCGATTATCCAAGGTAAGTAAAACCACTTTAGTAAAGTAAATCATTCAAAACATTTCATGCATATCAGAATCTTTCAAGTGTAAGTAGAAGGGCAACATGCATTCATTCTTAAGTCAAAATCTTATCATGAGATTACCTGCTTAGCTTTACAACATCATGATTGACTCGAATGACTCAAAGCTGAACATAACATTTATATAAAAAACTGAACATAGAGTCAAAACCCACTTTTAGAACATGCATGCATAAGGTAATCATCATGAGTAGTGAATATGCAAATCTGAATGATATAGACTGTGGGAGACTCGTCACTTCACCAACATACCACGATAGAGCTTATGTGGTCCCGACTATTACACTCAAGTGGGCAGAGTCGTCCAAAATCTTGCCAGGACTAAGTATGCTACCATGATATCGATATCAAGCTGAAGGGGTAATCGGGTTGGGGATAGCTCACAAGCAAGGTCCCAATAATATAATAGTATCAAGCTACGTTGGCGCGTAGTTCTGGGGCACAGGTTAATCGACCCTTAACCCGCTCGATGCTAGACTCTTCTCCCAAAATCATGCAATTCTCTACATCATCTATAACAAAGCTCAATAAGAAATAATGCATAACTCAACATCGTATGAAATGAAGCTCAACATTGCCGATTGACAAAGCTCATAAAAAAATCATGCATAGACTCGACATCATATCAAAATGAAGCTCAACATTGTCCTTTGACAAAGCTCAATAATGACATACATCTCAATTATTAATTCATGCATATGAGAAGCTTTATTTCGAAACGTACCACAAGCTAGAATTTATGAAAAATTGGGAAACTTCACTTCAAACAATATGGTAAGCTTATGACGGGAAAGTCATCACTTTAAATCAACATGTGGGCATTGCCCAAAGCTTTATCATGCAAGGATCTACTCATTTCCTTTTGAAAACAACATCATAATCATGGGTAGCTTTAGAAACATGCTTTTCATCATTTAATCTCATCATCATCATACATTCAACATCATTCTCTTCTTTCATGAACTTTTCATCCATGGGCATTTAAATTTCACAATTTAGAAATCACAATATGAATTGAAAATAATTTAAAATATGCCCAAGCTTCACAATTCATCAATATAAATATAATTTAATCCTACCCATGCATATAGATTGAAGAATTATGCAATTGGGTAAAACCCTATTACAAAGGTAGGAGCTAAATAAAATAAAATACTGCAAGTAGTAATAAAGTAGAAGAAAAAGATACTTACAAAGAGCTGTTTATTGATAAGAAGGAAAACTAGAGAACATAGAGAGGTTTGGGCAATTTGGAAGTGAGTGTAGTGTTTTTCGAATGCCCCTCTTAATACAAGGTGAAGGTCTTAAATAAACCTCAATATGATGAGTCAACTAATTACTACCTGCTATCTATTTACATGTGTCCACACGTGGCAGATTTAATTTTACACAGATCTATTTAAAAGATGTCTTCATCTTCTTGAAACTTGATTTCCTTGAAATTTGATATTTGTCCTGATGTGACCTTGGAATTTGATGAAGATTTGTCTTCATCTACATGGGAGTCTCTAGAGATTCCATTTTGTCCTGATGTGGCTTGTCTTTTTGCTGCACACTGCTTTTGATTGTAGTAGCTTTTCATTTTTCTGAAAGGATAGTCTGGCCGCCTCCTTTAGTTGAGAAGATAAGCTTGAGCTATCCCTTGCGGATCTAGCATGTCTCCATTGCTTGGTTCACTTGTATGAGAGGATGCAGTATCTAATAATTCCATTATCTGTTTTTGTTGGGTATCTTTTTCCAAATTTGACAAGGCTTGCTGGAGCCTTCTTTTTAATTCTTCCATGGATAGTTGGGAATCCTGTCGTAATGAAGAACTTGAAGTTTCCTTATCTTCCTGGGGTGTTGGTGCCCAGCATTTGATTTTGATGGTCTTACTCAGATATTTAATCCTTTCAATTTCATGAATATCAAAGGACCAGCTGATAATATATGAAATTCTTTTTGCAATAAAAAACTTACACAATTTAATATTTTCTGGTAGGGTAGAAATATTCTGCTCTACCTGAAATTTTTCAAACTGTGTTTGAAAATGTTTTGACAATACTTGTTTATTTCCTCCGAATTGGTTACACCATTCATAAAACCATCTGGGAATGATCGCTCTTTTCATTTCTTCTGAATACTTGACAAACCAAGAGTGAGTGTTGGGCCTTAGATACATAAAATTATACCAGGCTGCCTTATAATCATACTAGTCGTATGTTTGGGGTCTATGGGTTCTTGATAGGGGAATGGGTGTATGCAGATGATCTACAAACCATTCAAACGGACTTAAAATTCTTTTAATTGTGAACTTCGAGTATTGAATACTGTCAGGATTATCTGGACATTTTAATTTATGCTCAATTTTTACTGAATCCGTGTGTGTTAAAATGAACTCATAATACCTTCGGGTTTTAAGGGGATCATCTATCTCCACATAATTTCAATTTGTGTAGCAGGGTTTTAGTAACTCGGGTACTCCAAAACCTTCATATTTTTTATCGAGGGCCATGATCGGCAGTACCTGTAAAACTGTTAGCTCAAACTTCTGTTTATTCGAAATATTTTTCACCATTTTCTTTTTCGGAGTTGCTGGCAGAACTGCTTGAGAGTATGTCTCTTGTGGCTTCATTTCATAGCTGTCCTTGGTTTGGATAGAGATAGTTTTGTCTTCTGATGAAGAGTCTCCTTTAAAATTTGACTTTAATGGTTGTAATCTGGTCTGATTGTTATTGGTTCCTTTAATGGGGACGGAATAGTAGCTTTTGGCAAAGATAGGAATTCTGCCAAAAATGAATATTTATTTTCTGGTTTTGGTTTTGCCTCCTCTTTGAAGGGTCTTTTCATTATTTCTTCTGGTTTGAAAGGCTGAAATGGAGGCCTCAAGGGCCTTATACCTGGTGTTCCGGGTCTCATTTAGTTCCCTGTAGAAATTCTCTAGTCAAAAAATCTGTGAGAGAATTATTTTCTCCTTGTATGAACTCGATTTGAAAATCAAAGCTGGATAACAAAGCCTGCCATCTGGCAAATATTTGTTTAGAAACCAGATTTTTTACATCTTTTTGTAAAACATCTTTGGCTGCTTTGCAGTCTACTCTTAGTAAAAATTCTTTATTTATTAGGTCGTCTTGAAATTTTGTGATACATAGCACTATAGCCAGAATTTCCTTTTTAATGGTGCTGTAATTTTTCTGAGTATTATTCCAGATTCCTGAAGTGAATCTTACTAATTGTTCGGGGTTTTCTAGGGATATTTTTTGTTTAAGGATGCCTCCATATCCTATGTCTGAGGCGTCAGTTTCTACTATAATGAATGCCCCTGGATGTGGTATTCCTAGGCATGGGAGTTTTTGAACTATTGATTTTATTTTTTGGACTATCTCTGTTTGTTCTAATCCCCATGGGACTGGATCCTTCGTAAGACGCTGTTAAAGAGGCTTACAAACCTGTCTAATATTTGGAATAAAATCTGCAACATAATTGAGACTTCCTAAGAATCTCTGAAGCTGAGTTTTATCAATTAATTCATCTGAAAATTTGGATGAGAACTCTATGGCTCTACATATGGTTTTATAGGTTCCTTGATATAATTCATGACCAAGGAATCTAATAGCAGTCTGGAATAACTTAATTTTTTTAGCGCTTGCTACTAATCCGTTTTGCTTAACAACTTTTAAAAAGGTCTGGATATGTTTGAAGTGTTGATCAATATCTTCCGAGTATATTAAAACATCATCTATGTAGACTATAGAAATATGACTATGTGGATTAAATATGTTGTTCATTATATTCTGAAATTCAGACGGTGCATTTTTTAATCCGAATGGCATTACATTCCATTCATATTGTCCGAAAGGTACATTAAAAGTTGTTTTATATTTATCTTTTTCTGCTATCTATATTTGCCAAAATCCGGATTTCATATGGAACTTACTATAAATGTTAGCTTTATAAGTTCTTTTAAGAAGATCTCTTTTTTTGGGTATTAGATACCTGATCCATTTTAAAACTTTGTTAAGGGGCTTATAATCAATGACTAGCCTTGGGGCTCCTCTTTCTTTTTCCGCACTATTATTGACATAGAATGCTGAACAACTCCATGGTGATTTGGAGGGTCTAATAATCTTTTTATCAAGCAAATCATTGATTTCTTTTTTACAATATTACATTAACTCCTGATTCATTTGAATAGGTCTTGCCCTAGTAGGGATATTCTTCTCGTTGAATCCCTCAATATATGGTAACTCAATAATATGGTGTTTCCTATCCCAAAAGGCATTAGGAAATTCTGAACAGACTTCTCGTTCTATGAATTCTTGTAGGCTTTTAATTTTGGCTTCTACCTTCGGATTTTTTAAAGCGGATTCAATCCATTTAAATTTTATCTCGTCCTTTAAATAGTTTATTTGTTGGGAAAGCAGATTTATCCTAAAGATAGTTTTTTCTTTTATAAATTCACTTTCTTCTTTTCACATGTTATTTAGGTAGGGAAAAATGATATCTGTTCCTAGAGCAGTGGTGTGGATGCCGTCTAAATCAGCGACATAGGGTTTTATTTGGGTTATAAAGGGGGTGCCTAATATTATTTCTTCATTTATATCTTTAGTTATTACAAAATCATTAATAAAGCAGATTCCATTATTGCATATGTGTGCCTTATGGAGCTTATAATTTATTTTGAGTCTTTCACCTGTCACGGAGAATAACCGCGTTGTACATTTTTCAAGGTACTTAGTAGGGATTATTCCTTCAATAATGCAGTTTTGGTCTGCACCTGTGTCTAATAATGCAATTTTGTGAATAGTATAATTTTTTATTTATAACCAATGTGATAGGTATATGCCAGCTTTGGGCTTTAACTATTGCAATAGTTTTTACCCCTGATTTACCTTCTAGAGAGCTCTCTAGAGACTCATCTTATTCTTCACCTTTATCTACTTTAGATGTTTCTCCTGGTTCGGATCGATACAACTCAGATTCTTGCATTGGTTCTAGTTCATTTAATAGTTTATTAGCAAGGGCATCTGTTTCTAGCTTGTTAAGTCTTTGCTTAACTTCTTTGACTTCATTTTTAATATGTAATAATTCGGTTTGAAGATCTTGTACTGTTGTACTAGACCTTTTTTCTTTAAATTTATTTAATACATTTTTCATATTAAAAGGCTCAACTGTTTCTTTGTCATGTTGTTGGTTAAGAACTATATTTTTTAATTCTATTAAATATTTTCTTTTAAGATCTTTATCTTCAATATGATCAGTCATATCAAAGAAGATTTCCTTGTTATTATTGGTAATGACATTTACTGAGTGGCTATCACAGGTGCAGCTTGCTCCCGTACATCCACAATGATCAGTTGAGTCACTATTGTCAGAACTATATGCTATATTAAGCTGGTCTTCATCACTGAAACTTTCTTCAGGGGAAGAATTATTATCATATTCATCAAGAATAGAATATAATCTATCTTTTATTTCTGGCTCAAGTTCTAACATATTGATCTTATCCTTCTTTTTATTAGGGACCTTACAATCCTTAGCCCTATGGCCAAATTTTCCACAATTCCAACACTTATCATTATTTCCTTGAAAGCCACCTTTGTTGGCCTCTCGTTTGTGCCTTTTATATCTTTTTCTGTAATGATGGGGTTTTTCAGATTTATTTTTATAGTGCTTGTGTCTTCTTTTAATTTTTTTGGATGCCTCTTTTGAGGGGGCAGACAACTTGATGTATCCAAAATCTTGACAAAAGCTTCCTATTTCTTTTTTGGATATTTTATTATCCTTTTTAAGTTGATTTTTAAGCTTCATATCTATACATAATTCAAGTCCTGTGACATTTATAAAACTTATAAGGTCGCCATAGGTTAATTGGCTATAAGGAATTTTTCCATCAAATCTATCTTTTAATTTTATTCTAACCTTTGAAGCGAATAATATTGGTAAACCACTTATGAATTTTGCTTTCCAATAATCATGACTACAGTCTTCTCTGACCATAACCTTGTCGAGAATACATCCTTATACCATCTAAAATCATCTAACTTTGGGCAAGATAGGTTGGATAGTATTTCTAAACTCCTATCTTGAAAAAGTTGAGGTTCTCCTATAAAATGTTTTGCTATACTATAAATTAAGGTAGCGGTGGCGTCTTCTACGCATAGATTTTCAAAAGTTTGTCCTGTAGATTCAGTCTTAATAACTTGAGTGATGGTTGTAGCATTTGTTACACTATTTCTATTATCTTCAGCGAGATAATTATCCCACCAATATTTTAATGTCCCTGTAAATCCAGATATAATTAGAGTGGCAGCTTGTTTATCCATGCAGTTTTTCATTTTATAGGCCGTAATGGCCATTCCCATTTCATGTAACTTGTTGTATATCTGATGTTCTGCAAGTCCATCAGTATTCCATTCAGCAATTTCATTTCCAGAGTGTGAAGTATGAGATAAAAATTCATTTTCTTCATACTGCATATCCAGGAATGAGGGTTTATTATAATAATTATTTTTGATGAAATATTTAGAGCTTAACTTAGTAATGTCGTTATCAGACTTTTCGGATATTGTTCTTATGACCTTATCATCTTTTAATTTTAATTCATCCTTTAATTTTAATTCATTCTTTAATTTTAATTCAGCCTTTAACTTTTCATTAATCTTTTCCATAAGATCATCTGTGATTTCAAACTTTTCTTGAAATTTGGGGAATTTATCTTTGGAAAATTCTAGTAATTTAAATATTGGATGGGTTTCTAATTTTTTATTATTGTAGGAAGGGCTAGGTTTATCCTTGAAAATTGATTTATTATCAGTCTTAAGGATCTGATTAGAGACTACATATAGTAATTGATTAGTATAATTGTTTTGTTGAATTAATCTATTTATATCTTTATTCTTAGGATCACCTTGGGTGTCTACTATATCAATTTTAAAAGGTGTAGCTGTGACAATTCTACCATCTATTGGTAAACTAATTTCCTCTAGTGGGGGAATTATAGATTCAATCACCTTAGTTTTGGTTTGCCATTTATTAACAATCATGCTCAATGATTCCTTTTGATCATCCAATTTTCCTGTATACTCAAACCATTTAAAGAACTCTATATTGCATCTCATCCTTTTCATATCGGCGCACCATTTTTTTCTAAAGGATAATCTTTCCTTTAGTGAATATTTTTCTACATACCATTGCCTTTTTATGCTATTTTCTGGATCTAACCAGAGTTTATCTAAATATTCAAAGTCTGGTTCAAACTCCTCATCAGATCTAATCATGCATAAATAGTCTCTTACTTCTAGCATCTCACTAGCTGTGGGACTTGTTCTTTTGGTAATTCTAGGTTCATATTCAACCTTAGGAATTGTTCAGAGAAATCTACTCCCTTTAGTTTTTTCTCTACGTCTTCAAGTGTTACCTCCTTTTCTTCTGGCGTTTTTGAAAATGAAGGTCTTGAAAAGGACATTCTTTTACTTGAGGAAGCATGACTAAAGGATTGGGATCTTAGAAATTTTAAATCTATAGATCCATCCGGAAATTGTATTACTTGCTCAATGGTTGAAATTTCTTCCTCAATTTCTGGCTCCGTTATGGAGTCAAAATACCAATTATCCTTTACTAACACATCATCCCATTTTATCATTTTTGGGACGAAAATATTGTTGTGATTGTGATTGGCTTCCATAAGCATGGTAACCCCTTTGTTACTTACTATTTTTGCTTTTCGAGCAAGGGTAGTTTTCATTAGCCTGTAATATACCCTGTATATTATGGCTATTTCTCTTGTATTTTTTTTGCTATTCATGTTTTTTGTTGTAACATTTAATGTTAGGGTATCCATAACATTTTGATCATTAATATCTATAGAAAAATTGGGATAACAGTTAAAATATATCGGGCCATTAGCTAGGTTACTTTGTAATACTGCTAATAATTAATCATCAAAGTTTATTAGCCTATTGTGTCTCAATAAAAGACATATAGGCACGTCTAAGACTAATCGATACAATGGTTTAACCGCGACCTGGACAAGTCCTATGTGGAGAAACTTATTGTTTTTCCTATATCTGTTAATGTCTTCAGCAGCTAATAGTTTAATAGTCTCAATAAATTTATTAATAGCGACCATAGATTCAGAGGTTTTAATATTATAATTTTTAATAAAATTAAAGTGTCCAGTCTTATATACCTTTTCAAAACGTTCCTTTGGGATATTCCAATTTTGTAAAATGCTCTCTATCTTAGCTATTTTAGAAGTTGTGGCAGAAATATTAATACTATTTATTATGTTCTGATTTTCAGAGATATCCATTAAAAATGTGCAGATAGTTTTAACTGAATAATTAATATATTATCTAATTGTCTTCTTTGTATAGACAAATTATGACTAACAAAACATAATTCATTATATAACCTTATTAGATTGTCAAGAATTGACTTTCTAGTTATTTTTCTAGAATAATTATCCAGAGTATCTGAAGGTATTAGTTTTTTTATAATAGTCTAAGTTCTTTAATATTTCTGTTCTTTTCTTTTTATAGTTACTTTGATATTTTAAACATATCAATTTTCTCCTATTGTAGTATTTTATTTGTTCTGTAAATGGATGCGTAAGCATAAATTTTAATATAATACAAAATATTCGGGGAAATGTTAGTACTATCCTGGGGCCAATATCTACTTTAGATGTTACTCCTTAATAGTTATTTCTTTGTGAAGTATTTACTGGTTATCTTATCTAATTTCTTTTATCTTATTCCTTTAGGTCTGGTGACGGGAACACCATCCGGGTCCGGCTCTAGTATCAAAACTTTAGAGCTAATCCAACGGGGGATACAGGCTTGCCAACATCTAGACCATGATTAAACGGTTACCCAAATTAAGGAATAAAACTAAGAAAATAGAGTAAGAGTATCAGCAAAACTAGACGCAAAAATAACCCGTTAAGAGCAACATAATTTCGTCTGGCTCTAGGATAGTATGAAGTTTTAGTTACTCAAACTCATACTCCTTCCGGCCAACATGGCTCTGATACCATTTAACGGATCGTAGAAAATAACTTGGAAGTTAATTACAAAGGTAGGAGGTAAATAAAATAAAATACTGCAAGTAGTAATAAAGTAGAAGAAAAAGATACTTACAAAGAGCTGTTTATTGATAAGAAGGAAAACTAGAGAACATAGAGAGGTTTGGGCAATTTGGAAGTGAGTGTAGTGTTTTCTGAATGCCCCTCTTAATACAAGGTGAAGGTCTTAAATAGACCTCAATATGATGCGTCAACTAATTACTACTTGCTATCTATTTACATGTGTCCACACATGGCAGATTTTATTTTACACGGATCTATTTAAAAGATGTCTTCATCTTCTTGAAACTTGATTTCCTTGAAATTTGATATTTTTCCTGATGTGACCTTGGAATTTGATGAAGATTTGTCTTCATCTGCATGGGAGTCTGTAGAGATTCCATTTTGTCCTGATGTGGCTTGTCTTTTTGCTGCATTGTTTTTTTGGGTGGATTCCTGAGGGGTCCACTGCTTTTGATTGTAGTAGCTTTTCATTTTTCTGAAAGGGTAGTCTGGCCGCCTCCTTTAGTTGAGAAGATAAGGTATGGCTGCCTCCTTTAGTTTAGAAGATAAGCTTGAGCTATCCCTTGCGGATCTAGCATGTCTCCATTGCTTGGTTCACTTGTATGAGAGGATGCAGTATCTAATAATTCCATTATCTATTTTTGTTGGGTATCTTTTTCCAAATTTGACAAGGCCTGCTGGAGCCTTCTTTTTAATTCTTCCTTGGCCCTATCGTAATGAAGAACTTGAAGTTCGATATGAAATCCAGATTACTAAAACTTTGATGGCCCTCGATAAAAAATGTGAAGGTACTGCCAATCATGGCCCTCGATAAAAAATATGAAGGTTTTGGAGTACCTGAGTTACTAAAACCTGCTACACAAATTGGAATTATGTGGAGACAGATGATCCCCTTAAACTCGAAGGTATTATGAGTTCATTTTAACAGACACCGATTCAGTAAAAATTGAGCATAAATTAAAATGTCCAGATAATCCTGACAGTATTCAATACTCGAAGTTCACAATTAAAAGAATTTTAAGTCCGTTTGAATGGTTTGTAGATCATTTGCATACACCCATTCCCCTATCAAGAACCCATAGACCCCAAACATACAACTGGTATGATTATAAGGGAGCCTGGTATAATTTTATGTATCTAAGGCCCAACACTCACTCTTGGTTTGTCAAGTATTCAGAAGAAATGAAAAGAGCGATCATTCCCAGATGGTTTTACGAATGGTGGAACCAATTCGGAGGAAATAAACATGTATTTTCAAAACATTTTCAAACACAGTTTGAAAAATTTCAGGTAGAGCAGAATATTTCTACCCTACCAGAAAATATTAAATTGTGTAAGTTTTTTATTGCAAAAAGAATTTCATATATTATCAGCTGGTCCTTTGATATTCATGAAATTGAAAGGATTAAATATCTGAGTAAGACCATCAAAATCAAAGGCTGGGCACCAACACCCCAGGAAGATAAGGAAACTTCAAGTTCTTCATTATGACAGGATTCCCAACTGTCCAAGGAAGAATTAAAAAGAAGGCTCCAACAGGCCTTGTCAAATTTGGAAAAAGATACCCAACAAAAACAGATAATGGAATTATTAGATACTGCATCCTCTCATACAAGTGAACCAAGCAATGGAGACATGCTAGATCCGCAAGGGATAGCTCAAGCTTATCTTCTCAACTAAAGGAGGCGGCCAGAGCTTATCTTCTCAACTAAAGGAGGCGGCCAGACTATCCTTTCAGAAAAATGAAAAGCTACTGCAATCAAAAGCAGTGGACCTCTCAGGAATCCATCCAAAAAACAATGCAACAAAAAGACAAGCCACATCAGGAGAAAATGGAATCTCTACAGACTCCCACGCAGATGAAGACAAATCTTCATCAAATTCCAAGGTCACATCAGGACAAATATCAAATTTCAAGGAAATCAAGTTTGAAGAAGATGAAGAAGTTAAGCAAAGACTTAACAAGCTAGAAACAGATGCCCTTGCTAATAAACTATTAAATGAACTAGAACCAATGCAAGAATCTGAGTTCTATCGATCCGAACCAGGAGAAACATCTAAAGCAGATAAAGGTGAAGAAGAAGATGAGTCTCTAGAGATCTCTCTAGAAGGTAAATCAGGGGTAAAAACTATTGCAATAGTTAAAGCCCAAAGCTGGCATATAACTGTCACATTGGTTATAAATAAAAATTATACTATTCACAAAATTGCATTATTAGACACAGGTGCAGACCAAAACTGCATTATTGAAGGAATAATCCCTACTAAGTACCTTGAAAAAAGTACAACGCGGTTATTCTCCGTGACAGGTGAAAGACTCAAAATAAATTATAAGCTCCATAAGGCACACATATACAATAATGGAATCTGCTTTATTAATGATTTTGTAATAACTAAAGATATAAATGAAGAAATAATATTAGGCACCCCCTTTATAACCCAAATAAAACCCTATGTCGCTGATTTAGACGGCAACTAATTACAGCCTGCTATCTATTTAAGACATTCACCTTGTATTAAGAGGGGCATTCGGAAAACACTACACTCACTTCCAAATTGCCCAAACCTCTCTATGTTCTCTAGTTTTCCTTCTTATCAATAAACAGCTCTTTGTAAGTATCTTTTTCTTCTACTTTATTACTACATGCAGTATTTTATTTTATTTAGCTCCTACCTTTGTAATTAGCTTCTACTTTCTAAAGTAGATATTGGCCCCAGGATAGTACTAACATTTCCCCGAATATTTTGTATTATATTAAAATTTATGCTTACGCATCCATTTACAGAACAAATAAAATACTACAATAGGAGAAAATGGATATGTTTAAAATATCAAAGTAACTATAAAAAGAAAAGAACAGAAATATTAAAGAACTTAGACTATTGTAAAAAAACTAATACCTTCAGATACTCTGGATAATTATTCTAGAAAAATAACTAGAAAATCTATTCTTGACAATCTAATAAGGTTATATAATGAATTATGTGTTGTTAGTCATAATTTGTCTATACAAAGAAGACAATTAGATAATATATTAATTATTCAGTTAAAACTATCTGCACATTTTTAATGGATATCTCTGAAAATCAGAACATAATAAGTAGTATTAATATTTCTGCCACAACTTCTAAAATAGCTAAGATAGAGAGCATTTTACAAAATTGGAATATCCCAAAGGAACGTTTTGAAAAGGTATATAAGACTGGACACTTTAATTTTATTAAAAATTATAATATTAAAACCTCTGAATCTACGGTCGCTATTAATAAATCTATTAAGACTATTAAGCTATTAGCTGCTGAAGACATTAATAGATATAGGAAAAACTATAAGTTTCTCCACATAGGACTTGTTCAGGTCGCCGTTAAACTATTGTATCGATTAGGCTTTGACGTGCCTATATGTCTTCTATTGAGAGACAATAGGCTGATAAACTTTGATGATTAATTATTAGCAGTATTACAAAGTAACCTAGCTAATGGCCCGGTATATTTTAACTGTTATCCTAATTTTTCTATAGATATTGATGATCAAAATGTTATGGATACCCTAACATTAAATGTTAAAACAAAAAAACATGAATAGCAAAGAAAATACAAGAGAAATAGCCATAATATACAGGGTATATTACAGGCTAATGAAAACTACCCTTGCTCCAAAAGCAAAAATAGTAAGTAACAAAGGGGTTACCATGCTTATGGAAGCCAATCACAATCACAACAATATTTTCGTCCCAAAAATGATAAAATGGGATGATGTGTTAGTAAAGGATAATTGGTATTTTGACTCCATAACGGAGCCAGAAATTGAGGAAGAAAATTCAACCATTGAGCAGGTAATACAATTTCCGGATGGATCTATAGATTTAAAATTTCTAAGATCCCAATCCTTTAGTCATGCTTCCTCAAGTAAAAGAATGTCCTTTTCAAGACCTTCATTTTCAAAAACGCCAGAAAAAAAGGAGGTAACACTTGAAGACGTAGAGAAAACACTAAAGGGAGTAGATTTCTCTGAAACAATTCCTAAGGTTGAATATGAACCTAGAATTACCAAAAGAACAAGTCCCACAGCTAGTGAGATGCTATAAGTAAGAGACTCTTTATGCATGATTAGATCTGATGAGGAGTTCGAACCAGACTTTGAATATTTAGATAAACTCTGGTTAGATCCAGAAAATAGCATAAAAAGGCAATGGTATGTAGAAAAATATTTACTAAAGGAAAGATTATCCTTTAGAAAAAAATGGTGCGCCGATATGAAAAGGATGAGATGCAATATAGAGTTCTTTAAATGGTTTGAGTACACAGGAAAATTGGATGATCAAAAGGAATCATTGGGCATGATTGTTAATAAATGACATACCAAAACTAAGGTGGTTGAATCTATAATTCCCCCACTAGAGGAAATTAGTTTACCAATAGATGGTAGAATTGTCACAGCTACACCTTTTAAAATTGATATAGTAGACACCCAAGGTGATCCTAAGAATAAAGATATAAATAGATTAATTCAACAAAACAATTATACTAATCAATTACTATATGTAGTCTCTAATTAGATCCTTAAGACTGATAATAAATTAATTTTCAAGGATAAACCTAGCCCTTCCTACAATAATAAAAAATTAGAAACCCATCCAATATTTAAATTACCAGAATTTTCCAAAGATAAATTCCCAAAACTTCAAGAAAAGTTTGAAATCACAGATGATCTTATGGAAAAGATTAATCAAAAGTTAAAGGCTGAATTAAAATTAAAGGATGAATTAAAATTAAAAGATGATAAGGTCATAAGAACAATATCCAAAAAGTCTGATAACGACATTAATAAGCTAAGCTCTAAATATTCCATCAAAAAGAATTATTATAATAAACCCTCATTCCCGGATATGCAGTATGAAGAAAATGAATTTTTATCTCATACTTCACACTCTGGAAATGAAATTGCCGAATGGAATGTTGATGGACTTGCAGAACATCAGATATACAACAAGTTACATGAAATGGGAATGGCCATTACGACCTATAAAGTGAAAAACTGCACGGATAAACAAGCTGCCACTCTAATTATATCTGAATTTACAGGGACATTAAATAACAAACGCTACAACCATCACTCAAGTTATTAAGACTGAATCTACAGGCCAAACTTTTGAAAATCTATGCGTAGAAGACGCCACCGCTACCTTAATTTATAGTATAGCAAAACATTTTATAGGAAAACCTCAACTTTTTCAAGATAGGAGTTTAGAAATACTATCCAACCTATCTTGCCCAAAGTTAGATGATTTTAGATGGTATAAGGATGTATTCCTCAACAAGGTTATGGTCAGAGAAGACTGTAGTCATGATTATTGGAAAGAAAAATTCATAAGTGGTTTACCAACATTATTCGCTGAAAAGGTTAGAATAAAATTAAAAGATAGATTTGATGGAAAGATTCTATAAACACGGAGTGCATCGCGTAACACTGCCTCCGTGTCATAGAGGTAATGCGAACCTCCACTGGAAATTGCCATATTTAATTCACCTGAGGCAGAATACCTCCGCGATGGCAGCATGACACGGCTCCATCGAGAGCCCTTATTTTTGTTGCTCTTCCTTGTCCTTTTCCACTCCTTGTTTCCAAGTCCATTCCCGATTCTACCAAAATGTATCTTAGCTTCACAAAATTCCATTTTACCTGCATACAACACTAATCATGTTGGTTAGTATAAATCCACATTTCTACTAAAAATCACATGAGAATGTACACACAACAATTGATAAACAAGACGAAATGAAGCTTTTGAGTATCACTTGGGCATGCAATTCTGCCCAAGATCACTATTCGTGGGGGAGGGGCTGCTGAACTAGATGTTGGGCCTTGACCCCCAACCTTATCCTGTCTTGCAGCGGGACAATATCTGAGCATATGTCTAGGCTTCCTAAATCCAAAACAAGCTCCCGACCCTGCCAAACACTGGCATGTGTGTCCTTGGCCGTACTTGTGACAAACTAGAATGCTGGAATTTGCTGGCCAGCTACTCTGACCCCTCGAGCCTGACGCTCACCTTCTCTGATCATGTTTAGGCCTGGATAGCACACTCAATGCCGAAGATGCTGGGACTAATGACCTCTAGTGAGGTTGTTGTCGGTGCCCATCTCTGGACCTCTACTAAGAGAATTCGTGATCCTCGGTCCTGGCCCTCTTGTCCTTCCTCTCCCTCGAATGTGCTTCCTCCATCTGCTAAGCGTGCAACATAATGCGAGGGAAGTCCATGTCTTGATGGAGCATAGTTGTCCTGCAGTCCTTATCCAAATATCCTGCTATACCATGAACAAATCTGCTCAGCTGGGCCCGCTGGTCGGCCACTAACTCTGGGGCATACTTAGATAGGCAGGTGAACTAAAGGGCATACTCCTGAACAGTCATCCTTCCTTACTTTAAATTCATGAACTTGGCTGCTTTCAACTCCCTCATCTCTCGAGGGAAGAACTGATCTAGGAATGCAACCTGAAACTCCTCCTATGTGATCGGACCTGCTCCTTCGACCCTACTGTCCTTCCGCTGGAGGAACCAAATATACGCAACCCCCTTCAATTGGTAGGAGGACAACTCTGTGCACTCAACACTACTCACCCCCATAACCTGGGTGATCCTGACATTCTCATTAATGAAATCATGTAGGTCCTCATCTACCTTGGACCCCAAAAATTTCGGCGGGTTCATCCTCAAGAAGTACCTGACTCGAGCTTCCGCCACATTTCCATTTTGCAGAGCATGCACAACGGCCTGCTGATTAACCTGAGTGGTCAAGGACTATGCAAGCATCTGAATGGCAGCTCAGAACTCAGCATGAGCGGCTGGCTCCGATGCTTGAGGCTCCTGAAATGGCTGGGCCGGTGATGCTTATGACCATTTCCATCCTCGTGGCCCTCACAACCTCCATTCCTCCTTCCATTCACCCTTTGAGGAGCTATGATTCTGCAATCGCGAATAGAACAAATTAGAAGGATAGAAAGGCTTTTCATTGCACGACGTAGATCATGAAAGAAGGGGACATTTCCTAAAATGTCTAGTAGACTCTTCGTCATAAGTATGGCGCGCTTCACACCAATGAAAAAGACTCTACCTAACACATCTTTCAGACTCCCTAGGAAACATCAAACCTATGGCTCTAATACCAAGTTTGTCATGAACCGAGCATAGACCCGGATTGTAGGAACGGGACAAGGGACCCTGAGAGATCCCAAGTCCACCCATGGTATAAGCGTACAACTAACTCATTTAGTAAACTGAAGAAATCATCAATATAACTCAGCAGAACTCTAATTCAACATAACATTAGAATATGATTTGAAGCTAACATATATATAAGTCTGAAAAGCCTCAAGTTTAGATGAGTTGATGGGATGAAACCCCAAATAACCCAAAAATACGGAAACTGAAATATGACATAAAGATAAAAGTCTAGTCCTTGAAAGATGAGAATTCACCACTCACGCAGGTGCTAACTCTGATAAGCGACTACGAACGGGGCTGAACTTGAAAACCGAATGCTGCATCATGAAATGATGCAGCATAGAAAGTATGCGGTCAGTACGTGGAATGTATCAAGTATGCAAGGTAAGTAAAACTGCTTTAGTAAAGTAAATCATTCAAAAAATTTCATGCATATCAGAATCTTTCAAGTGTAAGTAGAAGGGCTACATGCATTCATTCTTGAGTCGAAATCTTATCATGAGATTACCTGCTTAGCTTTACAACATCATGATTGACTCGAATGACTCAAAGCTGAACATAACATTTATATAAAAAACTGAACATAGAGTCAAAACCCACTTTTAGAACATGCATGCATAAGGTAATCATCATGAGTAGTGAATATGCAAATCTGAATGATATAGATTGTGGGAGACTCGTCACTTTACCGACATACCACGATAGAGCTTATGTGGTCCCTACTATTACACTCAAGTGGGCAGAGTCATCCAAAATCTTGCCAGGACTAAGTACGCTACCATGATATCGATATCAAGCTGAAGGGCTAATCAGGACGGGGATAGCTCACAAGGGAGGTCCCAATAATATAATTGTATCAAGCTACGTTGGCGCGTAGTTCTGGGGCACAGGTTAATCGACCCTTAAACCGCTCGATGCTAGACTCTTCTCCCAAAATCATGCAATGCTCTACATCATCTATAACAAAGCTCAATAAGAAATAATGGATAACTCAACATCGTATGAAATGAAGCTCAACATTGCCGATTGACAAAGCTCATAAAAAAATCATGCATAGACTCGACATCATATGAAAATAAAGCTCAACATTGTCCTTTGACAAAGCTCAATAATGACATACATCTCAATTATAAATTCATGCATATGAGAAGCTTTATTTCGAAACGTACCACAAGCTAGAATTTATGAAAAATTGGGAAACTTCACTTCAAACAATATGGTAAGCTTATGTCGGGAAAGTCATCACTTTAAATCAACATGTGGGCATTGCCCAAAGCTTTATCATGCAAGGATCTACTCATTTCCTTTTGAAAACAACATTATAATCATGGGTAGCTTTAGAAACATGCTTTTCATCATTTAATCTCATCATCATCATACATTCAACATCATTCTCTTCTTTCATGAACTTTTCATCCATGGGCATTTAAATTTCACAATTTAGAAATCACAATATGAATTGAAAATAATTTAAAATATGCCTAAGCTTCACAATTCATCAATATAAATATAATCTAATCCTACCCATGCATAGAGATTGAAGAATTATGCATTGGGGTAAAACCCTATACTTGATCATAGGCAATTCATCATGTTTTGATAGAAATTGGGCATGGGTGTGGAAGAAGACACCCACTCATAGCCTTATATACCTGGGAATGGTGAATTTTAACACCCTCTAATTTCCCAAGCTGAGATTCCAATGGAAACCTTCAGATTTTGCCTTATATCTCCTCTTCGAACCTTAAAACTTGCATGCACGGGAAGAATGACTTAGAATAGGTTTTCCCCTACTTAAAACCCACTAAAATGAGACTTAAACGGTATAGTATAGGTCTTAGGAAATTATGAGAAGGCCCTTACAAATTCACAAAAAATAACATCCAGGTGACCCTAACGGGTGACCAGACGACTCATCAGGACGGACAATGGCTCGTCGAGTCGCTCGTCAAGTACACTGGATAACAGGTCTACTGGTGCTTGTAACGGATGAATTAATGACTCGTCCCCTATGACCACGACTCATGGTCACGTCCGATCAGGTACACTGCTTCAACTTCAATGAAAATCAACTTTGCTTGATCACGACATACCTCACGAGTCGTTGGGATTGACCATGACTCGTGGGGTCCCATATGTTAGGTACACTGGACAATCCTCCTATAAAAACTCCAACTCCACCCCACGATTGACATTACAACTTGTGGTGGCTGACCATGAGTTGTTCCCTCACTCATGGGGACGCCAATCTTTCACTTCCCCCAAGCCTCCCCACGAGCCACCTGACGACTTGTGGTGTCTCCCACGAGCCGTCCCACGACTCATCCTGTGCCTGCAACATCAATTTTATAATTTTTCCATTTCAACTCTCCGGTCAGATCTTTGAGCTTCCGGGGTATATCATACGTTATCTTTAAAAGGAAACAAGAAGCTACCACAAGGAAAGAAATTGCTAGGAAGCAGCGGCTTCGAGATGAACCAGAGTCATAAAAAACAAAGTCGTTATGGCTATGTTACTAACATAGACAACTATGAATGGTATTCATTGACAGGAGTGACTGCTTTCTAGTCATAGTTGGTTCCTCTTGTTGCTAATGTTACTATTTTATTTCATTTAAAAAAAAAACTAATTTTGACTTTATATATATTCTTATCTTTGAAATAATAATATCATTGAAAAGGGTTGGAGGTGAACTATAACATTAACTCCTTCGATGATTCTCCAGTCGTGACGACCTGGGAGAAAGCCAAGGCACGGGAAGCAGCAGAAGCCACTTCTCCACTTCCCCAATTTGAAGAGGGAGGAGAAGGGACCGAGTCCAAGAATGAAGACCATCCTGTAGATGATATAGAGGAAGGAGATAATAATGCTGAGAAATTCGGGGATGATGAATGTGTAGTTGAGGAGTCAGGTGAAAAGGAAAATACAGCTGTGGAGTCTGGTGACAAAGAGAGTTCCATGGAAGAGTCAGGCGACAAGAAGAGGACTCTGACCCTCCCACCACACCAGAGGCCAGGTCCAAAACATGGACAATCCAAGGCTCTTGGGACATTTATTATGCCGGGTTAGCACTTATTAAGAAAGGGAACCTCAGCCGCAGTATTCAGGAGGAGCCCCGAATCTAGACCAACGCCCTAAATGAGGTCCCAGAGATCAAAAGGCTCTTTGAGGCCTACAATATGTGGAAGATTAGTGAGACTCCGAGAAAATATAGCATGTAGATGGTTCGTGAGTTCTATCCATCTATTACTACACCTTGTATACTAGAATCAGTCCGAGAGAGAGCCATCCCGATAGATATATCTAAGAAGACTATTACTCATGTTTTTATAGGTGGTGATTATATAGTTGCAACCCGAACTATGGAGTATGACTACCAGCTAGAGGCATTAAAGGGGGCCAAGAAGTTAATCACCGAGGATAAGTTGATGCACTTTTGGTGGATGGCCAATATTATTGCGGAGGCCGAGGAGGAAGCAGAACGGATCACAAGCAGGAAGCTAATATACAAGGCCTTGATGAACTTTCTGGCTAAGTCGTGGTGGTCAATTGTGCGACATAGGCTAACGCCTATGATGAATAATAATGTCTTGAGCGCGGATCGAGCAGCTTTATAGCCTACATCATGTATGATTACTTGCTAAATATTCCCCGAAGTATTTCCATTGAGATTCAGGAGCGGACGGCCAAGGAGAACACTACTCTCCTATTCCCGAGCTTTATCTATCAGTTGTTCCTGGAGTATAGAGTACGTGTCTTGATGGATATTGATCATATGATTACCAACACCTAGAAGATAGACATAGCATTAGCTCAGGTTTGAGGTCTAATGAGGGGCCAAGATTGATTGAGAGTGCTCCGGGCGGAGGTGAGTAAGTTTATACCTCTGCCTAGGCTGAGCATATCATGGAGTTTCCAGCTACTCAAGCTAGCTATTCTGCCACCAACATACCCACCACTCCTAGGGGCTCTTCAGAGTAACTTCCCTCTGGATATATACTAGTACCTGAGGCTGACATGAGGAGGATGGCTAAGAGGCTGACAATTGCCGAGTGAAAGATTGATATGCTTCTTGAGCAAGTTAAGCCATGGATCAAGAAGGAGTTAGAGGATGCAGCAAGGGTGGGGGGATTGCACATGAGACTGGATAGATTTTAGTTACTTCTCAATGAGTTCAGGTTCGATACTCAGACCTGGGATTGGGATACGACTGAGAGAGAGCTGGCAGCATTGAGAGACTTCGTGGTAGAGTTTTCATCTCAATAGCACCAATATCACCACCACAAGCACTGTTAGTGATTGAGGAGGATGTTGATATGGAGATTCCTCAGTTCTTTGACCTTGAGTCGGCTCCACATGAAAAAGGCAAAAAGAAGCGGGCCGCTAAAGGAATGAAGGATGAGGAAAGAAGGAGGAGAAAGAAGGAAAGAAGGGCCTTGAAGGCCACCATCAGAGATAGCTGACACACCTCTAAGGCACATGAGAGATAGATATAGGAGAGGGAGAAAGGTGTCGTCACCTGTGGTGTGAGGGTAGTGCCCGAGGAGAATGGGAGCACACCTATTGCCCTCGTGCTTATAGCTTCATAGAGCGCACTAGCCATAGCTAGTGTCATTATTACTGAGGCTGGAGTCAGTCTAAGACTCTAGCTGCTGAGGATGCTAGTGTTGCAACTGCAGCCTCCACTGATTAGACCAGAGGAATCTAGGACTCCCCAGATATGTTCCTTATCCCTGTGCTTTACTTTTGAGATGCATTGAGGGAAACCCATGATTTTGTTGATGGGGGTGGGATCTACTTGGGCTTTTTGCTGAACATGACCTGAGGATTTTTCTTGCCGGATGTCTTTTCTCTCGTGTGTTCCTTATGCAGTGGAACTGGCATGTTTAGTTTTTTTGTTATTTTGTTTTGTTGTGTCTTGTTGGATAGCTGGAAGGAAAGTAGGAGGCATAAGAGCAGTCGAATAAAGCATGTTATGAGTAGATTTAGTATGTTTAAAATGATATCCCTCGTAAATGTTTTTTTGTATATATGTACTTGTGCTGTGAGTTGTGATAATTGTTTCTCTTTGTATGGCATCATAGGTATCCCCAAAAAAATAATGCTTAAGTTGTGCATGAACATGGTAGTTGGTAGTTAGCTGTTCAATCAAACGCTTATGTAAGTGAGGCATATACTTAGTTCTGTTGTGTGTTTCAATTTAGAACTTGTCTAGTCATTCATACTGAAGTATAGGATGGGAGATCAGGAAAGGATTATAGGTCATTTTTTGATAATTAGTCCACTTTAGCCTAAGTGACCTACCGAATGAAAGTAAGTATGCCTTGATCCAGATTTTGAGCCTTAAATGAACCTTATTGCTGTTTAGACAATTCACCTTCCCTTCATGATTATGATGAATCTACTCTAGCCTTGGTCCCTCCTTGGAAACAGTGTACCTCATCTCAGGAAAATTGCCTTAGTTGATGGTGGCTAGTATAGGGATGATTAAGAAAATATTGGTGGTGAGATTGTTGAAGCATGATAAGGAAAGGCGGGTGCGATGTGTATAATGAAATATTAAAAAAGAAAATTTAAAATATGGAAAAAAGAAAAGAAGAAAAGAAATGTGTGAAAAGAGGAAAACCACACTCGTAGTTGTAAAAGAAGAGTAATAGAGGGAAAAAGGGAGAGAAGTGAAAAAGAAGTTAAAGTGGAGCCAAAAGTCAGTGTAGTTCCAAGGATGGTTGAGTCACTATGTCCATGTCTACGTTACCCATCACCAACACTACATTACAAGCCTTAGAAAGTCCTATAGTGATTCTAGTTTAATCATCCGAAGACTGAGGTGTAGAAAGTAAAGGCAAGCTTATGGTATTATGCATGCGCAGTTTGGACTTCTTTGTGAGAGTGATTAAGTTCTCACCTAGTCCTAAAAGTATTTCGATGATCTTGTATATGTGTGTGGTACTTCATTGTGGTGAGGACACATGATTGCATTGGCTGATTACTAGCTTACCTAAGTTTGATGAGTTGGTAATTGACCAACTAATTTGGCTTTTAAGCATGAGCTTTTGCTTGGTATTCAACTTAGTTAGGAAGGTTTTATGTCTTTTTTCTCTATGTAGGGATTTGAAGGAAGCAAGGTAATGGAGGATTTGAACTCAAAAAGAGCTGCTAAAGACATGCTTTTAACTGGTGAAATGCAGATCTGAACTTGTGAAATGCCAGTAAAATGCAGCTGCTATTGCCTTGCAACTTCCTTGAATCGGCATTAAGCAGATTGGCACCGACTAAATGCAGGTGAAATGCAGTTGGGCACCAGTGAAACACAATTGGGCACTAGCTAACACAGAACGAAGGGCATTTCACTAATGAAAGGGTAAAAACGTCCAGAAAAGGTCCCAAAGCACCTAGAAACCTCCAAGGGAAATTGTGGAAAGTTATGTACAAGAAATTACAAGATATTTATTACCCTCATTGTACACTACACAAAAAAAGGAATTCAAACTACACACTCAATTCTAGAAAGAAGAAAAACACACCCTAGAATAGTAGTAATAGAATTTGCTTTTCTTTTTCTTATTCTTTAACCCGTTGGGGGAATTTCACCATTATTGTAAGACCTTGTGAAACATGTTTTGGAAGCATTATGGTAAATGTTTAGGGAAATCCTCTTGGTATCTTCTCTCTCTCTCTAAATATGCATAACTATTTTCTAGCTAGGGGTGTGTGCATGGTGGGTTTGTAAACTTGAATGGGTATTGATTGATTGTTTTAGGATTCTAATTGCATGTATAGATCTTTGTTTTCTCCAAGTTTTAATTGTAAAAATTGATGGTTGTAAACATGAATTTTCCTTTACTTTTCTGGTTTTTGCTTGAGAGAGAAAGGTGAGAATTGTGTGAAAAGATAATAGGGAGGATTTGGAGTGTTGGTGTGTCGGATTGTGCTAGAGAGAGTCAAAAACCAACATTTCCACTCCATTCAAGGTTCAAGGATAAAGATAGCTTGATCCTTTCTCAAGTTTTTATGGTTGATAATTTGAATTTGGCCTTGGGGTTTAAGAAAACCCAAGGCATAAACATTCTTGTGGTTGAAAAATGAGAGAAAGTAATTATCCACTCGTATCTATGCTAAATTTGAATTTAAGGAAATGAACTAAATCCCATCCTAGTTGTTAGCCCATCAATAGCACGCCCCTATCCATCTCACTTGTGAGTGCAACATTCTGAATTCTCCCCACTTAGTTCTAAATTAGAATTTAAAATTGTTTTCTCTTTTTCGTCAATTTTTAATTTTTAAATGTTGAACAATGATGTATTCAAGTTTAAATTAGTTTATCACTTTTGAATTATCGACTCAATTCCTTGTGGGATTCAACCCAGGAACTCCTCGGGTATATTTGTTTTGCTAATGACCATTTACACTCTCTCTTTATGCGGAGTGAATTTGGACGTTATAAAAAATGGCACCATTGCCGGGGAGTTGAATTGTTATAACCATTAGTTATTTATTGATTCAAACTTGTTTAGCATTTTGTTTTACGTCTTGTTTTGTTTTTATTTTTTTTATTTGTATTTGCATTATGGCATCATGGAATGAAGGATTTGTTTCTTTCAACCTTTGTCGTGATGACCCATGTCCCTATATATTATGGCGGACCACACCTTTGGTAAGGTTGCAAACATGCCCCTATAAGAGAGACGAGTGCACCTTGTTTCTTGTATGATTGGTATAGATGCACTTTATGTAGTGGTCATGGTAGACATTGGAGTGGATTCCCAAATAAGTTAACTTCTCATTATAATGGCTATGATTGAAGTTGTACTCTTGAGCTTGATAGGAATGAAGACATTGTATGTGAGGGAAGAAGCAATATATATAGGTGCATGGAATCCATGCTCCAATCCTTTTCAGAGTGGGAGTCTAACACAAAAAGGATGTTAACACCTCAATGACCATGGAATCATTGACTCCTCAAGAATAAACTATAGTTCCTTAAAAGAAGAAGCGGAGGAGATATTGAGTAGCATAACAAGAAGAACTGAACAATGGGGCCTAACTCAACTTCACTCGTGGGAGGAACCTCAACATGATGATGAAGAGGAGTCAAGATGAACTTTGAAGAGGTCAAGGTGATTTTCCAACCAACTAAACCAACAATAATGCCAGATGCCATAAGTGAAGAAGTGACACTAGAGCACCAAAGAGACGTCCATCAAGCCAATTGTGAGGACTGCAATGCACTTGAGAAGGAGGATGTCAAGCAAGAAGCATGCTTGGGAATAAAGCGACTTAAACCACCCTCCAATCATTTTTCAATGTTTTTTAGTTGGTTGTCAAATCACCTTGACCTCTTCAAAGTTCATCTTGACTCCTTCTTCATCATCATGTTGAAGTTCTCCCACAAGTCAAGTTGAGTTAGGCCCCATTGTTCAGTTCTTCTTGTTATGCTGCTCAATATCTCCTCCGCTTCTTTTCTTAAGGAACTATATCTTTCTTCTTGAGGAGTTGATGATTCCATGGGCATTGAGGGGTTGACATCCTTTTGCGCGCGTTAGACTCCCACTCCAAAAAGGCTTGGAGCATGGATTCCATGTGCCCACATGTATTGCTTCTTCCTCACATAAAATGGCTTCTTTCCTATCAAGCTCAAGAGCACAACTTTAATCATAGCCATTATATTGAGAAGTAAATTCATTTGGGCATCCACCCCAATGTCTACCATGACCACCACATAAAGTGCATCTATACCCATCATAGGAGAAAGAAGGTGCACTCATCTTCTAGGGGCATATTTGCAATGTTTCCAAAGGTGTGGTCCGCCATATTAGGGACATGGGTCATCATGATAAGGGTTGAAACCAAAAAACCTCCTTTCATTCCATGATGCCATAATTCAAATACAAATAAATGAAAATAAAAAAGCAAGATGTAAAACAAAATGCAAAACAAGTTTGAATCAATAAATAACTAATGGTTATCATAACTCAACTCCCCAACAACGACGCCATTTTTGATAACTTCCAAATTCACTCCTCATAAATAGAGAGTGTAAATGGTCATTGGCAAAACAAATATACCCGACGAGTTTCAAGGCAAATCCCACAAGGAATTGAGCCGATAATCCAAAAGTTATAAACTAATTCACACCAGAATACATCATTGTTTAACATCTATAAAGTAAAAATGGGGGAAAAAGAAAAAAGAATGTTAAATTCTAATTTAGAACTAAGTGGGGGGAATTCAGAATGTTGCACTCACAAGTGAGATAGCAAGGGGTGTGCTATTGATGGGCTAACAACTAGGATGGGATTTACTTCATTGGCTTACATTAAATTTAGCATACATAGAAGTGGATAGATTACATTCTCTCAATTTTCAACCACAATAATGTTTATGCCTTTGGTTTTCTCAAACCGCAAGGCGAAATTCAAATTATCAACCACAAAAACTTGATGAAGGATCTAGCTACCTCTAGCCTTGAACATTGAATGGTGTGAAAATGTGGGTTTTGACTATCTCTATCCCAACCCCACACACCAACCCTCCAATTCCTCCCTAATATCTTCTCACCCAATTCTCACGTTTCTCCCTCAAGCAAAAGCAAGAAAGTAAAGTAAAATTCATGTTTGGAACCATCAATTTTTACAATTAAAACTTGGAGAAAACATAGATATATACTTCCTATTAGAATACAAGAGCAATCAATCAATACCCATTCAAGTTTACAAACCCACCATGCACACACTCCTAGCTAGCAAATTAGCTATGCATATTTAGAGAGAAAGAGAGAGAGAGAGAGAAGATACCAAGAGGATTTCCCTAAATATTCATCATAATGCTTCCAAAATATTATTCACAAGTTCTTACAACAATGTGGAATTATCCCAAAAGGGCTATAGAAAAAGAAGAGGAAAAGCAAATTCTATCACTACTATTCTAGGGTGTGTTTCTCTTCTTTCTAGAATTGAGTGTACTTTCTGAATTCGTTCTTTTATGTGGTGCACAATGAGGGTCAGAAATATCATCTAATTTCTTGTATATAGCTTTTCACAATTTCCCTTGGATGTTTTTAGGTGCTTTGGGACCTTTTTTGGACGTTTTTACCCTCCCATCAGGGAAATGCCCTTTGTTATGCGTTAACTGGTGCCCAACTGTGTTTCCCCAATGCCCAACTGTGTTTTACTAGTGTTTAGATAGTTCCAATCTGCTAAACGCCGGTTCAAGGCTATTGCAAGGGAGTAGCAGTTGCGTTTAATCAATGTTTCACAAGTTCGGATAAGCGTTTCGCCGGTTAAATGCATGTCTTTAGCAGCTCTTTTTGAGTTCAAATCCTCCATTACCTTTGCTTCCTTCAAATGCCTACATAGAGAAGAAAAAGAGAATAAAACCTTCTAAGATAAGTTGAATACCAAGTAAAACTTCATGCTTAATAGCCGAACGAGTTTGTAAATTACCAACTCATCAAATCTCCAAACTTGAACCACTGCTTGTCCTCAAGTAAGGCATTCCTTCACAAGAACACTTTACATAAGATTAGAGAATCATGCGAGTTGCACACAAAACCATCAAGACTTAAGACAACCCAAGAATTATACACCAACTCAAGAAAAAGAAAAAAGAAAAAGACTCGAAATGTGTTGCACAAGCTTCAATACGTGACCACAATCATTAAGCATATCTTGCATGCATTCCTTTCATTCAAGCTAGGGGCATAGTTCATCAAAACAAATTCAAGGAGCATCTCAATTCATTGATAATTCACATCCAAAGCTTGACTTAAAGTTCTCCATACACTTGTATCATTCATACCTCTCAGTTGGAAACCATTTTAAGCACGTACCCCAAGGAAGTGATGCCACTCACAACAAAGAGAGAATTCCAAATATTTTTAAGAATTTCACACTAGGGATTATACGATAAGGCAAATATGCTCACTCTCTCAAAGAAAGTCAAGTTATACAAATTCACCCATAGGCTTCCCCTTCATGTAACTGGCTACTAATGTAGAGTTGCTACACTCAAAATCTCTATGGACTTAGTGGATATCATGAAGGCTAGGGGTAAGGGTAGGAAAAATGTTTATCTCTAGTGACTAGAACCTCCCTAATTTATTTTTGTGAGCACTTTTAACATCCCATCACTATATTGATATCACTACATCTTATCTCTCCTTGTTCATCATCTTGATCTTTTGTTTAGCAAGAGACACCCTTATAAAAGGTAGTACCTTTTAACTATTTTTTCTGTTTTGAAGATTCTAGGTTTCTCAACCAATCATTTCATTCATTTCATCAAAATTTGGTGCTATCTCACATTTAAGCTCTCATATTTCCCCCTTCTCTTGCAAACTCCCAAACTTAGTCTTTTGCAGTATTTCAATTTATTTCCTTATCTCTCCCCATTTCTTGGGCTTTAAACCCTATTTTTTTATTTTTCATCACTAGCAACTAGGAGGATGGGTGCCAAAGAAGAGGATTAAAAAGGGTCATTAGGCTTGTAATGTGGCTTCCAAGAAAGGGTCCAAGGCTCAAACGTTGGCTATCAAAGAACGATATTCAAGGAGGTTATTTTTGATGAAGTGACTTACCAAAAGAAAGCCTAAGATCATGTTCTAAGTGAAACCCCATATATATTTCACCTTGAATCACATTTTGGGGAAGTTCCAGAAAATCATGCATACACAAGAATTAAGTCTAAGGACTCACCACACAAGGCATCATAATCCAATGAGTTCACACACTTTCTAAATCACATTAAAAGTATGACGTTAGACAAGCTAGTTTATGAATCAAAAAGCCAATCAAGGAATGTATAACCTATGACAAGAGGGTGCTCATTTTCAAATTTGAGTGCCCCACCCCCTATTTGTTTTTGAAAACTCATGCACAATGCCAAGTAAGAAATTTGGTGGTACCTCTTCAAACAAGTGAACAAAAGACTCAAAAAAGACTCTATACTTGACAATTTTCTTTAAGAAAGTCGCCTCTCAATCTATCATTGGGAAATTCCACCCGGTTCGATTATAAAAGAAAAAAAGAAAATCTCTCCTTGGGAAAGAACTGTGGTGTAAAGAAAACCCTTAGAGTTTATTCATTGACTACTATCTACAAAGCCCTTTCTAACTAGCAAGTAATGATGATTTTCCATAAGAATGATGTCACCCAATCTATCATAGGGCCATTTTGTGCATTAATAAAAAGTGGGTTACTCAGACTGCACCCCCCAACAATACAACAAAAAAACAACAAAGATAAGGCATTGTCTTTGATGCATAAAGTTTGAACAAAATAAGGGAGGAATGGGTGAAAGAACTCACTTGGATTTCCTCCGAAGAAGTGTCATAGTTAACATTGTGGCTCGACGGCCTGAACTTTCACCACTTTTCTTTCCACTTTGAGATTTTTAAATGCACCACTAATTTTTTATACATTCTTCTACTCCTCTTGAGGGGTGGTGGTGTAAAAATAAAGGCTCCAAGCAATAGATATCACATCTTGCATTTCTTGGGCCTTTAAATAGGAATGTGCTTTGGTCTTGTTTGCATGACATACTATAAGATGAAGCCACTTTTATCTTCCTCTTCAACTTTCTCCATAAACTTGGTTGCCTCTATTTCTATATCATCAACCATGTTCAATCAACTATAATGCAAGATGCCATAAGTGAAGAAGTGACACTAAGCCCTAAAGAGAAGTCCATCAAACCAATTGTGAGGACTCTAGTGCATTTGAGAAGGAGGACATCAAGAAAGAAGCATGCTTGAGAATGGAGCAACTTAAACAACCCTCCAATCATTTTTCAACATTGAACTTGGTTGACGATATAGAAATGGAGGCAACCAAATCTATGGAGAAAGTTGAAGCGGGAGATAAAAGTGGCTTCATCATTAAGTATGTCATGCCAACAAGACCAAAGAACATTCCTCCTTTAAGGCCCAAGAAATGCAGGATGCGACATCTATTGCTTGGTGCCTTTACTTTTATTCCACCACCCCTCAAGATGAGTAGAAGAATGGATAAGAAATTAGGGGTGCAATTCAAAAGCTCAAAGTGGAAAGAAAAGTGGTGAAAGTTCAAGTCGTCGAGACGCAACGTTAACTAAGGTGCTTCTTGGTAGGCAACCCAAGTGATTTTACATTTATTTTCCCTTTGTTTCCTTTTACTTTACGTTTGTGCTGTTTTTCATTGTGTAGGGTGAAATTGGTGTGGAATGTGACAAAAAGTGGAAGAATAAAAATTGAGAAACCGACACTAGATATACAAAATGCAAGTTCTAATGGTTGATACATAGGTCAAGTGCAGATGCTATCTAGAATACCTGAAAGAAAAATTACTCAACATTGGCATATCTGAGCTAGACCTGCGGAACGTAGGTCCAAAGGAATGTAACGCCAGTCAAATGCCGGTTATGTGCAGAATACCTAGAAGTAAAAGGTTTCGAAGAAGTTTTTTTGTGCTACCGTGGCGAAATATAGACGGCAACCGACAAAATGCAGGCGTCAACTAGTGAAACACAGGTGGCAACCTGCGAAATGCAGGTCCAGATACATTGCACACAGTTCCAAAGCAGATGCCTCTATCATACCAGGGAGTTCTTTCACCCATTCCTCCCTTATTGTTTTCAAACTTTATGCATCAAATACAATGTCTTATCTTTTTTTATTTGTTTTGTTGTTTTGCTGTCTTGTTGTGGGGTGCAGTCTGAGTAACTCACTTGTTAGTGATGCAAGATATGGCTCTATAATAAATTGGGTGACATCATTCTTAAGGGAAAATCTTCATTTCATGCTAGTTAGCATCGCCTTTGTAGATAGTAGTCAATGAAGAAACTCTGAGGGTTTTCTTTATACCACAGTTCTTTCCCAAGGAGCGATTTTCTTTTCTTTTCATTTATTGTCGAACCGGGTGGCATTTCCCAATGATAGATTGAGACGCAAATTTCTTAAGGAAAAATGTCAAGTCTAAAGTCTTTTTGGAGTTTTTCTGCACTTGATTGAAGAGGTACCACCAAAATTTCTTTCTTGGCATTTTACATGAGTTTTGAGAAGAAAAGGTGGCCACTTAAATTTGAAAATGAGCACCCTCTTGTCATGGGTTATTCATTTCTTGCTTGGCTTTTTGATTCGTAAACTAGCTTGTCTAAAGTAGTACTTTTAATGTGATTTAGAAAGTGTGTGAACTCCTTGGATTATGATGCCTTGTGTGCTAAGTCTTCTAAATTAATTCTTGTGTATGCATGATTGTCTGGAACTTTCCCTAAATGTGATTCACGGTGAAATATTAGATAGGTCTGCATTTAGAACATGATCTTAGGATTTATTTTGATATTCACTTTGCAAAAAATGACCTCCTTGAACATCGATCATTGATAGCCAACATTTGAGACTTGGACCCTTTCTTAGAAGCCACATTACATTCCAAATGACCCTTTCTAATCCTCTTCTTGGGCACCATTCCTTCCTAGTTTCTAGTGATGAAAGAATAAAAAATGGGGCTTAAAGCCCAAGAAATAGGAGAGATAAGGAAATGAGTTGAGATGCCGCAAAAGACTAAGTTTGGGGGTTTGCAAGAGAAGGAAGAAATATGATAGCTTGAATGTGAGATAACAACAAATTGTGATGAAATGAATGATATGATTGGTTGAGAAACCTCAAATCATCAAAAGAGAAAGAATAGTTAAAAGGTGCTACCTCTTATGTAGATGAGGCTAAATGTGAAATCCATAGGTGTTATAAGGGTGGCTCTTGCTAAACAAACGATTAAGATGATGAACAAGGAGAGATAACATGGAGTGTCACGACCCAAACATAGGCCCAGATCGAGGCATGGGACAAGGAACCCCGAGAAACTCCAAGTCGACCCATGGCATGAACATACATCCAACTCAATCGAATAAGTAGAAGACTTAACGTAATAACATATCGGATGCTTAGCACAACCCAACATCAAAAGCAAAATACACAAGGTACAAGACGAGCTGATTACTACATACTGTCTGAAAGCCTCTACATAATGGATGGGTAGATGGGACAACACTCCAAACTAATCCAACAAGTCTGAAAACTGAAAGAACATCAACATCTGAAATCAAATCGTCCTTAGGAGATGAGGACTCACCACTAAGCTTGATTGCTAACTATGGAACTGGCTAATGATGGGGCTAAGTCTGAAGATCGGAGCCTGTATCATGAAATGATACAGCATAGAGTATGCGGTCAGTACGTGGAATGTACCGAGTAAGCAAGGTAAGTGAAACGACTTAGATAAGTAAATCATTTAAAACATGCATAATATAAAACATAAACAAAATAAGAATTTGAGAATAAGGCTGACATGGTATTTTTTGATATCATGATATGAACATAACATAACATCATAACTAAATCGATTGACCCAAAGCTGAAAGCTAAAAATCATCTTTAAAACAGAACATTGGGTCAAACCTGTTTTAGGACGTTTATATGTATATATATCATGAGTGATAAACATGCATAACTAAAATTATGAGGAACAATTGGAGATGCTTCATATAACCAGCATACCATGATAGATCTTACGTGGTCCCAAGTATCACACTCAAGTGGGTAGAGCCGTCCAAAGCCTTACCAAGGCTAAGAATGATACCATGACATCGATATCAAGCTCAGAGCCCAATCGGGGCACGGGATAGCTCACAAGGGAGGTCCCAAAGTATATATGTATATAAGTAATAACCTATGTTGGCGCGTCGTTCAGGGTGATCGACCCTTAGCCTACTCGATGCTAGACACTACTCCCAAAAATATGCATATGCTCTCCATCGTTTTTCAAGAAGCTGACCATTGTCTATTGATGAAGCTCAATAATCAAATACATATCAAATCTAAAATCATATATGAGGAGCTCTTGCTCAAACCATGCCACAAGCTGAATATAATTGGGAGTCTTCACTCCAAAACCATGTCGTAAGCTTAATTCGTTAAACCATAGGTCATACATGGTCATATAGGCATTGCCCGATAATTTAACATGCTTGAAAAATACTCAATTCACTTGGAAACATGATCATAAACATGGGTAACTTGAAAATATGCTTTTCATCACAAATATCTCATCATACTTGAACATTCATCATAAATCTAAACTTCCATGAACTTCTCATAAATGGGCATTTTAATTTTAAAAGCATGAAACATGATTTTAATTGAAAACAATGTAAAACTTGCCCATGGTTCATAATTCAATAGTAAAAATATATTTAGAACATACACATGTAGGAAATTAGGAATTTCATGCATTGGGTTAAAACCCAATCGAATCAACATATGAATTTTCATGATTTAGTGAGGATTGGGCATGGATGTGAACGAATTCACCCATTCATAACCCTACATACCTGGGGAAAGAACTGATTTTACCACTCCTTGATTGCCCAATGAAATATTGAAGAAAAGCTTAAAGGAAAATGAGCTTGATCACCACTCTAACTCTCTACCTTTGCATGCATGAGTAAGAATGGCCTAAAATGAACTTACCCCTCTTAAAACTCATCATTCATAGCTTAAAACGATGTATTTTAGGCCTTAGGATCACAGAAATTATGAAAAACCCTTACTAAATTTGTAAAAAATAATTGACTACCAGTCCCCACGAGGGACTGGATGAATCGTTACCCAAGACCACGACTCGTGGCATCTGTCATCGTGTGCACTGTCCAAAATATCAAATAATTAGAATTTGGCTGACCACGACTCATCCCACCAATTGTGGTGTCTGATCACGACTCATGGTGACCAACCGTAGGGTGCACTACCAACTGTTTCTTCACCTTCCCATAGCCCTCGACCACGACTGACTGAACGAGTCATGGGGACTGACCACGACTCATGGTCAGGTACATGGGGACTTCAAAATTCAAAACTTCCACTCGAGCTCTGTATCTCATCACGAATCTCTTCATGAATTGTGGTCTACCTCACGGGTCACAGAATGACTCATTTTGTGACCTGGTGCTAGATTCCACTTTTTTCCGTTTCAACTTCCAAATCTGATCTTTGGGCTTTTGGGGTATAACATGGAGTGATCTCAATAGGTGATGGGATGTAATACCCCATAGGTGGCTAAGATAAGACCCGGGAGTTAAATCTATAATATGCTGAAACCGGGGAAAATTATTGCAGAACTAGAGGTTCCACGACTCGTGGGATCAACCTACGACCCGTTGGAATGAGTTGAGAAAGGTGTCTGGTTGTGGGTCAGGGGAGACTACGATCGATCCAACGACTCATTGTAGGTCACGAAGAATCGTCGTATGGAATCGTGGTGTGAGATGGACTTGAGGTTCAGGGATGCCACGGGCCACCCAACGACCCCTTGTGAGGTACCAGGGATCGTGGTGAGCAGCCATTGTTAGCTTAGTGAGGTGGTCAGTGTAGGTGATGGAATGAGACCACAACTCGTGGGTTCTAGTCAAGAATCTTGGTAAGGCTCATTATTATAGAGAGTTTCTAGGTTGATGAAGGAAACAACAGGTGATTGGACAATCCGTTGTAGGATTGAACGACCCATTGTTTAGGTCATTGTGTGAGCCAAGGTCTAACCTGGACAGTGCAAAGCACGAGTAGACACCATGGGTCGTGGTATCCTCCAACGACCCATAGGATCGTCCATTGTTTGTTCCAGTAAGCAATTTTTCTGCGTAATCAGTAAGGGTATTTCCATCATTCCTTCATTCTAAGGCCCTATACTACATCTTTTAAGGCTCGTTTTGGAGGATTTTAGTAGGGGAAAACCTATTCTAAGTGTATTCCTTCCATGCATGCAAGTTTATAAAATTTAGGAGGTGATCAAGAGCTTTTCTAAAGGGTTTTGTTCTAATGAGTCATTGTACCTGCCGACACCAGAATCCAATTTGGCTTAGGAACGGATTTATTTTATGTATAAATATTTTGCTTAGGTTTCTTTTACATGTTACGAATTTTACCATACATTTAAGGTTGTTTTTTGACATTGAAGTTGAAGAAACAATTTTTCTAATTTTGTGTGGGTTTTGAAGAATTAAACAACCTTTTATTATTGATTTTGGGTTATTGTTTATTAGTTCAAGAAGTGTGATTTCTTTTACAAGTTCTTGTAAGTTTGTAATTATGATTTCTACTACGATTGTTAATTATAATTCTTCAAGCATGAGTAGCTAAATACCATAACTAGGATTGAGGGAACCATGATGAATTAACAAACATAGGCTAAATACTTAGTGATTCTTGAATGGGGTTTGTGAATGTATTGTTCTTACCTTCGTTTTGATTGCTTCTTAACGGTCGCAAACGTTAGAAATCACCTTATTCTTACTCACATGACCAAGGGGGTAATGAATGGGAAAAGGGATTAACAATGGAGATTTGAGGCTATCAACCCTCAACTAATAACTTGACCTTGTCTGGGAATAGCTAATCCAATAACTAAGGTAAGGGTATGTCAAGTGTACACCCGCATACAAATCAAGTTGCGTGGTGATAATCATCTAATTAGGAGATAAACAATTTAGGTAAATTTAACTTACTGATATTGCATGCTAAACACCAGTAGATCACTAGTATAATAAGCCTTTGTTGTTATGAAATCATGGGGAACACAATCCTAGTCAACTCACTCATTGAACACAATCAGTTTTAACCGAGAATCTACTCACCGCTACATACTACTTTTAAATTATTTCTTGTAACAAACCTCCCCCATATGAATAACTAGACTAATAGTAATAGTAAACGTATTAACTGAGGTTCTCACTATATTCCTCATGGGATTCGATCCACACCTTTGTTTGGTTCTATATTTGAACATCAACCGCTTTATATCTCATCAAGAGTGTAATATGCGCGACATTAGGGCCTCAAACATAGAATTATTAGCCAAAACTAGATGGTATATACAACTCTTGGAGATCATCTTCCTGGCCTTACGATAGGAGTCAAAGCGACCTACAGGCACTGTAGAACTACCTTCCCACTCTAGGACCAGTTCACCCGAAAATTGAAACTCTACTATTTGGGTTCAACAAATGACTAAAGCATATAAACCATATAGCCAATCCATGATGAGGTGACTTTGTGAAGAACTCAATGAGGCAATTTCTGAATACGCTCTATGCTAAGACTGACTAACTTACCAAAAGGAGTATATACTGAGAAGGGTTTTGAGAGGATTTCATTCTGACACCAAAACTGACAGAAATATAGGGATTCACAAAGGATAATATGGTCCTTGGATCTATCAATACATAAAAAGAAAGATGAAAAACTCATAACATACTCATGACCACATCTAGTGAACTCTCATGGTCCTGGTGTGAAGAAAGCGTAGAGAAACGGTTCTGGCTCTGTCCATCGCCTACACTAAATGATGTGCTCTACTAGGTTGGGTGAGCTACTGGAGCTGCTAAAGAGGTGACTAGGGCACGACCTCTACCATCACCCTATCTAGCTAAAGGACAATCCTTGAGACTTGTCTGGGCTTCCCACACCCGAAGAAAGCCTCTGAACAAACTAAGAACTCTCTATGGTGGTTCCTACAACACCTTTTACAAGCTGCGAATGTGTGTCATCCTGACATGCTCCCACGAGTCTTAGAGCCTGATGCTCTACCCCTATGATCACCTCTGGACCTGGATGGGACATTAGCTGATGGTGGAGCTGGAGCTGATGAACTCAGATGGGACTTTGAGCGATGCCTACGTCCCATTCTCTATTGTAAGAACTTGAAGTTCCCTATCCTAGCCCTCTTGGTCTCCCTGTCCATATCTTTCAACTTCTCCTCCTCTATTTTAGGCTTAGATCATAAGTTGAGAGATATCCATGTCGCTTATAAGCATAGCAGTCATGTGGTTCTTGACCAGCGAATCTAAAACTCCTAATACAAACTTGCTCATGCAAGCCCTTTGCCCGAAAACCATTTCTGGAGCATAGTTAGACAGCTAGGTGAACTTTGATGCACACTCCTGAACCATCATGTTATTCTGCTTCAGGTTGACGAAATTTGCTGCCTTTGTTTCCCCCATCACCTGAGGAAAGAACCTATCCCGAAAAGTTGTAACAAACTCATCCTAATCAACAGGAACTATGTCTGCCTTACGACCTTCCTTCAACTACCTGTACCATATATGAGCTAGCCCCTTTAGTTGGTAGGAGGATAAATCTGCGTTCTCCTCTCCTGAAAACCCCATAATATGAGTAATCTTCTGGATCCCTTCAATGAACTCCTACTCATTCAAAGGGTCGATTGGAGCTGGTAGGGCTGGCTAATTCCTGTTTCCATTACCATTTCTTCTTTTGTTGGCTCTTTGAGGAGGCATTTCCTATAAATGCATATAGCACTTGTTAGAGGAATAGAAAGATTTGAACTTTGTTGCACAATATAGAATATGAAAAAAGGAAAATTTCCTAAAGTGCCTCGTAGCCTTTTCTTCATAACGGTGGCAAACTCCACGCTCATGAAAAATACTCCATTTAATGTGGCTTTTAGACACCCTAGGACACACCTAAACCTGATTCTCTGATACAAATTTTGTCACCACCTGAGCATAGATCTCGAATGCGACAAGGGACAGAACCATGGATGGCTCCAAGCTACCCCATAACACATGCATAACATCAGCATAAGCATATACCAAGTGGAAATCAATCATGATACATATCATAAGTGGAAGTCTAAGATATTACAAATAGTATAAAAGGAGACAACAAGTCAAACTGCTTAATATCCATACATCAAGTCTGAAAGCCTCTACTTGTAAGATGAGTTGAAGGGAAAAAATCTCCCAACTAGCTTTACTAAGTTAAAAAATTGAAATGACTGAAAAAGAAACATAAACCAATTGCCATCCTCAAACTATGAGGACTCACCAAAAGTTAATACTGGAGTTGGATAGAAGTAAATCTAGCCACGAGGTTGAGACTGAACACCCAGACCTATATCATGATATGATATAACATAAAAGTATGTGATCAGTACATTGAATGTACTGAGTATGTAGGATAAGTCAAAACATGAGAGTAAGGAAAATATTCTTAAAATTATGATCGTGAGATATTCTTAAAACTTGAGCTGTTTATCATACACTAAAGTATAACCACCCAAAGTTTTAAAACTAAAATCATAAAGCTTAACATGTTTGATTATAAGTAAAACTTTTAAACTGATCAATGGATAAAAATACATTACAAAACATGAGATCATAAGTCCTAAACATGAACAAACATGAAACATGAGGAACAGTGGGAAATTCTCATAACCGACATCATAATGAATGAGTACATGATGTCGAACTATCTCGCTCAAATTAGCAGAGCCTATCAAGGCCTTGCCAGGAAAAAGAATAATGAAGGAATGATATGTGTTATACCCCAGAAGCCCAAAGATCAGACTCGTGAGTTTAAATGGAGAAATACTTAAATTTTGGCATCAGGCACAGAATTGAAGAGCAGCCACGAGTCATGATGTGACTCGTTATGTGGCCCAAAAGATGAATTTGATGCTTGGGAAATGAGATCTCCATGGGCGTGACCACTCGTTAGGTAAGCCTTGGGAAGTGATGAGTGAGAAAAGAGAAGGAAGAGGGCAGTGTACTTAACGGAAGGACCCCACGAGTCATGGTCAGTCACTATGATTCGTGGTGAGGGTCGTGAGCAGCATGGTGAAGTAAAATAAAAATCCTTGAAAGTGTACATGACGGGTGGTGACCACGAGTCATGGTCACTCGCGATGAATCGTGAAGTCTCCCTTTACAAGTCCAGAAGACTTGAGAAGCAGTGTACTTCATGGATCATGCCACGAGTCGTGGCCAGATGGGACTAGTCGTTAAGTCCCTCGTTAGGACCAGCTAGCAGTTATTTTCTGCAAATTTAGTAAGGGCTTTTCCATAATTTTTAAGTTCCTAAGGCCTAAACTACGTCATTTTGAGTTATGAATGATGACTTTTAAAGGGGTTAAGTTCATTTTAGGCCATAGTTATTCATGCATGCAAGGTAGAAGTTGAGAGAGGGTGATCAAGCTTAGTCTTCTTCAATTTCTCTTCAATTTCTTCTTAGGCTATCAAAGAAATGTAAGAATCAGCTATCAATAGGTATGTAGGGTTATGAATGGGTGATTCCTATCACACCCATGCCCAATCCCTCTCTAAATCATTAATTTCCTATGTCTAATCTATGGGGTTTTAACCCAATGCATGAAATTCCTAATTCTCTACATGGGTATGATTTAATTATATTTCTACTACTGAATTATGAAGCATGGGCAAGATTTATATTGTTTTCAATCAAAAATCATGTTCCTAGTTTTATGAATTTAAAAGCCCATTGATTAAAAGTTCATGAAAGATGAGATTTGTGATGAATGTATGATGATGATGAGATATTATGATGAAAAACATGTTTTAAATATACCATGTTTATAATCATTTTTTCGATGTGAATTGAGTATTTCCAAGCATGATAAAGTATTGGGTAATGCCCTCAAACAAGTATGAATTATGATTTGCCGAATTAAGCGTACCACATGGTTTGGAGCGAAGACTCCCAATTATCTTTCATCTTGTGGTATGGTTTGAGTTAAAGCTTCTCATATGCATGATTTCATATTTGAGATGTATTTGATTATTGAGCTTCGTCAATAGACAATGTTGAGCTTCGTTCCAAAAATAATGTACAACATATGCATGTGTTTAGGAGTAGTGTCTAGCACTAAGTACGCTAAGGGTCGATCACCCTATGCGTCAGAACTACGCGCCAATGTAGGTTTATACATATTATACATATATTACTTTGGGACCTTCCTTGTGAGCTATCCCCCACCCTATTTTCCCAAGAGCTTGATATCGATATCATGGTATCGTCCCTAGCCCTGGAAAGGCTTTGGACGGCTCTACGCACTTGAGTGTGATAGTTAGGACCATGTAAGCTCTATCATGGTATGTCAGTTAAAAGACGATTCTCCCTTTGTTCCTCATGATTTCAGTTATGCATGTTCATTATTCTTGAGATTTATACATTGATACATGTTCTAAAGCAGATTTGACTTAATGTTCAATTTCACTTATAAATATCAGATTTCAACTTTGAGTCTATCAATTCAATTATGATGTATGTTATGTTATGATGAGATCATGATTTCAGAAATAATGCATGCAAGCCCTACTCTCAGATTCTTATTATTTATGTTTTAAAATATGCATGTCTTTAAATGATTTTTATTTACTTTAACGGTTTTACTTACCTTACATACTCGGTACATTCCACGTACTAACCGCATACTCAGTGTTGTATCGTTTCATGATTCAGGACCCAACTCCCAGGCTCAGCCCCGTTCGTAGTCAGTATTCAGAGTTAGCATCTTATATTGTTGGTGAGTCCACATCTCTCGAGGACTTGACTTATTCCAACTTTCTCTATGTATTTTCAGTTTAAGTTTTGGTTGAGTTAGTTAGGGTCTTTTCCCATCAACTCATCATGTTTAGAGGCTTTTCAGACATATGGATGTATTTAGCTTCAAATTTTCTATTCTAATGTTATGTTTAATCTAGATTTCTGCTATGATTGTTGTATCTATTCTTAAGTTTTATTGATCGTGTTAGATGTATGCTTATTCCATGGGTCAACTTGGGGTCACTTGAGGCTCCTTGTCCCATGTTCTGATCCGGGCCGTCTGGGTCATGAAAAACTTGTATCAAAAAATAGATTTGAAGTGTCCTACGGTGTCTGAAAGCCACGTTAAGTAGAGTCTTTTTCATGGGTGTAAAGTGTGCCACACTTATGACGAAGAGGCTATGAGACGTTTAGGAAATGTTCCTTTCTTTAATGATCTATGTCGTGCGATGGAATGTCTCCCTATCTTTTAATTCATGTTATTCGCGATTGCAGAATCATGGCTCCCTGAGGAGTAAATGGTAGAAGGAATGGGAATGGAGAAGGGCATGAGGATGGAAATGGAAACGGGCACCAGTAGGTCCCACCAGTTCAGGAGCACCAGGCACCGGAGCCGGTTACCCATGTTGTTTCGGGCAGCTATTCAAATGCTCGCGCAGGCCTTAACCACTCAGGTCAATCAGCAGACAGTTGCGCATGTTCCATAAAATGGCAATGGAGCGGCGGCTCGAGTTAGATACTTCTTAAGAATGAACCCGCCAGAGTTCCTTGGGTCAAAAGTAAATGAAGACCCGCATGAGTTCCTAGATGAGATTGTGAATATCACCCAAGTCATAGGGGTGAATTGAGTTGAGTGCGCGGAGTTGACCTCGTACCAGTTGAAAAGGGTCGCACAGATCTAGTTTCACCAATGGAAAGGTAGCAGGGTCGTCGAAGCGGGCCCTGTCACTTGGGAACTGTTCCATGTTGCATTCTTGGATCGGTTCTTCCCTCGTGAGATGAGGGAGCTGAAGGTAGCTGAGTTCGTAAATCTGAAGCAAGAGAGGATGACGGTGCAAGAGTAAGCCCTTGAGTTCACTCGCCTATCCAAGTACGCTCCAGAGTTAGTGGCTGATCAGAGGGCGCAAGTGAGTAGGTTCGTGCATGGAGTAGCGGGATATTTGGAGAAGGATTGTAGGACCGCTATGCTCCACCAAGACATGGACTTTCCGCGGATGCTTTTGTATGCCCAGCAGATGGAGGCAGCGCATACGAGGGAGAGGGAGGCTAAGAGGGCCAAGACTGATAGTCACAGATTCTCGCAACCGAGGTCAGGTGGTGGGCACCAACAGCAAACCCACTAGAGATCATCAGCCCCAACATCTTCAACATTAAGTTTTCCATCCAGACTGAGGGGTGTGCATCAGTCTCTAGGGGTCAGAGCAGTAGACCCGCAGATTCTAGCATCCCAGCTTATCGCAGATGTGGTCGGGGGCACATGGGCCAGTGCTTGGCAGGTTCAGGTGGTTGTTTCGGGTATGGGAAGCCCAGACACATGCTTAGAGATTTCCCAGCAGCGAGAGAGGATCATGATGGGGGCCGAGGCCCAGTTTCTAGTTCAACAGCCCCTCCCGTACGCTCAGCACAACAGGGAGCATCTACAAGCACAGGTGGTCACTAGTATGTTACGAGTTTTCCATCTTGATGTTTATGCTTTGTTAGATCCGGGGGCTACCTTGGTTTTGTGACACCTTATGTGGACAGTAGCTTCAGATTCAATCCCGAAGTCTTATCAGAACCCTTCTCAGTTTCTACTCCATTAGGTGACTCAGTTGTAGCTAAACGGGTGTATAGAGGTTGCCTGGTCTCAGTCCTTCAGAAGGTTACCTCAACAGAGTTGATAGAGTTATCCATGACCAATTTTGATGCTATCCTTGGGATGGATTGGCTATTTGCATTTTATGCTTTAGTTAATTGTAGAACCCGGCAGTAGAGTTAAGATTTCCGAATGAGCCAATCTTAGAGTGGAAGGGTAATTCAACTATGCCTGTAGGTCATTTTGATTTCCTACCTTAAGGCCAGAAAGATGATTTCTAAAGGTTGTAAGTACCATCTATTAAAGGTTAAGGATGTTGAGTCCAAGACCACAATTATCCAGTCAGCCCTAGTAGTATGTAAGTATCCAGAAGTCTTCCCAAATGATTTAGCGGGAATCCCTCCCGAAAGGGAGATTGATTTTGGTATTGACCTTCTTCCCGACACACAGCCTATATCTATTGCCCCATATAGAATGGCTCCAGCCAAGCTAAAAGAGTTGAAGGACCTGTTAGATAAGGGTTTCATTAGACCGAGCAAGTCTCCATGGGGTGCACCAATTCTTTTTCTGAAAAAAAGATGGTTCTCTTCGCATGTGTATTGATTATTGGAAATTAAACAAAGTCACCGTCAAGAACAGGTATCCTTTACCCAAGATTGATGATTTGTTCGAAAAGCTTTAGGGTGCCAAGTGTTTCTCAAAGATAGATCTCAGATCCGGGTATCATCAGCTCAGAGTTTAGGAGAGTGACATCTCGAAGCCAGCCTTCAAGAAGCGGTATGGTCATTATGAATTTGTAGTTATGTCTTTTGGACAAATGAACGCTCCTGAAGCTTTTATGGACTTTATGAATAGGGTGTTCAAGCCATATTCTAATATGTTTGTGATTGTGTTTATTGATGACATCCTAATATACCCTCGGAGCAAAGAGGAACATGCCGCTCATTTGAGAATAGTGCTTCAGACTCTCAAGGATCGTCAATTATATGCTAGATTCAGCAAGTGCAAGTTTTGGTTGGACTCAATGGCGTTTTTGGGCCATGTGGTATCAAGTGAGGGCATAAAGGTGGATTCTCAGAATATCGAGGATGTGAAGAATTGGCCTAGGCCGGTGAATCCTTCAGATATTCGGAGTTTCTTGGGTATAGCTAGCTATTATCAAAGATTTTTTGAAGGCTTCTCGTCTATTGCAGCACCCTTGACCAAATTGATCCAGAAGAAGGTGAAATTCCAATGGTTAGAGGCTTGTGAGAAGAGCTTCCAAGAGTTGAAGACCCGACTTACTTCAGCACCGGTGTTAACTCTACAGGAGGGTACCGAGGGTTTTTGGTGTATTGTGATGCTTCAAGGATCGGACTTGGGTGTGTGTTGATGCAGCATGGAAAAGTTATAGCTTTTGCCTCTAGATAGCTAAAGGTTCATGAGAAGAGTTACCTGACCCATGATCTTGAATTGGTCGCGGTGGTGTTCGCCTTAAAGATATGGTGACATTATTTGTATGGAGTCCACGTGGATGTATTTACGGACCATAAGAGCTTACAATATGTGTTCACGCAGAAGGATCTCAATCTTCATCAAAGAAGGTGGTTGGAGCTACTCAAGGACTATGATATAAGTGTCCTTTACCATCCGAGTAAGGCCAACGTAGTAGCGGACACACTTAGTAGACTCTCTATGGAGAGTGTGTCTAATGTGGATGAGGGGAAGAAGGAGCTGGTGAAAGATGTGCAACAACTTTCAAGGTTGGGAATTCGGTTCGTTGAGTCGACCGATGGCAGTGTTATTGTTCAAAACGGATCAAAATCATCCTCGGTGACTGATGTAAAATCTAGACAAGATGAGGACCCAATTTTGGTAAAATTAAAGGAAGCCGTTCAGAATCAGAAGATAGAGAAATCTATTTTCCTCTCTAGGAGAATGCCAGGAAGTTCATCTAGGAACACATCTGGAAACTCATTAACAACTGGAATAGATCGGAGAGTCGGGGAATCTTCTTACATGTCCCGAACCCTAACAATATGGTATATACAACCCTTTGCTATCAATTTTTTCGCTCAAAGATAGGATATGAACTTACCTTTTGGGGCGGCTGTATTACCCCTCCACTCTCATACTACTTCCCCTAGAAAATGAAATCGGACAATTCTGGTCCAACACTCTACAGTGGCATAACATGGCGCCAACCAATCCATACCCATAATTACATCGAAGTCAATCATTTCTATCTCTACTAAATCTGCTAAGTTCTGACGACCAACAATCTCTACATACAACCCCGGTAAATTGATTAGTGATAATAGAGTCACCGACAGGTGTAGACACTGAAAAAGGTCATTGAAGAAAGTCTAGCACTATGTCAAACTTTTGGGCTACTAATGGAGTAACATATGAAAAAGTGGAGCCCAGATCTATCAAAGCATAAACTGAGTGACAACAGACATCTAATGTACCTGTCACAACATCTAGTGACGATTCTGACTCTTGTCACCCCGGTAGTGCATATGTGCGGTCTTGGTCGCTGCCTGAATTGGATGCCTCGGATCTGCCTCGGCCTCTACCGACTGGGGCTGAGGGTCTATACCCCGCAGAAGGTGTTGTGGCATATGAACCTACTGAAGATATATTCTACTGGTCGTGGCTGCTCAGACGTCTAGTCGAAAAATCTCTCATCATGTGCCCCTCTTGCTAGCAGGCATAACAGGCGGTGGAACCATATCTGCACCTTCCCAGATGCTGCCTATGGAAAGTACTGCATCGAGGTACTGCTAACTCGGTCTGATCTGGCCCACTTTGCTGCTTCAAGCCTGGTGCTCGCGAAATCTCCTCGGGGTCGGTCTGCCTCCGACGGTCTGATCTGTTGTCTTGCTACTGCTGAAATGGGGGCCTAGGTGGCCTACTTGAGAAACGGGGCCTGGGTCCCCCCTGAAAATCTATGGGTCTACCCCTTCGACGCTGCTCCTGACCTACCCTTTCCATGGCGTACTAACGTTGTCTGAGCTCCTCTATATTCTGAGAAAATGCCTGAATCTGAGAGATATCCATATCTTCTCGCAGTATGGCCATAATACATGACTCCACATACTTTGGCGCAAGTCCCATAATAAACCGATGTACCCTGGCTGGCATAGTGTCGACAAACGAGGGTACATATCTGGCTAAGGAATCAAACCTCAATGCATATTCTCTGACACTTATTCTACCTTCTCTAAGTGTAAAGACTACTCTACTCTGGCCTACCATACCTCTCAAGGCAAATAATGATCTATGAAAGCCTCTGAGAACTAGGCCACGTAAGTGGAGGTGCATCTCTGCCTCGGGATCTCTTCCAACTATCGTACCACAAAACTGCTGCATCTCGCAATCGAAACACTCCTAACTCAACTGATTTTGTGGACAAGGCATGCATAACTCTGAGTATTCTCTGCAAATGATCTATAAAGTTCTAAGGGTCCTCTCTACGATCCATCCTTGTAAATTGTGGGGGCTCAGAGCGAGAAACTCACGGACTCTCAAAATGTTGGGCCCCTCAGTGGGTTCAACAACAGCTTGTACTACTGGCTGAGGCTGACACTGGGCAGCTATCATCTGAACCAACATATAGAATGCACCCCTAAGCTCCTGATCAGATGGTAAAGGAATGATTAGGGGTGGTACTGGTATATATGCTATCCTAGCGGGCTTTGAGTGCGGTGATGAGTGCTGGGGAGATGGAGATGATGTCTCCCTGTCGCCCTCAGATCGAGCTGACTCTGACTTGGGCCCCTACTAGTGCCGTCTCCTGCTGCCACATCTAAATCTCGACCAGTCGCAGTCCGTCGTGCGTTAGACATTTTTCTCTATAAATAAATAGATTAACATAAGATTAGGGAGTCACCCTATATAGCCCAACTCTATAGCACGATTGGAGGAGAAAGAAGAGTAACCTCACTATTATGTCTCGTAGCCTCCTGTCGATAGAATGTGGTGCACAACACATCTATAGAAAAGACTCTACTTGACAAAGGCTTGTAGACTCCCTGTGGTACGACCTGCTTTGATACCAAGTTTGTCACGCTTCACCTTGGCATGCATGACTGGCACCTCATGCCACACTGGAATTTGACTAACGTGGCTAGGCCTATGCACGCTGAGTGCAAGCCTGCAACTCAATTCAAGAAAAAAAGGGGCTATATCTCAGCTATAAATGCATCCCCCAGTCGATAAGGCCTTATAGCCACCTGTAAGGATAAGCAACTAACTAGAAACAAATGATAACTGGGAGTCCTCTATGGGCCAACAAGACCACCATGATGTCTAGTTATAACTGTAAAGTAAATCTAGTGCTAAACTAAGCTATGGCCGACAAGGCCGATAAGTAACAGCTAAACAAGGCCCCACACAGCCAACACGTAAAATAAAGCATGTGCAGGCCCCACACGGCCAACAACATCTAACCACAGGAAATCTGAAATAGTCTGCAAGCCTCTATGAATGGTATAATGGTTGAGACAGGGCCCCGACCTACCCATAAACTGTACAATCAAAAGAGTAAACCTTCTAACTGTTAGCTCTGGAGGAAAGGAGCCGACTGTACTACTAATCCTTGTTGGATACTAGGAAGGTTCTGATCCGCGTCTATCCGCACCTGCAGGCAAGTAATGCAGTGCCCCAAGATGGGCGTCAGTACAATATGTACCGAATATGTAAGGTGGTAAGTTAATAACTGAATAAAAACTTATAGAACTGAAGTAATCATGAAGGGGGGTAAGAGATCAACCTGGATGATCTTGCTATCTGAAATATCTAACAAACAAATACACATACACAAATAAGAACCTAATCGAGCCCCCATAAGCCTGAAAGGTACAAACAACACAACATAACCTACCTAGGCCCCCATAAGCCCCGACAAGTACAAATAATGTCCACTTCTATTGTCTAACTACTGTTGGTTGTAAGCGTACTATAACTCAAGATGGCCCTCAAAGCCTTGATTTGATAGAACTCACTATGGTCTCACAGCCTCAATCTAATGGAACTCAAGATGGCCCTCACAGCCTCAGTATGATGAAATTCAATATAGCCCTTGCGGCCTCAGTTTGATGAAACTCAATATGGCCCTCGCAGCCTCAGTCTGATGAAACTCAATATGGCCTTCACGGCCTCAGTCTGATAGAACTCAATATGGAACAACATCTGACAACCTAACATCGAAACCAAAACTAATCTAGCTAGGGTTAAGTATAAGGAGGGTTACTATGTTATCGCTATCGTCTCAACTCAGTTCATAATGACTGACCACAATAGGTTTATGCTGAAATACTATAGATACACAAGTCGTACTAACTTTATGACGAACGTAAGTTTCGGAAAGGATAGCTTTACATACCTCAAGTGTCGACCTTCGTTTAACTAGCGAGTCTCAACTAGAGACTGGTGGTTTTATCTAATTACAGCTCTGATGCTGGGAGAATAGGTATAATTTCAATACTAAACTCGGCAGCAATGATAACTTTTAGTAATAATAGTAACTTAGAATTCAACTCTGAATAATTCAGCAAAAACTCTCAATTTCTTCAGAGCTAAGAAGGAAAAAATACTCACCTAAGGCCCATGGACATTTAGGAATCAATTTGAAGCATTTCTGACAACTTTTACCTGGTGGATCTTCGGTTTGCCAATTGAATTTTTGGGAAATAACTCTGTAGTAATGCTTCCCGTATGTCTAAAACTTGTTGCCCAAAGTTAATTTAAGATTGGATGGTGTTTGGTACAGTAATCGGATGAAAATAGATCAAAATTGGTGTGGGTTCTTGTTTCTAGCCGAGGGGTCTTATATCAAATTATTCAAAGTAAGATAGAGTGACTTATATAGGCAATGAGGCAGTGTCCTAGGGACGCCCCGTACCTCCCAAATCACCACAATGCCTGGAACCTCGTGCCTCTCAAAGCGCCATAGAGCCTGGCGCCTGGCGCCTCTCTAAGCGCCACAAGGCCTAGCGCCTCGCGCCTCTCAAACCACCAGTGGGCCTGGCGCCCCGCGCTAGCCAATGCACTATTGGCTGGCGCATCGCGCTGGCCTTGTGTGCACTGGTCCCTTCCGACCCTACTTACAAGGATTTTCCTACATGTATCAAGCTCTCTTTATTTGTAACAAATCCACGCGTACGCCTACTAACCGATATCATTTCACAGGGTGTAACATAAAACCCAATTGGTTATTGCATAATTCAACTTCAATTAATCCAAGAACAATGAATAAATCTCCAAGAATATTACAAAACTCAATATGAATCTCCAAAGTATTCTTTCTCTATCAGTAATTCTGTCTAAAAGCTTCCTCCCTTACAAAAATCCTAGAAAAGTATTTATACAAATAATCAAAAACCTTTCCTAAATTAATACAGAAACTTATTAAACTGTTTCCCCCTTCTCATATTACTCGTACCATGATCATACGAGTCGTAGTTGCTACTTATGCGATGCTTCACAACCCTAATTTTGGTTAAGTGTTGGAAATTGGTATGACCTATACAATGCTCCTACGAGTTGTACATCTCTATCGTGGTTTGATCCTGTGATTTCTGCCATCCTTTAAATATTTCCATGAATTCTCTGATACGACTCATACCTCTCTCTTATGATACGTGGTTGCCTCTCATAACATGGTATCTGCCATTCAACATTATGGCTCTTTGGTACGGGTGGTAGGTAGTCATCATGTATCATGGTTTCTACCCATACTAGGAGATTAGTCAAGTGCAGGACCTTCTGAAGATTTCCACCAATGCTATGACCCCTCGATCCCGATGCTCGCCCTCTCTGATCGTGCCTAGGTCTGGATGGCACACTCATCGCTAAAGATGCTAGGGCTGAAGATCTCTGGTGGGTTTGCTGTCAGTGCCCACCAGCTGGCCTCGGCTGAGAGAATCTATAGCTGTCTGTCCTGGCGCTCTTGGCCTCTCTCTACCTTACATGCGCCACCTCCATCTACTGGGTGTATAAGACTATCCGAGGAAAATCCATATCTTGATGGAGCATAGTAGTCCTGCAATCCTTATCTAAATAGTCTGCCACCCCATGAACAAACCTGCTTACTCGCACCCTCTGATCAACCACTAACTCTGGGGCATACTTTGATAAATGAGTGAACTCAGGGGCATACTCCTGCACCGTCCTCTTCCCCTGCTTAAGATTCATGAACTCAGCTGCTTTCAACTCCCCCATCTCACGAGGGAAAAATTGATCTAAAAAAGCAACTTGAAACTCCTCCCAGCTGATAGGGCCTGCTCCGGATGCCCTACTATCCTTCCACTATCGAAACCAAATGTGTGCGACCCCCTTCAACTGATATTAGGCCAAATCAGCATGCTTTACTCCATTCATCCCCATAACCTAGTTGATCTTCACAATCTCGTCCATAAACTTATGTGAATCCTCGTCCACCTTGGATCCAAGAAACTCTGCTGGGTTCATCCTTAAGAAATCTCTGACTCGTGCTATCGCCGCATTCCCGTTATGCGGGACATATACCACTGTGTGCTGGTTGACCTTAGCGGTCAAGGCTTGTGCTAACATCTGAATGGTTGCTTGAAATTCAGCATGGGTAACCGGCTCCGGTGCATGGTGCTCCTGGACTGGTGGGGCTTGTTGGTGCCTTTTCCCATTGTCATCCTCATGGTCGTTTCCATTTTCGTTCCTCCTACCGTTAACTCTGCGAGAATCCATGATTCTACAATCACGAATAGCATGAGTTAGAAGGATAGGGAGACATTTCATCGCACGACATAGATCATGAAAGAAGGGAACATTTCCTAAACATCTCGTAGAATCTTCGTCATAAGTGTGGCACGCTTCACACCCAAGAAAAAGACTCTACTTAACGCGGCTTCCGAACACCCTAGGACACCCCAAAGCTATTGCTTTGATACCAAATTTGTCAGGACCCAAACATGGGCCCGGATCGAGACACGGGATAAGGAGCCCCGAGAGACTCCAAGTCTACCCATTGCATGAATATAGATCTAACTCGATCAAATAAAGAGGAGGATCTACATGATAAACTTAGTTGAAGTATGAAATAAGCATAACATCACAAATAAACACGAATATGTAGCTGATTACAATCTATATATGAAAAGCCTCTAATACTAATGAGTTGATGGGACAAGACCCCAACTAACTCTCTAAGTCTGAAACTGGATACATAAAGAAAACTGATAAAGCATGGTCCTCGGGAGATGAGGACTCACCAACAGATGGGGATGCTAACTTTAAAAGGCTGGATAAGGAAGAGGCTAACTCTATGTACCGGGGCCTGTATCATAAAATGATACATCATAGAGTATGCGGTTAGTACGTGGAATGTACCGAGTATGCAAAGTAAGTAAAATCTCTTAATTAAGTAAAATCATTTAAAAAATGCATAATGTAAAACATAATCAAAACAAGAATCTGAGAGTAGGCTTGCATGCTATTTTTCTTAAATCACGATCTGAACATAACATAACATCATAACTGAATCGAATGATCCAAAGCTTAAATCTGATAATCATAAGTAAAACTGAACATTGGGTCAAACTCTTTTAGAACATATATATATATACATATATATATATATATATACATATATATATATATATATATATATATGTATGTATATGTATATACATATCTATATATATATATATATATATATATATATATATATATATATATACATATATATATATATATGTATGTATATGTATATACATATCTATATATCGTGAGTGATAAAAACGCATAACTGAAATCATGAGGAACAATGGGAGACTCGTCATATAACCGACATGCCACGATAGAGCTTACATGGTCCCAACTATCACACTCAAGTGGATAGAGTCGTTCAAAGCCTTGCAAGGGCTAAGGACGATACCATGATATCGATACCAAGCTCGAGGCCTAATCTAGATAGGGGATAGCTCACAAGGAAGGCCCAAAGTATGTGTATGTGTGTGTGTATATATATGTGTATATATATATATAAGCAACGAGTAAGCTAAGGGTCGATCACTCTATACCTCAAAACTACGCGCCAATGTAGGTTATTACAAATTATATATATATATATATATATATATATATATATATATATATATATATATGATATGTAATAACCTACATTGGCGCGTAGTTTTGAGGCATAGAGTGATCAACCCTTAGCTTACTCGTTGCTTGACCCTTCTCCGAAAAACATGTACTGGCTTTCCATTGTTTTTCAACGAAGATCACCATCGTCTAGTGATGAAGCTCAATAATCAAATACATATCAAATATGAAATTATATATATGAGAAGCTTTAGCTCAAACCACACCAAGAGCTTAAAATAATTGGGTTTCTTCGCTCCAAAACCATGTGGCTTTATTCGGGAAATCATAAATCGTACTTGAACATATGGGCATTACCTGATACTATAACATGCTTGAAAATACATAATTCTCTTGAAAACATGATCATAACATGGGTAACTTGAAACATGTTTTTCATCAATATTATCTCATCATACTTAAATATTCATCATAAATCTCAACTTTCATAAACTTCTCATAAATGGGCATTTTAATTTTTAAATCTTGAAACATGATTTTAATGAAAAACAACGTAAAACTTGCCCATGAATAATAATTCAATAGTAGAAACATATTTAAATCATACCCATGTAGAGAGTTAGGAATTTCATGCATTGGGTTAAAACCCCATACAATCAATATATGAATTTTTGTGATTTAGAGAGAGATTGGACGTGGGTGTGAATGAATTCACCCAGTCATTACCCTACATACCTGGGGAATATCTGATTCTACCACTCCTTGATTTCCCAATGAAATATTGAAGAAAAACTTGAAGAAAGTCTAAATTGATAACCTCCTAAACCCTTTAATTTGCATGCATTGATGTGAATGAGCCTAGGATAGATTTTTCACTCATAAAACATTGCATTTCGAGCCTTAAAGGATGTAGTTTAGGCCTAACGATCATAGGAATTATGAAAAAGCTCTTACTAAATTCGCTGAAAATAACTGACTGCCAGTCCCCACGAGGGACTGGATGAATCCTTACCCAAGACCACGACTCGTGGCAATAGTCGTCGAGTGCAGTGCCCATTTTCCTCAAAGGGACCCAACAAATTGTCAGAGGTGACCACGACTCCTGGTCACCTCTCGTGATCTCCACTACCCAAAATCCTTTGATCCTTCTCCAACATCGACCACGGCTGGCTCAACGAGTCGTGGGGTCTGACCACAACTTGTGGTTATGCCTGTGGTGACTTCAAACCACAACTTCCAAAATTTAAGGCAAGTACTTCACCACGAGTCACCTAACGACACGTGGCTTGCCCCATAGGTCACAGAATGACTCATTCTGTGACCTGATGCCAAATTTCTAGTTTTCTCCGTTTCAACAGGTCTGATCTTTGGGCTTTTGGGTATTACAAAAACCTTCAACTTAAGACTTTTCCATGCCCTCAGGAAAATAAAACAAAACTATAAACAACGCGTAACTAGACACTAAAATAGAAGACATACAACCAATACAACAAAAATTTCAAAGAAAATCAATATCAGATATTAACCCCTTTTTTTATTCAAACCTAGTCATCTATGCATACGTGCAACTACAGATCATGACCTACAGGGATCTAGATATGGAATCCAACTATTAGTAGAGAATTAAGCTACAACCAATGCTACTACACAGATAACTGGCAGAATGCAACACAAATTATGTATCCTCACAACAAATAAAGTCCCGAACACTCAAAAATATATATAAATGACTCCTAGGACTTGATAACGCTCAAACTACACCCCTCATTTAGAGAGAATGTAAGTAATCATTCTATCAAATCAAATAACTTGACGGGTGTCGGGGTCGAATCCCACAAGGACTAGAGAATGATTTGCACAAGAGCTGTTTAGGTGAATAGAATTCATTCGTATCCAAGCAATGAAAACGTAAATGTAAATTTTGAGGGAAGTGAAGGAAAAAATATTGCGGATTCTAAAATTAGCTAATCAAGAGAGCAAGATACCCAATATTCAGAAACAATAATGAGCAATAGCTAGAGGTGTGGTGTAGATGGGATGTCAATCAAATCGAGATTTACTAAACAGCCAAGTTGTTACTAATATACGTAAATAACCTTGGAAAAAGATGGATCCCGATGTTTTCAACAAATTGAGTTCCTTATCCTCGAGCCCATTCAAAACTCAAGGTATATTTCAACAATTCCAATATGGTTTGGATAAAGGGCTGAGCTATTTCTATCCATCAACTTCTAAAGGGATTATGATTATGGGTTTTGGCTATTTCTAGCCCAACCCCACATAATCAAATCCCAATCGACTATTAAATTATCCCCCATTACATAATTCATATTTTTCAAGCTAAAATCAAGTAAGAAAACAATACCCATATTTGAAACTATGAGAAATCAATTATAATTTGAGGAGAATTCATTAGATTTACACTAATCAAGTAATAACAAGATAAATCGAGCAATTCCCAATCAAATTAAACACCCATAATCACACAACTCTAGCTATAGATTTAGCTACTTATAATTGAGAAACACAAGAGCATATTCATTAATAAACTCAATAATTTAATCATCCAGAGTAAGCACAATCAAGCTCACAATATTTCTACTGGTAATTATACCTTACTGAAGAGGAAGATGAAGATGAAAAAGCAATATTCAAATATTTTTTCTCTTCTCCAATGGAATTCTTTCTCTCTAAAAAAGTAAAGGAAATATTCAATGATCTGTTTAGAGTACTCTCTTCTAGAATATATATACAAAAAAATAGGTCATGCATTCTCTTCTTTTTCAGGGCTGGATGTTTTTTCCCTTTTCAGGCGTCTTTCACTTGCGATGGAACCGGTGGTTCACTGGTTGCTATCCACGAGCTACCGGTTGCTTTCCTCTGTGATCAAGTGAAGTCCCATGGTCTTTCGGTGATTCCTTTAGTGGTTCATCGATTGCCATCCGCAAGCCGCTAGTTGATTTCATCATTTGTCCAGAAAAGTCCAGAACCTTTCGGCGATGGAACCGGCGGATCACCAGTTGCTATATGTGAGCCGCCGGTTGCAGTTGTTCATCAAACCAGTGGTTGCCTGTGGTTGATCGGCCTTTCACGGTTGTCCTCTGGTGGAGCGCTAGATTTCACCTGAATCACATCTTTTTTACTCCATTTCGTGCTCCTTCTGTTCAAATCAGATACCTGCATATCCAAAGGAAAAAAGGGCATAAAATCCAACTAAAGGACTTGAAAACTAAGCTAAAGCTCATGCTTAAGAGCCCAATTAGTTGGCAACTTACCAACTCATCAAACCCCCAAACTTGAATCATTGCTTATCTTTAATGCAATTCTTATCAGTTGAGAAAAAGGAATGGCATGTCACTCCACAGGAGTCTATGCATCAATGACCGCTTAAACTATGACAACCCAAAAAGGCTCAGAAACTCACAGAAAAAGAGAAGTAATTTCCCCCCTAAAAAATGTGGAAAAGTTTCAAGAGGCAACCACTATTCATAGGCATGATTCACAACCGCTTTCATTTTGCAAAACAAGGGCATAGCTTATCCAATAAAATCACATAGCATCTCAAATCATAATCACTGCACATTTAAAGTTTTCCTTGGAGGTCACATTACTCATGCCTCAATCTCACCTTTACCCTAATCCAAGTACGTCCTCAAAAGGGAGTGATGTCGCTCACTACAAGAGAGAATCTATTTTTCTTATCATAAATCAATGCACAAATAAGGGATTATAGAAAAAGATGACCACACTCACTCTCACAATAGAAATCTACATGCACACAACTTGACCCATAGGCTTTCCCTTTGTGTAATTCCCCACTAATGTAGAGCAACTATACTCAAAATCAGTTAGGACTTGCGGGTTATGATGAAGGCTAGGGTAGGACAAATATTTAGGTCTAGTGACTAGAACCTCCCTAATTCCTTTATGTGAACACTTTTATCTTCCCCATTCAACTCTTTAGATCACTCCACCTTATTCCTCCTTTTGCAATAATTTTCATCTTTTGTGTCTCAAAGTCCTGCATTGTAGCTCATTTGACTATCAAATTGAGCTTTGTCTAAGCAAGAGGTAACACCCTTTTACTATTATTTTCTCTTTTTGAGTACCTTAAGGTTTCTCAGCCCATCATTTCATTCCTTTTTATCACATTTCGGTGCTACCTCAAATTTAGGATCCTCATATTTCCCTCTTTCTTGTAAACCCCCAAAGGTAGGATTTTTGCCTCTTTCTCAATGATTTTCTTATCTCTCTCTATGTCTTTGGGCTTCGAACCTCCATTATTCTCATTCACTCATCAATAGAAATTAGGGAAGATAGGTGTCAAGAAAAGGGTTACAATAAGGGATATTGGCTTGTAATGTGGTTTGCAAGAATAAACAGTCCATAGGCTCAATATTGGCTAGCAAGGAAAGACATTTTCAGTCATTTTGGGTGAAGTGACTAGTCAAATAAAAGCATAAAACCATGTTCTAAATGAAGCTACAACTAGGATTTCAACTTGAGTAACACTTAGGGAAAGTTCTAGACAAGAAGAGATGCATGAGATTCATGAAAAAATCCTTAACACACCAGGTATCACACCCAAAGAGTTCACACAAGTCACCATTTTCAAAAGATTTCGATTCAATACATGAGAGCATGCAAATTCACAAGCCAAATAGGGAATATGTAATGTATGACAAGGGACTACTAAAATTTTCATTTCAAATGCCTATTTTCATGTTTTTCATGCCACACAAAAAATTTTGGTGGTACCACACGAAAAACAATTCCACAAAAGACATAAAGAAAGACATGGCATTTTTCTTAAGAGAGTCGCATCATAGTCTATCATAGGGAAATGTCAACCCGGTTCGATGACAAAAAGAAAAGAAAAAGAAAATGCTCCTTTGGAAAGAACCGCGATATGAAGAAAACCTATGGAGTTTGATTAATACCTACTATTTACACATGCGACAATCAAAATTTGGATCAAAATGCAACATTTGACAGTTAAGGCAAGGACCCATTCATTAGCACTAACATCAAAGGCAATTTTTGTTCATTCATTCACAATTCTAACAAAACAAACAGCCTAGCAAGGGAAATCATCAAACATTGCTAAAATGAGCCTGACAAAGGCTCAAAACTCCTTACAAATTATAAAATAAAAGTCCGACAAGAGCTACATCAAGTCATAAATAAAATAAACCACAAATGACCACCTAAAAGAAAACTCATCCCACCCCCAACTTAAACACTACATTGTTCCCAATGTAAGAATGTAAAATAAAGAGGCCGAGAACGCCCAGAGTTGGTCACTCCTCATCATCCTCATCATCATCAGCGCCAACTCTAGTCTCTCCATCAAGGCCTTCATCACCCAGCTCCTCTGCCTCATCTCCTAAGCCCTCAAATAAATCATCAATGGGGCCACAGACTGTAGAAGGGGTATCACTGCACCAAGGGAACTCAAATTAGGAACTCCATGGATGTCCGATTCTTCCACTCCCTTACTTCAGTTTGAAGTGAAGTAACAGCCTCCTCCACAACATCCACCCTTGCACAACTTGGTAAGACTCTTATACATGGACTTCATCTTGCTTTTTACCGTTTGGGCGATAAGGGCAAGGAAGCTCTTAGCCTACTTTTAAAGCTTGCTCTCATGAGAGTTTGTCATTTCCACAAGACTATGGAGACTACTTGGTTGGGAGGATGTTGGAGGAGGTGATGCTCCCCTAATAGGTACTTCACTGGAGGCTTGTCTCGATGCCTCTGGGTATGGAATGTTCAGATCAGGGGCCCGTGGAGACTACTCAGAACCATGGGAGAAACAACCTTCTTCCAAATTAAAGGCATGCAAATCGCTTCTGCTTAACCTTGAGCGCGTCTGCGTCCCTTTTGTGATCTATTGTGATTACACCAGTAGCGAAGCTAGGGGATTCATCTGGGAACAGTGGTACTTGGGCTTGCAAGAAAAGTTGAGAGATGAGCACAACAGGTGGCATGGAGGTACTGGTTTGCCTTGCTTTTCTCTTCATTTGTACAGCCACATTTTCAACAAAAGTTTACTGTGACCCCTATCATGATACAAGTGATAAGGATAGCTACTTCTAAGCTGACCCTCTGCGCATTCTTTAAAGATAAGATCCATCCACAAATGAAGTCTAACCACAGCTTGGCCATAAACTTGAGATCATGGCAAGAAACTTTTCCACCTATTGTAGCCCAAAAGGGTGTGTAAGCGGCAATGACTGGAGCTATCTATGAGAATTGATTTTCCTTGCCAGTAATTCTGGCCATATATTCCGAGTTAGTTTCAATCTCATCCTCGCAGAACCGAAAATTAATGGTTGTTAGAGTGATTTCAACCTCCACACCTCGCACCCTAACTGAAGGCAAGTAGGGAAATTCGTCCATCTTTCCCTTATGGTGCATGCTCTCCTGCCTAGCCTGGCAAGAACTGTAAAACTCCGGGACGAGGCTGGGGTAATAATCTGGGAGTGGATTAATGAAAACATGCCAATACCTTTCAGTGAACTGAGTGATGTTGGGGAGGTCACCTCGCAGCCCCACTGATAACATCCAATATATAGTCCTTAATTCAAAGAATATACACGGCTGAAGTATAAAAACATGTAACCCAACGAGTGCCGGGGTCGAATCCCATGAGGAATAGGGAATGATAATTTCAAGTGTCGATTGAGAAATTGATGTTAGTTTGCACCACGTAGATTTAATATAAAACCAAACAAAATTGGGGGAGTTGAAATTTTCAGAGAATTGTATTGGTTGATTTAGTGAAGTAAAATAGCAAAATCAACTAAGTTGTCAACAAGGGTGTGAAATACTAGAGGTGCGGTGTAGACGAAATACTAACTTGATCGGCACATGCCAGGTCATCTTGTAAGTTCAATAAGTGTAAATAATATTGGAAAGTGCATTATCTTAGATTCTCAGCCTATTACCTACCTCTTACTAGAGTTTTATTAAAATTATAACTACAACTTAGCTCAATCCGATTTGATTTGGATTAGCAACTGCACTATTCTTAGCTATTAGTTGCCAATAAGGAATGAGAAAGCAATGTCAGCTATTTCTAGCTTAATTTCACAATCTCTTATCCATGCCCACTACTAGATTCTCTTCTAATACATAATTATTCTATCTCAAGTAATAATCAAGCAAGAATAAATAGACCCATATCATAATCAATGGATCTTCATTAATAGATTGAAGAGAGCCTAATAGATTTACACTTAATTTAACAACATGAAGATGACTCTAGCAATACCCAATCCAATTAAGTATTCATCATCACACACCTCTAGTTAATGATTTTAGCTACTCATAGTTAAGAAATTAAAAAACACATTTATCAATAGCATCATTGAATTTAATAGCAACAGTAGATAAATTAACTTCAAAAAATAATCTTCAACAATTGCTTAAACTTACTAGTACAAAAGGAAATAGAAAAGAGTACTTTCTACAATTTAAGCTTTTGCTTTCTCTTCAAATTCTCTGTTTCTATCTTTCTCTCCACATATCTGAGTACAAAGTACCTTACCTCTATTTATACCCTGAAAAGTAGGGCACTTTTCATCTCCTTTTCAGGGTTGGACGATTATACCCTTATGAGCACCATTCTGGAACCGACGGTTCACCGGTTACAATCCGTGAACCGCAGGGTGTCTTTTCTGCATCTTCACTAAATTCCGGAGAACACCGGCGATTCACCCGGCGCTTTGCCAATCCGAATCCGTGAACTGCCGTGTCTTCAAGCCATTTTCCAAAACTCCTAAGTATCATTCGGAGACTCACCGTTGGCAAGTCGTGAACCCCTGGTGGCGTTACTCCTCTGAGGCAGTGATATTCAACCCTTAGCCGCGTTTTGCAGATTTACAACTGTGAATCGCTTATTCACCCTCACTTCCTTCTTTTTTCTCCATTTTTGCTCTTTTCTTCACTCTTAGCCATCTGCACACAACGAAAGCAAAAAGGGCATAAAATCCAAATAATCAACTCAAGAACGAAACAAAAATTCACGTTTTAGAGCCTAATGAGTTGGTAAATTACCAACTCATCAAACCCCCAAACTTAAATCATTGCTTGCCCTCAAGTAATGAAATACTCAACTATTGAGGAGTATACCACCTCTCTTCACAATTAGACCTCGCCGATCACCTTGACTATGTCAATCAAAAAATACTCACCACACTGATCGAAAAAGAGAAGAAAATACCCAAAAGACCAAAACAATGAAGATGTTTAAAGCAGGAAACACTTTCTATCATGCACAACTTATGAAAGGAATCATTTTTCAATACAAGGGCATTGCTCAACAAAGTAACGCACATAGAATCTCAAGTTATAATCACTGAAAATTCAAAGATTGCCTTAGAGTTTACACTCCTTGCCCTATGTCCACTTTAATTATAAATGCTCTTGCATCCCCAAAAAGGAATGATGCCACTCACCACAATAAGGATCCCTATTCTTTTGGTCATGTGATCATTTGAATGCACACAAGGGATTAATTGGAAGAGACACTCACGCTCACTCTCCCAAAAGATTTCTTCATGCATACACTTGACCCTTAGGCTTTCCCTTCATATAATTCACCACTAATGTAGAGTATCTGCACCTAGAATCATTTAGGACTTGTGAGTTATGATTTAGGCTAGATGTGAGGGTAGGATGAATATTTGGCTATAGTGACTAGATCCTCCCTAACGCTTTTTGTTACATTCCTTACATCAATTCCACTCACTTAACCTTCTTTCCCTTCTTTCCTTGTTGATGACTTTCATTTCTTTAACACTCCTCCTTACAAACCTTTTTTTTCTTTCAAAACTAGCCTTATTACATAAAGAGGAAACACCAATTCACACAAAGTGTCTTTTTCTTTTTGATTTATTCTTTGGTGCACTTTGACAACAGGCGGTGTTCCATTCACACTATAATTCTTATCTTCCCCCTTTGTTTTGCATACCCTCAAACTTAGGCTTTTGCCTCATTTTTCACAAATGTTTTTATCACTCCCTCTTTCTTAGGCATTAAGCCTCATTTAATTACTTATCTTTTCACTAGCATATTCGGAGAATGGGGTCCAAAAAGAGGTATTAAGAATGGTCTTAAGTCTTGTAATGTGGTTGCCAAGGAAAGGGTTTAAGGATCAACATTGGCTAGCAAGGATCGATGCACATGGAGGGAATATGGGTGAAGTGACTAGACAAAGGAAAGCCTAAACTCATGTTCTTGGCGCAACTACATCTAGGATTTCACCTTGAATCACATTTGGAGCAAGTTATAGACAATATGTAATGCATGAAATTCATAAAAAATTTCCTCACCACACAAGGCATCACCCTTAAAGGGTCTACAAGATTCATTCCCTACACAAAACACCAAAACTAGGACATCAAAGAAAGTAAACATCATAAGTCACATAGGGAATTTACAATGTATGACAAAGAATGCTATGCTATGGTGTCAACACTTGCTCATTATCTTCATTCTAATGCCCTTGTTTTTGCAATTCCATTTCAACAAAAAAAAAAAATTTCAGTGGCGCCTCTCAAAAAAACTTCACAAAAGACTCAAAGAAACATGACATTTTCCCTTAAGAATGTCTCCAGTCAATCCATCATTGGAAAAAACCAACTCGATTCAACAATAAAAATAAAAAAAATAAAAGAGAATTCTCCTTGGGAAAGAACCTTGGTCAAAAGAAAACCCTCGGAGTTTTAATTTCGATAGTACTATTTACAATGGCGAAAAAGAACAAGACTTTGGGGTCATTTCATTCAAGATTTTCAATATTTTGCAATTCATAACAAAGATCCCATTTAGTCACTAATCATTCATCATAAAGAAAAAAACCTTGAACCAAATCATTCATTCATTTATATAAAAATAGGACACGCCCGACAAGGGCAATCATTAATCATTGAAATAAAACTTAACAACTCGACAAAGGCTGAACTTAATCAGACTCAAATAAAACATCATAATATCAAAAGAAACATTCATCCCTAGCCCCCTCATCAATCGCGCTCATCCCTCCCCCACTTAAGAGCATACATTGTCCCCAATGTATATATGCAAAAGATAAAGGGACAAGGAACTCCCTGAGTGGGTTACTCCTCTACATTATTAACATCTGCCTCACCATAATCACCGTCGCTGGCCTCACCTAGCCCAGCGAAATCATCTCTCAGCCCTTCAAACAGATCATCAATTGGCCCCCAAGCTGAGGAAGGAGCAGCCATTGCGGCATCCATGGCGCTCATGTCGGGCACTTCGACCAATGTCCGACTCTTCACCTCATGCACCTCAGTTTGGATTGAAGTGACTGCCCCTTCTACTGCATCCACCCTCTTGCATAGAGTGAAGACACTCTCGTACACTGACTTGAGCTCCTTCTTGATAGTTTAAGCAATGAGTGATGGGAGGCTCTTAGCTAAATGTTGAAGTTGGCTTTCATGCGAATTTGTCATCTCCACAAGTCGATGGAGACCACTTGGCTTAGAGGATTGTGGAGGGGGAGAAGCTCCTCACTGAGGCATGTCACCTGATGCTTGTCCCGACAATTTAGGCTGGGGCACATTAGACTCTGGGGCGATTGGTGATTGGGATGACCCATGGGAGAGGGATTCTTCTTGAACTCCAAAGGCCTGCAGTCGCTTTCTTTTCACTGTCGGTGCCTCGATATCTCTCTTCTGCTCAATATCTATCACACCTGAAGCAACCAAAGGAGTTTCATCTGGGAATAGAGGCACCCCAACTGTTGTGCAAAGCTGGGAAATTCAGACAGTATAGGGCATTGAGGTACTGGACTGCCGGGCCTTTTTCATCATTTGTTGAGCGACAATATCCCCGAAGTTAATGGGGAATCCCATCATTATGAAAGCAGTAAGTATGGAGGTTTCAAGGCTTATCCCCAGCTCCTTTTTAGAGGGGATGATCCGAGCACAAACAAATCGAGCCACAACTTGGCCTCGAACTTCAAGTCGTGGAGAGAAATATAACACCCCAAATTTTTTTTGGTTATTATTTGATGTTTTTATGCTAGGTTAAGGAATGTACGGATTGTATATTGGTCGTAGATGACAAGGTAAATGTGTACGATCAAAAAACCAAAGAGTATGTGAAGTTCATAAGTACTCATCAAATTTAAACCATCATATCTCCCAATATATAATGAATTAGAAGCCCCACGACCTATCCAATTAAAGATCTTTGAGTTTAGTTTTCAGAACATCAAACCTCTTGTAAATTAGAGTTCACAGTAGGAAGTTATTGGAATTTTACCGAAGCATCGTAACCGGTGATGAGGGCATGACACCGTAGCGCCTTCACCGCCCTATTTACTTAAAATCTGATTTTTCACTTGTAGAAAACATTTACAGCTAAATATAAATCGACCAGCTTGCTAAGGATTCAATTTCTCTCTCAATTCCAGCAGCAAGGAAAAAGAAAATCAAGGAGGAACATAAAGCAAAGTTTAACAAAATCACAAGATAAGTTGAGATTACTTTGCCAAGTGTGTTGGGGGATGTTTTGGAGCTCGTTTTGGCAAGGTTTTGAAGAGGTTTTTCTGCGTTTCAAAATCTATTTGGACTTCCTATATCCATCTTTGTGTAGGTGTTTAAATCAGGAGAAAAGGTAAGGATTTTTCCCCTTTTAAACCTCTCAAATTGCACAGCGAAAATCTGGAAATTTGCAGCTAAGTGAGCTGCCAATGGACTATTTATGAGCTGAGTTTTGCTCGTTTTCTTTAGGAGTTTTGGCTGTTTCTTTTGCTGGAATTATAATTAATATTTAGGGGAAGAATTAAAGAAAAACTAAGGTAAAATTTCCTCTTGTTTCTCCCTCAAAATTTAGTGAAAACTAGTTGAGAAAATGGCTAAATGTTGTCAATGTTGCAGTGTGTTGTTGTTGCCATTGTTACTGCCTCTGGTTAGTTATTTTGGATGCATTTTTTTTGCTATATATTAAGATTGTCATTTTCCTTTAAAAAAACTTGATTAAGGAGGTTGAAGCTGATCATTGATATAGGAAATCGGCTAGAGAAAAGTTCATCGGAGAAAGGTATGTAAGGCGCCCCATCTATCGTTCTTTTAAGCACGATTTATGTGTTGTGAATCAAATGATACAGCAACATATTTAAAAGGATTGAGGCAGTATGTTAAGATTCATTTAATCTTTAAAGTTCCATGTTTTATTGAGGATAAATGTTAAGATTATTCCTAGCCGAAGTGAGACATCTAAAGTGTGATATTGTGTTGATTGTTGTCATAGTTGTACATTGAGTTGGAGACCCGTCAGCGTGGGCATTATTAGCTGGTCCTTACTGTATGTTATGTGTATATATATGTGATGTTAAATGTGTTTAAAGGTCTGGTTGCTTATTGAAATTAGTGAAAGATCCAAGATGAGTACGTGTAAACGATTTTAAGCCACGTAAAGAGGTCACAAGCTATTAAGGGTAAAACGAGGTTATCGAATTAGGATTACCTGGTTATGGTTGTCCTTTTATCTTATTTGTATTTTATAAAATATGTCAGGCCAAGGGGATATTTCATAATCCCTTTCCCTTAAGCTGAACGACAAGCTAGTGAGTTTCTGAGCTCTAATGTCCCTTGAACACGGTCTATAAATTTTGTTCGAACTCTTAGGTCATCCGTAGTTCCTTATGATATATACAAGTTTTTAATACATGAATTTAAGTTCTATTTTCTAGCTTTACATGTTATATGTACTCAATTCTAGTTATGCATCACGAAGGAGGCCTATGCAGGCCACGTGTTTGGTGTTCTTCATTTCTATGTTGTACGTATTGAGCTAGTCCAGTATAAGACATATCAGCTCCATTTATGACTTTTTCTAAGATTTATTGATTTTACCCCTGTGTGGTACACCGACTGGAGGTATTGTTATTTTACTCTGGTGTGGTACATCGGCTGGATGAATTTTACCCCGGTATAGTACACTAGCCGGAGGCATTTTTATTTTTACCCCGGTGTGGTACACTAGATGGACGAATTGTATATAGATTTTATGGTCGGATATATACTGGCATTTTAGTTATAGTCTTTGTTGTGCATTAGATGGTTGCATTTACACTTCAATAATGAGTTATTGTCAGGTTTCTGTTTTTAGGATTTCAGGTTGTTACTAGTCCTTAATTCTGGCCTAGTTATTATTTTTATCTTACATGTTTGCAGTTTTCATCCTTACATACTAGTACATTTTATTCATACTGATGTCCCTTCATCTTGGGACCCTTCCTGCAATCATGCTGCAGGTACAGGCCGAGGCTCAGATCATCGGACGTAGTAGGAGCCAAATTTTAGCAGAATAGTGGTATGCTCCTCTCTTCCAAGAGCCATGTCCTAGTTTGGACTATTTTCAGTTTTATATACAGCATGAGTAGGCCGAGGCCTTGTCCCGTGGATTTCAGTTTGTTTACTTTGTAGAGGCTGATGTGGACTAGTTTGTATAATAGTGTGGGTTGTGTAGTCGTATTGGTTTTTCATTTCATTGCTTAGTGTTGTTGTAGCCTTGTCGGCTTTCCAAGTTGCATATTTATAATTGTCAAGGCATTATTGGCCCAGTATTTATCTTGGTTGGTTGTGACAGGTGGCTTGGTCAGCCTTAGTGTTACATTTATAGATGCTATATAGTCGGCTTCTCGATTGATCATGAAACAAGTGCCAGTTGCGCCCTACCCCAGTTTTGGGGCGTGACAGACTTGGTATCAGAGCTAAGTCATGTCCTAGGGAGTCCAAAAAGCCGTGTCTAGTAGAGTCTTTCTTATAGGTATGTTGTGCACCATACTTATAATCAGGAGGCTACAGGACATTTAGGAATTATTTCACTTTTTTTATTAATAGTTCGTGCTTAGGCCGAGCTCATAAGTACTGTGATATCTAAATCATGTTATTGTTTCAGAGTATGCCTGTGACAAGGAAGGTGACTACAAGGTTGATTGGCACAACCGTTGGGGAGGGTACTAGTCTCCCTCCAGTGGATCAGAGAGACAGGTCAGAGATTCAGAGTGAATTTCCTGCCCCAAGTATTACAGTTCCTCCCGCACCGTCCAGAGCAATGGCAGATAGACCTCCAGCTCCTCCCACACCAGCAGTACTTGAGGGTAGTAGAGTGGCAGACCCTCCCATGCCTGTGTTACCTCCAATTGTTCTGGAAGGACAGGGTCTTAAAGGAGTTGTTAGCTGATGGCTCGTATAGCCGTAGGTCAAGAGCGATGATTGGAGGCGATGGACAGACATAGAGGCCAGACAACTAAGAGTTCCAAGGCCCGCGAGTTCTTAAGTTTGAGCCCTCCTATATTCACCGGATCAGACCCGAGCGAGGATCCTCAGGACTTTATCGATCAAACTTATAGGGTGTTAAAGGTGATGGAGCTGTAGCGACTGCAGAAGTAAAGTTGGCGGCCTTCAGAATACGTGATGTGGACATATTGTGGTATGAGGCTCGGGCTCGATCCAGAGGAGCCGATGCACCACCAGCTGAGTGGGAAGAGTTCTCTAAGGCCTTTATGCACAGATCTTGGGAATAATTAAGTGCCCAAGTGCTATTTTATAACTTAGTTTAGCCATGTTTGTCTATTTATACACTTACATTCTTATGTGATTTTATGTAAATTTGGGTATGCACTAACCAACAAGATTATGTTATACCCCATAAGATTCTCGGCACCTAGGTGGCCTATTCGCGCGTTGGTTAAGCATATTTGAAAGCCATACGTGCTAGGGAAAGGCCTGGGAAAGGATCGGACGAGTAGCCTGTCGAACCATCGCGGAAGGAGCCGAGGCAGAGCCCCTCCGCGATGGCAACGTGTCACGGAGGTGGAGTCCGCGTTGGCTCCGTGACACGTTGGGCCTGTCCAGGCCCAAGTATATAAAGCCCCACTTCAGTTTTATTTTATATAAATCATTGGAAATTTCCAGAGAAACGTAGGAAACAGAGAGGGACGAAGGAGGATAATATATAATCGTTCGATTACGCTGCCAAACGTAGTTCAAACTCAAATTAATCCCAGGTACCGAGGTATTTTGCAGCAGGGAGCATTCCTACGGATTTAGTTTCGCGAAATTCGGCCGACAAATCGTCGAGCTACCAGACTAAGGTAAGTAGAATTGCTCCAAACTAGTGTCTATGTGTTCCTAGCTGTGAAGTGAATACTTCTCCCTTCTGGACTTCTAAAAAATAGCAAGTTTTCGACCGTCTTTCGATAAGCCTAAGTTTAGGCTATAATTATATCGAAAGTGACGCCGTCCTTCAGAATAGTGTTGTATTTAGTACTAATTGACGTGTTTATGAATGCAGTTGGGGAGATTTAGCTGGAATACTGACCGAGCCTCATCCGACAGTCGGCTAACTCGAGGTTAAGGTATGTGAAGTTGTTCTTCGGCAAGTTAGTAAGCCTTAGCTTGGTAAATCATAGTAAACTCCGTATTTGAAACTCTCGGAGTGGAATGTTGAGAATTAAGCGAGTCTAATAGATTCTGAGTTGTGTTGCCATATCGTATTCTGTCCGAAAGTTAGTAAAGCATGCGCCAGGGGGCGAGTTAGCATTCCATATTCAGTATAGCTTATTGTATGATTAGCAAGCATGTTGTAGAATAAAAAGGATACAGGTTTTCAGAATAAAAGCTAATAAAGTAAAATCAGATAGACAGACAGTTTTATGGCTACAGATTAGCCATTTAGATAGATAGTATCCTGGCTACAAATTAGCCAAGCAGTTAAATAAAGATTTCAGAATCAGTATAATCAGTAAAGAATCAGTTCAGTATAGAAACAGATCAGAATAAGAAATCAGATTTCAGATAGTCTTTTCCAGTTATACATGCTTGCCATTTATATGTGCTATTTGTTTGTTGAGACTTGATGTGGCGTGAGGGCACCTTATTGAGCGTCCTCGCCGCCCCTGGGTTGGTAATCGTGTCGCCCACTGAGCGGGTGGGCTTTACATCACTCCAAGGAGTGGCATGCCGTCCCCAGCTTGGACGAAGATGGGATGAAGCTTTCCCCATAGCAGTCTGATCAGCATTACAGGTGCAGGTCCGGTATCAGATAGCCCTGTTGAGCTGTGTCCAAGGAATCAGACCCTATCTGTTACTGTCTGTACATTCAGTTATTATAGGTGTAGCTCCGGTTCCAGATAGCCCCATTGAGTTGTGTCCGGGGATCCAGACCCTATCTGTTACTGTCTACACAGGAGTCCTCCGGACCCAGACACGGTTGCTTAGATCGGAGGTCATGGCTAGAGACGGAGACCTAGTGGGCCGGTAGAGGAGCTCCGAAGTGAGCAAATGAGTGGAGTGACTTATTTTTGGCTGGTTTTGACTCGGGTAGGGGTATATAGATTGTTCGCTTGTTTGGCGCCATCCGGCTTATGGGGGTTGGTATTGGCGCTTGCTTGCTAAATGTGTGTGTATTTATGTGCTTTATATATACTAGCTAATAGACAGCAGGCCGTCGTGACTACAGACACGCTCCTGCCTATCAGTGTAGAAAGGTTTGATCTAGTTCCTATCAGCCCTTCAGATTCAGTTATCTTCTGCTCAAATACTTGTTAGTTATGTTATCTGTATTCAGTTGTATTATTTCAGTTGCCTTGCATACTCGGTACCAGTGGTACTGACGCCTAGTGGGGCGCTGCATTACTTGCCTGCAGGTACTCATAGACGAGGAGGCGATCCCTCGTGATCCTAGCCAGCGCAGAGTCATAAGCTCCTATCATCCGGAGCTTGATATTTCAGAGGTTTATATCATTTCCTTTTGTTGTACAGTACGGGTAGGTCAGGGCCCTGTACCAACCATCTTATCAGTATTCTTAGAGGCTTGCAGTCTGTATATATTTCCCTGTGGTCAGTTGAGCCGGTCGCGTGAGGCCGTGTAGTTTGTTTAGCATTTCAGTTTATGTTGGCCGTGTGAGGCCTTAGTTTGATAGTAGTGGTGACCTTGCCGGTCACGTAGTTATCTAGCATTTTATTGTTGAGTTACAGATAACTAGACAGCATGGTGGCCTTGTCAACCCGCATAGGTTTCCCCCTTGTAAGTATGTTTCTGGTTAGCTGAAGTTTCATACAGGTGGCTATAGGCCTAGTCGGCCGGGGGCTGTATTTACAGCCGTTATATAGCCCTTTGTTTCCAGAAATCTGAGTTAGAGCCAGCCAGGCACTAGATGTGCTCAAGCTTAGTAGTCTAGCAGTTCATGTCCTAGTAGGGCACCAGGTGCCAGTCATACCCCCCCAAGGCGGGGCGTGACAGATTAGTACTTGTTTTGTAGGTGTAAAATGCATATGAGGGACTAAATTATTATGGGTGAAATGAAGAAATAGAGTTGGAGGCAAATTGCAAAAGTCGGCAACAAAGCATTCCATGGCAAGGCTGGCCGCGCCAGGCAGCGTGCCACGCTATACGTGTGCCGTCCCCAGCGTCATGCCACACCAAGGGCATGTGCGCGAAGATGCAGCATTCCAGGGTGCCTGCGCACCAGCGCCGTGCGACGCTAGGCACTGCTGCGCGCCACAGCCGTATCACGCAGGCAATCGCGCCATGCCTCGGCCAAGCATCATTTTAATGCAATTTCCAGTAAGCTGCAGCGTTACTTCCATGGCACGGAGGCAAATTGGTGTGTTCAGCTCCGTGACACGGAGCCATTCCATGACGGGCCAAAATTTGCAAATTCCATATTTACTATAAATTAAACCCTTAGCTCCCAAAATCAAGTGTCAAGAAATATTTTCTGAAAACCGTAGAGAAGCGAAGGGAGAAGTGAAGAACTCACCTAGGGTTCACTAATTTTACATTCTCTTTTACCTATTCTTGTAAGTACACTACTCTAAACATGTTTTTGAGTTATTGTATGAACATGAGTGGCTAAAATCCTTCCTCTAGGGTTGAGGCCACGTGAGATGATGGTAATTGCATGAATTTGTTTTGGTTTGAGTCGTTAATTGTTGTTTTGTCTTACATTCTTCATTATTGTTGTTTTTATGCTTGATCACCATGAAAACAAAATGCGTTAAGCTTAGGTAAAAGCTTGAAAGAGTAACCCTAGGCAAGAACATAGGAATGTAGGGAGCAAGTTCTTATCTTTCGATATGATTCGTAATTAGGATAAATAGTACACCTAAATTGCATTGCTTGGTTAATAAAACGGGATGATAGCAAGACACCGGCTTAGAATTATCACTCCACCACTCGTAGAAGTAGTTGTGAAGCTAAGTTGGATTAAATGATTAGAGGTACAAAAGTCTGTAATCAAGAGCATAAACCCCGTAAACCACATCCATGTAGTTGAACATCCCACAAACTAGGATGTCACATCCCTGCTCAACGATGTAGTTGTGAAACTAGTTTTTCGTCTTTAGAGGCTCGAGAGACCATGAACATCTCATGTTTCAACTATATGAGACAACAATTGATAATATCATACTTGATCCATTATGAAGTGTGGCGTTGCATGATTATCCGGCCTTAACTCTAGTTGCTTCTTATATTGTTTCAAGATTGTTTTGTGACCAACCCAAAACTTAATTATAATTTACCGAAAACTTCTATAATCAACACTTGTGAAGGTTAATCTCATACTTGAACTTCATAAGTTACTGAATTGGTCCAGTCCCTGTGGGTTCGACATTCGGCTCTTGAAAAGGGCCACTGTATTATTTGTACGACCGCGTACGATTACGTGTGCGCTGGAGCGCGAACAAGTTTTTGGTGCCATTTTCGGGGATTGGCGAAGTTTATTAAATTTTTATGTTTTTGTGTGATTTTTAATTTCCTTAAGTGTTGAGAAACTTGGTCTTAGTCTGATATATTGCAGGTGACAGGTTGTCCTTGCAGAGCTGGCAAGGAATAGAGAGCTAGTGGAACCGTTTCTTGAACTTGAACGTCAAATTCATTTACGCAGGAGGGAAGCTCTAGAGAAAAATCTAAAGATACTTCTGGAGAGGTTACAACAACACCCACTGGCAGGACAAGCAAAGTTGTTACCTGAAATCATGGCAGCCCGACCAGTTCGCGAAGTGGCTATCCCACTAGTGACAAATGTGACCTCTAGTATCCGCAAACCGGATCCTAGAGGGAACTTGAATTGAAATAGAATATGGTGCAACTGTTACATTCTAGTGGCCAGTTCACTGGGATGACTCATAAGGACCCACAGCAGCACTTACACAACTTTCTTGAGATTTGTGACACGTTCGTCCCCACTGGAGTGTCCACAGATTATGTTCGACTTACCCTCTTCCCATTCTCATGGTTGGGGGAGGCAAAGAGGTGGTTGAAATCTGAGCCACCGAGTTCCATATCTTCTTGGGATGATTTGGCAAAGAAGTTCCTCATCAGATTCTTCCCTTCAGGCAAGACTGTCAAACTTAGGAGTGAAATATTAAGCTTCAAGCAGAGGTCGGAGGAGAACTTGTATTTGACTTGGGAGAGATTCAAGTCATTATTGATACACTGTCCTCATCATCAGCAGTCCAATGAAGTGTTATCTCATACCTTTGTAAAAAGTGTAGACCCACACACAAAAATTTTACTAGACTCTACATCGGGTGGGCAAGCCTTAGAGAAGACTTATGATGAGTTGTATACTTTGTTGAACGGGATTGCTCAGGGAAATCCAGAGTGGCACAGCGAGTCATCGAGAGGGGCAGGAAACTGAGCATCAGGGCTGATAGAGATAGATGGTGTAAATGCCTTGGCGTCACAGCTAGCATCATTTCAGCATCAGCTGATGACTCAGTTCAATAAACTGAGTATGAACCAACAACAAGGACAAGTAAATGCAGTTCAGCAAGCTCTGAGTTGGTGTGAAATTTATGGCCATAATGGGTACAATGCAGAATCATGCGAGGCAAATCCTGAATTGGTCAATTTTGTTGGAAATGTTCAGACGAACAATTAGAATTTTGGGAACAGTTACAACAAGAATTGGCAGAGCCACCCGAATTTTTCTGGGGGGTTGAAATCAAAGGCAAAGCTACCAGCAACCTCAGCAACAGCAGTATCAGCAGCAGAACAGGAAGAATGATGGCCAGTTGAGCAGCAACATTGAGGAGACGTTATAGAAGATTATGCAGACACAGACCCAATTAGTAGAGAATCAGGCGAGGATGGCATCAGACTTGAAAAATCAGCAGTTGACCATCCGCAATCTAGAGAAACAGATGGATTAAATAGCACCTCCTCACCACACTAGACCGTAGGGGGATTACTGTCACACCCCACCTTGGAGGGTATGACGGACACCTGGTGCCTGCTAGGCTCTGGACTGCTAAATGGTCCAGCCTAAGCACGTCTAGTGCTTTGGCTGGCCCTGGCTCTATTCCCAGAAGCAAACCGGCTATATAACGGCTGTAAACACAGCCTCCGACCAACTGGCCTATAGCCACCTGTACCTGTACTATCAGCTAACCAGAACACATTCAATATAGGGGAGCCTATGCGGGCCGACAAGGCCACCATGCTGTCTAGTTATCTGTAATTCAACAACGGAGTATTAGAAAGCTATGTGACTGGCAAGGTCACCACTACTGTCAAGCTATGGCCCCACACGACCAACATAAAAGAAATAAAAGTACTAACAACTATACAACTGCACGGCCTCACACGACCGGCTCAACTGACCACAGGGAAATATATACAGACTGTAAGCCTCTAGGAATAACAATAGAAATGATCGGGATAGGGCCCCGACCTACCCGTACTGTACAACAAAAGAAAACGAAATACACCTTTGGAATTCAGTCTCCGGATGACAGGAGCTGAATACTCGATCGCTGACAGGAATCACGAGGGATCGCCTCCTCGTCTATGAGTACCTGCAGGCAAGTAATGCAGCGCCCCACCGGGCGTCAGTACCACTGGTACTGAGTATGTAAAGCAATAACTGAACGAAATATCTGAAAACAACAATACAACTAATGAAACTGAAATAGGAAGGAATAGATTAACTGTCTGATAATGTAAATTATGCCTACTCTTAACTATACTGGAAGGAGTAGGAGTCAGACCTGGAGATGTCTCATTCTACTACCGATCTACTCGTATCTAATGTAACATGGCATAACATAACATAACATAACATAGCACACACAAACCTTACCCGACCCCCATAAGCCGGGAGGTACAACCAACACGAAGTCTATACCTTTACCCCGATCATCCCATCTCCTATAATAACTATAAGCATCTTTCCGGTCCCCTGGGTATGCACTTGGGCTCGCTGAGCCCCTGACTATAACTGTACCTGAGTCCGAAGGACTCCTGAATCAACACCCAGGCGTATCCGCTCGACAGGGGTGTATAAGGGCCGACCAAGGCACAATATGGGGAAAACTGGCATCCCATCTTCGTCCCCTGTGGGACGGCATGCCACTCCGTAGAGCGACGTATCCTCGTCCGCTAGCGGACGAGTCGATACAGCTATTAACCCTGGGGCGGTCATGGATGCTAGGTAATCCAACTCCAAAACAATACAATGGTCTCAACTAGTAATACTATCTGCATATCCCACATACTAAAGCTAATAGTAGTAAAGTATTTGTACATACTGTGTGCTGAACTAGTGATAGTAATATGTACGTACTTAATACATGCTGAGATTGATAATAGTATATATGTATAAATATAATCTCCTGCCATACTGTGCTGAGTCTAATGCTGAACAAGGTATAGTTTTTCTGCTGAAAATCATGCTGTATACTGAGTTTCTGTAGTAACACGATTTACTATTTCTGACATGCTTTCTAAACTTCATTTTAACCTATCATACTACTTCTGAAATGCCTTACAGATATTCATTGTTTTACTGAGTTTCAACTGAATATGATAATATCCTAACATTATGTATTACATCACATACTGAGCATGCTGTGCAGTTCTTGACACTTGTATTAGAATCTATACCGTGCTAGAAAGTTTCGCGCAAGATATAACGTGGTGCTTCTAATATCGTACCAATATTCGTAATAAACATAACACATGACTTCCAAACATTCTACTAGCCTTTAAATTACTGTACTATACCGAGATTACTAACTTGCTGGGGAAACTAGCTTTACATACCTTATCCTCGAACTATCCGTCTGTCGGACGAGGCTCGGCCAACACTTCAACTATTTCTCCCAACTGCATTTATAAATATGTCAATTAATACTAAATATAGCTTTATTTTAAAGAACAACGTCACTTTTGATATAATTTATAGCCTAAACTTAGGCTTATCGAAAGACGGTCGAAAACTCGCTATTTTTCAGGGGTTCAGAAGGGAGAAATATTCACTTCACAGCTAGGAACACATAGACACTAGTTTGGAGCAATTTTTCTTACCTTAGCTCGGTAGCTCGATGATTCGTCAGCCGTATTTCACGAAACTAAATCCGTAGGAATGCTCCCTGCTGCCTAATACCTCAGTATCTGAGGTTAATTTGGGTTTGGACTACGTTTGGCAGCGTAATCGGATGAAAATTATATTACCCTCTTCGTTCCTTTTCTTCCTCTAATTTTTCCCTCTCTGTTTTCGCTGGAAGTTATAAGAATAATTAACTTAAAACCGAAGTGGAGCTTTATATACTTGGGCCTGGACAAGGCCAACGTGTCACGGAGCCAACGTGGAGGCTTCACCTCCGTGACACGCTGCCATCGCGGAGGGGCTCTGCCTCGGCTCCTTCCGCGATGGTTCAATAGGTTTCTCGTCTGATCTTTTCCCGGGCCTTCCTTTAGCACGTATGGCCTTCAAATACGCTTAACCAACATGCGAATAGGTCGTCTAGGTGCTGGAAATCCTACGGGGTATAACATTCTCCCCCCCTTAAGAACATTCGTCCTCGAATGTAAACTTTTATTTAGAGGACTTCTCAACTTACTATCTAGAAAAATTTCGGCAGAGTTTCCCCTGTAATATGGACTACAGCAAAAACCTGAAATGTAGAAAAGTCCAACACAGGTACTGCACGCAATACTTTAAGATTCACTGAATAGCTAAGTATCAATCTTTCTCATTTATACATATACAACCATAAGGTACTACATAAGTAATAATACGGACATACCTGTCGCCTGACTAGGCCTGGAATAGGTGAGGATATCTAGCTTTCATATCTTCTTCAGCTTCCCACATCATCTCCTCACGGTTCCTGTTACGCCACAATATCTTGACAGACGCAATATCTTTAGTCCTCAACCTGTGAATCTGTCTGTCTAAGATAGCTACTGGAACCTCTTCATATGCTAACTCTTCTGTGACTTGTACATCCTGAACTGGAACAACCGTGGAAGGGTCTCCTACAAACTTCCTCAACATAGATACATGGAATACTGGGTGAACAGATGCTAACTCCGGAGGCAAGTTCAATTAGTATGCAACTTGGCCTATTCTTCGCCGAATCTGATATGGCCCAATGAATCTTGGGCTAAGCTTGCCTTTCTTGCCAAATCTCATCACCCCTTTCATCGGAGACACTTTCAGATATACCCAGTCATTTACCGCAAATTCTAGATTTCTGCGCCGCATATCTGCATAAGACTTCTGGCGGCTTTGTGCAATCAGTAAGCGTTCTCGGATAAGCTTTACCTCTTCCTCTGACTGCTGAACAATGTCTGGCCCAACCAATGCTGATTCTCCTATTTCAAACCAACCAATCGGCGTTCTGCATTTTCGCCCGTATAAAGCTTCGAAAGGTGCCATCTGGATAGCGGAGTGATAGCTATTATTATAAGAAAATTCAATTAACGGCAAATGCTCGTTCCAGCTACCTCCAAAACCTGGCACACACGCTCGTAGCATGTCCTCGAGCGCTCAAATAGTGCGCTCAGCCTGTCCATCTGTCTGAGGGTGAAATGCTGTGTTCAAATTAATCTGCGTCCCCAGACCTTTCTGAAATGACTGCCAAAATCTAGCCGTAAACTGTGCTCCTCTATCAGAGATAATAGATACTGGAACACCGTGTAATCTAACTATTTCTCTGATATGCAATTCGCGTAATCTTTGGCAGAGAAAGTAGCTTTTACTGGCAGGAAATGGGCTGATTTCGTCAGTCTGTCAGCAATTACCCAGATTGAATCATGTCTATGCCTGGTACGGGGTAATCCTGCTACAAAGTCCATGTTTACTGCTTCCCATTTCCAGAGAGGTACAACTATATCCTGGTCAAACCGCCTGGTTTCTGATGTTCTGCTTTCACCTGTTGGCAGTTAGGACACTGAGCTACAAATTCAGTAATTTCTCTTTTCATACCTGGCCACCAGTAGTTTTCTTTGATATCATGGTACATTTTCGTCGCGCCTGGGTGGAGAGAATAGCGGGCGTAATGTGCCTCGCTCATAATCCGCTGGCGAAGCCCCAAAATATCTGGAACACAAATGCGGCCTTTACATTGCAACACTTCATCCCCAGTTACCTGAAAATATGTCACCTCTCCTTGCTGAACCTTGTGTTCATGTTGAACCCGGCTAGGGTCTCCATACTGTTGTTCCTTTACTTCCACCACTAACGAAAACACTGCGACATTTTGTATTACCGCTCTGTTGTCCTTTATTTCTGCTATGTGAACGGCTAAACCGGCTAACTGGTGTAATTCTCAGGCCAATTCTCGCTGTTCAGGCTGCAAGTATGCCAACTCCCCATAGATTTACGGCTAAGGGCATCTGCTACCACATTAGCCCTTTATGGGTGATACAAAATATTCACTCTTTAAGGCATAAACTACTGCAGCTAACTCCAGGTCATGGGTAAGATAATTCTTTTCATGTTTCTTCAACAGCCTGAAAGCATAAGCTATTACTTTACCATAATGCATCAACCCTCTGTACCTTCTGGCGATACTAACACTGGAGCTGATGTTAACCTGGCTTTTAACTCCTGGAAGTTCTGCTCACATGCCTCAGTCTACTGGAACTTTGTTGCCTTCTGTGTCAATTTAGTCAGAAGTGCTGCTAAGGTGGAAAATCCTTCCACAAACCCTCTGTAGTACCCAACTAACCGCAGGGATTGCGTACTTCGGTCGGAGTGGTAGGTCTGGGCTATGTCTTCACTGCTTCGATTTTCTGTGTATCTACCTGTACACCAGCCTCCGACACAATGTGACCAAAAAGGCTACTGAACTCAGCCAAAATTCACATTTAGAAAAATTGACATATAACTGACAGTCATAGTGGTTTATTATACCGGAGAATCTGAAAAGTAATCTACCGGTATAGCTAGGGCTTATCTGGCCTTCTGGCCGCATGCTAAGGCTACTTGTTGCTAAGGTAACCTGAACGACTATCTGCACACCATGTGCCCGTATCTGATCAGAGGATCCTGACAATGATCATGATCTCTAATAGTCTGGTTGAATAATCTTGACTAACTAAATACCTGTGTTAAATGATCCGAATGCTGCAGTAGTCTAACGATGCTCTACATGTCCTACTCGGACATCTGTAGCTCATGCATAACTGCGAGGTTGTGGACAGCTAACTGTTTCGTCCTCCTAATTGAACAATTGTGGTGTTGTGCTTAGTCCAACCTACTCTCAGGCGATCCGTCCCTGAATCTTCATAGGGAACCTACCGATCTCCTTGTCTTAGTAAACACTGTGCTAGCAGAGCACCACCAATTTCTTACGCCTTATTCGTACCCCCTTGGATTTGTATTACAGTTCTTGGAAATTCTCGGTCTTATGAGCCATTCTGTAAAGACTGGCCTTCTGTTAGGGCTCTGTATCTGAATACCTTACGAAAACCAGCAGAAGTACTAGTCCGTCACTAACTACTGATATGGACTCTTTCTTGGGGTACCCACAGGTTTGTCTGACTGAGACGGTCGGCTGACTTGCGGGGTGTTCCGTATAATAGCTGCTAGGTTGACTAAGGCCGGCTCTCACCTACAAGGCTGGGAAAATGATGCACGACCACTTAACGTGCCACCCTCTCTTTTGGTGAGGGGTCCTGCAGTACGATCTGTATATATTTCCTAGAAGCTAACCAAAATCTGTGTGACTGTAACCCCCCATTGCCAACTACTTACATCATATCTATCATCTATATATATATATATATCAACTACTATGTACAATACGTACTAAATTTTGTGGTGATACATAATCTCTAACATGCCTTACTGAATTTCATACTGCACATGATATACCGCTCCTACGGTCTAATGATATCTTATATCCTCTCGTATCATTTCATGGGATTTTGTTTTCATCCCATTTTGGAAGCAACACACACTTGCACTTTAGCTATGATCTGCTATTTGAAATTTTGCCACTCTTACAATGTGGGGTCAACATCCGAACCTTGTGGCGTTACTTGGCATTATATTAAGGCCCGTGACTGTCTGTTGGACCTTGTCTCTGGGCCACACTACATTGGAGTCTCTGGTTCGGTACCCTCTTACCTTCTCCTTGGGCGGACATACCGCAACATTCTAAACTACAACCTTACTATCTCTTAACTGTTCGTCTAAGGTTCAGTCCTTAATACACGATGTTCTATCAATCTAGAGGTGATTCTGATTTCCCCTCAAAATGTAGTATTCATGCTCTTCACCTTCATCTTCCTTAAACTGGGATATGGGGTTCAAGGTACCTTGCCTTACACTGTCAATAAGGTTGCCAGTCAAGTTCCAACCTATAGTTCTTTTGACTTGCAGTCGGACCCATCTTATTCATATAATCTCCCTGTCTTTTGATATCACAGCTAAGATTATAACTATTATCTTGCAGACATACCCTACCGTCGTTAGCATGCCACGCCGGATTCAACCCTTTCCTGACTTGAACTTGACTCTTACTGGGAGTCCATCATTGACGGATCTCCTACACCCACTTCGAGTAAGCTGGTAGTCTTACTTGCTCTTCTGACTTATTACCATGAGGGTCTGCACAACTTACATAATCATAAGGGCTCCTTACTCTTTCTAACACTTTCTGGAATCGACCAATCCACCTTTCACTTACTGCCTGCTTTGGGCAACATCGTCTCAATCCTTATGCCCTTTGCTACACTGGGATCAAAACTAAGGGGTAGGAATAACTTCTTCTTACTGCAACGAAACGATGACAAGGAACTGTACCACACCTGAAGGAATGGAGGTGGGAATCCTACATTTCCCTCTCTTTCTCACACTTATCTGATAATCTAATATTGTCTACTATCTTAATCAGGTCTTATATATATATATATATATATATATATATATCTAACAAATAAATCGACTCATTTATTCGTTATGCTTATGACTTCCTATTCTGAAGTTATCGACATATACTAGGGATGGTACCAATAAAAAGATAACATTGGGAGGTCCCTGTTACCTCCTCCTACTACTGTAGTTACCTTGTAACTGGCTGATGTTCTCTCCTATCGCTATATCTGATCTTCTGCCTGGGATAGGATTTCGCTGGTCTGACTTGTATCTGTATTCAAAGAATATGATAAGTTTTAAAAGTACCAACCCTATACTGTATTGTGCTATGGCACGACTGAGTATGAAAGAAGGGTAACCATCCTATTATGACTCGCAGCCTCCTGCCTATAGTATGTGGTGCACAACACATCCATAGACAAGACTCTACTTAGCACGGCTTGCAGACTCCTTGTGACACGACCTGCTCTGATACCAAGTTTGTCACACCCCACCTTGGAGGGTATGATGGACACCTGGTGCCTGCTAGGCTCTGGACTGCTAAATGGTCCAGCCTAAGCACGTCTGGTGCTTTGGCTGGCCCTGGCTCTATTCCCAGAAGCAAACTGGCTATATAACGGCTGTAAACACAGCCTCCGGCCAACTGGCCTATAGCAACCTGTACCTGTACTATCAGCTAACCAGAACACATTCAATATAAGGGAGCCTATGCGGGCCGACAAGGCCACCATGCTGTCTAGTTATCTGTAATTCAACAATGGAGTATTGGAAATCTACGTGACCGGCAAGGTCACCACTACTGTCAAGCTATGGCCCCACACGACCAACATAAAAGAAATAAAAGTACTAACAGCTATACAACTGCACGGCCTCACACGACCGGCTCAACTGACCATAGGGAAATATATACAGACTGCAAGCCTCTAGGAATAACAATAGAAATGATCGGGACAGGGCCCCGACCTACTCATACTGTACAACAAAAGAAAACGAAAAACACCTCTGAAATTCAGTCTCCGGATAACAGGAGCTGAATACTCGATCGCTGACAGGAATCACGAGGGATCGCCTCCTCGTCTATGAGTACCTGTAGGCAAGTAATGCAGTGCCCCACCGGGCGTCAGTACCGCCGGTACTGAGTATGTAAAGCAATAACTGAAAGAAATATCTTCAAACAACAATACAACTAATGAAACTGAAATAGGAAGGAATAGATTAACTGTCTGATAATGTAAATTATGCCTACTCTTAACTATACTGGAAGGAGTAGGAGTCATACCTGGAGATGTATCGTTCTACTGCCGATCTACTCGTATCTAATGTAACATGGCATAACATAACATAGCACACACAAATCTTACCCGGCCCCCATAAGCCGGGAGGTACAACCAACACGAAGTCTATACCCCTACCCCGGTCATCCCATCTCCTATAATAACTATAAGCATCCTGCCGGTCCCCTGGGTATGCACTTGGGCTCGCTAAGCCCCTGACTATAACTGTACCTGAGTTTGGAGGACTCCTGAATCAACACCCGGGCGTATCCGCTCGGCAGGGGTGTATAAGGGCCGACCAAGGCACAATATGGGGAAAACTGGCATCCCATCTTCGTCCCCTGTGGGACGGCATGCCACTCCGTAGAGAGACGTATCCTCATCCTCTGGCGGACGAGTCGATAAAGCTATTAACCCTGGGGCGGTCATGGATTCTAGGTAATCCAACCCCAAAACAATACAATGGTCTCAACTAGTAATACTATCTGCATATCCCACATACTAAAGCTAATAGTAGTAAAGTATTTGACATACTGTGTGCTAAACTAGTGATAGTAATATGTATGTACTTAATACATACTGAGACTGATAATAGTATATATGTATAAATATAATCTCCTGCCATACTGTGCTGAGTCTAATGCTGAACAAGGTATAGTTTTTCTGCTGAAAACCATGCTGTATACTGAGTTTCTGTAGTAACATGATTTACTATTTCTGACATGCTTTCTAAACTTCATTTTAACCTATCATACTACTTCTGAAATGCCTTAAAGATATTCATTGTTTTACTGAGTTTCAACTAAATATGATAATATCCTAACATTCTGTATTACATTACATACTGAGCATGCTGTGTAGTTCTTGACACTTGTATTAGAATCTATACCGTGCTAGCAAGTTTCGCGCAAGATATAACGTGGTGCTTCTAATATCGTACCAATATTCGTAATAAACATAACACATGACTTCCGAACATTCTACTGGCCTTTAAATTACTGTACTATACTGAGATTACTAACTTGCCGGGGAAACTAACTTTACATACCTTATACTCGAACTATCCGTCTGTCGGACGAGGCTCGGCCAACACTTCAACTTTTTCTCCCAACTGCATTTATAAATATGTCAATTAATACTAAATATAGCTTTATTTTAAAGAACAACGTCACTTTCGATATAATTTATAGCCTAAACTTAGGCTTATCGAAAGACGGTCGGAAACTCGCTATTTTTCAAGGGTTTAGAAGGGAGAAATATTCACTTCACAGCTAGGAACACATAGACACTAGTTTGGAGCAATTCTGCTTACCTTAGCTCGGTAGCTCGACGATTCGTCGGCCGTATTTCACGAAACTAAATCCGTAGGAATGCTCCCTATTGCCTAATACCTCGGTATCTGAGGTTAATTTGGGTTTGGACTGCATTTGGAAGCGTAATCGGACGAAAATTATATTACCCTCTTCGTTCCTTTTCTTCCTCTGATTTTTCCCTCTCTGTTTTCACTAGAAGTTATGAGAATAATTAACTTAAAACCGAAGTGGAGCTTTATATACTTGGGCCTGGAGAAGGTCAATGTGTCACGGAGCCAACGCGGAGGCTTCACCTCCGTGACACGCTGCCATCGCGGAGGGGCTCTGCCTCGGCTCCTTCTGCGATGGTTCGACAGGTTTCTCGTCCGATCTTTTCCCGGGCCTTCCTTTAGCATGTATGGCCTTCAAATACGCTTAACCAACATGCGAATAGGTCGTCTAGGTGCTGGAAATCCTACGGGGTATAACAATTACCCAGTGACACAGACACAAATCCCCGACAGGTCAATGCCGTCAGTCTGAGGAGTGGCAAGCAATTAGATGATGCAACACCGAAAGAGAGGAGAAATGAGGTGCAACCAGAGTTGGTTAGAAAGGGACCATCCACTGAAGAAGGAGAGAATCAGAGTGTTGTGCAACAAAATGCAAAATCATCATTGCAGCCAGCACAAAGACTACCACCACCATTTCCGCAAAGATTCAAAAAGAGCAAGGAGGAGGAATGCTTTAGAAAGTTCTTTGATATTTTCAAAGAACTTCTCATAAATTTGCCTTTGCTTGATGTTTTGCAGGGGATGACCAAGTATGCTAAATACTTGAAAGATGTGGTGGCAAACAAAGTCAGATTGGTGGGTGTTCAAACATTAACACTGATTGAGGAGTGCAGCCACAGGGTAATGAGCAAGATACCTAAAAAGCTCAAAGACCCAGAGAGTTTTACCTCCCCATACAAATTGGTAAAGCTGAGGTGATAAGAGCTCTGTGTGATTTAGGGGAAGTAGTTAATCTAATGCCCCTATCTTTGTTTAACACCTTGGGGTTGGGTCAACCGAGACCAACACAATTGATGCTGCAACTGGCAGACAAGTCGCAAGTGGCACTAGATGGAATAATCGAGGACCTTCTCATCAAAGTGGGCAGGGACCCTGAAAATGAGGGTGGATGATGAAGAGGAACTCTTCCGGGTCTACCAAGAGATTAACCCACCGACACATTACGGAGACCTTTGTAAGGTTAGTGTATTATCATAGGCTAAGATTGGGGTGGAAGATTCCATAGGTCCACAGCCACAGGAGATGATTACTTTTCAGCCTGGATCTGATGGAGGGCTTCTACTAGAAGAGAAGTTGGGAGAAGAGATGGACAGAGTGGTGGTTGTTCCCTCGAAAAATAAAAAAATAAGAATATGGTTCTCGAAAGGGAACACGGGTATGAGGATGTCCTGAAAAGGATGGTCCACGTCGTGTCGCGATGTAAAATTAGGCGCTACTTGGGAGGCAACCCAAGGGTACCACAGGTACAATGTTAATTTCTTTCAGTTGTGTTGATTTTGTTTATGTAAATCTTGTTGTTGTTTTTGGTTAAAATTTAAGCACAGATGGAGGGGAAGTCTGAGCACCCTTGGAGGAAGAACCTAAGGAGCAGGAAAGAGGAAAAGTGTGGGGTTGAGTACCCACTTGTTCAAATGAAGGAAAACATGTTGTTAGATAGGCCTAGAGGACAAAGGGAGTATTTCTCACCCTTTTGGAAGTTTAATCAGAGGCTTTGGGGGCATAACATGATTCAAGTGTGGGGTGAAGGAAATTTCAAAAATTTTTGTGCTTAATGATTTTGGGTGAATGTAGTACTTGATAGGTATATGATTTTGGGTGAATATAGTGCTTGATAGGTATATGTTGAGGAAAAATTTTTGAGTTAAGCATGATTCACCCACCCGTTGGTTTTTCTTTTTGGTTCTTTTCTGACGGGGGGCAGTTTGAACCGAAGAACAAAAATTTTGTGTCTGTACATAGTTGTTTTTAGTTGTAGTTAGGGACTATTCCCGACGATGGATGGATGACGACCGTCTTGAGGGAAAATTAGTCAATAGGTTTTGGTTTTTGAACCCATAGTTAATTGATCGCTTGATATTCTTGTTATGTGCTATACATGATTGTGAGATGCAAATGTGGTTAGTGTTGAATCATGTGAGAAGTTGTATAACTCTGTTTGACACACCTAGGCTCTTAAATGTGACTCTATGTTCTTAAACCATAATTTTGAATTCTTGTGCTGAGTAAGAGTCTGATGAATTTGTCTTGAATTGAGCATGTGCAATGAGTGTAAGGTTTTTGAATATTCCATGCTATTGTGTAATGTCTAGAACTTTCCTGGTGTGTATACAAAATGAAATGAGGGATGTCAATTGTAGGAGATGATGTAGGCATTTCTTTGAATAAGCCTAATTTTTATCCCTCGCTTCACCTACCTTGAATGTCTGATCCTAGTTAGCCCCATTGAGACTTAAGTCTATTCTTTGATGGATACAACATAAGCTTAATCCTTTTCTTTCATTAGCCTTAAATTTGATCCAAACCTCCTAAGTGCTTAAGTGAAAAAAAATCCAAAAGAATAAGGGAGTATGAATTGGGAAAAAGAAGGAAAAATACTGTTTGTGGGATTTGAGGAAAGGATTAGACGTGCACTTGTTTGAAAACGCTTGAGGGAGTAAGAGAACAAATAAATGAAAACGTTTTTTAAGTACTCCTTACTAATAAGCTAAGTGTGCTTAAAGAAATGGAAAACAGAAGAGGGAATTTAAGATTGAAAAGAAGGAGGGAGAAGTAAGAGAAGAGATGCCTGTAATAAATGTATGATGTATTAAAAGCGCTTAGGAAAGATAGTCACTATTATTAGCCATAATTGTACCTACCTGCCCCTAGCTTACATTACAACCCAATAAATCCTACTTGATCTTACGTTCAAACATCCTTAAATTCGTGGAGTAAAACACTAAGGCCAAGATTATGGGTCAATACACTTGGCATGTGAATTCTTTATGAGAGTGAGCTTTATTCTTATTTATATACCCATACACGGTATGATTTGAAAATTTGTGAGTAAAAATGGGTAACTCTCTTGTTGTGAGGGCACATGTTTAATGAAGGATAAAATTCATGTAAGATTTCTTGATCGGTTGATTTGCATGAGTTGGTTGAGATTAAGAGTCGATTCTTGAGGTTAGGAAGTCTTAACATAGTTATATTTTAGTTTAATGGTTAAATCTCGCATGCTCTATTTTTAACTTGCTATCTAAAACAATTGTTGTAGCCGTAGCTTGAATTGTCTTGCTCAATTAGCTATGTGTGAGTCTTCATGTGCATGATATGTAAAAGGGTTGTTCGAGGACGAACAAAGATTTAAGTGTGGGGTAGTGATCTTGGGCATAATTAAGTGCCCAAGTGCTATTTTATAACTTAGTTTAGCCATGTTTGTCTATTTATACACTTACATTCTTATGTGATTTTATGTAAATTTGGGTATGCACTAACCAACATGATTAGTCCTTGTTTTCAAGGTGTAAAATGCGTATGAGGGACTAAATAATGACGGGTGAAGTGAAGAAATGGAGTTTGAGGCGAATTGCAAAAGTTGGCAAGAAAGCATGCCATGGCAAGGCTGGCAGCGTGCCACACTATGCGTGTGCCGCGCCTAGCGCCGTGCCACGCCAAGGCAATGCGCGCAAGATGCAGCATTCCAGGGCGCCTGCGCGCCAGCGCCATGCGATGCTTGGCACTGCTGCGCACCACAGCCGTGTCACGCAGGACATCGCGCAAGGGCAGCGCCGTGCCACGTTGTCCATCGCACCATGCCTCAGCCAAGCACAATTTTAATGCGATTTCCAGTAAGCTACAACATTACTTCCGTGGCACAGAGGCAAATTGGTGCATTCAGCTCCGTGCCACAGAGCCATTCCATGATGGGCCAAAATTTGCAAATTCCCTATTTAATATAAATTAAACCCTTAGCTCCCAAAATCAGGTGTCACGAAATATTTTCTGAAAACAGTAGAGGAGCGAAGGCAGAAGTGAAGAACTCACCTAGGGTTCACCAATTTTACATTCTATTTTACCTATTCTTGCAAGTACACTACTCTAAATATGTTTTTGAGTTATTGTATGAACATGAGTGGCTAAAACCCTTCCTCTAGGGTTGAGGCCACGTGAGATGATCGTAATTGCATGAATTTGTTTTGGTTTGAGTCATTAATTGTTGTTTTGTCTTACATTATTCATTATTGTTTTTTTTACGCTTGATCACCATGAAAACAAATGCGTTAAGGTTAGGTAAAAGCTTGAAAGAGTAACCCTAGGCAAGAACATAGGAATGTAGGGAGCAAGTTCTTATCTTTCAATATGATCCGCAATTAGGATAAATAATACACCTAAAATTGCCTTGCTTAGTTAATAAAACGGGATGATAGCAAGACACCGGCTTAGAATTATCACTCCACCACTCGTAGAAGTAGTTGTGAAGCTAAGTTGGATTAAATGATTAGAGGTACGAAAGTCACTAATCAAGAGCATAAACCTCGTAAACCACATCCATGTAGTTGAACTGCCCACGAACTAGGAAGTCACATCCCCGCTCAATGATGTAGTTGTGAAGCTAGTTTGCCGTGTTTAGAGGCTCGAGAGACCATGAACATTGCATGTTTAAACTATGTGAGATAGCAATTGATAATATCATACTTAACCCATTACGAAGTATGGCGTTGCATGATTATCCGGCCTTAACTCTAGTTGCTTCTTATATTATTTCCAGATTGTTTTGTGACCAACCCAAAACTTAATTATAATTTACTGAAAACTTCTATAATCAACACTTGTGAAGGTTAATGTGATACTTGAACTTCATAAGTTTCTGAATTGGTCCAGTCCCTGTGGGTTCAACATCCGGCTCTTGAAAAGGGCCACTGTATTACTTGTATGACCGCGTACGCTTGCGTGTGCGCTGGAGCGCGAACATGCACCACTATCTACCTTAGGAGCTTTGACAGGCTCGAGCTGAGCAATTTTTTCACCTAGACCAAGGAAGTATGAGTGTGCCTGAGTATTATCTTTGATTTAATTCTCTTTCTAGGTATGCTCCTCACATGGTTCAGACGATGGAGGATAGAATTCATTGGTTCGTGTTAGGGTTAGGGCTTCATGTAGCTCAAGATTGCTTGGGGGTATCTACTCAGAAGCACATGGACATTTCATGAATTCAGGTTTTCGCCCAGAGGGCAGAGGATTTGGTTTATCAATTACGGGATACTTGGAGACAACAGGATCAGCGAAAGAGAGCTAGGACTGTGGGTCCTTACAAAGAGCCGCGGGGTGACCTAGGGGCTCAGTCATCCAGGCAGTCAGTTAGGCCAATAGGGAGTGTCCCACCTCAGTTTCAAGGATAGAGAAGAGACCAAGGCCCAGCTCTATCTAGCTCTTGACGACAGGAGCGGGCAGGGCATAGGCGACCACCATTGCTGCCTTGTCCCCAGTGTGGGAAATGTCATTCAAGTCAGTGTCATCAGGGGCAGAATGTATGTCATCATTGTGGGCAGCCAACAGACTTTATGAGGGATTGTTCTGATAGGGTCGAGGAGGATCATGCGCGATCAGTGGTCGCTTCGTCATCCTCCATTCGACCTCCCATACCTGATCCTCAGCTAGCAACAGGATGTGGAAGAGGCAAAGGGAGATAGGCTTCTAGTTCTGGGGAAACCCAGAATCAATTTTATGCTTTGGGCGGTCGACAGGACCAGAAGGTCTTACCTGATATTGTTACAGGTACTTTGATTATTTATTCTCGTGCAGTATATGTATTACTTGATCCTGGTTCTACACACTCTTATGTCACACCATTGGTTGTGAGTCAGTTTGAGATAGTCCCTGAGTTATTATCTATACCATTTGCAATTTCTAGTCAATTGGCGAATCTGTGTTAGTTAGAAGAGTTTGCCAAAACTGCATAGTATTGGTATGTGATAGATCAAGCTTAGCCGATCTAGTTGATCTTGAAATGGTTGATTTTGATTTCATTTTGGGTATGGATTGGTTGGTGGCATGTTATTCTAATGTTGATTGTAGAGCTAAGGTCGTCAGATTAAATTTTCCCGGCGAGCCAGTCTGGGAATGGAAAAGTAATGCCGCTACGCCTAAAGGTAAGTTTATTTCATACCTTAAGGCTTAGAAGTTGATATCCAAAGGTTGTATTTCTCACTTGGTTCAGGTAAGAAACTTGGAATGTGAGCCTACGACTCTCCAGTCAATTCCTGTTGTAAATAAGTTCCCTGAGGTCTTTCTAGAGGATTTGCCTGGAATTCCTCCTGAAAGGGAGATAGATTTTTCTATTGATCTACTTCTAGGTACTCAACCTATATCGATCTCTACTTACAGAATGGCTCCAGCAGATCTAAGGAATTAAAGGAGTAGTTGAGAGATCTACTCGAGAAGAGATTCATTCGACCTAGTGTATCGCCTTGGGGTGCACCAGTGCTCTTTGTGCGAAAGAAAGACGGGTCGTTAAGAATGTGTACCGACTATAGGAAGCTAAATAAGGTTACGATTAAGAATAAGTACCCACTTCCTAGGATTGATGACCTATTTGATTAGTTACAGGGTGACAGATGCTTCTCAAAGATTGATTTGAGATCCGGGTACCATCAGTTACGGGTTAGGGAAGTTGATATCCCCAAGACTACCTTTAGGACTAGATATGGCCATTATGAGTTCTTAGTGATGTCATTTGGGCTTTCTAATGCCCAATAGCTTTTATGGACCTGGTGAATCGGGTATTTAGGCCTTTTCTTGATGTATTTATGATCGTCTTCATTGATGATATTCTGATTTACTCGCGATCTGAGGCCGAGCATGCAGGTCATTTGGGAATTGTATTACAGACTCTACAGGAGCGCAAGTTATATGCTAAATTTTCTAAATATGAGTTTTGCCTAACATCTGTGGCTTTTCTTGGTCATGTAATTACAGATGAAGGTATAAGAGTGGATACTCTAAAGAGAGAGGCAGTGAATCCTACAAAAAGTTAAAAGCTTTCAAGGGTTAATAGGTTATTATTGCCGATTTGTGGAAGGTTTTTCTACTTTCGCTGCACCATTGACAAAGTTGACTCATAAACCAACTAAGTTTCAGTGGACAGTGGCATGTGAGCGAAGTTTTCAGGAATTGAAGGATAGGCTGATTCAACACCTGTCCTGACTCTTCCAGAGGGTGTCGAGGGTTATGTGGTATATTTTGATGCTTCGAGAGATGGTCTAGGTTGTGTTCTGATGCAACACGACATGGTCATTCCTTATGCCTCTAGACAGTTGAGGAAGCACGAGCAAAATTATCCTACCCATGATATTGAGTTGGTCGCAGTGGTATTTGCATTGAAGATTTGGCGCCACTAGTTATACGGGGTACATGTTGATATCTTCACAGATCATAAAATCTCAAGTATTTGTTTTAGAAGAAGGAGTTGAATTTACACCAAAGAAGGTGGTTATAAATGCTGAAAGATTATGATCTTAGCATTCTGTATCATCCGGGCAAGGCAAATATTGTAGTTGATGCGCTAAGTCGCAAATCTATGGGTAGCCTGAGTCATATTCAGGTTGACAGGATTGAAATGATGAAGGCTCTACCGCAGTTGGCTGACTTACAGATTCGGTTACTGGATGCCGAAGATCGGGGTGTTATTGTCAAAAACAAAGCAGAATCGTCCTTGGTAGCGGAAGTTAAGCAACAACAATATAATGATGTAGAGTTAGTATCACTGAGAGATAGTACACCACAACAGAAGAAGAGCCTATTCAATTGTGGACCCGATGGAGTTCTTAGATACCAGGGCCGTCTATGTGTACCTAATATGGGTGAACTCCAGAAACAAATTATGAATTAAGCTCATTATTCTCGATATTCAGTACACCCAGGTGCCACAAAGATGTATTGTGACCTGAGGCAACTATATTGGTGGAATGGGATGAAAAAGGACATCACCGGTCTTGTGACTCAATGTCCCAATTGCCAACAGATGAAGGTTGAGCACCAGAGGCCTGGAGGTTTGGTGTAGGATATAGAAATTCCATATTGGATGTGGGAGGTGATTAATATGGATTTTATTACAAGATAGCCTAGAATGAGCAAGAAACATGATTCTATCTGGGTAATAGTTGATAGATTAACTAAATCAGCTCACTTCTTGCCAGTTAAGAACACATATGCTACAGAGGACTATGCTAGGCTTTATATACGAGTGATAGTTTGCCTACATGGCATTCCCCTTGTCCATTATTTCTGACAAAGGTGCTCAGTTCACAGCAAACTTTTGGAAGTCTTTCCAGAATGTCCTGGGCACTCAAGTAAGACTCAGTACCACATTTCATCCTCAGACAGACGAACAGGATGAACGCACCATTCAAACGCTTGAAGATATGTTGCGTGCCTGTGTTTTAGATTTACATGGAAGCCGGGATGATCATGTTTCCTTGATTGAGTTCACCTATAAAAACAGCTACCAAACAAGTATTTAGATGGCTCGATATGAAGCTTTATATGGGAGAAAATGCAGGTCACCAATGGGCTGATTTGAACTCAGTGAGGCACAGTTATTCGGGCCAGACTTTGTGCAGCAAGCTATTGACAAGGTGAAACTTATTAGATCGACTTCAGACAGCCTAGAGTAGGTAGAAGTCTTATGCAAATGTACGCCGTCGAGCGCTGGAGTTTGTTGTTAATGATTAGGTCTTCCTGAAAGTGTCGCATATGAAAGGCGTTATGTGATTTGGCCGAAAAGGAAAGCTGAGTCCTAGATATGTTGGGCCCTACAGAGTTATCCGCAGGATAGGAAAAGTGGCCTATGAGTTGAAGTTGCCACCAGAGTTAACGGCAGTCCACCCAGTATTTCATGTATCGATGTTGCGGAAGTGTATAGGAGACCCAACCCGTGTTATGCCTATCGATGATGTTTGAATTTCTGAGGAGATGTCCTACACTGAGGTTCCAATTGCTATTCTTGACCGGCAAGTCAAGAAACTTCGAACCAAAGAAGTTGCCTCAGTTAAAGTATTGTGGCGAAGTAATAATATTGAGGAAGTGACTTAGGAGGTTGAGGAGGAAATGTAGAATAAATATCCTCACCTATTTACAATGTCGACGTGATGTTAAGGTATGTGTTTGATACTTAAGTTACTGAGTATCTATTTTGAAGCATATTAAGTGAAATTAATTTCCATTCAGGAATGAATGTTCCTAAGGGGGGGGGGGAGAATATAACACCCCAGAAAATTTTTGGTGATTATTTGATATTTTTATGCTAGGTCAAGGAAAGTACGGGTTGTATATTCGTTGTAGATGACAAGGGAAATGTTTACGATCAAAAAACCAAAGAGTGTGTGAAGTTCAAAAGTAAGGGTAAACTTTAAATGATCATATATCCCAATATATAATGAATTAGAAGTCCCATGACTTATCAAATTAAATATCTTTGAGTCTAGTTTTCATAAAATCAAACCGCTTGTCAATCGGAGTTCGGAGTAAGACGTTATGGGCATTTTATCGATGCGGGCATGACGCCCTTGCTCCTCCACCGCCCTATTTACTTAAAATATGATTTTTCACTTATAGAAAACATTTTTAGCTAAATCTAAATCGACCAGCTTGCTAAGGATTCCATTTCTCTCTCAATTCTAGCAGCTAGGACAAAGAAAATGAAGGAGGAACATCAAGAAAAGTTCAAGAAAATCACAAGATAAGTTGAGATTACTTTGCCAAGTGTTTTGGGGGCTGTTCCGGAGCTAGTTTTTGCAAGGTTTTGAAGAGGTTTTTATGCTTTTCAAAATCTATTTGGATTGACTTTATATCTATCTTTAAGTAGGTGTTGAAATCAGGAGAAAAGGTAAGTATTTCGCCCCTTTTAAACCTCTCAAATTGCAAAGCGAAAATCTAGAAATTGGCTGCTAAGTCAGCTGCTGATGGACTGTTTGTGAGCTGAGTTTTGCTCATTTTCCTTAGGCGTTTTTGCTGTTTCTTCTGCTGGAATTATACTTCATATTTAGGGGAAGAATAACAGAAAAACTAAGGTAAAATTACCTCTTGTTTCTCCCTCAAAAGTTAGTGAAAACTAGTTGAGAAAATGGCTAAATGTTGTTGATGTTGCCGTGTGTTGTTGATGCTATTGTGACTGCCTCTGGTTAGTAATTTTGGCTGCATTTTTTTTCTATAGATTAAGCTTGTCGTTTTCCTGTAAAAAGACTGGATTAAGGAGGTTGAAGGTTGATCATTGAAATAGGAAATCTGCTAGAGAAAAGTTCATCGGAGAAAGATATGTAAGGCGCCCCATCTATCGTTCTTTTAAGCACGATTTATGTTTTGTGAATCAAATGATCTAGGTATAGGCCGAGGCTCAGATCATCGGACGTATTAGGAGAGAGATTTCAGCAGAATAGTGGTATGCTCCTCTCTTCTAGGATCCATGTCCTAGTTTGGACTATTTTCAGTTTTGTGTACAACATGGGTAGGCTGGGGCCCTGTCCTGTGGATTTCAGTTTGTTTACTATGTAGAGGCTGATGTGGACTAGTTTGTATAGAAGTGTGGGTTTTGTAGTCATATTGGTTTTTCAATTCTTTGCTTAGCTTTATTGTAGCCTTGTCGGCTTTCCAGGTTGTATATTTATAATTGTCAACGAATTATTGGCCCAATATTTATCTTGGTAGGTTGTGACAGGTGGCTTGGTCAGGCTTAGTGTTACATTTATAGATGCTATATAGCCGGCTTCTTGATCGATCATGAATCAAGTGCTAGTTGCACCTTACCCCAGTTTGGGGCGTGACAAGAAATTTCGCCATCTGTAGAGGTCCAAAGAGGATTACCAACAGCTATGATGCGGCCTACCCAAGCGAACTGATCCTTCATATAAAGCCACCCTTACCATGTACTCCGTAGTGGAGTAAACTTCCTCATCCCAGAATAGGTAGTTTATGCCCGTCGGGGTTATATCAACCTCCACTCCCCGGATCATCACTGATGGAAAGCATGGGAAATCATCCACTTTGCCCCTCTACTGCATACTCTCCTATCACGCCTGATATGAGGCGTAAAATTCAGCTACCAAGCTCGGGTAGTATGGTTGAAGCAGGTTGGCAAATGTATTCCACTGCCTGTCGATGAACTGCTCAGTGATGTTGGAAAAATCACCTTTTAGCCCTGCAAAATCGAACCGCTTTTCCACATTAATTGAACGGCCTTGGCAAATGATGTAGTGGTCTTGCATATTGGGGACGCAGAAGATTATTTCCTCCTTTGTGTTGGCCTGAGGTGGGGCAGCCTTTGCCTTGCCCTTGCCTTTGCTAGTAGAAGAAGCAGGGGCCTTTCCTTTTCTGTGTTTCTGGTCGAAGACATGGTTTGTTTTTCTGCAAGAAGTATGCTAGTGACAATAATTTGAAGTAGAAATTAAAAGAAAAGAAACTAGATTATAGAAGAACTGAGAAATAAGGGAAAACCAAACAATCATGAAAAGACACAATAGCACCGGTGGAGGACTGGCGGTTCGCCGAAGGCATTTCAAAGACCACTGATGCCTTAGAGAAAACTGGGCAAATTAGAGGGTTTCGGCAATTTAAGTAGTGAATCACCAATCTAGGTTATGAACCTCTGATGTAGTGCGGGATTCACTTAGTGGCCAGAGCTAATTTTCAAAGTGAATCGGCGCTACATAGGCGAATCGCCGGACCCTGTCATCTCCAAATTTTAGACCACTATTAATAGGCACCTATTAACATACACTCACATTAAACATAATAAAAGCAGCACTACTCCATTCAAACACATATTTATGACATTTATCCCTTAAGAATAGCGTCACCTGGTCTATCATCGGGCAAAACGTCGTGCTTTATGCGAATGGGTTACTCACACTTCACCCTTTTCATAATTTCACACACAAAAGCACATCCCCTTCCATTCAACAAGCATGTTTCATTCAACAATTTAACAAGGAAGGGAAACAAAGTATCACTTCTAAAGAATTAATCTCCAATAATAAAATTAAGACAAGGGAAAGAAAATTGTTACCAAAGTGGGAGATTGCTTGCACACTCTTGACTTTCAAAAAGGGCTTAACTAAACCTTGAAATGGAACCTTGAGATAGATGTAGTGTAGAGAGTATGAGTTAAGCGAGTTTGTTAGTGAAATATGGAGGGGGTTTTCTAGGTGAAGGATGGAAGTGTGATAGGTTGAGGGGAAGGTGGAGACTTTAATGTGGGTGTGTTGGTGGGAAGTGGGAAGGTGCAAAGATAGTAAAGTGGAAAGGTTGAAAATAGATAAATATTGGGAATTGGTAATGTTGGGTAATGGAAAGACAAAAATAGAATGAAAAAGTGTTAGGAAAAAGGGAACTATGGGAATATTTGTAGAATAGGGTGGCTGGTCAGGTATTTGGGATTTTGTGAGCCACTTCTTAAATTCCAATTTGAAATAACTTCACACCTCGACCCGCGTGTCATCAGTAGTTCGTCGAATTACACTGGCATTCACCACTATGATTTATTTTGCTATTTATTTTTCCCAGTGATCTGTTTCTAGCCGGCGATCCACCGACAGTTCGCGAATCACATCGACGACCCGCAGGTTACCCTCTGATTCTGTGGCTGAGCTTTAGGTTTCCTGTTCTCTATAGGCTATCCACCGATGGCCCATGGATCTGATTCGGCGGTTTGCAGATGGGCCCGCCAGTTCTTCGATCCAAACCTCATCCTTTTGCTTTGTTCTCTCCTTCATTGACGGTTTGCATTTTTGGACTGGCCGCTCGCCGATCTCTCGCCGTTCCTTCCCTCATGGTTTGTGTCTCCCTTTGTTCCTCATTTCAAAGCTCCTACACAAAAAAAAATAAAACAAAAGCATCAAATAATCTACTAAGCACTTGGGTTGCCTCCCAAGAAGCGCCTTAGTTAACATCGTGGCACGATGTAGACCCATTTTTAGCAAATCTTTTGCGATGAGTCATCATCTGACTCCGTCTCCTTCAGCTTCTATCCCTTGGCCTCATTTTCAATTGTAATACTACAACCTCTTTGCATTCGAGAGGTTTTGCAGCTGATGGACACACCTTGAACGTGACCTCCTCACTCCCAACCTGAAATTTTAGCTCTCCAAGCTCCACATCTACCACGGCTCTCCCCATAGCGAACAATGGACATCCCAAAATAATGGGAACCTCTGCATCCATCTCACAGTTCAGAATAATAAATTAGCCGGTAGAATAAACTTTTCCACTCTCACCAGCACATCTTCTAGCACCCCCATCGGTCTTTGTAGACCTATCTTCCATTAGTAGCGTCATTGACGTCAATTTCGTGCTTCCGAGTCTCAATTTACTAAATATGAGCAGAGGCATCAAGTTTATGCTAGCACCAAGAACACATAGGGCCTTTTTAAACACACATATCCCAATTGTGCATGGAATTGTAAAAGCTCCAAGATCCTCTATTTTGGGAGCAAGATTACTCATTATCACCGCACTACAATGGTGCATTTTCTCTTCATTGCCTGCATCAACTACCTTTTTCTTCTTTAGAAAGTCCTTCATGAACTTTGCATAACTGGGCATTTGGAGTAAAGTATCCACTAACGGTATATTTTGGAAAACTTGCTAAATATGTCAACAAACTTCCTAAACTGGTCATCCTTCTTTTTCTTGGTCAGCCGTTGTGGATAAGGAGATGGGATTCTTGATTCCACCCTATCATCATTTGGGGCCTTCATGCCCGCCTCATCATCATCATCATGGAGGAGGATTTCATCATCCTTTCCCTCTTTTTCCTCCTCAATCTTTTCTTTATTCACCGGAGTCATTGGCATTTTATCGACTCCATCTTCTTCAACTAATTTCAGGTTTTCCTCCTCACTAGGCTTCATCGGGGAATATCCATTCATCTTGCCACTCCTAGTGACAATGGCCATGCATTGACCATCTTTCTTGGAATTAGGCATTGTGTCACTAGGTAGTGTTCCCTTCATCCGGGGATTCACTTAAGCCGATAGGTGATTCATTTGGGCTTCCAAATGCTTGATGGAAGCTGAGTGTGAACTCACTGTTTGAGCGAGGATAGACACCTCACCTCTCAATTCGTTCACCCCACTCTCGGTCGACTCCACCTTCTTTAAAACACTAGCTAGCATTTCTTCAATTTTTGAATTGCCCGCATCACTCACGCCCGACTGATTTTGAGGATTTCTAACCTTAGGAGGTGGAATATATGGGTTCGAAATCCTATGATAGCGATCACTCTCTTGGTTTAGCTCTTTGTTACCCCACCTTTCTTTCCTTTCAGGACATCCTCGTGCCTCACAATTTCTCCATACTTAATTGTCACCCCTTGGGCGCCATGGGCCTTGGTTTGCTCCTCCGAAGCCAGGTGGAGGACCTCCTATTTCGTTGCCCATATATGGCCATTCTTCCTCATATATCAGCGGTGATGACTCTCCTTCATACTGTAAGGGACCTTGCATTCCCACAACATTTACTACCTTTAGCCTTGCTCCCATCATGTGCTTGGTCATCAACTCTAATTGCGTCATCATCTTGGCAAAATTTTCATCCAGCTCTTCATCTCGTTTTTGCAATGCCGCTGTGAATGCACTTGAACTATTCTCATGAGCGGACACACATGTTTCTCTTTTGTGCCAAGCCCTGTTAGTCTTTGTCATTCGGTCTAGGAGAGCTTTGCCCAACCCCTATGTTTGGTCCACAATAGAACCCCCAGCTAGGTTGTTTTCCATGGACTTGTTGATTGAATCAAGGGCCCTATAGAAGCTTTGGAGAAGCAATCCATCCGGCAATCCATGATTTGGGATAAGAGCCACCTTCTTTTTAAACCTTAACCATGCCTCGTGTAAAGGCTCTCTCGGTTCTTGCCTGAAACTTGAAATATCATCCCTCAACTAAAGCATCTTTTATGGAGGGAAAAAGCGGTCTAGGAAGGCCTCGATTAGCTCCTTCCATGAAGTAATACATCCCGGAGGGAGTTCCTCTAGCCACATTGTTGCCTCCCTAGTCATTGAAAACCGAAAGAGTCTCAACCTCATGGACTCTTGACTGATATTTGTTATATTGAAGGGCTGGCATATTTCCAATAAATTTCTTAATTGACAATTCGCATCCTCACTTGGTTTTCCGCCAAAGATCCCCTTCATTTGCAACAAGTTAAGCATTGTTTTGGTGACATGAAACACTGCATTTCCTACCGTTGGTGGTAGGTGAATAGCTCCTACAACTTCTGGCATCACTGGATTATCTTCCTCGAGTTCCATGTTACCCTCCACTAAGTTATCCCCTGCTTGGGAGTGATGACTCATGTGGTTATGAGCTCCTAACAACACAGCAAACTCACGTTAAGTAATTGATCACGAGCAAAATAACATGCCCGAGATACGTTTTATACCTTAATGTAGTCTTGTTTATCTAAGTTATTTTCCATACTTTCATGAGATTTTATATAAATGTGAATATATATGGTAACCAACATGATTAGTCCTTGTTTTGTAGGTTAATAATGCATTTGAGGAACTAATTCACAAGTTGATGAACAGCAAGGAATGGAGTGGAAGCAAGTGGCGAAAGTCGGCAAGGAGCATGCCTTGGCAAGGCTGGCCGCGCCAGGCAGCGTGCCACGCTGTGCGTGTGCCGCGCCCAGCGCCGTGCCACGCCCTCGCCAAGCGCACGAGAAAAGGCAGCAAAAGGCAGTAGCAGGCAGTGAACTAGCGCGCCAGTGCCGTGCCACGCTAGGTCAGCTGCGCGACAGCAGCTTGCCAACGCGCTGCATGAGCAGCGTGCCACGTTGGCCAGCGCGGTGACCCTCGGCAGCTTGGGTTCCTGAGGCACTCTCCAGAGAGCTTTCACGTTGCCTCCGTGTCACGGAGGCAGTGCTCCGGGATACACTCCGTGACACGGAGCCGTTCCATTACAGGCTAAATTATGCACGTTTTCCATTTACTATAAATAGGACCCTTAGCTCCTAAAATCAGGGGGTCACGATTTTATTCTGAAAAACCACCTAGGAGTGAAGGGAGAAGTGGGAGAACTCATCTAGGGTTTATCAAATTCCCTTCTCATCTACCAAATTCATGTAAGTATGTTAGTTTAGTATTAGTTAATTGTAGTTTTACGAACATGAATGGCAAGAACCCTTCCTCTAGGGTTGAAGCCATGAATTATGATTGTGCTTTTATGAAATTGTTTTGGAATTAAGTTATTGATTGTTGTTTTCGTCTTGCATTCTGGATTGTTGGTTGTTTTTATGATTGATCACCATGAAAGCATATTTGTTAGCTTGAGTAATAGCTTGAGAAAGCATTACCTAGGTCAGAACATGAAAATGTAAGGAGCATGTTTGTCTCTAGGGAGAGATATTGTGTCAGGATAGAAATATACCTCACACCTTGCTTGGTTGACACACGGGGGTTATGAAAGACCAACTTGGGATGTCACATCACCACTCGAAGAAGTAGTTGTGAGGCTAAGTTGAGTTAAATGGTTAGACGTACGAAAGTCCCTAATCGTTTCCCCGTAAACCACAACATAATTGATTGCCCGCGACTAGAAAATTAAACTCCTCGCTCACAATGATGCAGTGAGGCTAGATTGCCGTGTTTAGAGGCTCGAAAGACCATAAACATGCAATTCTAATTATGTGAAATAACCATTGATAGTTCCATGCTTAACCCATTGAAAATCGTAGAATCGCATGATTAATTGGTTTTAACTCTATGTTGCTCCTAGAGTGATTTCAGAATATTTCGTTGACCCAAACTAAGACTTAATTAATCTCAATCGAAAATGTCTATAACCAACACTTGGGGTATTTAAGATCACAATAGAAATGGATAGTTAGAGGAATGGGTCCATTCCCTGTGGGTTCGACAATCCGGTTCTTAAAAAGAGCCACTATATTACTTGCACGACCCGTACACTTGCGGACGCGCGAATCGGGCACGATAAGTTTTTGGCGCCTTTGCCGGGGACTAGGCGAGATTTTGATAATTTATCTATTTTTGTGTGATTTTTGAATTTCCTAAAGTGTTGAAAAACTTGGTCTTAGTCTGTTTGTTTGCAGGTGACAGGTTGTCCTGCCTAGCTGGCTAGAAATAGAGAGCTTGTGGAACCGTTGCTTGAACCTGAACATCAAATCCATTTGCGAAGGAGAGTAGCTCTAGAGCAAAAGCTGAAGAGACTTCAAGAAAAGGTACAATAACAACCACCCGCGGGACAAGTACAATTGTCATCAGAAGCAATGGCAGCAAGACCAGTTCGCGAAGTGGCAATCCCACTAGCGACGAATGTGACCTCTAGCATCTGTAAACCGGAGCCTGGAGGGCACTTTGAGCTTAAACAGAACATGGTGCAGCTGTTACATTCTAGTGGTCAATTCACTGGGATGGCACATGAGGACCCGCAGCAGCACTTACAGAGCTTTTTAGAGATTAGTGACACGTTTGTCCCCACCGGCGTGTCCACAGATTATGCCCGAATGACCCTCTTCCCATTTTCACTGTTGGGAGAGGCGAAGAAGTGGCTGAACGCTGAGCCACCGAACTCCATAACTTCATGGAATGACTTGGCCAAGAAGTTCCTTATCAGATTCTTCCCCTCAGGCAAAACTGCAAGGTTGAGAAGTGAAATAATCAGTTTCAAGCAGAGGCCTGATGAGAACTTATATATGGCTTGGGAAAGATTCAAGTCATTGTTAAGAGATTGCCCCCATCACCAGCAATCAAATGAAGTGCTGGCTCATACCTTTGTAGAAAGTCTAGACCCACACACAAAAATATTACTAGACTCTGCATCGGGTGGGCAAGCCTTGGATAAGACATATGATGAGTTGTACACTTTGTTGAACAGAATTGCACAAGGAAATCCAGAGTGGCACAGCGAGTCATCGAGAAGGGCAGGAAACAGATCCGGGTTGATAGACGTAGATGGTTTGAATGCTTTGGCAGCACAGTTAGCTTCGTTCCAGCATCAAATGATGACTCAGTTCAATAAATGGAGTATGAACCAACGCCAGGGCCAGGTTAATGCAGTTCAGCAAGCTCCGAGTTGGTGTGAAATTTGTGGTAATAATGGGCACCATGCAGAATCTTGTGGAGCCAATCCGAATTCAGTCAATTTTGTTAGTAATGTGCAGCGCAACAATCAGAATTTTGAAACCAGTTACAACAGAAATTGGCGGGGCCACCCGAATTTTTCTTGGGGTGGAAACCAAAAGCAGAATTTTATGCAACCTCAACAACAGCAGTATCAGCAGTATAGGCAGAATGATGGGCAATTGAGTAGCAGCATTGAGGAAACACTGCAGAACATCATGGAGACCCAGACTCAGTTAGTGGAAAATCAGGCGAGGATGGCAACAGACTTAATGAATCAGCAAGTAGCCACCCGAAATCTTGAAAAACAAGTGGGTCAGATAGCAGCTGCTCAAAACATGAGATCACAAGGGGGATTACCAAGCGACACAGATCCTAACCCCCGACAGATCAATGCCATCAGTCTGAGAAGCGGTAAGCAATTAGCTGATGCAGTGCCAAAAGAGCTGAGAAAGGAGGTGCAGCCGGAGTTGGTTAGACCAGGACCATCCATCAACATGGGAGATAATCAGAGTGCTACGCAACAAAATGCACAACTTCCATTGCAGCCAGCACAAAGACCACCACCACCATTCCCTCAGAAATTCTGAAAGAGCAAGGAGGAGGAATGCTTCAAAAAGTTCTTCGAGAGCTTCAAAGAACTTCACATAAATTTGCCTCTTCTTGATGTTTTGCAGGGAATGCCCAAGTATGCTAAATACTTGAAGGACGTGATGGTGAACAAAGTGAGATTGGTGGATGTCCAGACTGTAGCACTGACTGAGGAGTGTAGTCACAGGGTATTGAGCAAAATGCCAAAGAAACTCAAAGACCCAGGGAGTTTTACCCTCCCCATACAAATTGGTAAAGCTGAGGTGCTACGAGATTTGTGTGACTTAGGGGCAGCAGTCAATCTAATGCCCCTATCCTTATTCAACACCTTGGGGTTGGGACAACCGAGGCCAACAAGGTTGATGCTGCAGCTGGCTGACAAGTCGCGAGTGACACCTGATGGAATAATAGAGGACCTTCTCATCAAAGTAGGTAAGTTCATTATACCTGCTGATTTTATTGTCTTAGATTTTCAGGTTGATGACCAGGTACCCCTGATCTTGGGACGACCATTCTTGGCCACTGGAGGAGCGGTGCTTGATTTGAAAGTAGGGACCTTGAAAATGAGGGTCGAGGATGAAGAAGAAATCTTCCGCGTCTACCAAGAAATGAACCCATCTACACACTACAGAAACCTTTGTCAGGTTAGTGTGTTGGCAGAGGATAAGTGTGGGGTGGAGGATTCCACAGGTGCAGGGCCAAAGGGAATTACAAGTGTTCAGCCCGAGTCTGATAAAGGGCTTCAATTAGAGAAGAAGTTGGAGAAAGAGAGGAACAGAGTGGAGGCTATTTCCTCTAAACAACAAAAGAAAAGGAGATGGTTCTCGAAAGAGAACCCAGGTATGAGGATGTCCTGAAAAGGATAGTCCACGTCGGGCCACGACGTAAAATAAGGCGCTACTTGGGAGGCAACCCAAGGGTACCACAGGTACCATTTTAATTTCTTGCATTTGTGTGATTTTATTTATTTTTCATCTTGTGTTGTTTTTGGTTGAAAGTTAAGCACAGATGGAGGGGAAGTCTGAGTACCCGTGGAGGAGGAAGCTAAAAAGAATGGACGATAAAAAGTGTGGGGTCGACACACACTTGTGCAAAGTGAAGAAAATCATGCTATTAGCTAGGCCTAAAGGCCTCAGGGAGTATTTCCCACCCTTTTTAAATTTTAATTTGATGCTATGAGGACATAGCATTATTTAAGTGTGGGTGAGGGAAATTTCAAGGGAATTTCAAAAATTTTTGTGCTTAACAAGTTTGTGGTGAATGTAATGCTAAAATTTGAAAAATTTGAAAAATTTGAAAATTTTTCTGAAATAAGCATGACTTCATCACCCGTTGGTTTTTCTTTTCGGTTGTTTTGAACCGAAGAATAAAAATTTTTATCTTTTCCTTTTCTTTGTCTGTATATAGTGTTTTAGTCATAGTTAGGGACTATTTCCGACGATGGATGGATGACGACCGTCTTGAGGAAAAATTAGTCGGTAGGTGATGGGTTTTTGAAACCATAACTAATTGGTGCTTGATGTTCTTGTTATGTGCTATACGTGATTGTAAGAGGCAAGTATTTTTAGTGTGAAGCATGCAAATGTATAACTTTGTTTGAGACACTTAGGCTCTTGAATGTGACTCAATATGATTGAAGCTTAATTCTAAATTCTTGTGATTAGCTGAGTAAGAGTCTGATGAATGTGTCTTGAATTGAGCATGTGCCATGAGTGTAAAGGTTTTTGAGTATTCTGTGCTATTGTGGATTGTCTACAACTTGCCTGGTGTGTTTATAAAACGAAATGAAGGATGTGAATTGTAGGAGATGATTTAGGTTTTTTTTCGAATGAACCAATTCTTATCCTTCATTTTACCTACCTTGAAAAATTAATCCTAGTTAGCCCCATTGAGCCTTGAGCCTATTCTTTGACAGCTGCAACATAAGCTTAATCCTTTTTCTTTCCTTAGCCGTGAACTTGATCCAAAACTCCTAAGCGCTTGAGTGAAAAAATCCGAAGGAGTAAAGGAGTGAGAAGAATGAAAAGAAAGGAAAAGTAGCAAGTTGTAGAAGTGAGAAAAGGACAAAGGTGCACTTGTGTGAAAATGGTTGATTATTTGTAAGGAGCAAGAAAACAAATTAATGAAAAATTATTTATAGAGCTCCTTACTAATAAGTTAAAAGTGCCTAAAGAAATGGGGGAACATAAGAGGAACAAGAAAGATGAAAGGAGAAAAAGGTAAAGTAAGGGAAGGGAAGTTCATAAGGAGGGCGTAATGTATCGAAAGCGCTTAGGAAAGATAGTCACTATTACTGGCCATAATAGTACCTACCTGTCCCTTAGCCTACAGTACAACCCATTAAGTCCTACTTGATCTTACGTTCACACATCCTCAAATTAGTGGAATAAAACACTAAGGGCAAGCTTATGGGTCATTACATGATGCATGTGAATTCTTTGTGAGAGTGAGTGAAATTCTATTGATTCACCCACACATGTTATGATGTACAAATAATTTTTGCGTGTGATTGGGTAACTCTATTTCTGTGAGGGGCACATGTTGAATGAAGGATATAATTCATGTGAGATTTCTTAATTAGTTGATTTGCACGAGTTTGCTAAGATTGAGAGTCGATTCTTGAGGCTAATAAGTCTTAGCATTGTTGTATTTCATCTCGGTGATTAAATTGTGTATGCTCTATCTTTAGCTTGTTATCTTACGTAATCATTATAGCCGTAGCTGGAATTATCTTGCCAAAGTAGTATGTGGGAGTCTCCATATGTATGATATGTAAAAGGTTGTTCGAGGACAAACAAGGCTTTAAAGTGTGGGGTTGTGATCACGGGCAAAATAGCATGCCCGAGATACGCTTTATACCTTAATGTAGTCTTGTTTATCTAAGTTATTTTCCATACTTTCATGAGATTTTATATAAATGTGAATATATGTGCTAACCAACATGATTAGTCCTTGTTTTGTAGGTTAATAATGCATTTGAGGAACTAATTCACAAGTTGATGAATAGCAAGCAATGGAGTGGAAGCAAGTGGCGAAAGTCGGCAAGGAGCATGCCTTGGCAAGGTTGGCCGCGCCAGGCAGCGTGCCACGCTGTGCGTGTGTCGCGCCCAGCACCGTGCCACGCCCTCGCCAAGAACACGAGAAAAGGCAGCAAACGGAAGCAGCAGGCAGTGAACTAGCGCGCCAGCGCCGTGCCACGCTAGGCCAGCTGCACGACAACAGCTTGCCAACGGGCTGCATGAGCAGCGTGCCACGTTGGCCAGCGCGGTGACCCTCGGCAGCTTGGGTTCCTGAGGCACTTTCCAGAGAGCTTTCACGTTGCCTCTGTGTCATGGAGGCAGTGCTCCGCGATACACTCCGTGACACGGAGCCGTTCCATTACAGGCTAAATTATGCACGTTTTCCATTTACTATAAATAGGACCCTTAGCTCCTAAAATCAGGGGGTCACGATTTTATTCTGAAAAACCACCTAGGAGTGAAGGGAGAAGTGGGAGAACTCATCTAGGGTTTATCAAATTCCCTTCTCATCTACCAAATTCATGTAAGTATGTTAGTTTAGTATTAGTTAATTGTAGTTTTACGAACATGAATGGCAAGAACCCTTCCTCTAGGGTTGAAGCCATGAATTATGATTGTGCTTTTATGAAATTGTTTTGGAATTAAGTTATTGATTGTTGTTTTCATCTTGCATTCTGGATTGTTGGTTGTTTTTATGATTGATCACCATGAAAGCATATTTGTTAGCTTGAGTAATAGCTTGAGAAAGCATTACCTAGGTCAGAACATGAGAATGTAAGGAGCATGTTTGTCTCTAGGGAGAGATATTGTGTCACGATAGAAATATACCTCACACCTTGCTTGGTTGACACACGGGGGTTATGAAAGACCAACTTGGGATGTCACATCACCACTCGAAGAAGTAGTTGTGAGGCTAAGCTGAGTTAAATGGTTAGACGTACGAAAGTCCCTAATCGTTTCCCCGAAAACCACAACATAATTGATTGCCCGCGACTAGAAAATTAAACTCCTCGCTCACAATGATGCAGTGAGGCTAGATTGCCGTGTTTAGAGGCTCGAAAGACCATAAACATGCAATTCTAATTATGTGAAATAACAATTGATAGTTCCATGCTTAACCCATTGCAAATCGTAGGATCGCATGATTAATTGGTTTTAACTCTATGTTGCTCCTAGAGTGATTTCAAAATATTTCGTTGACCCAAACTTAGACTTAATTAATCTCAATCAAAAATGTCTATAACCAACACTTGAGATATTTAAGATCACAATAGAAATGGATAGTTAGAGGAATGGGTCCAGTCCCTGTGGGTTCGACAATCCGGTTCTTAAAAAGAGCCACTATATTACTTGCACGACCCGTACACTTGCGGACGCGCGAATCGGGCACGACTGTAATTACAATGCAGCAGTACTTCAACTTAACAATTAACATAAGATTATCAAGCGCTAGTCCTCGGAAACGGCGCCATTTTTTATAACGTGCCGGGGTTGAATCCCACGAGAACTAGGGAATGATAATTCAAGTGTCGATTGAGAAATTGATGTTAGCTTGCACCACATAGATTTAGCTTGCACCACGTAGATTTAATATAAAACCAAATAAAATTGGGGGAGTTGAAATTTTCAGAGAATTGTATTGGTTAATTTAGTGAAGTAAAATAGCAAGATCAGCTAAGTTGTCAACAAGGGTGTGAAATACTAGAGGTGCGGTGTAGATGAAATACTAACTAGATTGGGACATGCTAGGTCATCTTGTAAGTTCAATAAGTGTAAATAATCTTGGAAAGTGGGTAATCTCAGATTCTCAGCTTATTGACTACCACTTGCTAGAGTTTTATTAAAACTCTAACCATAACTTAGCTCAACCCGATTTGATTTGGATTAGCAACTGCACTATTCCTAGCTATTAGTTGCCAATAAGGAATGAGAAAGCAATTTCAGCTATTTCTAGCTTAATTGCACAATCTCTTATCCATGCCCACTACTAGATTCTCTTCCAATACTTAATTATTCTCTCTCAAGAAATAATCATGCTAGAATAAATAGACTCATATCATAATCAATGGATCTTCATTAATAGATTTAAGAGAATCTAATAGATTTACACTTAATTGAACAACATGAAGATGACTCCTGCAATGCCAAATCCAATTAAGTATTCATCATCACACACCTCTAGTTAATGATTTTAGCTACTCATAGTTAAGAAATTTAAAAACACATTTATCAATAGAATCATTGAATTTAATAGCAAAGAGTAGATAAATCAACTTCAGAAAATAATCTTCAACAACAGCTTACTAGTACAAAAGGAAATAGAACAGAGTACTTTCAATAATTTTCACTCAGAATCTCCCTCTTTCAACTAAGAGAAGGTTCTTTAGCTAAAAGGAGAAAAAATAATGTGATGTAAGCTTTTTTTCTCTTCAAATTCTCTATTTCTATCTTTCTCTATGCATATCTGAGTAAAAAGTACCTTATCTCTATTTATACCCTGAAAAGTAGGGCACTTTCATCTCCTTTTCAGTGTTGGACAATTATACCCTTATGAGCACCGTTCTGGAACCAGCAGAAGCACCAGCGGTTTGCCGGTTATAATCCATGAACCACCAGGTGTCTCTTTTGCATCTTCACTAAATTCCAAAGAACAACGGTTGTTCACCCGACACTTTGCCGATCCAAATCCTTGAACCGCCGCATCTTCAAGCGATCTTCCAAAACTCTTGAGTATCATTCGGCGACTGCACCGGCTACTCACTATTGGCAAGTCGCGAACCGCCGGTGGCATTACTCCTCTGAGGCAGTGATATTCAGCCTTTGGCTGGCATTTCGTCGGTTTATGGCTGCAAATCTCCAATTCACCCTCACTTCCTTCTTCTTGCTTCATTTTTGCTCTTTTCATCACTTTTAGCCATATGCACACAATGAAAGAAAAAAAGGGCATAAAATCCAAATAATCAAGTCAAGAATGAAACAAAAACTCAAGTTTTAGGATCTAATAAGTTGGTAAATTACCAACTCATCACCCACCAAGTCAACTCTTTTCTCCATGATGATCAAACGTCCCTTGCAAATGGCGTAGTGCCCCTCCATGTTGGGCACATGGAAAATTATGGCTTCCCAAGAGTTGGTGGGTGTTGTGGATGCCTTTTCTTCGCCTTTCCTTTTTTTGACGAGGAGGCTGGGGCCTCGCCCTTTCTCGGGTTCCTAGTTGAAGTCATAGTCTTCAAAAGTGATGTTAGTGCCATACACAATGTTTCTTTTTGTATTTTTCTAATGACAAAATAAACAAAAAATGACTACTCTAAAGATTATATGAAAAAAATAGGAAGGATCATCATGAAGAAGCTGGCAGCACCAGCGGAACTCCGGTGAGCAGTAGAAAGTGACCCGCAGACCGCTGATGAACTTCCGGTGCTTTGTAGAACACCAGTTCCTTGAAATTTCCACCCGCGACGCATTGGCGAGCATCACATCGCGATCCGCAATGCGCTGATGCGATGCGGGATCAAGGAAGTGGTCGTTATGCGGGATCCACTGATGGTCGTCGTCCCTATTGCCTCAAAATTCACTCCAACATCTAACTCTCGAAACACTTACTCGCGACGTATATAAGCATTTTCTACACAAGCAAAAAGAAACAAAATGATGATTTACCCTTAAAAATGACATCACCTGATCTACCATCAAGCAAATGGAGTCCTTTGTAGCCCTTGGGTTACTCAGACATCACCCCAAACTCAACTATGAAACACATTTAAGAATCTCCAACTACACAATAGCAATAATTTCACCCATACCTATTTAATCATCAGATCCCCATTCACCACTAATTTCACATTATATCAATCAACAACATTCATTAGATATATCCACAATAATGGAAATTTGGGGAAAGGGGCAGTAAAAAGAAGGGAGATACATCCTAATATCAAAGTTTATATGCAATAAGAACGAGAAATTGTAACAATACTAGAGTTTAGAAGCACTTCACCGAAACACATGACTGAGAGTAGATGAGAAATGTGGAAGCTTGAACTTGCTCAACAATGGTGGAGAATATAACTTGCTAGTAGGGAGTAGGATTTAGTGAGAATGAGGTAGAGGATATAGGTTGTAGGGGTTTTTATAGGTGAAGGGAGAGGAATGGGATTGGTGGAGGAGAAGGTGGGGATTTGATGTTGATTTAAAGAGAGTGGGAAAAGGGAGTGCTGGAATATGTAAAACTGTGTGGGAAGGTGGAGTGTTGGAAGATGAAAACGTGTATGGGAAAGTGTTATAAGGAGGTAAAAAGGGGTCTTTGGAGAATAAAAAGGGAAATGATCCGGTTAGGGCGGTTTGAAAAGGAATCTGGGTCAGGTTGGTCTATGGGTTGGTCAAGATTTTAAAACAATGCATGTACCTATATCGACGCTTCACTAGCGGTCACTGATGAGAAGAGGCGGTTCACTTCCTTAACATCACTGACCTGAATTGGTGCCCAGTTCTCTACTTCATATCCAGCGGTTGACTAGTGGTTCGTGGATTAGGCTCTATGTTCCATAGGTGGACTGTCATTTGTGCCCTAGTTCTCAAGTATTCTGACCTGAGCTGGCAGTCATGTGGCGGTTCGTGGATTGGTTTTGGCGTTCCTCTAGTGACTCGCTGGTTTGGCCCATTTGTTCCAAGGTTTATGCCTACCTTACGCAAAGCATCGACGGTTTGCGCATTTGGACCAGCGGTTCACCGGTCTAGTGCGGTGCCTGCCCTGTTTTGTGCTCCTCCTCCATGCTTCACATCTTCTTAGTCCTACAAAGCAAAAACATCAATTACATTAAAACACTCAAAAGAAAACACTTGGGTTGCCTCCTAAGGAGCGCCTTAGTTAATGTCGTGGCACAACGTATTTCTTATTCATATTCCATTTTCCGGAGCATTATCCTCTGACTTATCCTCTTCCAAATTAACTCCTCTATTTTCTCTCTCATCATTCAACACTCCAACCACCTTGCATTCATCGAGAGGTTCCTCGGATTGGAATACCTAGAAGGTGATCTCTTCACCTACAACACGAAACTTGAGCTCACCTAGCTCCATATTTACCAAGGCTCCACCCGTGGCGAGCAATAGTCTCCTTAATATTATTGGGACTTCTACATTCATCTCGCAATCTTGTACCACAAAGTCATCTGGTAGAATAAGCTTATCTACCCTCACCATTACATCCTCCAAAATACCCACCGATTTCTTGATAGAGCGATCAGCCATTAACAATCTCATTGAGGTAGGTTTAGTGTAGCCAAGCCCACTTCTTGAAGATTATGAGGGGCATCAAATTTATACTTTCCCCTAGATAACAAAGGGCTTTCTTGAACACACACAACCCAATAGTTCAAGGGATTGTGAAGGCTCCCGGATCCTCCCGTTTTGGGGCAAGGTTGCTCATCATCATAGCACTACAATGATGTGTTCTCTCTCCGGTGCCCACATTTACAACCTTCTTCTTCTATAACAGCTCTTTCATAAACTTTGCATATCCTGGCATTTTATGTAAAGCACCCACCAATGGTATATTTATGGACAATTTGCTGAACATGTCAATAAACTTGCTGAATTTGATCATCCTTTTTCTTCTTGGCTAATCGTTGTGGATAAGGAGGTGGAACTCTTGGTTCTTGTTCTTTATCACTTGAGGCCTTCATAAATGCATATCCTTCCTCATAATTTGAGGGAGTCTCATCAACCTTGATCCGCAACATTTTCACAATGATTTGGTCCTTGTGACACCTCATCTGATTCTTTCACATCACTTTCTTTTTGGGCAACAACTGCCTTGGGATTAACGTCCGCATCTCCAAGAAACTTGTCACTCCTAGTGACAATGGATTGACTATCCTTTTAGGGATTAAGCATTGTATCAATAGGAAGTGTTTCCTTCATCCGGGGTTCATTTGAGAAGATAAGTGGTTCATTTGGGCCTCTAAATACTTGATAGAGGCCGAGTGTGAACTTACTATTTGGGCAAGGTTAGATAGCTTGTCTTTATGTTCTTTGACCCCGATGTCTATTGATCCAACTTTCTTGAGAACCCTTGCCAACATTTATTCAATTTTTGAGTTTCCAACATCACTCACACTCGATTGAGATTGGGCATTCTCAGCTTTAGGAGGGGGAACATACAGATTCGAGCTTCTATGATATCGGTCTCCCTCACAATTTCACTCTATATTGCCCCATCTCTCATTTCTACCAGGCCAACCTTTTGTGTCACGGTTCTTCTAACCTTGGTTCTCTTCCCATGGACACCAAGGGCCTTGATTATTCTCTTGGTACCCAGGTCGAGAACGCCCCATTTGATTTGCCATATATTTGCACTCCTCCTCATACCTTGGTGGCGAAGAATCTCCCTCAAAATGCATTGGACCTTGCATTCCCACAACATTCACAACTTTAGGCCCGACTGCCATCACATTCTTAGTCATTAACTCCAGCTGAGTCATTATTTCAGCAAGATTTTCACCTAGCCCTTCATCTCTTTTTCTCATTTCAGCTGTTAGCAAACTAGAACCAACATCATGTGAAGATACATTTGTCTCCTTTGTATGTCATGCGCTATTAATCATCGTCATCCTGTCCAAGAATGCTTTAGCTAGACCATATGTTAGGTCTATGATTGATCCCTGTCACGACCCAAACGGAGGCCCGGATCGTAGACACGGGACAAGGGACCCCGAGAGACCCCAAATCAACCCATGGCATAAGCATACAACTAAATCACTCATTAAACTGAAGAAAACATGAATATAATCTCAGTGGAAATCTAATTCAAAATCACATCAGAATAACATCTGAAGTTGCACATACATAAGTCTGAAAGCCTCTAATCTGGACGAGTTGAAGGGACAAGACCCCAACTAACTCCACAATACTGGAACTGGAAATACATAAAGGAAAATGATAGTCTAGTCCTTGAAGGATGAGGACTCACCAATCCGAGCAGATACTATCTCTGGAAAGTTGTCTAAGATCGGGACTGAAGCTATGAGCCGAGCTTTGTATCATGAAACAATACAGCATAGAAAGCATACGGTCAGTACGTGGAATGTACTAAGTATGCAAGGTAAGTAAAACCACTCTAGTAAAGTAAATCATTTAAAACATTTCATAACATATCATAAGCTTTCAAGCACAAGTAGATGGGTCACACGCATTTATTTTGAAATCACAATCTTATCATAACATGACCATGCATAGCTTTATAACATCATGACTTACTCGAATGACCCAAAGCTGAAACATAACATTTATATTGAAAAGTTGAACAATGAGTCAAGCCTTTCCTTTAGAACATGCATGTGTAAAGTAATTATCATGAGTAATGAATATGCAAATCTGAATGATATAAACAGTGGGAGACTCCTCACTTAACCAGCATACCATGATAAAGCTTACATGGTCCCGACTATCACACTCAAGTGGGAGAGCCGTCCAAAACCTTGCCAGGGAGATGGACGATACCGTGATATCGATATCAAGCTGAAGGGCTAATCAGGACGGGGATAGCTCACAAGGGAGGTCCCAATATTAGAATAGTATCAACCTACGCTGGCGCATAGTTCTGGGGCATAGGGTAATCGACCATTTACCCGCTCGGTGCTAGACTCTTTTCCCAAAAACATGCAATGCTCTACATCGTATGTAACGAAGCCCAACATCGTCTTCTGACGAAGCTAACATCGTCTCTTGACGAAGCTCAACATCATGCATAGCTCAACATCATATGAAATGAAGCTCAACATTGTCTATTGACAAAGCTCATAATTTAAATCATGCATAGACTCGACATCGTATGGAAATGAAGCTGAACATTGTCCTTCGACAAAGCTCGAGAATTACATATATCTCAATTATGAATTTATGCATATGAGAAGATTTATTTCAAAACATACCACAAGCTCAAATATCGATGGGAGCATCTACTCCAAATCACGTGGTAAGCTACATGAAGGAATATTTAACTTAACATACCACAAGCTAGAAATCATGAAATTTGAGAGGCTTCACTCCAAACAATTTGGTAAGCTTATTTCGGAAAAAATCATCATTTTAAATCAACATGTGGGCATTGTCCAAATCTCTATCATACTTGGATCTACTCTATTTATTTTGAAACAACATAATAATCATGGGTAGCTTTAGAAACATGCCTTTAATCATCTAATCTCATCATCATCATACATTTATCATCAATCACCTCTTTTATGAACTTTCCTCCATGGGCATTTAAATTTTCATAACTAAAAAAAATGATTTGTATTGAAAACAATTTAAAATCTTCCCAAGCTTCACAATCCATCAATATAAATAGAATCTAACCATGCTAGTGTATGTAGATTGAAGAATTATGCAATTGGGTGAAAACACCATACTTGACCATAATTGATTTATAATAATTTGATACAAATTGGGCATGGGTATGGAAGGAGACACCCACTCATAACCTTACATACCTAGGAGGGGTGATTTCTATCACCTTCTAATTGCCCAAGCTGAGATTCCTATGGGAACCTTGAGATTTTTGCCTTGAATTACCTCTTCAATCCTTCAAACTTGCATGCATGGAAAAATGACTTAGAGTAGGTCTTCCCCTACTAAAAACCCACTAAAAAGAGCCTTAAACGTGCAGTATAGGCCCCTAGGATTTAGGAATTATAGAAAAGCACTTACTAAATTCACTGAAAATAACTACCAAGGGACCCAATGACTCATCACGAGGGGGTCACGACTCGTTGAGTCGTCCGTTAGGTACACTGGTTATCAGATCTCTTTGGGCTCGTAATGGGTGACTTAACGATCCGTTGTCACTGGCCACATCTCGTGGTCACCCCTGTCATGTACACTGCCTCCCCAACTTCAACTTGCTTAAATTTCACCCAAGGGTTAATATCACGACTCGTTGCCAGTCCTAACGAGTCGTGGTCACCTCCCGTCAAGTCTAATGGGGGGACTTCGCCTATTGTTTTCCTTTTCTCTCACCCACGGCTGACCTAACGACTCGTGGTGTCTGACCACAAGTTATTCGCACGCCCGTGGGGACCCTTTTCCATCAGGACTCCCTACGAGTCACCTGACGACTCTTCGTGTCTCCTCATGAGTCGTCCAACGACTTGTCCTGCAACTGAAGCACCCAATTCCAGTTTTTCCCCGTTTCAACTCTCAAGTACGATCTTTGAGTTCTCGGGGTATACAATATCTCCCCCTTGGGAACATTCATCCTCAAATATTAGAAACATACAGAAAACTCAAAAACAAGAAATCCTCAAATGCAAATACTAATTATTAAAATCAAAAACTGATGGAATGACTACCTCCGAAAAGTATTTCAGAGCTGAACTGAATTCATACATCACATACATCTATCATAATATAAATCAAACTTGCGCACATGAATTGAACATGGAAACTGATTAGATAATTAGGGTAAAAATCGATACCTCAAACTGAAACAAGGCCGGTAGGGAACAGGTGGGGGTACTTAGCCATCATAGCTGCTTCGGCTTCCCGCGTAGCTCCCTCAACATGCTGATTTCTCCACAACACCTTCACTGAAGATACTTCTTTGTTTCTCAACCTCCAAACCTTACGATCTAAGAATGCAACTGGAGTTTCCTCATAACTGACGCTATCTCCCGCACCAACATTTTCCATCAGAACAACTAAAGATGGATCACCCAAGAAATTTTTCAAGAGCGATACATGAAAAACGGGATGAACTGAAGATAACTTGGATGGCAAGTCCAACTCATACGCTACCTTACCAACTCTTCTCATAACCTGGTAGTGACCAATATAGCGGGGACTAATCTTTCCTTTCCTTCCGAACCGCATGACTCCCTTCATGGGAGATACCTTCAGAAACACCCAATCGTCTACCTCAAACTCCAAATCTCTTCTTCTCATAGCTGCATATGATTTTTGATGATTCTAAGCGGTTTTCAGCATGTCCTTATAATCTGAACATTTACCATAGGCTCATGAATCGAATTGGGTCCTATCATAGCTGCTTCACCAACTTCAAACCATCTGATGGGCGATCTACATCTCCGCCCGTAAAGAGCCTCGAACAGGGCCATCTGCATGCTAGAGTGATAGCTGTTATTGTAAGCAAACTCGATCAAGGGCAAGTGATCATCCCAACTACCTTTAAGGTCCATCACATAAGCACTCAACATGTCCTCGAGAGTTTGAATCGTCCGATGTGCCTGACTATACGTTTGCGAATGGAATACAGTGTTGCGCTTAACTTGATTCCCGAGCCCTTTTTGGAAAGATCGCCAAAACTGAGAGGTAAACTGAGTACCTCGGTTTGAGATAATAGAAAAGGGCACTACATGAAGTCGAACCAACTCCTGAATATACTGTTTGGCATAATCATCTGCAAAATCTATCATTTTGACTGGTAGGAAGTATGCAGCCTTGGTCAACCTATCTACTACCACCCAAATAGAATTGTAGTGTCGGTGAGAACGAGGTAGGCCTATAATGAAGTCCATATTAATCACTTCCCACTTCCAAGTAGGAATGATAATATCCTACAATACGCCTCCCAGCCTTTGATGCTCGACCTTCACTTGTTGACAATTCGGACACTTGGCTACAAATTCGGCAATATCCTTCTTCATGTCGTTCCACTAATATATTTCCCGCAAGTCATGATACATCTTGGTGGCACCCAGATGGATAGAATACCTGGATCCATGTGCCTCATGCAATATTCGATCCCTCAGACTACCAACATCTCGATCACATAGACGACCCTGGTACCGCAGTACACCATCTCCCCCTTGGGAGAAGACCTCCACCCTTTGACTTCAAACAACTTCCTTCAGATTTACTAAAATCGGATCCTCATCTTGTATGGCTTTCACATATTTCACCAAGGACGATTTTGATCCATTTTGCACAATAAGGCCGCCATTGGTAGAGTCTCCAATCTAACTCCCAACCTTGCAAGTTGATGGAAAACTTTCACCAACTCCTTCTTTCCCTCATCCATGTGGGACACACTCTCCATAGAGACCCTGTTAGGTGCATCCGCTACTATATTAGCCTTACCTGGGTGGTAAAGAACACTCATGTCCTAGTCCTTTAGTAGCTCCAACCACCTCCATTGCCGAAGATTGAGTTCTTTCTATGTGAACACATATTCCAAGCTCTTGTGATCCATGAATACATCCACATGGACCCCATAAAAGTAATTCCGCCATATATTTAATGCGAACACCACCACAGCCAACTCAAGATCATGGGTCAGATAATTCTTCTTATGGATTTTCAACTGCCTTGAGGCATATGCTATCACATTCCCATGCTGCATCAACACACACCCAAATACGATTCTTGAAGCATCACATTACACAACAAAGCCATTTGTACCCTTGGGTAGGGTCAGCACTGGTGCTGAAGTGAGTCGAGTCTTCAATTCCTAGAAGCTTTTCTCACAAGCCTCCGACCATTGGAACTTTACCTTTTTCTAAGTCAACTTGGTCAATGGTGCTGCAATTGATGAAAATCCCTCAACAAATCTCCGATAGTAACCTGCTAGGACCAAGAAGCTCCAAATTTCTGAGGGATTCACCGGTCTGGGCCAATTCTTCATCGCCTCAATTTTTTGAGAATCCACCTTTATGCCTTCAGTCGATAACAATGACCCAAAAATGCCATAGACTCCAACCAAAACTCACAGTTGCTGAACTTTGAATACAACTGAAAATCTTTGAGGGTCTGTAGCACTATCCTCAAATGAGTGGCATGCTCCTCCTCACTCCAGGAGTATATAAGGATGTCATTAATGAATACAATCATGAACATGTCTAAATATTCCTTGAACACCCTGTTCATTAGATCCATAAAAGCTGTAGGGGAATTGGTTAGTCCAAAAGACATAACAACGATTTTGTAGTGACCATACCTAGTCCTAAAAGCGGTTTTCGGAATGTCACTCTCCCGAACCCTAAGCTTGTGATACCCGGATTTGAGATCAATCTTGGAGAAAAACTTGGCACCCTGAAGCTAGTCAAACAAAACATCGATCCTAGGTAAAGGATATCTGTTCTTAATGGTAACCTTGTTCAACTACCTATAATCAATGCACATCTAGAGAGAATCATCCTTCTTTATAACGAATAGGATGGGTGCACCCCATAGGGACTTACAAGTCCTAATAAAGCTCTTATCTAACAGGTACTTTAACTGATCTTTCAACTCTTTTAGCTCGGCTAGAGCCATTCTGTAGGGCAAGATAGATATAGGATGCGTGTATGGAAGAAGATCTATACGGAAATCAATCTCCCGCTCGGGAGGGACACCTGGCAAATCATTAGGAAAGACCTCTGGATACTCACATACTACTGGTATAGACTGGATGGTCGGGGTCTCGGACTCCATGTCCTTAACCCTAACTAGATGGTACATGCAACCCTTAAAAATCATCTGCCTGGTGTTAAGGTAGGAAACTAATCAACCTACAGGCACATCTGAACTACCCTTCCATTCTAAGACTGGCTCACCCGAAAATTAGAACTCTACTACTTGAGTCCTACAATTAACTGAAGCATAGAATGAAAATAGCCAATCCATGCCGAGAATAACATCGAAATCGATCATGGCTAACTCTATCAAGTCTGTTGAAGGGATCATATGAAGAACTGAGACTGGGCAATCTCTGTACACTTGTCTTGCTATAACTGAGTCACCTACAGGAGTAGAAACTGAGAAGAGCTCTGATAAAACATCGGGACTGACTCCAAAGCTACTAGCTACATATGGTGTCACAAAAGATAAGGTAGCCCCCGGATCTAGTAAAGCATACACATCAACATGAAAAACTCTCAACATACTGCTGACCACATTTGGTGAGGCCTCCTGCTCTTGACGAGCGGCTAAGGCATAGTATCTATTTTAGCGCTGCCCGCCAGCTATGCTAGTAGATGCCCCCTGATGTGCTGTGTGTGGGGGAGGGGCTGCTGAACTAGAAGCCGGGCCTCGACCCCCAAACTGATCCTGCCTCGCAGCGGGACAATCTCAAAGCATATGGCTGAGTTGCACACAACCAAAACAAGCTTCTAAACCTGCCAAACACTGTCTTGTGTGTCCCCAACCACATTTGCAACAAGTTGGGATGCTAGAATCTATGGGTCTCCTGCTCTGACCCCTAGAGCCTAACGCTTGATCTTAGGCAAATTTATATGCCCAAGTGATACTCAAATGTGCCATTTTGCCTTGTTTATCTATCGATGTTTGTACATTCTCATGTGAATTGTAATAAAATGTGAATTTATGCTAACAAACATGATTAGCATTGTTTTGCAGGAAAAATATAAAGTTATAGAGCTAAGATGCATGTTGGGAGAGATCGGGATTAGACTCGGAAGCTAGAAAGGGAAAAAGCACAAGGAAAGCACGAATTAAAGGGGCTCCACGGTGGAGCCGTGTCACGCTTCCATCGCGGATGCATTCTGCCTGGATGATGAAATTATGCCCAATTCCAGTGAAGATGCGCGTTGGGGCCACGGCACGTTGGCTTAGCCCTGTGTTGCACACCGTGCCACGTTGGGCCTTAATACCTGGACGACTGGATTCCAGTGAGGGTCCGCGTTGGTGGCGTGTCACGGAGGCAGTGCTCCGCGATGCACTCCGTGACACGTTGCTTGTTATTCCGGGAAAAATTCCCACTAGTATAAATAGAACACTTAGGTTCATTTTTTATTATTCTTACTGGGTGGAGCAAGAACGTGGGTTACAGGCAGTTGAGGGGATGAAAATCTCAGGGTTTTTCTGTATCTCCTTCTTCTTTATTTTAATTGCTTGTATGATTAACACTCATTTAACGATGTTTAATCCACAAATGAGTCCAGTCCCTGTGGGATCGATACTTGGCTTACTTGAGCCACTTTAATACTTGTTCGACCACGTGCACTTGCATGTAGTTATACCCAACAAGCTGAACAAGTTTTTGGTGCCGTTGCCGGGGACTGGCAATTGGTAAATTTTTCTTAAGTGTTAGTTCACTATTTCTTCTTAGTGTTGACAACTTGGTCTTAGCCTGTATTTTGCAGATACTAATTTCTGTTGAATACTACCAAGAGACAAGGAGCTGGTGGACTCATATTTAGAGCCGGAAAGACAATTTCATCGTCAAAGGAGAGAAGCTCTAGAGAAAAAGCTCCAGTTGCTCAGACAAACAATCCTGGAGCAACAATAGAATCCACCAGTTTAAGGGCAATGTTAGTGCCCGAGGAGATGGCAGCTAGGCCGGTTCGCGAGGTGGAATCCCACATGCTAACAATGTTACATCTAGCATCCGCAAACCTTAGCCGTGAGGGAGGTTCGAGCTTAAACAAAACATGGTGCAATTGCTGCACACCAGCGGGCAATTAACAGGTCTCCCTCATGAGGATCCACAGCAACATCTCCAAAATTTTTTGGAGATAAGTGACACTTACATCCCCACTGGAGTGTCATCAGATTATGTTAGGCTTACATTGTTCCCATTTTCACTTTTGGGAGAAGCTAAGAGGTGGTTGAAAGCTGAGCCACCTAATTACATCACCACGTGGGATGATCTTGCAAAGAAATTCTTGACACAGTTCTTTCCCTCCGGTAAAACAGCAAGACTTAGAAGTCAAATTCTAAGCTTTAAGCAGAGAGAGGGAGAGAATCTGTATCAGGCTTGGGAGAGATTTAAATCTATGTTGCGGGATTGTCCTCATCATCACCAATCCAATGATGTGCTGCTGCATACCTTCATAGAGGGTTTGGAACCCCACACAAAAATCTTGCTAGACTCAGCAGCTGGGGGACAAGAATTAGAGAAGACTTATGAAGAGCTGTATACCTTGTTGAATCGTATTTCGTAGGGAAATCCGGAGTGGAATGCAGATCCGTCAAGAGGAGGAACAAGGAAAGCAGCAGGAGTCCTAGAAGTTGATGGTTTTACAACTATTGTTGCACCGATAGCTGCGTTACAGAATCAACTCAACACCCACTTCAGTAACATGAGCATGAACCAGACTCAAGCCCCAGTGAATGTAGTGCAGCAAATTTGGTGTGAAGTGTGTGGGAGTAGTGAACACTCAGCTGAGTGTTGTGGAGCAAATCCTGATTCGGTAAACTTTGTTGGAAATGTACAGAGGAACAACCACCTACAGTATGGCAACAACTACAATTCCAACTGGAGGAATCACCCGAATTTCTCTTGGGCTAGCAATAACCATCAAGGGCAAAGTTCGAGTCAGGGGGCGCAGAGAAATCAAGGAGGGCAGCAGAACTATCAGTCACAATACAGAAGCAACAATGCACCTCCTCCACCACCATCACCCAGCATTGAGGAGATGTTCAAGACAATGATAGCTAACCAAGCTCAATTGTAGGCTGATGATGTGAAATTGGCAGCCGAGGTAAAGAACAATCAGTTAGCTACCAAGGCGCTGGAGTATCAGTTTGGGCAATTTGCTGGAGCCCAAAACACCAGGCCTAGAGGAGGACTTCCGAGTGACACTGATCCCAACCCCAAGCAACTGAATGTAGTGACCACAAGGAGTGGTTTACAACATTAAAGAGGTGGAACCAGAAAGACCACCTCAACAATCGGGAGCAGCAGAAACTGAGAGGGAACAAAGTGATAAGAGGGGGAAGAAAAAGGAGGCTGAACCAGAAAGACCACCACCCCCGTTCCCTCATAGATTAAAGAAACACAAGGAGGAGGCGCGTTTCAAAAAGTTCATGGAGGTGCTTAAATAGGTACACATTAACTTACCTCTTGTTGATGTTTTGCAGGGAGTGTCGAAGTACGCAAAGTATATTAAGGACATCGTGGTGAACAAAAACATGTTAACTAAGTACGTTACGGTGGCTCTTACGGAGGAGTGCACTTCCCGGATACAAAACAGGTTGCCTACAAAGCTCAAGGACCCTGGGAGCTTTACAATACAATTACAATTGGGCAGAGGGTCCGAGCTCATGGATTATGTGATTTGGGAGCGAGCTTTAACTTGATGCCGACATTGGTATTCAAAAAGTTGGGGCTAGGGAGTCCTAGACCAACAACAGTGATCTTGCAGCTGGCGGATCATTCCTTAGCCAGACCTGATGGCATTGTGGAAGATGTGCTGGTGCAAGTGGGCTCCCTTATCTTCCCGGTAGACTTCGTCGTGCTGGATTTTAAGCCAGACGCGGAAGTCCCATTTATTTTGGGATGTCCTTTCTTGGCTACCAGGAAAGCACTTATTGATGTAGCTGCAGGACAGCTAACTATGCGGGCACATGACAAGGTGGAGGTGTTTGATGTATACAGGGCCACCAAGCTCCCGACTGTGTACGAGGAACTCTCAGTGATCAACGTGATTAATCGAGCTGATGTTGTCCAGAGCGTTGAGTCACGGGAGTTATTGGAGAAACCACCGGAGCGGGGTAAGTACTGGGGTGAGGACGGTGGTCGAGAGAAAATGTTCGTCACCCTAGAGGATGACTAAGCTTAATGACGTCGAGCCGCGACGGTAAACCAGGCACTGCACGGGAGGCAACCCGTGAAATTTTTGTAAAATGTGAATAGATTTCGTAGAAAAGAAAGAAAAAAAATGAGAAACAAAAATAAACAAAAAAATTGTAGTTTATGTGAAACCTATAAATTCTAACCAATTTCTTGTTGTGAGATGAATTTCAGGTTGAATGGAGGGTAAAAATGCAAAGGATCGCAATTGAAAAATCGAGGTAAGAAAAATAATAAAAAGTGGCAAAACAGTGAGTCTACGCGATGGCTCCGTGTCACGGAGAGCATGCTCCGCGTTACCCTCCGTGACATGTTGAAGTGTAATCTGGAATTTTTGAAAAATTCCAGAGTACTGGCGCGATGGCTCTATGTCACGGAGGGCATGCTCCGCGTTACCCTCTGTGACACGTTGAAGGCAATTTCGCATCGGGTCACACCGGGTTGCCGGGTGACCCGCGCAAAAAACCCCCCTTTTAACCCCGTTTTCCCTCATTTTTTTCCCATTCCTCACCTCCTCCATGACAAACAACCCAAAATCCCCTCATCCCCAACGTGACACGGACATAGGAGCTAAATTTCTTCAACTTTTCTTCAATATCATCGAATTGAAGGTATGTTCGCTAACTTCATCTCATTTCTTGTCTAATTTTTCCGATTTTGAGCATAGCAAGAGAGGAAAACTTGCCCTAATTGTAAATTGAGCTTGAATTCTAGTAATCTATTGTTAATTGATGTTCGTATTATCGTTGTGATTATATGAACTCGATAAATACATGGGTGATTGAAATTCTTGAAAAATTATAGCTAGGGTTAGAATTCAAAGATGAAGAAGTTAAAAATTGAGTTGAAATGTGAAATTCTTCTTAGTGTGTGCATGTTGAATGAAGTAAATGATGTTGTGTTTAACGTTAAAATGCTAAAGGCACGACGGATTGTCGGGATAATGAAATTGTTGAAATTGCTTAGAAATTGGGGGAATTGCATCGGTTTTGTTGATACAAATGTTTGCTAAGTGCTATGTGATGAAATTTTATCGATGGTAATGCTGTGATTAGCTGTACGAAGTCTAAGTAGTACATAAAATTTATACCGTCGAATTCTCTGAATGCACTAGGCATATTTGTTATGTTTTGTTTTTTGTTTTTATTTTAATTGGAAATAAGTATGATCTTGCTGTAATGTTGTGATTGTGGCTAAAGACTAAGTGTGGGGTGGCCTAGCTTAACCCAACCTTAGTCGAAGCAAATTTTAATTGAATAACAGTGGACCTGTCTGTTTGGTTTGACAGAAACAATGGCAAGCAGGCAAGATAAAGGGAAGGGCGCATCAACATCAGGCGTCGGAAGGAAAAGAATTAGACTGGGAACAGCAGTCCCAACAGCACCAGCAGTTTCACGCGGCCAACACCGTCAATACAGAACCCGATGGGTGACAGAGGAGGGGAAAAAATGGTTCGCAAAGCATAAGGAAAGCAAATACTTCCCCGAGGAACACATTGCTAGGGAACCATTGGCACAGTAATTCCCCAGGATTGTCCACAGGATTGAGGCAGCCGGGCTGAACTTCATCTTTGAAGAGCCCAAGGAGTGCAATCTGCACCAAATTTGGGATTTCTACGCCAACTAGAACCCGACACTCAGAAGTCACACCATAAAAATAAGGGGGCAGATAGTCACTTTTGAGCCCCATCACCTTAATGCTATCTTGGGGGCGCGGGACACAGACGCCCATGTGCTTCGGCAGCTGAATATCACTCCACCATATGGGGACATCAGACGCACCTTGTGTGGAGCCCGATCTATAGCACGATGGAGCAGGCATAAGGAGAGGGGCTACCATCAGACTTTGCCCTACTCACAAATGAACAGGGAAGCCAGGATATGGCTTAAGATTGTTTGTTCCTGCCTGATCCTGGGGGTGCATATGAAAGATGTCACTCGAGATCGTGTGTGCTTGGTATACGCCCTGATGAAGGGGCTGGAGATCAACGTTGGGGCGGTGATTATTTCTGCCATGAAGAGAGCCCATTTGCATCAAGGGCACAAGTACGGGTTTGGTGGCTTACTGACCACGTTCCTGAGGGGCATAGATGTTGAGGAGGAGGCCCTTGACTACATCCCGCAGATGGAGAGGCGGGCCTTAGATGTCACTAAAACTATGGCACCCGACACCACTCACGGGCCAGTTCTCACATTAGCCGAGCGACATGCTCGAGATGATCAGTACATGGCTCGCATGTTCGGGATGCAGATGCTCCAGCTGCGTATAGGCGGGAGGCCGGCAACAGAAGATGAGCTGTGGCAGCTCGAGCTAGACTACCGTTTTGGCGAAAATGCCAGGGCTCTATGACGAGTGGGGCCAGCTTTTATGGAGCCCACTGATGATGATGTCACCACAGATGAGGAGACACGTCATGATGACTCCGATGTGGAGTCATATGATGATGACGGGGGTGACTCAGACATGGGAGACGAGACAGCGGCACCTGACGAAGAAGTGGAATACTTTAATTTATCAGGGAGTTTCACCACCTACTTTCGTACTATGCTGAATTTTGTGAACACTGGGGACAGTGTTCGATTTAAGTGTGGGGTGGGAGTAGTTAGGTGTTGGTTGTTGTTGTTATTATTAATGTCTCTGTTCTGTTGTTGTTCTTGGAAAAACTTGTGACCCTGTGATTTTTATGTGTATGTCTGTATTGTAATTAAGGTGAAGCTGTTGTGCGCTGTTGAATGTTGTTAGTTGGTTTTGTACATATTATTGTTTTATCGAAATGATCGATATTTTTAAAAAAATTTCATGAATTTTTTAATTTTTGGGTTTCTCGGCATTTGTTTTCGGTTCTTTTACCGAGAATAGTCCCATTGAACCAAAGTCGTAATTAGTGACCGTTCCCTATGATGGTTGGATGACGACCATCTTAAGGGAAATATAGTCGTTAGGAGTAGATTTCTTTTGTTCTTTTTTTTAGTTTTTTTCTTTTGTTAGTTTGTATCCCAAAACCTGTCGTTACTTTATGGTTGCGAAATTCTGGTTGCGTGTTGTACATGATATTTGAAATGCAAAAGGTGATTCGGATGAAAACATGCAACTTTGTAAATATGTTGAGATACCTAGGCCATAGAGTTCGATTCGGTGTGATTGAGGCTTAATGTTTGAATTCTTGCAATTAGCTGATTGAAGAGTCTGTGAATACGTCTTGAGTTGAGCATGTGCAATGAGTGTATGGTGAGGTTTCATTTCTTCCTTGCTATTGTGAAGTGTCTAGAACTTGCCTGGTGTGTGTACAAAACGAAATGAAGGATGTGTATTGTAGGAAAGGATGTAGGCATTTCTTTGATTTAACCGGAAGTTTTTTTTTCGTACCCACCTTGAATGTACATCCAAGTTAGCCCATTGAGCCTTTAGCCTATTTCTTTCTTTTGTCAAAAAGGTGTAAACCAAGCTTAACCCCTTCTTTTCATTTTACGTGAATTTGATCCAAACCTCTTAAGCGCTCAAGAGAAAAAAACAATTTTCCCACAGTTTCAAGGAGTGAGAATGGTGAAAAGAAAAGAAAAAGCAGAGTGATGAAAGGAAAGAAAAGGTCGAAGGTGCACTCGTTATAAATTATATATAATGGAGATGTATAAATAATCTTTGTTATTATGTCAAATGTACTTAAAGATATGGGGTCAAAAATAAAGACAGACTTCAAGAATGGGAGGATGAAGGAAGAAAAAAAAAAGCCCATAAGGTTGATGGGATGTATTGGAAAAGCGCTTAAGGAGGCTAGTTTGTATTATTGGTTAGCCCAGTATTTGCTAGTTCCGTAGCTTACACTACAACCCGTTAAGTCCTATGTGATCTTACATCACGCATCCTTATATTAGTGGAGTAATACACTAAAGGCAAGCTTATGGTTCATGACATTATGCATGTGAATTCTTTTGGGAGAGAGAGTAAAATCTTGTTTATATGCCCCTGCATGTAATGTTTTGAGTTCGTGTGATTAAAAAAGGGGAACATTCTCTTGCGTTGTGAGGGCACATGCTCAATGAGAGATTGAATTTCATGTCGGATATCTTTATCAGCTGATTTGCATGAGTTTGCTGATATCGAGAGTCGATTCTTGAGTCTAGGAGGTCTTAATGTGTTGGAGGTCATTGTATTGATAAGACTATGCATGTTTTCTTGATGATTTGCTATATTAAATAATCGGTATGACCGTAGCTTGAATTGTCGAGCCAAAGTAGCCAGGATGGGGTGTCAATTGCATGAGGTGTAAGATTATTGTTCGGGGACGAACAAGGATTTAAGTGTTGGGTAAGTGATCTTGGGCAAATTTATATTCCCAAGTGATACTCAAATGTGTCATTTTGCTTTGTTTATCTATCGATGTTTGTACATTCTCATGTGAATTGTAATAAAATGTGAATTTATGCTAACCAACATGATTAGTGTTGTTTTCCAGGAAAAATATAAAGTTATGGAGGTAAGATACATGTTGGGAGAGATCGGGATTGGACTCGGAAGCTAGAAAGGGAAAAAGCACAAGGAAAGCACGAATTAAAGGGGCTCCGCGATGGAGCCGTGTCACGCTGCCATCGCGGATGCATTCTTCCTGGATGCTAAAATTATGCCCAATTCTAGTAAAGGTGCGTGTTGGGGCCGTGGCACGTTGGCCTAGCCCCGCGTTGCACGTCGTGCCACGTTGGGCCTTAATACCTGGACGACCGGATTCCAGTTAGGGTCCGCGTTGGTGGCATGTCACGGAGGCAGTGCTCCACGATGCACTCCGTGACACGTTGCTTGTTATTCCGGGAAAAATTCCCACTAGTATAAATAGAACACTTTGGTTCATTTTTTATTATTCTGACTGGGTGGAGCAAGAACGTGGGTTATAGGCAGTCGAGGGGACGAAAATCTTAGGGTTTTTCTCTATCTCCCTCTTCTTTATTTCAATTTCTTGTATGATTAACACTCATTTAACGATGTTTAATCCACAAATGAGTGGCTAAATTCCCTTCTTGCTGAGGTTAAGAACATTTGTATTGAAATGTAATTATTGATAAATTGGTTTTTCATCTTTTCTTCCATGGTTGTTCTATTGATTCTTGTTCTTACTGCGTTAATGTGTGGCCAACGTTAATGTATATCTAAAAAGTCCGGTTTCACTCGAGAGAGCAAGAAATTGGAAAGTTGTGAATTGATAGGATATGATCTTTTCTTAGTTTGGGAAAATTGAGAATTGATTTACCTTCAGGATAGAAATATACCTGAAAGTCGTATTAGTCAATTAAGGAATCGGTTTTGTATGACTAGAACATGAATTTCGTTTTATCACAGAAATGTAGGTGGAAGGTTCATGATTATTAAGTTGGGTTAAATACGAGAGTTTTAATCCATAGGCAATAATTCTTGACTAGCAACCGGAGGAAAGATTAACCAAATTGTATCGATAATTTATTTCTCTACATGTTCATTTAACCTCAGCACGCTCATACTTATAGTTCAGACTCAAATTGTATATTCATTTTAGACTTAGTATAAAATTAGGAACAAAATATAAAAATCTTTTTCACACTGTTGTCAGCAATTTTGAGATAAAGTTTATTGACACTTGATTAGATTGATACCTTAGTCCAGTCCCTGTGGGATCGATACTTGGCTTACTTGAGCCACTTTACTACTTGTTCGACCACGTGCACTTGCGTGTAGTTATACCCAACAAGCTGAACAATGCTCGCCCTTTCTGATCATGTCTAGGCCTCGATGGCACACTCAATGCCGAAGATGCTGGGGCTGATGACCTCTGGTGATTCTGTTGTCGGTGCCCATCTATGGACCTCTGTTGAGAGAATCTATGACCCTCATTCCTGGCCCTTTTGGCATCCTCTCCCTCGAATGTGTCACCTCCATCTACTGGGCATACAACACCATGCGAGGGAAATCCATATCCTGGTGAAGCATAGCAATCTGGCACTCCTCGTCCAAATACCCTGCTATACCATGCACAAATCTGCTCACGCGCCCTGTGGTTAGTCACTAAATCCGAGGCATATTTCAATTGGTGAGTGAACTCAAGGGAATACTCCAGCACTGTCATCCTTCCCTTCTTCAAGTTTACAAACTCAGCTGCCTTGAGCTCCCTTATCTCTCGAGGGAAGAACTGATCTAGGAATGCAACCTGAAACTATTCCCACGTGATCGAACCTACTCCTGCGATCCTGCTGTCCTTCCATTGGTGAAACCAAATACGCGCGAACCCCTTCAACTGGTACGAGGACAACTCTGTGCACTCAACACTACTCACCCCCATAACCTTGGTGATCTTGACAATCTCATCAATGAAGTCATGCGGGTCGTCATCTACCTTGGACCCCAAGAACTCCGGTGGGTTCACCCTCAAGAAGTCCATGACTCGAGCAGCCGCTGTATTGCCATTTTGAGAGACATGCGCAACGGCCTGCTGATTGACCTGAGCGGTCAAGGCTTGCGCAAGCATCTGAATAGGGGCCCAGAACTCAGCATGAGCGGCTGGCTCCGGTGCCTGAGGCTCCTGAACTGGTGGGACTGGCTGGTGCCTATAACCGTTTCAACCCTCGTGTCCTTCACATCCATTCCTCCTTCCATTCATCCTTCGAGGATCCATAATTCTGCAATCTTGATTAGCACGAATTAGAAGAATAGAAAGACTTCTCATCGCATGACATAGATCATGAAAGAAAGGAACATTTCCTAAATGTCTCGTAGCCTCTTCATCATAAGTGTGGAACGCTTCACACCCATGAAAAAGACCCTACTTAACTCGGCTTCCAGACTCCCTAGGAAACTTAAAAATCTATGGCTCTGATACAAAGTATGTCACTACCTGAACTGAGGTCCAGATCATAGACACAGGACAAGGGACCCCGAGAGACCCAAAGTTGACTCATGGCATAAGCATACAACTAAATCAGTCATTAAACTGAAGAAAACATGAATATAATCTCAGTGGAAGTCTAATTCAAAATCACATAAGAATAACATTTGAAGCTGCACATACATAAGTCTGAAAGCCTCTAATTTGGACGAGTTGATAGGACAAGACCCCAACTAACTCCACAATACTAGAACTAGAAATACATAAAGGAAAATGATAGTCTAGTCCTCGAAGGATGAGGCCTCACCAATTCGAGCCGATACTATCTCCGGAAAGCTGTCTATGATCAGGACTGAAGCTACGAGCCGGGTCCTATATCATAAAACAATACAACATAGAAAGTATGCGGTCAGTACATAGAATATACCGAGTATGCAAGGTAATTAAAACCGCTCTATTAAAGTAAATCATTTAAAATATTTCATAACATATCATAAGATTTCAAGCACAAGTAGATGGGTTACATGCATTCATTCTGAAATTGCAATCTTATCATAACATGACCATGCATAACTTTATAATATCATGACTGACTCGAATGAATCAAAGCTGTAACATAACATTTATATTGAAAAGGTGAACAATGAGTCAATCCCTGCCTTTAGAACATGCATGTGTAAAGTAATTATCATGAGTAATAAATATGCATATCTGAATGATATAAATAGTGGGAGACTCATCACTTAACTGACATACCACGATAGTGCTTATGTGGTCCTAACTATCACACTCAAGTGGGCAGAGCCGTCCAAAACCTTGCCAGGGCGATGGACGATACCATGATATTGATATCAAGATGAAGGGCCAATGGGTCGTGGATAGCTCACAACGGAGGTCCTAATATTATAATAGTATAAACCTATGTTGGGGCGTAGTTCTGGGGCATAGGGTGATCGACCCTTAACCCGCTCAGTGCTAGACTCTTCTCCCAAAAACATGCAATGCACTACATCGTATGTAACAAAGCCCAACATCGTCTATTGACGAAGCTAACATCATCTCTTGACGAAGCTCACATCATGCATAACTCAACATTGTATGAAACGAAGCTCAACATTGTCTATTGACAAAGCCCATAATGGAATTATGCATAGACTCGACATCTTATGGAAATGAAGCTCAACATTGTCCATTCACAAAGCTCGTCAATGACATATATCTCAATTATGAATTTATGCATATGAGAAGCTTTATATCAAAATATACCACAAGCTCAAATATTGGTGGGACCATCTACTTCAAATCACGTGGTAAGCTGCATGAAGGAATATTTAACTCAACATATCACAAGCTAGAAATCATGGAATTTCAGAGACTTCACTCCAAACAATGTGGTAAGCTTATCTCTGGAAAAATCATCATTTTAAATCAACATATGGGCATTGCCCAAAGCTCCATCATACTTGGATCTACTCAATTCATTTCGAAAACAACATCATAATCACGAGTAGCTTTAGAAACATGCCTTTCATCATCAAATCTCATCATTATCATACATTCATCATCAATCACCTCTTTTAGGAACTTTTCCTGCATGGGCATTTAAATTTTTCATAACTAAAAAATATATGATTTGTATTGAAAAAAATTTAAAATCTTCCCAAACTTCACAATCCATCAATATAAATAGATTCTAATCATGCCCATGTATATAGATTTAAGAATTATGCATTTGGGTGAAAACTCCATTCTTGATCATAAGTGGTTTATCATAATTTGAGAGAAATTGGGCATGAGTGTGGAAGGAGACACCTACTCATAACCTTACATACCCGGGAGGGGTGATTTCTAACACTTTCTAATTGCCCAACATGAGATTCCTATGGAAACCTTGAGATTTTGCCTTGATCACCTCTTCAATCCTTCAAGCTTGCATGCATGGAAAGAATGACTTAGAGTAGGTCTTCCCCTGTTAAACCCACTAAAACAAGCCTTAAACGCGTAGTATAGGCCCTTAGGATTTAGGAATTATGGAAAACCCTTACTAAAATTGCTGAAAATTACTGCCAGGGGGTCCCAATGAGGGACCTAACTACTCGTCACGGGGGATCACAATTCTTCGAGTCTTCCATCAGGTACACTGGTTACCAGATCTCTTTGGGCTCGTAATGGGTGACTTAATGATCCGTTGTTACTGGCCACGACTCGTGGCCACCTCCCGTCATGTACACTGCCTCCCAACTCCAACTTGCTTAAATTTCACCCAATGGCTCATATCACGACTCGTACCCAGTCCTAACGAGTCGTGGTCACTTCCCTTCAAGTGCATTGGGGGACTTCGCCTATTCTTTTCCTTTTCTCTCACCAACGACTGACCTAACGACTGGTGATGTCTGACCACGAGTCGTTCCCATGCCCGTGGGGACTCCTTCTCCTTCAGGCCTACCCACGAGTCACCTGGAAACTCATGGGGCCTCCTCACGAGTCATCCAATGACTCGTCCTACAACTGAAGCACTCAATTTCGGTTTTTCTACATTTCAACTCCTAGGTCTGATCTTTGAGTTCTCGGGGTATAACAATCCCCCAGCTAGATTATTGGTGACTGATTTATTAATGGAGTCTAGGGCTCAATAAAAACTTTGAAGTAGCACTCCATCAGGAAGATCATGGTTAGGGAAAAGAGACACTTTCTTCTTGAATCTCAACCATGCTTCCTACAAAGGCTCATCCAGTTCTTGCCTAAAGTATGTAATATCGTCCCTCAATTACAACATCCTTAAGAGAGGGTAAAAGCAATCCAAAAATGCTTCTGTCAACTCTTTCCACGAGGTTATACATCCCGGAGGCAACTCCTCCAACAACATAGTTGCTTCTCCTGTTAGGGAGAATGGAAAGAGTCTCAACTTGATAGACTCCTTGCTTATATTCATTATGTTAAAAGGTTGGTAAATCTCTATGAAGTTCCTTAAATGGTGGTTTGCATTCTCACTCAGTTTACCCCTAAAGAGCCCTTTCATTTTCAATAGGTGCAACATCACACTAGTGACATGAAACACCTCACTATAGCTAGTAGGTGGATGGCACCCACGATCTCTGGCATGAAGGGACTATCCTCTTCAGGTTCCATTTTCCTTCCACTGAGCTATCTCCTACTTGAGAATGTTGGCTCATATGAATTCATCCGAGATGGCCAACAACAAGAATAATACTAAACTACTTAAGATGCAAGATTAGTTCAAATTAACAAACAACTCAAAGATATCAAGCACTACCCCGCAGCAACTGTCACGCCCCGCCTTGAAAGGCGTAATTGGCACCTCATGCCACACTGGATTTTGAGCTTACCTGGATGGACATCTATACTTCAGGTGTATGCCAGTAGCACAAAACCAAGGAAACAAAAAACTATATCTTGGCTTTGAACACAGCTCTAGGCTGACAAAGCTACTACATAATACCTGCAGTAGATCAGCTAACCCAACAACAATAGTAATATCATCCTATGCGGGCAAACAAGACCACTATGCTCCTAATAGAAAACATAACTAGGCCCCACATGGAAAACAACACTTATCATAACACATATATTCCCCAGACGGCCAATAACACATAACTAACTAAAAACTGTAGTCTGCAAGCCTGTAAGAGTGAAATATTTCTCGGGACAGGGCCCTCTGCCTACCTAAAAGCTATCTAACAAAAGACAGGTAAACCTCTAGTATCTAGAAACTCTGAAGGAAATGAGATGACCAATCTGCTAACTCTCAATAATTGCTAAGAGATCCCTAAACCTGTATGTCTGAATCTGCAGGCAAGTATGCAGCGCCACATGCATGGGCGTCAGTACGATATTTACCGAATATGTAAGGATATAACAATAACTGAATAGAAGCGATAAAGAACTAAAAGTAATTAGCAAAAAGGGGCAGAAGTTAAGTTCTATGATTTCATAATCGTAGCCTACGTCTAGTAGACCATTATAGAAATAGGAACTTAAGTTGTATGACTCTACATTCATAACTATATCTAGAAAACAAGGATGCAAATAAGAACCTAACCTGGCCCCCACAAGCCTGGAAGGTGCAAGCAATACAAATACAACCTACTAGGCCCTTATAAGCCCCATCAAGTGCAAGAAAACCATTACTCATATCTGTATCACTGTAAGCTTTAACTAAAGCATACTCAACCTCTGAAACTGTATCCGAGCCTTCTGGAATTCTTCAACTATGTCTGATCCTTCTAGGCTCTTGTAACCGTATGTGAGCCTTCTAGGCTCCAGTATCCGTATCTGAGCCTTCTGGGCTCCTATAATTGTATCTGAGTCTTCTGGGCTCCTATAATTGTATATGAGCTGTCTGGGCTCCTACGATTGTATATGAGCCATTTGGGCCCCTGTAATTGTATATGAGCTATCTGGGCTCCTCTGACTATATGTGAGCCATCTGGGCTCCTGTAATTGTATGTGAGCCGTCTGGGTCCCTGTAACTGTATGTATGAGCCATCTGGGCTCCTATAACTATATATGAGCCATCTGAGTCCTATAACTATATGTGAGCCGTCTGGGCTCCTGTAACTACATATGTGGCCATCTGGGCTCCTGTAACTGTGTGTGAGTTGTTTGGGCTCCTGTGACTATATGTATGAGCCATCTGGGCTCCTCTAACTGTATATTAGCCATCTAGGCTCCTGTAATTATATGTGAGCTGTCTGGGCTACTATAACGTCCTAAATAGCAGCTAACAGACATAATCTATATGTCCACAACTAGTCAGATAGTAATGGAAGTAATTATAAAATTAGCTGGCTCAAAAAGGAAAGGCGAGGTCCGAGGTGACTTAGCGACACTCTGAAAGTCATACTAGTACTATAGTCGTTCATCAGTGGAAAACAAGGTCGTAGAAGACCAACTATATGGTTCCCTCCGCTAGAATGACTACAGGGCTGTTAATAACTGGATATGATACTAGGTGACCAGCCATAATTTCCTAAGGGCATCCACAACCATTATTAACCCTAAGAGTAAATCATAATACTAAGGTTCTAGTTCATAGGCATCAATTAGGTCTGTCCTAATGACATATAGCTCCTATGAGCAATCTGTAGACCCGTAGGCAGGTATACTTAGACTTATCCCTTCTACGCACATGTACGTAGGCATCTGTATTAATAGCCAGAGGCTTTAGCCCCATATATAACAACAACTAAGATAATTAGTTTGGATATCACATACTCCATTAGACTTCTGGCAACTAGGGTGGTTTCTTGAGTGATAGATACGACCAATGGTAAGTCGAAAGAAGCTATATGGTTGCTGCTAGTAGGTAGTTCACCTAGAAAAGCTATCACCAAGTTCATTAGGAAACCCTAGTGCCACTGACTCAAAGGTAAGGCCATTCTATCATAACTTTAGTCCTATAGGCATCAAAGTACATCATGGCATGTAGGCGAGCTTTACTGGACATATATATATAGGCGTCAAATAGGAAGTTATATTGCAAAACTATGCCCTATGTTGCCTAACTTAACCACGTACGCTAACAGCTAACCACAGGCCTCTTTGGCCTTAGTACAACAGCAAGACATTACTAGTCTCTCTGGACGGTGAATAACTGAACAGAGAATCTCTTTATCGCTTCTAACGATAGTCAAAACTGAATATAATCATTCCCGACAAGGGGTAGTATGTTACAACCTCAATTCACCTCGTAGAAGCTAGCCACAACATGTGTAATCATAAGCTACTGCAACAGTACAAGTCATATTAACTTTACGACTAGAATAACTTGCAGAAAGAGGTTAGCCTTAACATACCTTAACTGCCGACTTCTGCTTAATCAATCCTGCGCTAGTCCAGAACTTGTAATTTCTCCATATTCTAGCTTTTACGTCAAGGAAACCAGCCTATTCCAATTAAGAAGTAGAGCCAGAAACATCGAATATGAACCACAACGATCACAATTCATACCCTTCCCAATTCGGCCAAAAGCCTACAAATTTAAGAGAATTTAAAAGGTATGAACACTTACTTATTACCTATAGATAATTAGGACTTAATTAAAAGTGATTCCTACAACTTTTACTCGGCGGGCCTTCATCGAACTGGGTCGATTTCGAAGATTCAACTCCGTAGTTAGGTTCTTCACAGGCTTAGGAATCATTATCTTAGATGAATGTGCAACCAAACGTGATTTGATAGCGTAATTCGGCTTTAATTTGAAGGAAACTTCGTGAGAGAATCGCCCAGGCCGTAGTTCTCTAATTGAGAAATATTTGAATGAATAACATTTCACAACTTAAAATAAATATATACGGAGGTGGTGCAGGGGGTCCACGGCGCACCCCCATCATGTCGTTTTACGGGCGCAATAGACTGCTCAACGCGGGAGAGGGAGGTCCGCGACGCGGCGCCCAGTGCAGCCTGCCTCCGATCTTCTTCGACCTGCTAGCTCGACGACATGCTCACGCGCTCCACCCCTGAGCCTTCGCCCCCTTGCGTCGTACTCCATAACTTTCAATATGCATACGCGCGCATTGTGCTAACCAACGAAAATTTATAAGGTGTAACATCATCCCCCCTAGGAACATTTATCCTCGAATGCAATCTAATCTTAAGAGACTCAACTCTTTAACCATTTTCGGGAATTTTTCAGCAGAGTCTTCTCTGTATTATGGACTACCTGAAAACCTAAAATGCAGAAAAGTCCAACATGGGCGACTCTCAGGACGCTACAAACAACTGAATTGCATAGCTCCGAAACATATATGTAAGCAAATAAAAATAATAGCAACAAAAACAACTATACAACACCTGAGAACTATCTCACCTCAACTATAATTGTCTAAGTTTGTGTACTATCATCATAGGGTCTGGAACAAGAGAGGATATCTGAACCTCATGTCATCCCCAGCTACCCAAATGATCTCTTCTATATTTCTGTTCCTTCATAAAACCTTAACAGAGGTTACATCTTTGGCCCTCATTTTGTGGACCTATTGGTCTGGTGTAGTGTTCGCGGTTTGTTTCTACGGTTAAAAACCGACACACAAGTGCACGTGGTCAAACAAGTAATAAAGTGGCTAAGTAGCCAAGTATCGATCCAAGGAGGCTCAAGATATGTAAAATTGCCTAGTTTACTATATACCTATTTCACTTCTAATTATGCTAACAACAATGTAACCAAGAGTTACTTGAGTTTTTGGTTTCTAAACTATATATACTACAACTAATAACAACTATTTACTTGTGAATTCAGACAATGGATATGAACATGCCAAGGTTAAGAACAAGTAATGAACTTGATAATCATGATAATTTTGGTTAATTCTCTTCTTCATGTTGCTAGCCAAGAACATTTGCCTAGAAATTAAAACTCTCGTATTTAATTTCACTTTAGAATCATAAACCATCCGTCTACATTTCTGTGATCAAATGCAATTTATGACCTAGCACTACAATTCCGGTTCCTAAATTGACTAATACGGCTTTCAAGTATATTTCTATCAGGAAAGCACATCAAAACCCAATTTTCCCAAATCAAGTTAAGAACAATACCCTATTAATTCACAACTTTCCAATTTCTTGCTCTTTCAAGTGAAATTGGACTTTTTAGATGTACATTAATGTTGGCCAATCACTAATGCAGTAAAAACAAGAATTAATAGAACAACATTAAAGAAGAAGAAGAAACCATATCAATTAAAATCAGAATTCATTACACATGTTCAAAACCTCAGCAAGGAAGAGAATTGGCTACTCATTCTTGGATTGATCATCCTAAAATGAGTGTAAATCATACGTACAATTGATAGAAAGAAGAAAGGAAGAGAAGAAATCCCTTAGCTTTTTCAATCTTCAACTGCTACTAACCCACGTTCCTGCTCTCCACTTCTGAACTCAGTCTCCAAACTAAAAAAACTCATTAAAATAAACCTAAGTGTGCTATTTATACTAGTGGGAAATTTTTCCCGGAATAACAAGCAACGTGTCACGGAGGCCAACGCGGAGTACTGCCTCCGTGACATGGCATGGACGCGGACCTTCACTGGAATTTCTAGGGTCCGGAAAATTAACCTTAACGTGGCACGGAGGCCATCGCGGAGGCCTCTCTCCGTGCCACGGAGCTGACGCGCAGGCACACTGGAAATTGCCATTTTCATTCAGGTCCAGGCAGTGTGCTACCGCGATGGTAGCGTGGCACGGCTCCATCGCGGAGCCCCTATAAATCATGCATTCCAAGGTCTTTTCCACGCTCGCATCCAAGTCCAACTCCGACATAGTTCCAACATGCATTTTAGCTCCTAAAAATCACAATTACCTGCAAAACAAATGCTAATCATGTTGGTTAGTATAAATTCGCATTTTATTACTAATTACATGATATTATATACACATTGGGCAACAAACAAGGTAAAAATGATACGTTTGAGTATCACTTGGGCATATAAATCTGCCCAAGATCAATTATCCCACACTTAAATCCTTGTTCATCCTCGAACAACACATACACAAATCATGCAAATTACATCCCAACCTTCGTCACTATGGTGCAACAATTTACGCTACGGTCATACCGATTATTCAATTTTTGCAAATCATCAAGAAAACATGCTTGGTCGTACAATACAATGACCTTTAATACATCAAGGCTTCCTAGACTTTTAAGAATTGATTCTTGATATCGGCAAACTCATGCAAATCAGCTAATCAAGAAATCCGACACGAAAATCAATCTTTCATCAAGCATGTGCCCTCACAACTCGAGAGAAATTTCCCCTTTATGTTCATGCAACACACACACATGCAAGTAGGGGCATATAAAAATTAATTTCACTCTCTCTCCCAAAAGAATTCACATGCCTCATGTCATGCCCCATAGGCTTGCCCTTAATGTATTACTCCACTAATATAAAGAAATGCAATGTAGGATCAAATAGGACTTTTAATGGGTTGTAACGGGGCTATGGATCTAGTATATATATATTGGATTAGCCAATAATAGTCGCTAGCATCCTTAAGCGCCTTTTCAACTCATTCCCATCGACTCATGGACATTGTTCCTCTCTTTTCTCTTTTTCTCCCATTCATGCTGGTTTACTTTCATACAGCCCATTTCATCAAACACACTTGACACAAAACAGAGGGTTTTCATGTACCCTCCTATCATTTAATTACAACAAGTGCCTCTTCAACATCATCTTTTCTATCTTCACTTTGCTTTTTCTTTTCACTCTTTTACACTTTGGGAAACATTTTCTTTGCTTTGTAAGCGCTTAAGAGCTTCTTATAGACTTTAAGGCTAATGAATAGAAAGAATAAAGCTTAGTTTATACAATTTTGGACAAGAGAAAGAAATCGGCTAAAGGCTCAACGGGCTGACTAGGGTATACAACATATAAAAAGGTAGAATTTGACAAGAAAAAATGGAAACTATCGGTTAAAACAAAGAAATGCCTACATCCTTTCCAACACTACACCTCCTTCATTTCGTTTTGTATACACACCAGGCAAGTTCTAGACAATTCACAATGACATGGAATAGCAAAACCTCACTTCACACTTCATGCACATGCTCGAATCAAGATGCATTCACAGACTCTTTAATTAGTCAATTACATGAATTCAAGATTAAGCCTCCATCATAATGAATCAAATTCTCTAGCCTAGGTAACTCAACATATTTACAGAATTGCATGCTTTCAAACGAATCACTTTAACATTTTGAACATCAATTACAACACGCAACGAAATTTTCGCAACCATAAGCAACTACAGTTCATTGATGCAATTCACCAAAGAAAAACTAAAAACAATTAAAAAATCCTACTCCTACCGACTACATTTCCATTAAGACGGTCGTCATCCATCCATCATAGGGAACGGTCACTAGCTATGACATCGGTTCAATGGGACTATTCTCGGTAAAAGAACCGAAAACAAACTCCGAGAAACCCAAAAAAAAAAAAAAAAATCGAAAAAAAATTAAAAAATATTTTGCAACACATCGATCATTTCGATAGAAAGAAAATATTTACAAGTGCAAAATATATTTTCGCAAAAATTTTGAAAAATATCGATCATGTCGATAGAAAAAAAATTATTTACAAAATTTACAAAATATTTACAATGGCAACCATACTTTCGAAAACACACATCATTAACCACACAACAAATATATACACATGCATCGCAAATCAGTTCGAAACAGGGAAAGCACAAACATACATAAACATCAAGGAAATATTATACAGCAGTTTAGAGCCTATGTCCCAGCACCTAACTACTCCCCACCCCACACTTAAATCGAACACTGTCCCCAGTGTTCACAACAATACAAAGCACAAAAATTTGGGTGGTGAAACTCCCTGCTTAGTCGAAATATTTGACTTCTTCATTCGGTGTTGCGGCCTCGTCGCCCATGTCTGAATCAGCTCCATCGTCGTCATCGGACTCGACATCGGAGTCCTCACGACGTGTCTCCTCATCAGTAGGGACATCGTCATCAGTCGGCTCCACGAAGGCTGGCCCCACCTTACATAAGGCTCTGGCGTTCTCGTCAAAGGGGTAGTCCAGCTCCAGCTGTCATAATTCTTCCTCGGTGGCTGGTCTCTCACCTATCCGTAGCTGCAGCATCTGCATGCCGAACATACGGGCCATGTACTGATCGTCAAGAGCATGTCGCTCGCCCAAAGTCAGCACAGGTCCGTGTGTCGTGTCGGGGGCCTTCGTCTTTGTCACGTCGAGGGCCCTCCGCTCCAACTGCGGAATATAATCCAAAGCTTCTTCCTCAATGTCGAGGCCTCGGAGGAAGGTGGTGATGAGTCCGCCAAACCCGTATCTGTGGCCCTGGTACAGTCTGGCTCTCTTCATGGCGGATATTATTACCGCCCCCACATTAATCTCAAGTCCTTTCATAAGGGCATACACCAAGCAGACACGGTCCCGGGTCACATCTGTCATATGGACTCCCGGGATCAAGCACGAACATACAATATTTAGCCAGATTCTGGCCTCCCTGTTAATCTGCGAATAAGGCAGAGTCTGGTGGTAACCCCTCTCCTTGTGTCTACTCCATCGGGCTGTGGATCGAGCCCCACACAACGTACGTTTGATGTCGGCGTATGGTGGGGTGATGTTCAGCTGGCGGAGAACGTGGGCGTCTGTGTCCCACGCTCCAACGATGGCATTCAGCTGCTGGGGTTCCAGAGTGACAATCTGCCCTCTGATTTTTATAGTGTGGCTTCTGATGGCCGGGTTCCAGTTGGCAAAAAATTCCCGGACCAAGTGAAGGTTGCACTCCTTGGGCTCCTGAAAAATAAAGCTGAGCCCAGCTGCTTCGATCCTCTGTACAATGCGAGGGAACTCCTGTGCGAGTGGTTCCCTTGCAATATGTTCCTCGGGGAAGTACTTGTTTTCTTTATGCTTCGCGTACCATTTCTTCCCTTCATCGGTGACCCATCTTGTTCCGTATCGGCGGTGTTGGCTGCACGGAACAGCGGGTGCAGCTGGGACTGCAGTGCCCAGTCTCATCCTTTTTCGTCCGGTGCCTGAGGTAGAAGCACCCTTGCCTTTATCCTGTCTGCTAGCCATTGTACCTGTCAATTTACACAAACAAGCACAACGTTAAGCTAAAAACTTGTTAGCTTCGGCTAAGGTCGGGTTACACAAAATTTACCCCACACTTAGTCCTTAACAATATTTACAAAATTACAGCAAGGATAGCTCTATTCACAACCCCAAACACAAACAACTATACACATATTGCTTAGTGCGTTCGTAACAAAATTTCGACAGCATAACGGTTAGCGTACTACTCAGACTTCATACAGCTAATCCCAATCCTACTATCGCTAACACTTCAACCATCGCACTTCGCAACAAAAACAACAACAAAAATAAAAACAACTATAAAAACATTTTATATACAAGCTAATCTAAATAATCTAACCAATTCACACATTTTATGCATTTTCCCACAAAAATTCGAGAATTAGTCATCTTTTAACATTTACACAATATTTACCACGACTTATCTCAAATAATAAACACACCCCGGCATCAATTTCACCAAACTATCAAGTTGCCCAAGTCAAATTTAACAACCCAAGCCCTAGAATACAATTCGACAATCAATTTCGAATTATTTACATAATCGACAAGTTTAAACGCCAAATACAACAATCCGAACATACTCAATCACAAAATAATTCAATATCATGTTTAATTTCTACCTAGGGTGATATATCTCACCTTACATGCCCAAATTTGACAAAAATCGCCAAAATATTGAGTTAGATAATGAAAACATACCTTAGAATTGAAGAACCGAAGAAACTTGACGTTTTTCCTTGCCTATTAACGTGGCACGTTGCTTGGGGAGGGGGAAATGGGTGTTTGATCGCGGAGGGAAGAGGAAATGGGAAAAATTGGGGCGAAATTGGGTGTGACCCGGCACTGAATAAGGGGCAACGTGTCACGGAGGGTAACGCGGAGCCCCTCCTCCGTGACACGGAGCCAACGCATTGGCTTACTGGATTTTTGAAAAAATCCGGATTTTGCCTTCAACGTGTCATGGAGGCCAACGCGGAGCATTGCCTCCGTGACACAGCGCCAATGCGCCAGTGCTCTGTTTCACCAATAAATTTAATTTTTCATACCTCGCCTCATTTTCTCGATTCCATGTATATTTCTTCCGTTGTACCTGAAAATCACCTCAGTAAACAAAAATTGGTTAAATTAATAGATTTCCCTAACTAAAATAAAAAAAATACTACCTAAAATGCAAATCTAAACCTAGTCAAGAAAAAGAAAAGAAAAATAAAAATTATTTACACTAAAAAGAAAGAAAGAAAATATTTTTCACGGGTTGCCTCCCGTGCAGCGCCTGGTTTACCGTCGCGGCTCGACGTACCAAGTTTCACCACTTTTTCCTCCACCTTGAGGATATGAATCTCACCCCTAATTTCTTTTCTAATTTCCTCTTATGCTCTAGGGGTGGTGGTGAAAAATTGTAAGGACCAAGCAGTAGATGTTTTCTTTTGAACCTACTGGCCCTTGAGTAAGTGAAGTCATTTCGTTGCTTCGAGTTAGCAAATTTCAGAATATACGGGGCTTGGTCCTCCTCTAGACATTTCTCTATAATCTTGGAAGACTCTATTTCTGTGTTGTCAACCAAACTTAATGTCGAAAAATGCTTCGAGTGTGGTCCAATCAATCTCCACTCTGAAATTGCTTTGTGCTTGACTTCCTTACTTGTGTACACCTTTTCAACATCGACATCAATTTCTCCATTAAGGTCAAATGGGAGATATTCTTTTTCTTCTTCCATGAATGGAATTTCTATAGGTATGAGCCGATCACGGAGACACTCAAGAGATTCTAATTGTTGGGATTCATCCAAAAATTCACCCTTGTATTCCTCTTGTAGTTCCTCTTGAACATCGGCTAAAACTGTCACCTGCAAATTATCACAAGCTTCAGCCTCAGCACACATCTCTGTGAGTTTGACGCTCATCCTGCTTACAGCCTCTGCATTCTTCTTTTGCTGAATTATCAATTCTGCCACCGACTCCTTCATTGCTTCTGATTGCTCCAGGAGTTGTTTCATCATGTCCTCTATTTGAACTTGGCGTCCCAAGTCCTCATTTTCAACATGCCTATATTCAGCAAAAACAACAGAATGATCATAGTAGGGGCTTGCCTTTGGACAATCACCCCAATGGCCATATTGACACCCACATATATTGCACGTGTTACAGTTTTTCCACAAGTGGGGTCCTCCACAATTCATGCAAGATTCGCCGAAATATGCGTATCCACCATTTATATTCCAAGATATCATGTCAATGAGGGTATCCGAAAGAGAGAAAAATTAAAATGAACAAAGAATTAAAACAAATACTAAGATCAAGTTGTCAACACTTAAGAAAGTAAAACAAAAATACAGTAAATTTACACTTAACACAATTTCACAAATCGCCTAGCCTCCCCAACAACGGCGCCAAAAACTTGTTCGCGGTTTGTTGCTACGGTTAAAAACCGACACGCAAGTGCACGTGGTCAAACAAGTAATAAAGTGGCTAAGTAGCCAAGTATCGATCCAAGGAGGCTCAAGATATGTAAAATTGCCTAGTTTACTATATTCCTATTTCACTTCTAATTATGCTAACAACAATGTAACCAAGAGTTACTTGAGTTTTTGGTTTCTAAACTATATATACTACAACTAATAACAACTATTTACTTGTGAATTCAGACAATGGATATGAACATGCCAAGGTTAAGAACAAGTAATGAACTTGATAATCATGATAATTTTGGTTAATTCTCTTCTTCATGTTGCTAGCCAAGAACATTTGCCTAGAAATTAAAACTCTCGTATTTAATTTCACTTTAGAATCATAAACCATCCGTCTACATTTCTGTGATCAAATGCAATTTATGACCTAGCACTACAATTCCGGTTCCTAAATTGACTAATATGGCTTTCAAGTATATTTCTATCAGGAAAGCACATCAAAACCCAATTTTCCCAAATCAAGTTAAGAACAATACCCTATTAATTCACAACTTTCCAATTTCTTGCTCTTTCGAGTGAAATTGGACTTTTTAGATGTACATTAATGTTGGCCAATCACTAATGCAGTAAAAACAAGAATTAATAGAACAACATTAAAGAAGAAGAAGAAACCATATCAATTAAAATCAGAATTCATTACACATGTTCAAAACCTCAGCAAGGAATAGAATTAGCTACTCATTCTTGGATTGATCATCCTAAAATGAGTGTAAATCATACGTACAATTGATAGAAAGAAGAAAGGAAGAGAAGAAATCCCTTAGCTTTTTCAATCTTCAACTGCTACTAACCCACGTTCCTGCTCTCCACTTCTAAACTCAGTCTCCAAACTAAAAAAACTCATTAAAATAAACCTAAGTGTGCTATTTATACTACTGGGAAATTTTTCCCGGAATAACAAGCAACGTGTCACGGAGGCCAACGCGGAGCACTGCCTCTGTGACACGGCATGGACGCGGACCTTCACTGGATTTTCCAGGGTCCGGAAAATTAACCTCAACGTGGCACGGAGGCCATCGCGGAGGCCTCTATCCGTGCCACGGAGCTGACGCGCAGGCACACTGGAAATTGCCATTTTCATTTAGGTCCAGGCAGTGTGCTACCGCGATGGTAGCGTGGCACGGCTCCATTGCGGAGCCCCTATAAATCATGCATTCCAAGGTCTTTTCCACGCTCGCATCCAAGTCCAACTCCGACATAGTTCCAACATGCATTTTAGCTCCTAAAAATCACAATTACCTGCAAAACAAATGCTAATCATGTTGGTTAGCATAAATTCGCATTTTATTACTAATTACATGATATTATATACACATTGTGCAACAAACAAGGTAAAAATGATACGTCTGAGTATCACTTGGGCATATAAATCTGCCCAAGATCATGTAGCTATTGAAGTATACTCATAGGACAATTCTTCTCTAACCCGAGCATCCTCGACTGGGATAACCCGATAGAGGTCCCCTACGCACTTGCATAACATCGATACATGAAGGACTGAATGAACAGGTTCTGGCCCCGAAGGCAATTCTAACTCATAGGCCACTTAGCCTATCTTCTGGAGGATCCGGTATGGCCCAATAAATCTAAGGCTAAGCTTGCCCTTCTTTTCCAATCTCATAACGTCCTTCATTGGATAAACTTCTAGGAATACCTAGTCATCAGTATAAAACTCTAAGCCTCTATGACATATATCAGAATAGGACTTCTGATGACTCTGAGCTGTCGATAGACACTCTCTAATGAACTTGACTCCCTCTACTGTCTAATATATCATGTTAGGTCCTAACGACCCTAACTCACCTATTTCAACTCATACTAGGGGGAACTTATATTTTTGCTCATACAAAGTCTTATAAGGCTCCATCTTGATTGTAAAATGGTAACTGTTATTATACAAACTCGATAAGAGGTAGGTGTTCACACCAACTTACTCTGAAGTCTAGCACACACGCCCATAACATATCTTCAAGTGTCTGAATCATGTGCTTTGCTTAGCCATCTGTCTAAGGATAAAAAGTTGTACTCAAATTAACCTATGTTCCCAAACTTTTCTGAAATAACTTCCAAAATCCAGCAGTAAACTAGGACCCTCTATCAGAGACGTTAGACACTGGGACACTGTGCCGTTAGACTATCTCTTTAATATACAATTCAATATAATTTCCAACTGAAAACGTAGCCCTGACTGGCAAGAAATGAGCTAATTTATCAACCTAGCAAAATGACCCCAATGGAGTCAAATTTACAACTGGTACGCGGTGAACCTGTAACAAGGTTTATATTGACTGCTTACCACTTCCATATAGATACATCTATCTCCTAAGTCAACCCGCCAAGTTTCTGATGTTTAATGTCTACCTTCTGGTAATTGGGACACTACACTACAAACTCGACAATATCTTTATTCTTTCCATGCCACCAATAGTTCTCTTTTATATCATGGTACATTTCACGAAGGTATATTACCCTCAGACCCGGATGAAAAGAATAACGAGAATAATGTACTTCTACCATAATTTGTTGGTGAAATCCTGCCACATCTGCAATGTAGAGTCGATCTCTGAATCTCAAGACTTTGTCCCATGTTATCCCCCATGGCCAAATACTTCTCTTGATGAGTCTTGCCCCTGTTATGTGTACTAGGCTAGGGCCTTCTTATTGTCTCTCTTTCTCCTCCACACCTAGAGATGACACTGTTGTATTCTGGATCACAGCCCCACTATCCTCTGAGTCCATCAACTGGACTCCTAAACTGGCTAACCGATGCGGCTCTCGAGCTGATTTTCTCTTTTCTGGTCTCATATATGATTGGCTGCACATAGACCTGCGACAAAGGGCATCGGCTACAATGTTAGCCCTCCCTGGGTGATACAAGATGTCTACATCATGATCCTTTAGCAACTCAATCCAACGAAATTGTCCAAAAGCGAACTCTTCCTGCTTAAAAATATACTGGAAGCTCTTGTGATTAGTGGAGATGTCTACATGGGCACCATACAAGTAATGCCTCCAAATTTTTGAAGTATGGACTATTGTAGCCAATTTTAGGTGTCACACCCCAAAACTGGGGTAGGGCACAACTGGCACTCGATTCATGATTGATCGAGAAGCCTACTATATAGCATCTATTGATGTAACATTAAGGTTGACCAAGCCACCTGTCACAAGCAACCAAGATAAATAATGGGCCAATAATGCCTTGACAATTATAAATATGCAACCTAGAAAGCCGACAAGGCTACAACAAAGCTAAGCAGAGGAATGAAAAACCAACATGACTGCACAACTAACACTACTATACAAACTACTCCACATCAGCCTCTATAGAGTAAACAAATTGAAATGCACGGGACAGGGCCCCAGCCTACCCATGCTATACACAAAACTCAAAATAGTCAAAACTAGGAAATGGCTCCTGGAAGAGAGGAGCATACCACTATTCTTCTAAAATCTGGCTCCTACTGTGTCCGACGATCTGAGCCTCGTCTTGTACCTGCAGCACGATTGCAGGAAGGGTCATAAAATAAAGGGACGTTAGTGCAAATAAAATGTACTGGTATGTAAGGCTGAAAACTATAAACATGTAAGATAAAAATGATAACTGGGCCAGAAATAAGGAATAGCAACAACCCAGAATCCTGAAAACAGAGATCTGACAATAACTCATTATTGAAGTGTAAATGTAATCATCTAATGCACGACAAAGACTATAATTGAAATACCGGCAGCCAACCAATCATAAACTCTATATACAATTCGTCCATCCAGTGTATCACACCGGGGTATAAATAAAAATTCCTCCAGCCAGTGTACCACACTGGGATAAAACCCCTCCAGCCAGTGTACCACACCGGGGTAAAAATAACAATACCTCCGGCCGGTGTACCACACCGAGGTAAAATCAATAAACGTTAAACAAAATCATAAATAGAGCTGATATGACTTATACTGAACCAACTTAACACGTACAACATAGAAATGACGAATACTGAACATGTGACCTGCATAGGCCTCCTTCATAATGCATAACTGCAAGTGAGTACATATGATATGTAAAACTAGAAAATAGAACATAAATTCATGTATTCAAAAATTGTATAAATCATAAGGAATTGTGGATGACCTAAGAGTTTCAACAAGATTTATAGATCGTGTTCAACGGACATTAGAGCTCAGAGCCTCACTAGCTTGACATTCAGCTTAAGGGAAAGGGATTATGAAATCTCCCTTTGGCCTGGCCTGTTTCATAACATACACCTAATATAAAGGAAAACCATAACCAGGAACTCCAAATTCAGTAAGTTCGTTTACCCTTAATAGCCTACGACATCTTTACTTGGCTCAAAATCATTTACACGTCATCATCTTGGCTCCAATACCCACACTAAGGGGTCTCCAACTCGATGTACAACTACGACAACAATCAAAACAATATCACACTTTAGATGGTTCAGTTCGACTAGGCATAATCTTGACATTTAACCTCAATAAAACATGAAACTTTAATACTTAAATGAAGCTTAACATACTGACTCAATAGCTTGCTACACTATGTCTGGCCCCAATAACTCTGCCTCACTGAGTTCGAACCAGCCCACTGGCGACCTGCACTTTCGCCCATATAAAGCTTCATATAGGGCTATCTGAATACTTTCCTGGTAGTTGTTATTATAAGAGAACTCAATCAAGGAAGCATGATCATCCCAGCTTCCGCCAAAACCTAAAACACAGGAACGCAACATATCTTTAAGCGTCTGAATGGTGCATTCAGTCTGTCCATCTGTCTGGGGATGAAATGTAGTACTGAGACTTACCTTAGTGCCCAAGCCTTTCTAGAAAGACTTCCAGAAGTTTGTTGTGAACTGAGCACCTCTTTCATAAATAATGGATAAGGGGATGCCATGTAGGCGAACTATCTCCCGTATATAAAGCCTAGCATAATCCTCTGCAGCATATGTGGTCTTAACTGGAAATAAGTGAGCTGATTTAGTTAATCTATCAATTATTACCCAGATAGAATCATGCTTTCTGCTCGTTCGAGGCAATCCTATAATAAAATCCATATTAATCACCTCCTATTTCTAGGCTGGAATTTCTATATCCTACACTAGAAACCTTCACCTGCTGGAAATTGGTACACTAAGTCACAAGACCTGTTATGTCCTTTTTGATGCCATTCCACCAATATAGCTGCCTCAAGTTATGATACATCTTTGTGGCACCTGGGGGTACTGAATATCGAGAATAATGAGCTTCATTCATAATCTGTTCCCGTAGCTCACCCACATTATGTACACATAAATGACCCTGGTATCTCAGAACTCCATTGAGTCCACAATCAAATAGGCTCTGCTCGTGTTGTGGTATACCGTCTCTCAATAAGACTAACTCTACATCATCATATTGTCGTTGCTTAACTTCCGCTACAAAGGACGATTTTGCGGTGTTTTTGACAATAACACCCCCATCTTCGGCATTACTAACCGAATTTGTAAGTCTGCCAACTGTTGTAGAGTCTTCATCATTTCAATATTGTCCTTGAATATGACTCAAGATCCCATAGACTTGCGACTTAGCGCATCAGCTACAACATTTGCCTTGCTCGAATGATACAAAATGCTAACATCATAATCTTTCAGCATTTCTAACCACCTTCTCTAGCATAAATTCAACTCCTTCAATGCAAATACCACTGCGCCCAACTAAGGATCATGGGTAGGATAATTTTTCTCGTGCTTCCTTAATTGTGTAGAGACATAAGCAATGACCTTGTCGTGTTGCATCAGAACACAACCTAGCCCATATCTCGAAGCATCACAATATACCACATAACCATCGACACCCTCTGGAAGAGTCAGGACAGGTACTGAAGTCAGCCTATCCTTCAACTCCTGAAAACTTCGCTCACATGCCTCTATCCACTGAAACTTAGTTGCTTTGTAAGTCAACTTTGTCAATGGTGTAGAGATAGTAGAGAAACCTTTCATAAATCGGCGATAATAACCTGCTAACCCCAGAAAGCTGCGAACCTCTGTATGATTCAAAGGTCTGGGCCAAGTCTTTACTGTCTCGATCTTCTGATTATCAACTCTTATACCTTCATCTATAATTACATGACCAAGGAAAGCCATAGATGTTAGCCAAAACTCACATTTTTAGAAAATTTAGCATATAACATGTGTTCCTATAGAGTCTGTAATACTACTCTCAAATGATCCTCATGCTCGGCCTCGGATTGTGAGTAAATTAGAATATCATCAATGAAGATGATCACAAATACATCAATAAAAGGCCTAAAAATATGATTCATCAGGTCCATAAGAGTTGTTGGGGCATTAGTAAGCCAAAATGACATCACCAAGAACTCATAATGGACATATCTAGTTCTAAAGGCAGTCTTGGGGATATCAACTTCCCTAACCCGTAAGTGATTGTACACCGGACCTTAAATCAATCTTTGAGAAGCATCTGCCACCCTGTAACCGATCAAACAGGTCATCAATCCTTGGAAGTGGGTACTTGTTTTTAATTGTAACCTTATTCAATTTCAAATAGTCAATACACATTCTTAACGACCCATCTTTCTTTCGCACAAAGAGCATTGGTGCACCCCAAGATGATACTCTAGGTCGAATGAATCCCTTCTCGAGCAGATCTCTCAACTGCTCCTTTAATTCCCTTAGCTCTACTGGAGCCATTCTGTAAGGAAGGATCGATATAGGATAAGTACCTGGAAGTAAATCAACAGCAAAATCTATCTCCCTCTCTGGAGGAATTCCAGGTAGATCCTCTGGAAAAACCTCGGGGAACTCATTTACAATAGAAATTGGTCGGAGAGTCGCAGGCTCACATTCCAAGTTTCTTACCCGAACCAAGTGAGAAATACATCCTTTGGATATCAACTTCTGAGCCTTAAGGCAAGAAATAAACTTACCTTTAGGTGTAGCGGCATTACCTTGCCATTCCGTGACTAGCTCGCCGGGAAAATGGAATCTGACAACCTTAGCTCTGCAATCTACATTAGCATAACATGTCGCCAACCAAACTATACCCATAATGACATCAAAATAAACCATTTCAAGCTCAACTAGATCAGCTAAGGTTGATCTATCATATACCCTTACTACATAGTTTCGGTAAACTCGTCAAGCTAACATAGATTCACCAAGTGGCGTAGAAACAACAAATGGTATAGATAATAATTCAGGGACTGTCTCAAACTGACTTGCAACCAATGGTGTAACATAAGAGAGTGTATAACCAGGATCAAGTAAGACATATACTGCATGAGAATAAATAATCAAAGTACCTATAACAACACCAAGTAAGGCCTCCTGGTCCTGTCGACCGCCCAAAGCATAAAATCGATTCTGGGCTACCCCAGAACTATAAACCTCTCTCCCCATTCCTCTTCCACGACCTATTGCTAGCTGAGGATCAGGTCTGGGAGGTCGAATGAAGGATAACGAAGCAACCGCTGATTACGCTTGATCCTCCTCGACCCTATCTGAACAATCCCTCATAAAGTGCCCTGGCTGGCCACAATGATAGCATACATTCTGCCCCTGACGACACTTACCCAAATGATATTTCCCAAATGGTGGTCGCCTCTGTACCACTCGCTCCTGTCGTCGAGAGCTAGATGGAGCTGGGCCTTGGTCTCTTCTCTATCCTTGAAACTGAGGTGGGCGCTCCCTACAGGCCTAGATGACTTCCTGGATGACTGCGCCCCTGGGTCACCCTGTAGCCCTCTGTAAGGACCCACATTCCTAGCTCTCTTTCGTTGCTCCTACTGTCTCCGAGTATCCCGTAATTGATGAACTAAATCCTCTACCCTCTAGGAAAAAGCCTGAATTCATGCAATATCCATGTGCTACTGAGTAGATACCCCCAAAAATCTCGAGCTATATGAATCCCCAACCCTAACACGAACCAACGAACTTTATCCTCCATCACCTAAACTATATGTGGAGCATACCTAGCAAGAGAATTAAATCGAAGGAAATACTCACGCACACTCATACTTCCCTTCTCTAGGTGCAAAAACTTCTCAGCTCGAGCCTATCGAAGTTCCCGGGGTAGATAGTGGTGCATAAAGGCCTCGGAGAACTCTTCCCACTCAGCTGGCGGAGCATCGGCTCCTCTGGAATGAGCCCAAGCCTCATACCACAATATAGCCACATAACGTAATCTGAAGGCCGGCAACTCTACTTCCTCAGTCGTTGTAGCTCGCATCACCTTTAACACCCTATAAGTCTGATTGATAAAGTCCTAAGGATCCTCGTTTGGGTCTCATCTGGTGAATATAGGAGGGCTCAAACTCAAAAACTCACAGGCCCTGGTGCTCTAAATTTCCTGGCCTCTATGTATCTTCATCGCCTCCAATCGTCGCTCTTGACCTGCAGCTATACGATCCATCAGCTGAACAGCTCCCTCAAGACCCTGTACATTCGAAACAATAGGAGGTACCACAGGTGCGGGAGGGCCTGCCACCCTACTACACTCAGGAACTTCTGGTGGGGGAGGAGCTGGAGGGCTATTTGCCATTGCTCTAACTGGTGCTGGAGGAACTATAATACTAGGGATAAGAGACTCACTCTGACCTCTGACCTATCTCCATAAATCCACTGGAGGGCAACTAGTACCCTCTCCAATGGCTGTGCCAATCAACCTCATAGTGGTCTTCCTTTTTAGAGGCATACTCTGAAACAATAACACGATTTAGATATCACAGTACTTATGACCTCAACCTATAGCACGAACTATTAGTAAAGGAAGTGAACAATTCCTAAATGTCTTGTAGCCTCCTGGTTATAAGTATGCTCCACAACATACCCATAAGCAAGACTCTACTAGACACGACTTTGTAGACTCCCTAGGACACGACTTCGCTCTAATACCAAGTTTATCAAGCCCCAAAACTAGGGTAGGGCTCAACTAGCACTCGATTCATGATTGATCGAAAATCCGGCTATATAGCTATCTGTTGATGTAACACTAAGGCTGACCAAGCCACCTGTCACAACCAACCAAGATAAATAATGGACCCATAATGCCTTGACAATTATAAATATGCAACCTGGAAAGCCGACAAGGCTAAAATAAAGATAAGTAGAGCAATGAAAAACCAACACGACTACACAACCGACACTACTATACAAACTAGTCCACATCAGCCTCTATAGAGTAAACAAACTAAAATACACGAGACTGAGCCCCAGCCTACCCATGCTGTACACAAAACTCAAAATAGTCAAAACTAGGACATGGCTCCTAGAAGAGGGGAGCATACCACTATTCTGCTGAAATCTGGCTCCTACAACGTCCGACTATCTTAGCCTCGACATGTACCTGAAGCACAATTGCAGGAAGGGTCACAAGATAAAGAGACGTAAGTACAAATAAAATATACTGGCATGTAAGGTTGAAAACTGTAAGCATGTAAGATAAAAATGATAACTAGGCCAAAAATAAGGAATAGTGACAACCCGAAATCCTGAAAACAGAGATCTGACAATAACTCATTATTGAAGTGTAACTATAATCATATAATGCACAACAAAGACTATACTAAAATGTAGGCAGCCAGCCAATCATAAAATCTATGTACAATTCGTCCAGCCTGTGTACCACACCGACATAAAATAAAAATTGCCTCCATCTGGTGTACCACATCGAGGTAAAATCCGTATAGCCGGTGTACCACACCGGGGTAAAAATAACAATACCTCCAGCCGGTGTACCACACTGGGGTAAAATCAATAAATCTTAAACAAAATCATAAATGGAGCTGATATGGCTTATACTGGACCAACTTAACACGTACAACATAGAAATGACGAATACTAAACATGTGGCCTACATAGGAATCCTTCGTAATGCATAACTGCAAGTGAGTACATATAACATGTAAAGCTAGAAAATAGAACTTAAATGCATATATTCAAAACTTGAATAAATCATAAGGAACTGCGGACGACCTAAGAGTTTCAACAAGATTTATAGATCGTGTTCAACGGAAATTAGAGCTTAGAGACTCACTAGCTTGATATTCAGTTTAAGGGAAAGGGATTATGACATATCCCATTGGCCTGGCCTGTTTCATAATATAAACATAAGATAAAGGACAACCCTAACAGGAAATCCAAATTCAATAAGCTCGTTTACCCTTAATAGCTTGCGACGTCTTTTTTTGGCTCAAAATCATTTACGTGTCATCATCTTGGCTCTTTCACCAATTTCTGTTAGAAACCAGACCTTTAAACACATTTAACATCACATATATATACCTAAATTAATGTAAGGACCAGAGAACAATGCCCACGCTGAGGGGTCTCCAACTTGATGTACAACTACTACAACAATCAACACAATGTGACACTTTAGATGGCTCACTTCGTCTAGGCATAATGTTTACCTTTAACCTCAATAAACATGAAACTTTAAAGATTAAATGAAGCTTAAAACACTGCCTCAACACTTTTAATGAGGTTTCTGGCTTATTTGATTCACAACACACGAATCATGCTTAAAAGAACGATAGACGGGGCGCCTTACATACCTTTCTCCGATGAACTTTTCTCTAGCCGATTTCCTATTTCAATGATGAGCCTTCAACCTCCTTAATCCAGTGGTTTTAAGGCCAACAAAAGTATAAATATATAGCACAAAATAAAGCCAAAATAACTAACCAAAGGCAGTGACAATAGCAACAACAACACACGACAACATCAACAACATTTTGCCATTTTCTCAACTAGTTTTCACTAACTTTTGAGGGACAAACAAGAGGAAAATTTACCTTAGTTTTTCTGTCATTCTTCCCCTAAATATAAAGTATACTTCCAGAAAAAGAAACAGACAAAAATCCTAAAGAAAACGAGCAAAATTCAGCTCACAAACAGTCCATCGGCAGCTCACTTAGCTGCCAATTTTCAGATTTTCGCTTTGCAATTTTGAGACGTTTAAAAGGGGTAAAATCCTTACCTTTTGCTGGGGGTTTGTTCTTGGTTATGAATAAGAGTAATTGACCTAAACTTCTTGTCCAAAAATGCAGCAACCTTGCTGTCCAAAACGTAGCAAAAACAGTTCACCAACACACCAAACACACCTCCAACTTCTAGTCTTTTAATCAAGAATTCAAGCAAGGTTAGGAGTAGAATTTTTACCTTTTATACTTGTTTTTAATACCTACCAAGAGGTAACATATGTGTAGCTTATGAAGCTTCAAAAACGCAGCAAATTCAATACAGAAACACTGCCCAAGTGCAGCCAAAACAGTCACCAAGACACCACCTTCACCTTACGATAGATCTCCTTCACTTAGATTTAGTTTTAATGGAGTTTAGCTTAGTGTTTTCCTTAGTTGTTTGCTGGAAATTTTAGAGAATATCATAGGATAAGCAGGCACCTTAATCCTTGAAATGTTGAAAATGATTTCATAACTCAAGACTTAAAATATAAAGCAATTTGGGTGGTGGCCGTTTTTAGTACGGTGGCCACGTCATTACTCGACAGTGCCACTATAAAATGTCTATAACATTTTACTCCAAACTCTGATTGACGAGTAGTTTGATGTTCTAAAAACTATACTCAATGAAATTTAATTTGATAGGTCGTGGGTCTTCTAATTCATTATATGTTGGAAGATATGGTCATTTAAAGTTGACCCTTACTTATGCACTTTACATACTATTTGCTTTTCCATTCGTACAAATTACCCTTGTCATCTATGACCAATATACAACTCGTACTTCCCTTAACCTAGCATAAAAACATCAAATAATCACCGAAATTTTTTTTGAGGTATAATACTAGGTCATGGGTAGGGTAGTTCTTTTCGTGTATTCTCGAAGCACCTTACCGTGCTGCATCAGAACACATCCTAAACCCACACCTGAAATGTCACAGTATATATGTACAATTATAAGTCTCAGCATGTATTAAATATATACATTTCACTATCACTAGTCAGCATATAGTATGTACTGATACATTATCATCACTAGCTTCAGCATGTGGTATATGCAGATAGTATTACTAGTTGAGACCACTGTATTGTCTTGGGGTTGGATTACCTAGCATCCATGACCGCCCCAGGGTTAATAGCTGTATCGACTCGTTCGCCAGAGGGCGAGGATACGTCGCTCTACGGAGTGGCATGCCGTCCCACAGGGGACGAAGATGGGATGCCGGTTTCCCCATATTGTGCCTTGGACGGCCTTTATACACCCCCGTCGAGAGGGTACGCCCGGGGTGTTGATTCAGGAGTCCTTCAGACTCGGGTACAGTTATAGTCAGGGGCTCAGCGAGCCCAAGTGCATACCCAGGGGATCGGCAGGATGCTTATAGTTATTATATGAGATGGGACGATCGGGGTAGGGGTATAGATTGCGTGTTGATTGTACCTCCCGGCTTATGGGGGCCAGGTAAGGTTTGTGTGTGCCATGCTATGTTATATTATGTTATGCCATGTTACACTAGATACGAGTAGATCGACAATAGAGCGATACATTTCTAGGTATGACTCCTACTCCTTCCAGCATAGTTGAGAGTAGGCATAGCTTTACATTTTCAGTCAGTTAGTCTATTCCTTCCTATTTCAGTTCCATCAGTTGTATTCTTGTTTTCAGATATTTTTCAGTTGTTGTTTTACATACTCAGTACCAGCGGTACTGACGCCCCTTGGGGGGGCTGCATACTTGCCTGCAGGTACTCATAGACAAGGGGTCGATACATCGTGATTCCAGTCAGCTCACAGGGTCATCAGCTCCAGTCATCCGGAGCTAGATAGCTAGAGGTTTATCCCTTTTCTTTTATTGTACAGCATGGGTAGGCCGGGGCCCTGTCCCGACCATCTTATCAGTATTCTTAGAGGCTTGCAGTCTGTATATATTTCCCTGTGGTCAGTTGAGCCGGTCGTGTGAGGCCGTGCAGTTTGTTATAGCTGTTTAGCATTTCAGTTTATGTTGGCCGTGTGAGGCCTTATCCAGTCAGTAGTGGTGACCTTGTCGGTCACGTAGTTATTCAGTATTCCATTGTTGAGTTGCAGATAACTAGACAGCATGGTGGCCTTGTCGGCCCGCATAGGTTCCTTGTTACGAGTGTGTTTCTGGTTAGCTGCTATTACAGGTACAGGTGGCTATAGGCCCAGTTGGCCGGAGGCTGTGTTTACAGCCGTTATATAGCCCATTGTCCCCAGAAATCTGAGTTAGAGCCAGCCAGACACCAGATGTGCTCAGGCTCAGTAGTTTAGTAGTTCAGGTCCTAGTAGGGCACCAGGTGCCAGTCATAACCCCCAAGGCTGGGCGTGACAAACTTGGTATCCGAGCAGGTCGTGTCCCAGGGAGTTTGCAAGCCATGCTAAGAAGAGTCTTGTCTATGGATGTGTTGTGCACCACATACTATAGGCAGGAGGCTGCGAGGCATGATAGGATGATTACTCTTATTTTTTTTATTCAGTCGTGCTGCAGAGCGGTACAGTATAGGGTTGGGTCCCTAAAGCTTACTGTATTCTTTGGTTACAGATAATGTCAGACCAGCGACATCCTATCACAGGCCGGAGCTTAGATATTGCAGCAGGGGAAGGCACCGGCAGGATACCTCACCCTCGTTTAGAAACAACCCGATCAGAGGGCACTACAGAGGCATCATCCTAGCCTTCTCAACAGTCTCCACCATATCATGAGCCACTTGGGGCGACATCACCTCCATCAGTCCCTATACCGATACCTTCCGACCAGGAGGTTAGGAGTGCGGTATTCATGTTAGCACAGATGATGGCTGCTCAGCGTTAGCCGATTCCGTCTACAGTTGCGGAGTCATCAGGAGGGCCCGGTAGTTCGAGGGTCCGAGAGTTCTTGGCTCTGAATCCCCCACAGTTTACAGGTACGGACCGGACAGAGGACCCTCAGGATTTTCTAGATCAGATGCAGAGAATTTTCAGGGTTATGCATGCCACGCCTACAGAATCGGTTGTGTTGGCAGCATTCCAGTTACGGGACATCGCCGTATTGTGGTATGAAAGCTGGGAAAGGTCCCGAGGGAGAGATGTTTCCCCGCCGACCTGGTCCAGCTTCTCCAGAGCTTTTTTGGATCACTATTTGCCACGGGAGATTCGACAGGCCTGGGTGGACCAGTTTTTGCATCTAGAGCAGGGGGCCATGAGTGTTCGGGAATACGCCTTGCGGTTTGATTCTTTGGCCTGGTATGAACCGGCCTTTGTTGATACCATGGCATCCAGAGTACACCACTTTATCATGGGGTTGAATCTAGAATATGTTGAGACTTGTATTACATCCACACTGTGAGAGGACATGGATATTTCCCGAGTTCAGGCATTTGCCCAGAACATTGAGGGCATCAGACAGCGGCATCGGGAGATCAGGAGGACCAATCAGGAACAGCGTCGTTGGGACAGGCCAGTTGAGTTACAGAGGGAGGCTCGGGGAGGACCTAGGCCACGATTGTTAAATAGGCCGCCTAGGCCCCCGCCTCCACCACAGACACAGAGGGGTAGATTTAGCCGCAGGGGGCAGTCAGAGACCGGCAGAGGCTCGCAGATTGTAGATTCACCATTATAGAGGAGGGCGGAGCAGAGTAGGTATACCCTACCACTTTGCCCTATATGCAGCTGACGCCAACATGGAGCATGTAGGTATGGCTCCACCGGATGTTATATTTGTGGCCAAGAGGGCCATTTGACGAGAGATTGCCCAGCCAGAGGTTAGGAGGATCGGGATAGACAGGACAGGGCATCCGCAGTGTCACGAGCTACAGCATCCTCGGCAGGGCGCAGGCCCTCAGTTTCAGTAGGCAGGGGTCGGGGCAGATCAGGGGCCTCCAGTGTAGGTGCGGGTCCAAGCCGCACATATGCTTTACCAGGGAGGCAGGATTCAGAAGCGTCACCTGATGTTGTGACAGGTATGATAACTATCTGCTCACACCCTGCTTATGTATTGATTGATCCAGGATCTACTTTGTCCAACATTACTCCATTTGTGGCACGAAAGTTCAATATTGCACCAGAATTATTGCAGCATCCCTTTTCAGTATCCACGCCCGTCGGTGACTCTATTGTAGCTAGCAGAATTTACCGAGGGTGTATAGTAGAGGTTGCTGACCGTCAGACCACAGTAGATCTGGTCGAGTTAGAAATGATAGACTTCGATGCCATAATGGGTATGGATTGGCTAGTGCCGTGCTTTGCCAATGTTGAATGATGGACCAAGACGGTCCGATTCCACTTTCCAGGAGAAGCAGTGCGGGAGTGGAAGGGCAGCACCACTATGCCAAAAGGTAGGTTTATCTCCTACCTTCAGGCGAGGAAATTGATATCTAAGGGATGTATTTACCACCTAGTCAGAGTTCAGGATGTCCGAGCAGAATCTCCGATGCTCCAGTCTGTTCCAGTGGTGACCGAGTTCCCTGATGTGTTTCCAGATGAGTTACCTGGTATTCCCCCAGAAAGGGAAATAGATTTTGCTATTGACTTGTTACCAGGCACTCAGCTGATATCAATTCCTCCCTATCGTATGGCACCTGCAGAACTCAGAGAATTAAAGGAGCAGCTGAAAGACTTGTTGGATAAAGGTTTTATTAGGCCGAGTACTTCACCATGGGGTGCGCCAGTTCTGTTTGTGAGAAAGAAAGATGGCTCACTCCGTATGTGCATAGATTATCGGCAATTGAACAAAGTCACAGTGAAGAACAAGTACCCGCTTCCCAGAATTGATGACATATTTGATCAGTTGCAGGGAGCCAGATACTTTTCTAAGATTGACTTGCGGTCCAGATATCACCAGGTTCGAGTACGTGAAAGAGATATTCCTAAGACAGCATTCAGGACCCGATATGGACACTTCGAATTTTTAGTTATGTCCTTTGGGTTAACGAATGCCCCAGCAATATTCATGGACCTAATGAACAGTATTTTCAGACCTTTCCAGGACTTGTTCGTAATAGTATTCATTGATGACATTCTGGTATATTCTCGCTCTGAAGTAGATCACCGGACTCATTTGCGGACAGTGCTCCAGATCCTCAGGGACCGCCAGTTATATGCTAAATTTTCTAAGTGTGAATTCTGGCTTAATTCAGTAGCCTTTTTAGGGCATATTGTGTCGGATGCTTGTATACAAGTTGACAAGCAGAAAATAGAAGCAGTTAAATCATGGCCTAGGCCTACCACTCCGACTGAAGTTCGTAACTTTCTGGGATTAGCAGGATATTACAGGAGGTTCATTGAAGGGTTCTCGACTATTGCGGCACCTCTGACTAAACTAACGCATAAAGCAGCAAAGTTTCAGTGGACAAAGGCATGCGAGCAGAGCTTCCAGGAACTAAAAGACAGATTAACCTCCGCCACAGTGTTAGGTTGTGTGTTGATGCAGCATGGTAAAGTGATTGCATATGCCTCCAGATAGCTGAGGAAACACGAAAAGAATTACCCTACCCACGACCTGGAGTTAGCCGCAGTGATCCACGCCTTGAAAATGTGGAGACATTACTTGTATGGCGTCCATGTTGATATTTTTACAGATCACAAGAGCCTACAGTATATCTTCACTCAGAGGGAGTTGAATCTGCGGCAACGTCGCTGGTTGGAGCTGTTAAAGGATTATGACGTGAATATTCTGTACCACCCGGGAAAAGCCAATGTTGTAGAAGATGCTCTCAGTCGTAAGTCCATGGGGAGTTTGACATATTTGCAGCCCGAGCAGCGGGGATTGGTCAGGGAGATACATCAGTTAGCTAGCCTAGCCGTTCGTGTAGCAGAAACAGAGGACGGTAGTGCGGTAATACAGAACACCATCGTGTCATCATTAGCTGTGGAAGTGAAAGAACGGCAATATGAGGATCCTGACCTGATCCAACTCAAAGACAGGATCCAGCAGGGTAAAGCACTAGATTTTCAGATAACTGAGGAAGAAGTGCTGTTATGCAAAGTTCACCTATGTGTTCCAGATGTTTCAGGGCTCCGTCAGCAGATTATGAACGAGGTACATTACGCCCGTTATTCTCTTCACCCCGGTGCGACAAAATTTTACCACGATATCAAAGAAAACTACTGGTGGCCAGGTATGAAAAGAGAAATTGCTGAATTTGTAGCTCAGTGCCCTAACAGCCAACAGGTGAAAGCAGAACATCAGAAACCAGGCGGTTTGACTCAGGACATAGTTGTGCCTCTCTGGAAATGGGAAGCAGTGAATATGGATTTTGTGGCAGGATTACCTCGTACCAGACACATATATGACTCTATATGGGTGATAGTTGATAGATTGACAAAATCAGCTCATTTCCTGCCATTAAGAGCTACTTTCTCGGCCGAAAATTATGCAGAGTTGTATATCCGGGAAATAGTCAGATTGCATGGAGTACCGATATCCATTATTTCAGACAGAGGAGCACAGTTTACGGCTAGATTTTGGCAATCGTTTCAGAGGGGTCTGGAAACACAGATTAATCTGAGCATAGCATCCCACCCTCAGACAGATGTACAGGCTGAGCGCACTATTTAGATGCTCGAGGACATGCTACGAGAGTGTGTGCTAGATTTTGGAGGTAGCTGGGACGAGCATTTGCCGTTAATTGAATTTTCTTATAATAACAACTATCACTCAGCCATCCAGATGGCGCCTTTCGAGGCATTATACGGGCGGAAATGCAGATCGTCGATTGGCTGGTTCGAAATAGGAGAATCAGCGTTGGTTGGGCCAGAAATTGTTCAGCAGTCAGAGGAAAAGGTAAAGCATATCCGAGAACGCTTACTGACTGCACAGAGCCGCCAGAAATCATACGCAGATGGGCGGCGCAGAGACTTGGAATTTCATGTAAATGACTGGGTATTTCTGAAAGTGTCTCCGATGAAAGGGGTGATGAGATTCGGCAAGAAAGGTAAGCTCAGTCCGAGGTTTGTTGGGCCTTATCAGATTCGTCAAAGGATAGGTCGAGTGGCATATGAGTTGAATTTACCTCCAGAGCTAGGATCCGTTCATCCGGTCTTTCATGTATCCATGCTAAGGAAATGCTTAGGAGACCCTTCAAGAGCAGTCCCAGTCCAGGATATCCAGGTTACAGAAGAGCTGGCCTATGAAGAGGTTCCAGTAGCTATCCTAGACAGGCACATTCGCAGATTAAGAACTAAAGATATTGCGTCTGTCAAGGTATTGTGGCGTAACAGGAACCGAGAGGAGATGACTTGGGAGGCGGAGGAAGATATGAAAGCTATATATCCTCACTTATTCCAGGCCTAGTCAGGCGACAGGTATGTCCGTATTATTACTTCTGCAATACCTCATAGTTGTGTATGAATAAATGAGAAAGATTGACGTTTAGCTATCCAGTGAATCTTAAAGTATTGTGTGCAGTACCTGTATTAGACTTTTTCTGCGTTTCAGGTTTTTGGTATAGTCCATATTACAGGGGAAACTCTGCCAAAATTTTTCTAAATAAGTAAGTTGAGAAGTCCTCTAGATAACAGTTTCCATTCGACGACGAATGTTCTTAAGGGGAGGAGAATGTTATACCCCATAAGATTTCCGACACCTAGATGGCCTATTCGTACGGTGGTTAAGCATATTTGAAAGCCATACGTGCTAGAGAAAGGCCCGGGAAAGGATCAGACGGATAACCTGTCGAACCATTGCGGAAGGAGCCGAGGCAGAGCCCCTCCGCGATGGCAACGTGTCACGGAGGTGGAGCCTTCGCGTTGGCTCCGTGACACGTTGGGCCTGTCCAGGCCCAAGTACATAAAGCCCCACTTCGGTTTATTTTCATTAAACTCATTATAATTTCCATAGAATTCGTAGAAAACAATGGGAGAGACGAAGAGGGTTATATATTATCGTCCGATTACGCTGCCAAACGTAGTCCAAATCTAAATTAACTCCAGATATTGAGGTATATAGCAGCAGGGAGCATTCCTACGGATTTTGTTTCGCGAAATACGGCCGACGAATCATGGAGCTACCGGACTAAGGTAAGTGGAATTGCTCCAAACTAGTGTCTATGTGTTCCTAGCTGTGAAGTGAATACTTCTCCCTTCTGGACTTCTGGAAAATAGCGAGTTTTCGACCGTCTTACGATAAGCCTAAGTTTAGGCTATAATTATATCGAAAGTGATGTCATCCTTCAGAATAAAGTTGTATTTCATACTGATTGACGTATATATGAATGCAGTTGGGAGAAATAGTTGGAATACTGACCGAGCTACGCCGGTTAGTCGGGAAATCAGAAGCGAAGGTATGTAAAGCTAGTTTCCTCGGCAAGTTAGTAGTCTCGGTATAGTAAAATGGTTCAAAGGCCAGTAGAATGTTTCAGAAGTTGTGTGTTATGTTTAGCATGAATATTAGTACGATATTGGAAGCATCATGTTATGTATAGAGTGAAACTTGCTAGCATGATATAAATTCTAATACAAAGTGTTAGGAACTGTACAGCATGCCTAGTATGTGATTTAGTAAAGAATGTTAGGATATTATCATATTCAGTTGAAACTTAGTAAAGCAATATAAGTATCTGTAAGGTATCTCAGAAGTAGAATGGTAGATAAAAATGAAGTTTAGAAAGCATGTTAGAAATAGTAAATCATGTTACTATAAAATCCAGTTATACAACATGATTTCCAGCAGAAAAACTATATCTTGTTCAACATTAGACTCAACACAGTATGACAGAAGATTATATATATGTACCATTATCAGTCTCAGCATGTATTAAATATATACATATCACTATCACTATCACTAGTCAGCATATAGTATGTACAGATACATTATCATCACTAGCTTCAGCATGTGGTATATGCAGATAGTATTACTAGTTGAGACCACTGTATTGTCTTGGGGTTGGATTACCTAGCATCCATGACCACCCCAGGGTTAATAACTGTATCGACTCGTCCGCCAGAGGGCGAGGATACGTCGCTCTATGGAATGGCATGCCGTCCCACAGGGGACGAAGATGGGATGCCGGTTTCCCCATATTGTGCCTTGGTCGGCCTTTATACACCCCCGTCGAGAGGGTACGCCCGGGGTGTTGATTCAGGAGTCCTTCATACTCAGGTACAGTTATAGTCAGGGGCTCAGCGAGCCCAAGTGCATACCCAGGGGATCGGCAGGATGCTTATAGTTATTATAGGAGATGGGACGATCGGGGTAGGGGTATAGATTGCGTGTTGATTGTACCTCCTGGCATATGGGGGACAGGTAAGGTTTCTGTGTGCCATGCTATGTTATATTATGTTATACCATGTTACACTAGATACGAGTAGATCGACAATAGAGCGATACATTTCTAGGTATGACTCCTACTCCTTCCAGCATAGTTGAGAGTAGGCATAGCTTTACATTTTCAGTCAGTTAGTCTATTCCTTCCTATTTCAGTTCCATCAGTTGTATTCTTGTTTTCAGATATTTTTCAGTTGTTGTTTTACAGACTCAGTACCAGCGGTACTGACGCCCCTTGGGAGCGCTGCATTACTTGCCTGCAGGTACTCATAGACGAGGAGCCGATACCTCGTGATTCCAGTCAGCTCACAGGGTCATCAGCTCCAGTCATCCGGAGCTAGATAGCTAGAGGTTTATCCCTTTTCTTTTATTGTACAGCATGGGTAGGCCGGGGCCCTATCCCGACCATCTTATCAGTATTCTTAGAGGCTTGTAGTCTGTATATATTTCCCTGTGGTCAGTTGAGCCGGTCGTGTGAGGCCGTGCAGTTTGTTATAGTTGTTTAGCATTTTAGTTTATGTTGGCCGTGTGAGGCCTTATCCAGTCAGTAGTGGTGACCTTGTCGGTCACGTAGTTATTCAGTATTCCATTGTTGAGTTGCAGATAACTAGACAGCATGGTGGCCTTGTCGGCCCGCATAGGTTCCTTGTTACGAGTGTGTTTCTGGTTAGCTGCTATTACAGGTACAGGTGGCTATAGACCCAGTTGGCCGGAGGCTGTGTTTACAGCCGTTATATAGCCCTTTGTCCCCAGAAATCTGAGTTAGGGCCAGCCAGATAGCAGATGTGCTCAGGCTCAGTAGTCTAGTATTTCGGGTCCTAGTAGGGCACCAGGTGCCAGTCATACCCCCCCAAGGCGGGGCGTGACAATACATAACCATAGATATGCATAAATCATGAGAAACAGTGGGAGATTCTCTTAACCGACATACCCCATATAAGCACACATGAATCCTGACTTGTGACCCTAGTCGAGAGGTTGTTCGTACCTTGCCTAGTGTAGGACCATGAAAGTGTGATATCAACATGAAAAGGGCCATTTGGGCCGGGGAAAGTCACAAAGGAGGTCCCATAATATCTACGGTGGCACGTAGTTTTTGAGATCTGGGGCAGAACCTAGGCCTTGAACCTACTCGGTGTTCGGTACTACTCCCAAAACATATATACTTCTCATAGTATAACATGCATGAATTCATAGGCTAGTTAAATTGTGATAATCATAAACATAATCGTACAATCCTGAACTAGCCATGACATAAGGCCCATGACTCGGCCAAAAACATAATTTATGAATCGTAGGTTTCATGCATACTTGAAGATCATACATATAGCTTGAGAATCATCATATCATAATGGGTAATTAAATAAATCCATATTTTAATCATATTTCATGTTGGGCTTGTAAATATCAATAATTGAAGTGAAGATCATAAATCAAGTCATCATTGATCCTACATAATTAGGATTAATTTAGTAGAAATCTAAATCAATAACTTGATAATTAAAATAGTTGTAAAATCTGATCAAAATCCATAAAATATAATTTAAATCACAATTTAAAACAACCCATAGATAAATCATTAAAATTCCACAAGATTTGAATTAAAACCCTATGTAAACTTTGATAGATTTTCATGAATCATTGGAGAGTGGGAATGGGTGTGAATGAAAGCATCCATTCATAACCTTGCATACCTGAAGATAGTTGAATCTTACTCTCCCTTGAATGCCCAAAAAGGAATTGAAGAAGAAAACATTGAATCACCCTTTGATCACCTCTATATTCTCTTGCATGCATGAATGAAGACTTGGGATAGTTTTTCCCCTCTAAAACCCACCTTTAATAGGCTAAAACGATGTAGTTTAGGCTTTAGAAACTTAGAAATTATGAAAAGGCTCTTACTAATCCGCAGAAAATTAACTGCCAGGGGGTCCCAACGAGGGACCCAACGATTCGTCCCTACTGGCAATGACTTGTGGCCTTGAGTCATGATGTGCACTGCCCAAAAATCATCAGGGGACCCCATTAGGGACCCCATGAATCATAGTGTCAGACCACGACTTGTGGTCACCACCCGTGATCCCCACTGCCCAACACTACTGGCCAAGCACCTAACCTAAGCCACGGGTGACCTCACGAGTCGTGTGGTCTGACCACGACTCTTGGTCACACTCGTGGTCTTGCCCAGGCCATGCCAGTTCCTTGCTTGACCATGAGTCACTTCACGACTCGTGGTCTCTCCTCATGGGTCACCTAACGACCCATTATGTGACCTGGTGCAGAATTTCAATTTTTCTCCGTTTCAACTCCCGGCTTCGATCTTTGGGCTTCCGGGGTATAACAACTGGTATGGAGGAGAACCCATCCACCAACCTTCTGTAATATCTAACTAACCCCATAAAGCTGTAACTTTCCATTGGAGTTGTGGGTCTAGGACAAATCTTAACAGTCTCTAGCCTTTGCCAGTCAACCTGAATAACTATATCTGACATAATATGGCCTAAGAAAGCTTCACAGTTTAACCAGAACTCACATTTGGAGAAATTTACATATAACTTATGATCTCTGAGAATCTGGGGTACTCAATTCACGAAATATCCATGTCTCCTTGCAATGTGGTTGTAATACAGGGCTCTAGATATTTTGGTGCAAACCCTACTATAAATTGGTGTGCCTAATAACGCTCAAACCACACCTCTTACTGAAGTATGAAGTGGACGTTGTCAATAAAGAACCTAACTAGAGTTTGGGGTCGATCCCACAGGGAATATGGAAGGATGTAGAAGAACGATACTGCTTGAGCTTTTTAATAAATTATTTCCTAAGAGGGGGAATTTGTAAAATTAATAAGTAACAATGTTGGGAAATTGATGGTTGTTTCCAAATTAATGCAATTAACTAGGATAAGTGTTCCCCATGGATCCTTAACTATTTCGGGTTTTACACTAGTGATCTATTCCAATACTTTACTGTAGAACTAATAACTTAGGTTCATTCAAACGACCGACCAGTCCCTATTAAATGACTATACTCAATCACCCGACTAGGTCTCATGAGTGATTGCAAATTAATCGTTATCAATATGTTCCAAATTTTAACTATCCTGCAACCACATCTCAAGTTAATACAATGATCATCAAGATCAAGGCTTTATTGTAATTCTCTTTTCCTAATCTCTACCTCTTAGACCTAAGCAAGTAAAGAATTCAGGCATGTCCTAACGTTGTACACCATTAAGAAATGTTTAAGCATGAAGAGAATACAAAACAAGTGTTTTGTGTTGGTTTAAAATTATGTCATGCAAACCCTAGTTCGTTAATTCACCATGGTTCCCACAACCCTAGTTGTGTTAGTTTTAGCCTATCATGTTCATAAGTAAATTAATAGCACTCATAAATAAAACACGAATTAATTCTTACAACAATGATTAGAAGAACCTTCACTTGATTAATGAAAAATTTGGAAAAATAACTTTATAATCGTGTCTCTAACTCTAAAACTTAAAAACTTGTTCCAAACTTTTAAACTTCAAGACTAAAAAAAACATTCCCTAAAACATCCTACTTGAAGACTTTCAAACATTAAAACTTGGCTAAAAAAATATAAAAGAGTATTTATAGTAGTAGATTTATGCTTTTCTTGTTCCTTTGCGGATTTGATTTGGGATTGAAAGTTCCTTTTCCTATTTGAATTAGGAGTTGAATTTTGGCCGTTGGAAATGCCTTGGTGCGTCGCGGGCTGCATCGCGTATGTGGAAGGGTACCTCCCACCTGCTGTAACATTGGAAAGGCTGAGCCTCGCGCATGTCATCGTGCAGCTTCTGCGTTGCGTCGCACACTTAGTCACGCAGAGAGACTACAGCCTCGCTCATGGAGTCGCGCAACATAAGGGCCGCGTCGTGCATCTGGTAGCGCAGCAAGGCCAGTGCCTCACGCATCTGGTCGCGCAACAGTGTTGTGTAGTGCGATATGCCTTTCTCTTTGCATTATTCATCCAACCTTCCTCATCTTCATTCCATAAGCCTCAATTACATTCAAATCCATCATTTTTATCCCTAAAAGCATCTAATCACATATGTTAGCTCTTTTCACCAATAAATAACATAAATATATGCAAATGCATATAAATTTCTTCTCAAAACATAGTAATGTACATGAAAAATATGTTTATGAAGTGTGTAAGTATGCCCTTAATCAGTGCCCCGACTGGCATGGTATCAACTAATGTCGGCGTATATCTAGACAAGGAGTCAAACCTCAATGCGTACCTTCTGATGCTCAGTGTGCCCCATTTCGGGTGTAAGAACTGCTCTATCCTGACCTGTCGAATTTCTCGAGGCAAATAATGGTCTATGAAGGCCTCAAAGAAACTGGGCCAAATAGATGAAGGTGCATTTTTGCCTCTGGATCTTTCTTAACTCTTGTACCACAGACTGATATATCTTATACTCCAAACACTGCTAACTTGACTGACTCTGTGGATAAAGCATACATAACCCTAAATATCCTTTGTAATTAATCTCTGAGGTTCTAGGGGTCTTCTCTATACTCTGTCCCCATGAACTGTAGAGGACTCAAAGCAAGAAACTCACGAACACTCAAACTTTTGGATCCCTCTGTAGGCCCGACAACAACTGGTACTACTGACTGACACTGAGCAGTTGTCATCTGAATCAATATACATACTGTATTCCTGATATCTTAATCTTAAGGTATAAGAAGAACTATAAATAGTGTGGGCATATCTATTGCCCTATGAGGTTCTTAGTGCCTTGGAGGATACTGGGGAGATCGAGAAGATGTCTATAGTGCGGGCATATCTATTGCCCTATGAGGTTCTTAGTGCCTTGGAGGATACTGGGGAGATCGAGGAGATGTCTCCCTTTCACCCTCAGGGTAGTTTTCCTCAACTGTGGCACCCTGCTGGTACCTTCTCCTGCTACTGTATCTAACCCATGGCTGACTGTAGTATGTCGTATATCGGACATCACTATAGATGGACATAACAGCATTAACTTAGGGACTCAACCCTATACAACTCAACTCTATAGCATGATCTGAGAAGAAGGAGGGGTAACCATACTATGATGCCTCGCAGCTTCCTACTTATAAAATGTGGTGCACAACACATTTATAAACAAGACTCTACTAGACACGGCTTGAAGATTCCCTCAGATATGACGTTGCTCTGATACCAAGTTTGTCACGCCCTTCCTTGGAAGCCATAACTAACATCTCATGCCACACTAGACTTTGAGCTAACCTAGTTGGACATCTACACTTCTAGTTTATGCCAGCATCACATAACCAAGGAAACAAACACCTATATCTCGGTTGTAAACACAGCTCTGGGCCAACAAAGCCACTACAGAATACTTGTAGCAAATCAGCTAACCCAACAGCAACAGTAATATCATCTTATGCGGGCCGACAAGAACACCCATGCTCCTAATAGATATCATAACTAGTCCCCACATGGCCAATAACACCTATCATAACATATATAGTCCTCACACGGCCAATAACGCATAACCAACCAAAAACTATAGCCTGCAAGCCTCTAAAAGTAAAATATTACTCAAGATAGGGCCCTGGTCTACCCAAAATCTATCTAACAAAAGACAGGCAAACCTCTACTATCTGGAATCTCCAAAGGAAAAAGAGCTGACCAATCTGTTGACTCTCAATAACTGCTAAGGAGGTCTCGAAACATGTATGCGCTGAACCTGCAGGAAAGTATGCAGTGCCCCATGCATGGGTGTCATTACAATATTTACCGAATATGTAAAGAAATAACAATAACTGAATATAAGTTGATAAAGAACAAAAATTAATTAGCGAAAAGGGGCAGAAGTTAAGCTGTATATTTTCATAATCATATCCTACATCTAGTAGACCATTAGACAAATTGGAACTTAAGTTGTATAATTCTACATTCATAAAATATATCTAGAAAACAAGGATGCGAACAAGAACTTAACCTAGCCTCCATAAGCCTTGAAGGGAAAGCAATACAAAGACAACCTACCTAGGCCCCTATAAGCCCCGGCAAATGCAAGCAAACTATTACTAATATCTATTACATTGGAGCCCCATAGGCAAGTTGTAACTAAAGCATACTCAACCTCTGAAACTGTATCCGAGCCTTCTAGGCTTCTATAATTATGTTTGAGCCATCTGGGTCCTGTAACTGTATGTGAACCTTCTAGACTCCCGTAATCCTATCTAAGTCTTCTGGTCTCCTATAATCGTATCTGAGCCTTCTAAGCTCCTATAACTATATATGAGTCGTCTGGGCCCCTGTAACTAAATATGAGCCATCTGGGCTCCTGTGACTATATGTGAGCCATTTAGGCTCCTGTAACTGTATGTGAGCAATCTAGGATCCTGTAACTGTATGTATGAGCCATCTAAGCTCCTGTAACTGTATATGAGCCATTTGGGCTCCTGTATTTGTATGTTAGTCATCTGGGCTTCTATAAATGTACGTGTGATCCATTTGGGCTCTTGTAACTGCATGTGAGCCGTCTGGGCTCCTGTAACTGTATGTATGAGCCATCTGGCCCCCTGTAACTATATATGAGCCATCTAGGCTCCTATAACTATATGTGAGCCATTTGGTCTCCTGTAACTTCCTAAATAGCAGCTAACAGGCGTATTCAATGTGTCCACAACTAGTCAGATAGTCATGAAAGTAATTAAAAAATTAGCTAGCTCAAAAAGGAAGGGCGAGGTCCGAGGTGACCTGGCAAAACTCTTAAAATCATACTTGTACAATGGTCGTTCATCGGTGGACAACCATGTCATAGGCGACAAACTATATGGTTCCCTCGCATAGAATGACTACAGGGATGCTAATAACTGGATATTATAATATGCGACCAACCACAATAGTCCTATGGGCATCTACAACCATTATTAACCCGAAGAGTAAACCATAATACTAAGGTTCTAGTTCATAGGCGTCAATCTGGTCTGTCCTGACGAGATATAACTCCTTTGAGCAATCTGTAGCCCCGTAGGCAGGTATACTTAGACTTATCCCTTCTAGGAACATGTACGTGGGCATCTGTATTAATAGCTAGAGGCGTTATCCCCGCATATAACAACTATTAAGATACTTACTTAGGATATCGCATAATCCATTAGACTTCTGGCAACTGGGGTGGTTTCCTGAGCGACCGATACGACCAATGGTAAGTCTAAAGAAGCTATACGGTCATTGCCAGTAGGTAGTTCACCTAGAAAGCTACCACCCGGTTCATTAGGCAACCATGGTGCCACTGACTCAATGGTAAGGCCATTCTAACATGACTTTAGTCCTGTAGGTGTCAAAGTACGCCAACGGCATGTAGTCAAGCTTTACTGGACATATATATATATATATATATATATATATATATATGTAATGCCCCGAAAGTACCTAAGACTAGACCCGGGCTTTAAAATTTGAAATCGGCAGGAATCTGAAAATTTTTGCACCAGGTCACAGAATGAGTCATTTTGTGACCCCTGAGGATGGACCACGAGTGGTAGGGTGACTCATGGTGAGGGATTGGAGCCAAGTTTGGAAGCTATAAGTTGAAGTCACCACGGGCATAACCACGAGTCGTGGTCAGTCCTCACGACTCATGGTGTCAGTCATGGTCAAGGGAAATTGGGTTGGCAATGTACACGATGGAAGCTGACCATGACTCCTTGGAGGAAGTAACGAGTCGTGGTGAGAGTCCTGGGAAGGGGTGAGTGAGAAACTAAGAAGTAAGGCAGTGTACTTAACGGTGGTGATCACGAGTCGTGGTCACCAGTAACGAGTCGTGTAGTCACCCGTGATGAGCCCAGATGTCTAGATAGGCAGTGTACTTCATTGATCATGCAACGAGTCGTGGCCAGTGAGAATGAGTCGTTGGTCCCTCGTTAGGACACCCTGGCAGTTATTTTCTACGAATTTAGTAAGGGCTATTTCGTAATTCCTATGCTCCTAAAGCCTAAACTATGACGTTTTGGGGTATGAATAGTGACCTTTTATGGGGTTAAGTTCTGTTTATTCATTTTCCATCCATGCATGCAAAGTAGAAGAGTTTTGAGAGGATGATCAAGCTAAGGATCATCAATTTCCTTCAATTTCTTTTGGTGCATTCAAGGGAGAGTAAGATTCAGCCTCCATCAGGTATATAGGGTTATGAATAGGTGGTTTCTTCCACACCCATGCCCAATCCCTCTCTAAAAGTATGAAATTCAATAATTGATCTATGGGTTTTTACCCAAATGCATGAATTATTTATTTCTACACACGGGTATGAATTGACTATGATTTTATTATCAAATTTTGAAGCATGGAATATTTTTATAATGATTTCAATTAAAATTATGTTTCTAGACTTATGAATTTTGAATCCCATTGATGAGATGCTCATGAAAAGTGATATTTGTGATGTATATGTGATAATGATGAGATATTATGATGAAAAGCATGATTTGAAGCTGGTCATGTTTATAATTATGTTTTTGATGAGAATTTAGTATTTTTAAGTATGATAAAACTTTGGGCAATGCCCACATGTTAAGTATGAATGATAATTTTCCTGAATTAAGCTTACCACATGGTTTTGGAGAAAAGACTCCCAATTTCATATTCTTAGCTTGTGGTATGTTTTGAGTTAAATTTTCCTATGCATAGCTTACCACACAATTTTGGAGCAAAGGCTCCCACTATGTTTTCAGCTTGTGGTATGTTTTGATGTAAAGCTTATCATATGCATGATTTCATATTTTAGATGTAATTGATCATTGAACTTCGTCAATAGGCGATGTTGAGCTTCGCCATATATGATTTAGAGCATATGCATTTTTTTGGGAGTAGTTTCTAGCAACGAGTAGGCTAAGGGTGGATCACCCTATGCCTCGGAACTACGTGCCAATATAGGTTGATACTTTTGTACACTATTGGGACCTGCCTTGTGAACTATCCCCGACTTTAATGGCCCATGAGCTTGATATCGATATCATGGTAGCGTTCTTTGCCCTGGAAAGGCTTTGGAGGGCTCTGCCCAATTGAGTGTAATAGTCGGGACCACGTAAGCTCTATCGTGGTATGTCGGTTAAAAAATGAGTCTCCCATTGTTCCTCATGATTTCAGATATGCATATTCATTACTTTTGAGATTTATGCAAATGCATGTTCTAAAGAAGGTTTGACTCAATGTTCAGCTTTTGCTCATCTCTCGAGGACTAGACTATCCATCTTTTTTGTATGTATTCAGTTTCAGCTTATTAAATTAGTTGGGGTATTATCCCATAAACTCGTCATGTTTAGAGGCTATTCAGACATATGTATGTATCCAATTTCATATTTTATATTCTGATGTTATATTCAAGTTAGACTTCTGCTATGATTGTATTGTTAATTATTCAGTTTCTTGATTGAATTAGATGTATGCTTATGCCATGGGTCGACTTGGGGTCTATCAGGGCTCCTTGTCCCATGTTACGATCTGAGCCTCCATTTTGATCGTGATAAACTTGGTATCAGAGCAATAGGTTTGACCTGTCCTAGGGTGTCTGAAAGCCGCATTAAGTAAAGTCTTTTTCGTGGGTGTGAAGCGCGCTCCACACTTATGACGACGAGGTTATGAGACATTTAGGAAATATTCCCTTCTTTCATGATCTATGTCGTGCAATGAAATGTCTTTCTATCCTTCTAATTCATGCTATTCATGATTGCAAAATCATAGCTCCTTGAAGAATGAACGGAAGGAGGAATGGAGATGGTGAGGGCCACAAGGATGGTAATGGTCATGGGCATCAGCAAGCCCCACCAGTCCAGGAGCCCCAGGCACCGGAACCAACTGCCCATGCTGAGTTCCAGGCCACTATTTAGATTCTTGCATAGGCCTTGCCCACTCAGGTCAATTGGCAGGCCGTTGCGCATGTTTTGGAAAATGGAAACACAGCGGCGGCTCGAGTCAGAGAATTCTTGAGGATTAACCCACCGGAGTTCCTTGGGTCCAAGGTAGATGAGCACCTATATGAGTTTGTTGATGAGATTGTCAAGATCACCAAGTCATGGGGGTGAATGGGGTTGAGTGCACCGACTTGGCCTCTTATCAGTTAAAAGGGGTTGCATATATCTGGTTTCGCCAATGGAAGGATAGTAGGGTCGCATAAGCAGGTTCGGTCACTTGAGAAGAGTTCCATGTTGCATTTCTAGATTGGTTCTTCCCTAGGGAGATGAGGGAGTTGAAGACAGCTAATTTCATGAATTTGAAGCAAGGGGAAATGACTGTACAAGAGTATGCCCTTGAGTTCACTCGCCTATCGAAATATGCCCCAGAGTTGGTAGCCGATCAGAGGATGCAGGTGAGTAGATTCATCCATAGAGTAGCGGGCTATATGGAAAAGGATTGTAGGACCACTACTCCATTAGGATATGGATTTCCCACGGATAGTGTTGTACGCCAAGCAGATGGAGGTGGTGCATTCGAGAGAGAGGGAGGCCAAGAGGGCCAGGATTGAGGATCATAGAATCTCTCAGCAGAGGTCCAGTGGTGGCATCGATAGCAGACGCACCCAAAGATCATCAGCCTCGACATCATTAGTATTAAGTGTGCCATCCAGGCCTAGACATGATCATAGAGGGTGAGCATCAGGCTCGAGGGGTCATAGTAGTGACCCGCAGATTCTAGCATCTCAACTTATCTCAGATGTGGTTGGGGGCACACAAGCCAGTGTTTGGCAGGTTCAGGTGCTTGTTTGGGGTGTGGGCACGCCGGACACATGCTGAGGGATTGTCCAGTAGCGAGACAGGATAAGGTTGGGGGCCGAGGCCCAGCTTCTAATTTAGCAGCACCTCCCATACGCACAGCACATTAGGGGGCATTTACTAGCACAACTGCACGGCTAGCGCCAAAATAGATTATACGCTTTAGCATCCCATCAGGAGTACGAGGTCTCCCTGGATGTGGTCACTGTTATGTTGCGAGCTTTTCATATTGATGTTTATTCTTTGCTAGATTCGGGAGCTACCTTGTCTATTGTGACACCTTATGTGGCCAGTAGCTTTGGAGTCAGTCTCAAAGTCTTGTAATAACCCTTCTCAGTTTCTACTTCGGTAGGTGACTCAGTCATATCTAGATGGGTGTATAGACGTTGCTCAGGCTTAGTCCTTCATAAGGTCACCTCAGCAGATTTGATAGGGTTAGCCATGACCGATTTTGATGTTATTCTCGGCATGGATTGGCTATTTGCATGCTATGCATCAGTTAATTGTAGAACCCGAGCAGTAGAGTTGGGTGAGCCAGTCTTAGAATGAAAGGGTAGTTCAGATGTGCCTATAGGTCAATTTATTTCCTTCTTTAAGGCCAGGAAGATGATTTCTAAGGGTCGCATGTAACATCTAGTTAGGGTTAAGGATGTCGAGTCTGAGATCCCGACTATCAGGTCAGTTCTAATAGTATGTGAGTATCTAAAGGTCTTTCCTGATGATTTGTCGGGTGTTCCACCTGAGCGGGAGATTGATTTTGGTATTCACCTTCTTCCTGACATGCAGCATATATCTATTCCTCCCTACAGGATGGCTCCAACAGAGCTAAAAGAGTTGAAAGATCAGTTAAAGGACTTGTTAGATAAGGGTTTCATTAGACCGAGCAAGTCCCCATGGGGTGCACCAATTATCTTTGTCCGAAAGAAGGATGCTTCTCTTCGCATGTGTATTGACTATTGGCAATTAAATAAAGTCACCGTCAAGAACAGGTATCCTTTACCAAAGATCGATGATTTGTTTGACCAGCTTCAGGGTGCCAAGTGTTTCTCAAAGATAGATCTCCGATCCGAGTATCATCAGTTATCTTGGGCAAATTTATATGCCCAAGTGATACTCAAATGTGTCATTTTAACCCTGTTTATCTATTGATGTTTATACATTCTCATGTGATTGATAATAAAATGTGAAATTATACTAACCAACATGATTAGCGTTGTTTTGTAGGTGAAATACAATTTTGGGAAGCTAAAATGATTGTTGGGAGAGATCGGGGTTGGACTCGGATGCGAGCAAGGGAAAAAGCACTTGAAGGCACAAATTAAAGGGGCTCCGCGATGGAGCCGTGTCACGCTGCCATCGCGGATGCCTTCTGCCTGGAGGGTGAAATATTTCTAAATTCCAGTGGAGGTGCGCGTTGGGGCCATAGCACGTTGTCCTAGCCCCGCGTTGCACGTCGTGCCACGTTGGGCCTGAATACCTGGAAAACCAAATTCTAGTAAGGCTCCGCGTCAGTGGCGTGTCATAGAGGCAGTGCTCCGCGATGCACTCCGTGACATGTTGCTTGTTATTCCGGGAAAAATTCCCACCAGTATAAATAGAACACTTAGGTTCATTTTTAATTATTCTGACTTGGTGGAGCAAGAACGTGGGTTACAGGCAGTTGAGGGGACGAAAAAATTTCAGGGTTTTTCTCTATCTCCTTCTTCTTTAATTCAATTGCTTGTATGTTTAACACTCATTTAATGATGTTTAATCCACAAATGAGTGGCTAAATCCTCTTCTTGCTGAGGTTAAGAACATTTGTATTGAAATGTGATTATTGATCAATTTGGGTTTTCATCTTTTCTTCCATGGTTGTTCCATTGATTCTTGTTCTTACTGCATTAATGTGTGGCCAACGTTAATGTACATCTAAAAAGTTCAGTTTCACTCAAGAGAGCAAGAAATTGAAAAGTTGTGAATTAATAGGATATGATCTTTTCTTAGTTTGGGAAAATTGAGAATTGATTTACCTTCAGGATAGAAATATACCTGAAAGTCATATTAGTCAATTAAGGAATCGGTTTCGTATGGCTAGAACATGAATTTCGTTTTATCACAGAAATGTTGGTGGACGGTTCATGCTTCTTAAGTTGGGTTAAATACGAGAGTTTTAATCCATTGGCAATAATTCTTGACTTGCAACCGGAGGAAAGATTAACCAAAGTGAATCGTTAATTTGTTTCTATACATGTTCGTTTTAACCTCAGCATGCTCATATTCATAGTTCAGACTCAAATTATATATTTAGTTTAGACTTAGCATAAAGTTAGAAACCAAAATATCAAACTCTTTTTCACACTGTTGTCTGCATTTTTAGAGTTAAAGTATAGTGACACTTGAGTAGATTGTTACCCTAGCCCAGTCTCTATGGGATCGATACTTGGCTTACTTAAGTCACTTTACTACTTGTTCGACCACGTGCACTTGCGTGTAGCTATATACCCAAAAGCAACCGAGCAAGTTTTTGGCGCCGTTGCTGGGGACTGGCAATTTGTGAATTTTTCTTAAGTGTTAATTTACTATATTCTTTTCTTAGTGTTGACAACTTGGTCTTAGCCTGTATTTTGCAGATACTAATTTCTGTTGAACACTGGCAAGAAACAAGGAGCTAGTGGACTCATATTTAGAGCCTGAAAGACAATTTCATCATCGAGAAAAAGCTGTAGTTGCTCAGACAAACAATCATGGAGCAACAACAGAATCCACCAGTTGTAAGGGCAATGTTAGTGCCCGAGGAAATGGCAGCTAGGCCGGTTCGCGAGGTGGATTATATGATTTGGGAGCGAGCATTAATTTAATGCCGTCATCAGTATTCAACAAGTTGGGTCTGGGGAGTCCTAGACCAACAACAGTGATCTTGCAACTAGCGGATCGGTCCTTAGCCAGACCTGATGGCATTGTGGAGGATGTGCTGGTGCAAGTGGGCTCCCTTATCTTCCTGATAGATTTCGTTGTGCTGGACTTTGAGCCAGACGCGGAAGTCCCATTTATTTTGGGACGTCCTTTCTTGGCGACTGGGAAAGCGCTAATTGATGTAGCTGCAGGGCAGCTAACCATGCAAGCACATGACAAGGTGGAAGTGTTTGATGTATACAAGGCCACCAAGCTCCCGACTGTATACGAGGAACTCTCGGCGATCAACGTGATTGATCGAGCTGATGATGCGCAGATAGTTGAATCACGAGAGTTATTGGGAAAACCACCAGAGCGATGTAAGCACTACTGGGGTGAGGACGGTGGTCGAGAGAAAACGTCTGTCACCCTAAAAGATGACTGAGCTGAATGACATCGAGCCGTGACGGTAAACCAGGCGCTGCACGGGAGGCAACCCGTGAAATTTTTCTTTGTAAAATGTGAATAGAATTCGTAGAAGAAAAAAAGAAAAGAAAAAAAAAAGAAAAATATTTTTTTTATTAACAACAAAATTTTTAGTTTGTATTAATTTTTATTTTTAGTGAAACCTATAATTCTAAGCAATTTCTTGTCGTAAGATGAATTTCAGGTTGAACGGGGGATAAAGATGCAAGGAATCGCAAAGGAAAATACAAGGTATGAAAAATAATAAAAAGTGGCAAAACAGTGAGCCAGGGCGTTGGCTCCATGTCACGGAGGAGGGCCTCCGCGTTACCCTCCGTGACACGTTGAAGGTAATTCTGGAATTTTTATAAATTCCAGAACACCTACGCGATGGCTCCGTGTCACAGAGGGCATGCTCCGCGTTACCATCCGTGACACGTTGAGGTGTATATCGCGACGGGTCACACCGTGTCACTGGGTGACCCGCGCGAAATTCCCACTTTTTAACCCCGATTTCCCCTCATTTTTCCTCATTTTTCATATCCCCCGAAACCAACACCCCAAAAACCCATTCCCCCTCAACGTGACATGGACTTAGGCACATAATTTCATCAAGTTTTTGTCATTTCTTCGAATTCAAGGTATGTTCTTCAACTCTATCTCAATTCTTGTTGAATTTTTTCGATGTTGAATATGTGATATGAGCAAAACTTGCCCTATAGAAATTAAGCTTAAATTCATTTGAATTATTGTTGATTGACGTTCGGAGTATCATTGTGATTGCTTGAACTCGATAATTACATAGCTTAATCGAATTTTTGATAAAATCATAGCTAGGGCTTGACTTTGAGTTTGAAATGGAAAAATTGAGTTGAACTATGGAAATTCTTGGTGGGTTGTGCATGTTGGGTGAGATGAGTCAGTTATGCTAACTGTTAATATGCAAAAAGACCGACGGATTCTTGGGGTAAGGAATTATGGGAAATTGCAAGAAATGGGTGAATTGTATAGGTTCATGTAGATAAATTCTTTTTGTTTTTGTTTCTTTGTTTCTCCTTGCTAAGTGCTACGTGATAAAATGTTATCGATGGTAATGATTGTGGTTAGCTGTACGAAGTCTGAGTAGTACATAGAATATATACCGTCGAATTCTCTGAATGCACTAAGCATATTTGTTATGTTTTGTTGTTTGTTTGTGGAAATAAGTACGATCTTGCTGTAATGTTGTGATTTTGGCTAAAGACTAAGTGTGGGGTAGCCTAGCTTGACCCAACCTTCATCGAAGCTAATTTTAATTGGCTTAACTTGTAACTTGTCTGTTTGGTTTGACAGGAACAATGGCAAGCAGGCAGGATAAGGGAAAAGGCGCATCAACATCCGGCGCTAGAAGAAAAAGAATCAGATGGGGCACAGCAGTCCCAGAAGCACCAGCGGTTCCACGCGGCCAACACTGTCAATACGAAACCAGATGGGTGACAGAAGAGGGGAAGAAATGGTACGTGAAGCACAAGGAAATCAAATACTTCCCCGAGGAACACATAGCAAGGGAACCGTTGGCACAGGAGTTCCCCAGGATTGTCCATAGGATCGAGGCAGCCGGGCTGAACTTCATCTTTGAAGAGCCCAAGGAATGCAACTTGCACTTGATTCAGGAATTCTACGCCAACTGGAACCCGACGCTCAGAAGTCAAACCATCAAAATAAGGGGGCAAATAGTCACTTTTGAGCCCCACCACCTTAATGCTATCCTAGGGGCGCGGGACACAGACGCCCATGTGCTTCGACAGCTGAATATCACTCCACCATATGTGTACATCAGACGCACTTTGTGTGGAACCCGGTCGATAGCTCGGTGGAGCAGGCATAAGGAGAGGGGCTACCATCAGACTTTGCCCTACTCACAGATGAACAGGAAAGCCAGGATATGGCTTAAGATCGTGTGTTCCTGCCTAATCCCGGGGGTGCATATGACAGATGTAACCCGAGATCGTGTATGCTTGATATATGCCCTGATGAAAGGGCTGGAGATCAATGTGGGGGCGGTGATTATCTCTGCCATGAAGAGAGCCCGATTGCATCAAGGGCACAGATACGGGTTTGGTGGATTACTCACCACGTTCCTGAGGGGCCTGGATATTGAGGAAGAGGCCCTTGACTACATCCCGCAGATGGAGCGGCGGGCCTTAGATGTCAGAAAACCTAAGGCACCCGACACCACTCACGGGCCAATTCTTACACTAGCCAAGCGACATGCTCGGGATGATCAGTACATGGCTCGCATGTACGGGATGCAGATGCTCCAGCGCGAATAGGCGGGAGGCCGGCAACAGAAGAGGAGCTGTGGCAGCTCGAGCTAGACTACCCTTTTGGCGAAAATGCCAGGGCTCTATGCCGAGTGGGGCCAGCTTTTGTGGATCCCACAGATGATGATGTCCTCACAGATGAGGAGATACGTCGTGAGGACTCCGATGTGGAGTCCGATGATGACGTTGGGGGCGATTCAGACATGGGAGACGAGGCAGCAGCACCTGATGAAGAAGTGGAATACTTTGATTGATCAGGGAGTTTCACCACCCACTCTTGTACGATGCTAATTTTTGTGAACACTAGGGACAGTGTTCGATTTAAGTGTGGGGTGGGAGTAGTTAGGTGTTGGTTGCTGTTGTTTTTGATGTATGTTTCTATTCTGTTGTCGTGCCTGTGGAAAAATTTTGTGACCCTGTGATTGTGATGTTTCTGTTCTGTATTGTAATTAATGTGAAGCTGTTGTGTGCTGCTGAATGTTGCTTGCTGGTTTTGTACATATTTTTGTTTTATCGAAATGATCGATAATATTTTTTAAAAAAAATATTCAATTTTTGGGTTTTCTCGGCATTTGTTTTTGGTTCTTTTACCGAGAATAGTCCCATTGAACCGAAGTCTTAGTTAGTGACCGTTCCCTTATGATGGATGGATGACGACCATCTTAAGGGAAATGTAGTCGTTAGGAGTAGATTTTTTTATTTTATTTTTCAGTTTTATTTTGTGGGGTGCATCCCAAAACCTGTAGTTACTTTATGGTTGCGAAATTTTGGTTGCATGTTGTACATGATATTTGAAATGCAAAGGTGATTCATATGAAAGCATGCAACTTTGTAAATATGTTGAGATACCTAGGCCATAGAGTCGATTCAGCGTGATTGAGGCTTAATGTTGAATTCTTGTAATTAGCTGGTTGAAGAGTCTGTGAATGCTTCTTGAATTGAGCATGTGCAATGAGTGTATGGTGAGGTTTTGTTTATTCCATGCTATTATGGAATTTCTAGAACTTGTCTGGTGGGTGCACGAAATGAAATGAAGGACGTGTATTGTAGGAAAGGATGTAGGCATTTCTTTGTTTTTAACCGAAAGTTTCTCTTTTTCATTATTGTACCCACCTTGAATGTACACCCTAGTTAGCCCGTTGAGCCTTTAGCCTATTATTTTTCTTGTGTCAAAAATGTGAAACTGAGCTTAACCCCTTCTTTTCATTATCCGTGAATTTGATCCGAAACTCTTAAGCGCTTAAGAAGAGAAAATAATTTTCCCAAAGTGTCAAAGAGTGAGAATGGTGAAAAGAAAAGAAAAGCAGAGTGATGAAAGGAAAGAAAAGGTTGAAGGTGCACTTATTATAAATTAAATATAATGAAGATGTATGAATAATCTTTGTTATTGAGTCAAGTGTGCTTAATGATATGGGTCAAAATAAAGACAGGCTTCAAGAATGGGAGGATGAAGGAAGAAACAATGCCCATGAGTTTGATGGGATGTATTGAAAAAAAAAAGCGCTTAAGGATGCTAGTGGCTATTATTGGCTAGCCCAATATTTGCTAGTTTCATAGCTTACAGTACAACCCGTTAAAGTCCTACGTGATCTTACATCACACTTCCTTATATTAGTGGAGTAAAACACTAAAGGCAAGCCTATTGTTCTTGGCATGATGCATGTGAATTCTTTTGGGAGAGAGAGTGAAATTGTGTCTATATGCCCCTGCATGTAATCTTTTTAGTTCATGTGATTAATAAGGGGAAAATTCTCTTGTGTTGTGAGGGCACATGCTTGATAAGAGATTGAATTTCGTGTCGGATATCTTGATCAGCTGATTTGCATGAGTTTGCCAATATCGAGAGTCGATTCTTGAGTCTAGGAGGTTTTGATGTGTTGAAGGTAATTGCATTGATAGGACCATGCGTGTTTTCTCGATGATTTGTTGTATTAAATAATCGGTATGACCGTAGCCTGAATTGTTGAACTAAAGTAGTCAGGTTTGGGGTGTAAAGTACATGAGGTGTAAGATTGTTGTTCGGGGACGAACAAGGATTAAAGGTGGGGGGGTAAGTGATCTTGGGCAAATTTATATGCCCAAGTGATACTCAAATGTGTCATTTTAGCCTTGTTTATCTATTGATGTTTATACATTCTCATGTGATTGATATAAAATGTGAAATTATACTAACCAACATGATTAGCGTTTTTTTGCAGGTGAAATACAATTTTGGGAAGCTAAAATGAGTGTTGGGAGAGATCGGGGTTGGACTCGGATGCGAGCAAGGGAAAAAACACTTGAAGGCATAAATTAAAGGGGCTCCGCGATGGAGCCGTGTCACGCTGCCATCGCGGATGCCTTCTGCCTGGAGGGTGGAATATTTCCAAATTCCAGTGGAGGTGCACGTTGGGTCGGTGGCACGTTGGCCTAGCCCCGCGTTGCACGCCGTGCCACGTTGGGCCTGAATACCTGGACAACCAAATTCCAGTAAGGCTCCGCGTCAGTGGCGTGTCACGGAGGCAGTGATCCGCGATGCACTTCGTGACACGTTGCTTGTTATTCCGGGAAAAATTCCCACCAGTATAAATAGAACACTTAGGTTCATTTTTAATTATTCTGACTTGGTGGAGCAAGAACGTGGGTTACAGGCAGTTGAGGGGACGAAAATTTCAGTGTTTTTCTCTATCTCCTTCTTCTTTAATTCAATTGCTTGTATGTTTAACACTCATTTAACGATGTTTAATCCACAAATGAGTGGCTAAATCCTCTTCTTGCTGAGGTTAAGAACATTTGTATTGAAATGTGATTATTGATCAATTTGGGTTTTCATCTTTTCTTCCATGGTTGTTCTATTGATTCTTGTTCTTACTGCATTAATGTGTGGCCAACGTTAATGTACATCTAAAAAGTCCGGTTTCACTCGAGAGAGCAAGAAATTGGAAAGTTGTGAATTAATAGGATATGATCTTTTCTTAGTTTGGGAAAATTGAGAATTGATTTACCTTTAGGATAGAAATATACCTAAAAGTCGTATTAGTCAATTAAGGAATCGGTTTCGTATGGCTAGAACATGAATTTCGTTTTATCACAGAAATGTAGGTGGACGGTTCATGCTTCTTAAGTTGGGTTAAATACGAGAGTTTTAATCCATTGGCAATAATTCTTGACTAGCAACCGGAGGAAAGATTAACCAAAGTGAATCGTTAATTTGTTTCTATACATGTTCGTTTTAACCTCAGCATGCTCATATTCATAGTTCAGACTCAAATTATATATTTAGTTTAGACTTAGCATAAAATTAGAACCAAAATATCAAACTCTTTTTCACACTGTTGTCTGCATTTTTAGAGTTAAAGTATAGTGACACTTGAGTAGATTGTTACCCTAGCCCAGTCCCTGTGGGATCGATACTTGGCTTACTTAAGCCACTTTACTACTTGTTCGACCACGTGCACTTGCGTGTAGCTATATACCCAAAAGCAACCAAACAATCAGCTCAGGGTTCGGGAGGGTGATAACTCGAAGACAGCCTTTAGGACGCGGTATGGCAATTATGAGTTTTTAGTTATGTCTTTTGGACTAGCGAATGCTCCTACGGCTTTCATGGACCGGATGAATAGGGTGTTCAAGGAATATCTGGACATATTCATGATCGTGTTCATTGATGACATCCTTATATGCTCTCAGAGCGAGGAGGAGCATGCCACCCATTTAAGATTAGTGCTTCAGACTCTCAAGGATTGCCAATTGTATGCCAAGTTCAGCAAGTGCGAGTTTTGGTTAGACTCCATAACATTTTTGGGCCATGTGGTATCGAGTGAGGGCATAAAGGTAGATTCTCAAAAAATTGAGGCGGTGAAGAATTGGCCCAGACAGGTTAATCCTTTAGATAATCGGAGTTTCTTGGGTTTAACTGGCTACTATCGGAGGTTTGTTGAGGGTTTCTCATCTGTTGCAGCACCTTTCACCAAGTTGTCTCAGAAGAAGGTGAAGTTCCAATGGTCGGAGGCTTGCGAGAAGAGCTTCCAAGAGTTGAAGACTCGACTCACTTCAGCATCAGTATTGACCCTACCCGAGGGTACCGATGGATTCGTGGTGTATTGGGATGCTTCAAGGATCGGACTTGGGTGTGTGTTGATGCAGCATGGGAAAGTGATAACATATGCCTCTAGACAGTTGAATGTCCATGAGAAGAATTACCCGACGCATGACCTTGAATTGGCCGCGGTGGTATTCGCCTTGAAGATATGGCGACATTATTTGTAGAGGGTCCACGTGGATGTATTTACGGATCACAAGAGTTTACAATATTTGTTCACATAGAAGGATCTCAATCTTTGGCAAAGGAGGTGGTTGGAGCTACTCAAGGACTACGATATGAGTTTCCTTTACCATCTGGGTAAGGCTAATGTGGTAGCGGATGCACTTAGTAGGCTCTCTATTAAGAATGTGTCCCATGTGGATGATGGAAAGAAGGAGTTGGTAAGAGATGTACATCGACTCACAAGGTTGGGAGTTATGTTGGTCGACTCGACCAATGGTAGTGTTTTTGTCCAGAATGGGTCAGAATCATCCTTGGTGACTGATGTAAAAGCTAGACAAGATGAGGATCTGATTTTGGTAAAGCTGAAAGAAGTCATTTAAAGTCAGAAAGTGGAGGTCGTCTCCCAAGGGGGAGATGCTGTGCTTCGGTACCAGGGTCGCCTATGTGTTCCAGATGTTAATGGTTTGAGAAGCCGGATGTTGCATGATGCTCATGGATCTAGGTACTTTATTCATCCAGGTTGAACCAAGATGTATCATGATTTGCAGAAAATATATTGGTGGAATGGCATGAAGAAGAATATTGCAGAATTCGTAGCCAAGTGCCCGAACTATCAGCATGTACAAGTCGAGCATCAAAGTCCAGAAGGCGTACTTCAGGATATTAGTATCCCACTTAGAAATGGGAACAAATTAATATTGATGTCATCACAGGTTTGCCTTGTACTCGTCGACACTATGATTCTATGTGCGTTGTGGTAGATAGGTTGACCAAGGCTGCACATTTTCTACCAGTCCAAACTACAGATTCGGCGGAGGATTATGCCAAACTGTATATCCAGGAGTTGGTCCGATTGCATGTGGTGCCCTTATCAATCATTTCAGATTGAGGTACTCAATTTACCTCTCAGGTTTGGAGGTCGTTCCAAAAAGGGCTTGGTACTCAGGTGAAACTCAGCACAACATTTCACCCGCAAATGGATGGTCAAGTTGAGCAAACAATTCAGAACCTCGAGGACATGTTGAGGGCATGCGCATGATTGACTTCAAAGGTGGTTGGGATGATCACTTGCCACTGATCGAGTTTTCCTATAATAACAGCTATCACTCTAGTATTCAGATGGCACCATTCGAGGCTCTTAACGGTCGGAGATTTAGGTCGCCCATCGGATGGTTTGAGGTTTGTGAGGCGGCAATGATAGGGCCGGACTTGATTCATGAGGCAATGGAGAAGGTCCAGTTGATAAGAGATAGGTTGAAAACTTCCCAGAGTCATCAAAAGTCCTATGCGGATGTGAGAAGGACAGAATTAGAATTTGAAATCGATGACTAGGTGTTTCTGAAGGTATCTCCCATGAAGCTGTTTGGAAAAAAAGGAAAACTCAGCCCTCATTATGTTAGCCCCTATCGGATTTTTAAACAGGTTAGTAAGGTGACATACGAGTTGGAGTTTCCCTTAGAGTTATCGGCCATGCATCCTGTGTTTCACGTATCGCTTTTGAAAAAGTGTTTAGGTGACCCAACTTTAGTTGTGATGGCGGACAGTGTTGGTGTAAAAGACAACCTTAGCTATGAGGAGGTTTCGATGGAAATATTGGATCGACATGTTCGAATTCTAAGGAACAAAGAAGTAGCTTCAGTTAAAGTGTTAGGAATCAGCATGTTAAAGGAGCTACATTGGAGGCCGAAGAAGATATGATGGCTAGATACCCACATTTATTCTCTACCGACTCAGTTTCAGTTTGAGGTATTAGTTTTGACCTGAGACTCTATTTAGTTTTTATGTTCATTTCATGTGCCCAAGTTTCTTGTATGTGTATGGATGTATGTATGATTCATAAATTCAGTTCAGCCATATAGTTTGAATCGGGGATAGTCATTCCGTAAGTTTTCAGCGTGTTTGATCAGTGTTAATGTATGATGATTGCATTCTCTGCCTTTACTGTGTATTTTCTAACAATTCTAGGACAAATGTTGCTAAGGGGGAGATATTGTAATGCCTCAGAAGTACCTAAGACTAGACCCTAGCTTTAAAATGGAAGTTGGCGGGAATTTGAAAATTTTTGCACCAGGTCACAGAACGAGTCGTTCTGTGACCTGTGAGGATGGACCACGAGTCGTAGGGTGACTTGTGGTGAGGTACTGGAGCCATGTTTTGAAGCTAGAAGTTGAAGTCACCACGGGCATGACCACGAGTCGTGGTCAGTCTTCATGACTCGTAGAGTTAGTCGTGGTCAAGGGAAATAAGTAAGGGAAATTTGGTTGGTAGTGTACACGACAGAAGTTGACCGTGACTCGTTTGAGGAAGTAATGAGTCATGGTGAGTATCGTGGGAAGGGGTGAGTGAGAAATGAAGAAGTTAGGCAATGTACTCAATAAGGGGTAACCACGACTAACGAGTCATGTAGTCACCCGTGACGAGCCCAGATGTCTAGATAAGCAATGTACTTCATGGATCATGCCACGAGTCATGGCCAATGAGGACGAGTCATTAGGTCCCTCATTGGGACCCCCTGGCATTTATTTTCCGCGAATTTAGTAAAGTCTTTTCCGTAATTCCTAAGTTCCTAAAGCCTAAACTACGACTTTTGGGGTATGAATAGTGACTTTTTATGGGGTTAAGTTTATTTTATTCATTTTCCACCCAAGCGAGCAAAGTATAAGAGATTTGAGAGGGTGATCAAGCTAAGGATCTTAAATTTCTTTTGGGCCATTCAAGGGAGAGTAAGATTCATCCTCCATCAGGTATGTAGGGTTATGAATAGGTGGTTTCTTCCACACCCATGCCCATTCGCTCTCTAAAAGTATGAAATTCCATGATTGATCTATGGGGTTTTTACTCAAATGCATGAATTATCTATTTCTACACATGGGTATGAATTGACTACGATTTTATTCGAATTGTGAAGCATAGGCTATTTTTATAATGATTTCAATTAAAAATATGTTTCTAGCCTTATGAATTTTGAAGCCCCTTGATGAGATGTCCATGAAAAGTGAGATTTGTGATCTATATGTGATAATGATGAGATATTATGATGAAAAGTATGATTTGAATCTACCCATGTTTACGATTATGTTTTCGATGAGAATTAAGTATTTCTAAGTGTGATAAAATTTTGGGCAATGCCTACATGTTAAGTATGAATGATGATTTCCCCAAATTAAGCTTACCACATGGTTTTGGAGCAAAGACTCCGAATTTCATATTCCTAGCTTGTGGTATGTTTTGAGTTAAGTTTTCCTATGCATAGCTTACCACACGCTTTTGGAGCAAAGGCTCCCACTATGTTTTCAGTTTGTGGAATGTTTTGAACTAAAGCTTCTCATCTGCATGATTTCATATTTGAGATGTATTTGATCATTGAGATTTGTCAATAGATGATTTTGAGCTTCGTTATATACGATGTAGAGCATATGCATGTTTCTGGGAGTAGTGTCTATCACCGAGTAGGCTAAGGGTTGATCACCCTATGCCTCAAAACTACGCGCCAATGTAGGTTGTACTTTTATATACTATTGGGACCTCCCTTGTGAGCTATCCCTGGTTTTGATGGCCCATGATCTTGACATCGATATAATGGTAGCGTTCCTAGCCTGGAAAGGTTTTAGATGGCTCTGCCCACTTGAGTGTAATAATCGGGACCACGTAAGCTCTATCATATGTCGGTTAAAAATATGATTCTCCCATTGTTCCTCATGATTTCAGATATACATATTCATTACTTATGAAATTTATGCAAATGCATGTTCTAAAGAGGGTTTACTCAATGTTCAGCTTTTACTTCTAAATATCATAATTCAGCTTTGAGTCAGTCGATTCATGATGCTTTATACCTTAATTTAGTCTTGTTTATCTAAGTTATGTTATACATTTTCATGTGATTATATATAAATGTGAATATATGTGCTAACCAACATGATTAGTCCTTGTTTTGTATGTTTCAAGGATTTTGAGGAACTAATTCATAAGTTGGTGAAGTAGAGGAATGGAGTCGGGAGCAAATGGCGAAAGCCGGTAGAGAAGCATGCCTTGGCAAGGCTGGACGCGCCAGGCAGCGTGCCACGCTGTGCGTGTGCCACACCCAGCACCGTGCCACGCCTATGCCAGGCGCACGAGAGAAGGCAACATGCAGGCAGGCGAGTTGCACGCCAGCACCGTGCCACGCCAGGCCAACTGTGCGCCAGCAGCATGCCATCGCGCCGCTTGAGCAGCGTGCCACGCCGGGCATCGCGGCAAGGGGCTGCCTAGAGCCAATATTTGTTGATTTCCAGTGTGCCTCCGCATTACCTCCGTGTCACGGAGGCAGTGCTCCACGATACACTCCATGGCACGGAGCCATTCCACGACAGGATAAATTGTGCACGTTTCTCATTTATTATAAATAGGTCCCTTAGCTCCTAAATCCAATTGGTCATGATTTTATTCTGGAAAACTACCTAGGAGTGAAGGGAGAAGTGGGAGAACTCATCTAGGGTTTGGCAAATTCCCTTTTCATCTACCAAATTCATGTAAGTATGTTAGTTTAGTAGTAGTTAGTTGTAGTTTTACAAACATGAATGGCAAGAACCCTTCTTCTAGGGTTGAAGCCATGAATTATGATTGTGATTTTATGAAATTGTTTTGGAATTAAGTTATTGATTGTTTTTTTCGTCTTGCATTCTGGATTATTGGTTGTTTTTATGATTGATCACCATGAAAGCATATACGTTAGCTTGGGCAATTGCTTGAGAAACAGTTACCTAGGTTAGGACATGAGAATATAAGGAGCATGTTTGTATCTCACGATATAATTTCGTGTTAGGATATAAATATACCTAATACCTTGCTTGGTTGACAAAACGGGGGTTATTAATAGACCAACTTAGGATTATCACATCACCACTCGAAGAAGTAGTTGTGAGGCTAAGTTGAGTTAAATGGTTAGATGCACGAAAGTCCCTAATCATTTCCCCGTAAACCACAACATAATTGATTGCCCGCGAACTAGAAATTAGCATCCTCACTCATGATGATGCAGTGAGGCTAGTTTGCCATGTTTAGAGGCTCGAAAGACCATGAACATGCAATTCTAATTATGTGAAACAACAATCGATAGTTTCATGCTTAACCCAGTGCAATTCGTAGTATCGCATGATTATCTGGTTTTAACTCTATGTTGCTCCTAGAGTAAATTCAGGATATTTCGTTGACCAAAACTAGACTTAATTAAATTTCCCTCGAAAACTTCTATAACCAACACTTGAGAAAGTTAAGATCACACTTGAAATGGATAGTTAGAGGAATGGGTCTAGTCCCTGTGGGTTCGACATTTCGGTTCTTAACAAGAGTCACTATATTACTTGCATGACCCGTACACTTGCGGACGCGCGAATGAGGGCACAAACAAGTTTTTGGTGCCGTTGCCGGGGACTCGGCGAAGTTTTGACAATTTATCTGTTTTTTTTGTGATTTTTAAAATTTCCTTAAGTGTTGAGAAACTTGGTCTTAGTCTATTTATTTGCAGGTGACAGGTTGTCCTACCGAGCTGGCTAAAAATTGAGAGCTTGTGAAACCGTTGCTGGAACCTGAACGTCAAATCCATTTGTGAAGGAGAGTAACTCTAGAGCAAAAGCTGAAGAGACTTCAAGAAAAGGTACAACAACAACCACCCGCGGGACAAGCACAATTGTCGTCAGAAGCAATGGCAGCAAGACCAGTTCGCGAAGTGGCAATCCCACTAGCAATGAATGTGACCTCTAGCATCCGTAAACCGGAGCCTGGAGGGCACTCTGAGCTCAAACAGAACATGGTGCAGCTGTTACATTCTAGTGGTCAATTCACTGGGATGGCACATGAGGACCCGCAGTAGCACCTACAGAGCTTTTTAGATATTAGTGACACGTTTGTCTCCACCGGCGTGTCCACAGATTATGTCCGACTGACCCTCATCCCATTTTCACTGTTGGGAGAGGCGAAAAAGTGGCTGAAGGCTGAGCCACCGAACTCCATAACTTCATGGAATGACTTAGCTAAGAAGTTCCTTATCAGATTCTTCCCTTTAGGCAAAACTGCAAAGTTGAGAAGTGAAATACTCAGTTTCCAGCAGAGGCCTGATGAGAACTTATATATGGCTTGGGAAAGATTCAAGTCATTGTTGAGAGACTACCCCCATCACCAGCAATCAAATGAAGTGCTGGCTCATACCTTTGTAGAAAGTCTAGACCCACACACAAAAATATTACTAGACTCTGCATCGGGTGGGCAAGCCTTGGAGAAGACGTATGATGAGTTGTACACTTTGTTGAATAGAATTGCTCAAGGAAATCCAGAGTGGCACAGTGAGTCATCGAGGGGGGAAGGAAAGAGGTCGGGGTTGATAGAAGTGGATGGTGTGAATGCCTTGGCAGCGCAATTAGCTTCATTCCAGCATCAAATGATGACTCAGTTCAATAAACTAAGTATGAACCAACACCAGGGTCAGGTTAATGCAGTTCAGCAAGCTCCGAGTTGGTGCGAAATTTGTGGTAATACTGGCCACCATGCAGAATCTTGTGGAGCCAATCCGGAGTCAATCAATTTTGTTGGTAATGTGCAGCGCAACAATCAGAATTTCGGAACCAGTTACAACAGAAATTGGCAGGGCCACCCGAATTTTTCTTGGGGTGGAAACCAACAGTAGAATTATATGCAACCTCAATAACAACAGTATCAGCAAAATAGGAAGAATGATGGGCAATTAAGTAGCAGCATTGAGGAAACACTGCAGAAAATTATGGAGACCCAGAATCAGTTAGCGGAAAATTAGACGAGGATGGCAACAGACTTAAGGAATCAGCAAATGGCCACCCGCAATCTTGAGAAACAAGTGGGTTAGATAGCAGCTGCTCAAAACATGAGATCACAAGGGGGATTACCCAGTGACACAGATCCTAACTCCCGGCAGATCAATGCTATCAGCCTGAGAAGCGGTAAGCAATTAGCTGATGCAGTGCCAAAAGAGCTGAGAAAGGGGGTGCAGCCGGAGTTGGTTAGACCAGGACCATCCATTAACATGGGAGATAATCAGAGTGCTGGGAAACAAAATGCACAATCTTCATTGCAGCCAGCGCAAAGATCACCACCACCATTCCCTCAGAGATTCAGAAAGAGCAAGGAAGAGGAATGCTTCAAAAGTTCTTTGAGAGCTTCAAAGAACTTCACATAAATTTGCCTCCTATTGATGTCTTGCAGGGAATGACGAAGTATGCTAAATACTTGAAGGACGTGATGGCGAACAAAGTTAGATTGGTGGACGTCCAGACTGTAGCACTGACTGAGGAATGCAGTCACAGGGTATTGAGCAAAATGCCAAAGAAGCTCAAAGACCCAGGGAGTTTTACCCTCCCTATACAAATTGGTAAAGCTGAGGTGCTACGAGCTTTGTGTGACTTAGGGGAAGCAGTTAATCTAATGCCCCTATCCTTATTCAACACCCTGGGGTTGGGAAAACAGAGGCCGACAAGGTTGATGCTGCAGCTGGCTGACAAGTCGCGAGTGACACCTGATGGAATAATAGAGGACCTTCTCATCAAAGTAGGTAAATTTATTATACCTACTAATTTTATTATCTTAGATTTTCAGGTTGATGACCAGGTACCCCTGATCTTGGGACGGCCATTCTTGGCAACTGGAGGAGCGGTGATTGAATTCAAAGCAGGGACCCTGAAAATGAGGGTTGAGGATGAAGAAGAAATCTTCCGCGTTTACCAAGAAATGAACCCATCTGCACACTACAGAAACCTTTGTCAGGTTAGTGTGTTGGCAGAGGATAAGTGTGGGGTGGAGGATTCCACAAGTGCAGGGCCAAAGGCAATGACAAGTATTCAGCCCGAGTTTGATAAAGGGCTTCAAATTGAGAAGAAGTTGGAGGAAGAGAGGAACAGAGTGGAGGCTGTTTCCTCTAAACAACAAAAGAAAAGGAGATGGTTCTCGAAAGAGAACCTAGGTATGAGGATGTCCTGAAAAGGACAGTCCACGTCGAGCCACGACGTAAAATAAGGCGTTGCTTGGGAGGCAACCCAAGGGCACGTCAGGTACAATTTGTAATTTTCATTTTGTGTTGATTTTGTTATTTTCATTTTGTTTGTGTTTTTGGGTGGAAAGTTAAGCACAGATGGAGGGAAGTCTAAGTACCGAGAAGGTGGAAGCTAAAGAGCATGGAATAGAAGAAGTGTGGGGTCAAACACCCACCTCTGAAAACGTGAAAGGAAAGCATGCTTTTAGCTTGGCATAGAGGCTCAGGGAGTATTTCTCATCCTTTAAATGTTAATTTGATGCTATGAGGACATAGCATGATTTAAGTGTGGGGTGAGAAATATTTCAAAATTTTTGTGCTTAACAAGTTTGTGATGAATTTAATGCTTGTGAGGAGTTGTGAGAAATTTGAAAAAATTGAAAATTTTTTGTGAATTAAGCATGACTTCATCACCCGTTGGTTTTTCTTTTCGGTTCTTTTCCGACGGGGGGTCTTTGAACCGAAGAATAAAAATTTTCTTTTTCTTTCCGTTGTCTGTATATAGTGTTTTTAGTCATAGTTAGGGACTGTTTCAGACGATGGATGGATGACGACCGTCTTGAGGAAAAATTAGTCGATAGGCTTTGGGTTTTTGAAACCATAACTAATTGGTGCTTGATGTTCTTGTATGTGCTATACGTGATTGTAAGATGCAAGTATGTTTAGTGTGAAGCATGCAAGTGTATAACTTTGTTTGAGACACTTAGGCTCTTGAATTTGACTCAATATGATTGAAGCTTAATTCTGAATTCTTGTGATTAGCTAAGTAAGAGTGTGCTGAATGTGTCTTGAGTTGAGCATGTGCCATGAGTGTAAGGTTTTTGAGTATTCTGTGCTATTGTGGATTGTCTAGAACTTGCCTGGTGTGTTTATAAAACGAAATGAAGGATGTGAATTGTAGGAGATGATTTAGGCATTTCTTTGAATGAACCAAATTTTATCCCTCATTTTACCTACCTTGAAAAATTAATCCTAGTTAACTCCATTGAGCCGTAAGCCTATTCTTTGACAGCTGCAACATAAGCTTAATCCTTTTTCTTTCATAGCCTTGAATTTGAATCAAAACTCCTAAGCGCTTAAAGTAAAAATACAAAAGAGTAAAGGAGTGAGAAGAATGAAAAATAAGGGAAAGTAGCAATTGTAAAAGTTGAGAAAGGTCGAGGGTGCACTTGTTTGAATACGGGTGAGTATTAGTAGGGAGTAAGAAAATAAATAAATAAAAAGTTACTTATAGAACTCCTTACTAATAGGCTAAAAGTGCCTAAAGAAATGGGGGAACAAAAGAGGAAAAAGAAAGCTGAAAGGAGAAAAAGGTGAAGTAAGGGATGGGAAGTTCGTAATGAAGGCGTGATGTATTAAAAGCGCTTAGGAAAGATAGTCACTATTACTGGCCATAATAGTACCTACCCTCACCTGAGTTACATTACAACCTAAAAAGTCCTACTTGATCTTACATTCATACATCCTTAAATTAGTGGAGTAAAACACGAAGGGCAAGCTTATGGAGTAAAAACATGAGTTTGCTAAGATTGAGAGTCGATTCTTGAGGTTAAGAAGTCTTAACATAGTTGTACTTCATTGCGATGATCAAGTCGTGCATGCTCTATTTTTAGCTTGTTATCTTACGTAATCATTATAGTCGTAGCTTGAATAATCTTGCTAAATGAGTTATGGGTGAGTCTCCATATGCATGAGATGTAAAAGGTTGTTCGAGGACGAACAAGACTTTAAGTGTGGGGTAGGTGATCTCAGGCAAAAATAGCATGCCCGAGTGATGCTTTATACCATAATTTAGTCTTGTTTATCTAAGTTATGTTATACATTTTCATGTGATTCTATATAAATGTGAATATATGTGCTAACCAACATGATTAGTCCTTGTTTTGTAGGTTTCAAGGATTTTGAGGAACTAATTCATAAGTTGGTGAAGTAGAGGAATGGAGTCGGGAGAAATTGGCGAATGCCGGTAGAGAAGCACGCCTTGGCAAAGCTGGCCGCTCCAGTCAGCGTGCCACGCTGTGTGTGTGTGGCACCCAGTGCCTTGCCACGCCTATGCCAGGCGCACGAGAGAAGGCAGCATGCAGGCAGGCAAGTTGCGCGCCAGTGCCGTGCCACACCAGGCCAACTGCGCGCCAGCAGCATGCCATCGCGCCGCTTGAGCAGCGTGCCACGCTGGGCATCGCGGCAAGGGGCTTCCTAGATTCGATATTTGTTGATTTCCAGTGTGCCTCCGCGTTACCTCCGTGTCACGGAGGCAGTGCTCCGCGATACACTCCGTGGCACGGAGCCATTCCACGACAGGCTAAATTGTGCACATTTCTCATTTATTATAAATAGGTCCCTTAGCTCCTAAATCCAATTGGTCACGATTTTATTCTGAAAACTACCTAGGAGTGAAGGGAGAAGTGGGAGAACTCATCTAGGGTTTGGAAAATTCCCTTCTCATCTACCAAATTCATGTAAGTATGTTAGTTTGGAAAATTCCCTTCTCATCTACCAAATTCATGTAAGTATGTTAGTTTAGTAGTAGTTAGTTGTAGTTTTACAAACATGAATGGCAAGAACCCTTCCTCTAGGGTTGAAGCCATGAATTATGATTGTGATTTTATGAAATTGTTTTGGAATTAAGTTATTGATTGTTGTTTTCGTCTTGCATTCTGGATTATTGGTTGTTTTTATGATTGATCACCATGAAAGCATATACGTTAGCTTGGGCAATTGCTTGAGAAACAATTACCCAGGTCAAGACATGAGAATGTAAGGAGCATGTTTGTATCTCACGATATAATTTCGTGTTAGGATAGAAATATACCTAATACCTTGCTTGGTTGACAAAACAGGGGTTATTAAGAGACCAACTTAGGATTATCACATCACCACTCGAAGAAGTAGTTGTGAGGCTAAGTTGAGTTAAATGGTTAGACGCACGAAAGTCCCTAATCGTTTCCCCGTAAACCACAACATAATTGATTGCCCGCGAACTAGAAATTAGCATCCTCACTCACGATGATGCAGTGAGGCTAGTTTGCCGTGTTTAGAGGCTCGAAAGATCATGAACATGCAATTCTAATTATGTGAAACAACAATCGATAGTTTCATGCTTAACCCAGTGCAATTCATAGTATCGCATGATTATCTGGTTTTAACTCTATGTTGCTCCTAGAGTAAATTTAGGATATTTCGTTGACCAAAACTAGACTTAATTAAATGTCCCTCGAAAACTTCTATAACCAACACTTGAGAAAGTTAAGATCACACTTGAAATGGATAGTTAGAGGAATTGGTCTAGTCTCTGTGGGTTCGACATTCCGGTTCTTAAAAAGAGCCACTACATTTCATGCACGACCCGTACACTTGCGGACGCGTGAATGAGGGCACGAACAATGTTATGAAGAGATCATGCTTTTAGAAAGAATGCATGCAAGACCTACTCTCAAATTACTAATGTTTATGTTTAATTAATGCATTTCTCTGAAATGATTTTACTTACATTAGCAATTTTACTTACCTTGCATACTAGGTAAATTTCATGTGCTGACCCGCATACTTTCTATGTTGTATCGTTTCATGATACAGGACCCGGCCCTCAGCTTCAGCCCTGTTCTTAGTCAGCTTATTGGAGTTAGCGGTTGCTTTATTGGTGAGTCCTCATCTTCCAAGGACTAGACTATCCATCTTTTCTATATGTATTTAGTTTCATCTTGTTGAGTTAGTTGGGGTATTGTCCCATCAACTCGTCATGTTTAGAGGCTATTCAGACATATGTATGTATTCAGTTTCAGATTTTATATTCTGATGTTATATTCAAGTTAGACATCTGTTATGATTGTATTGTTAATTATTCAGTTTCTTGATTGAGTTAGATGTATGCTTATGTCATGGGTCGACTTGGGGCCTCAAGGGGCTCCTTGTCCCATATTACGATCCGGGCCTCCATTCGGGTGGTGAAAATATAGGTGTTAAACAGGAAGTTATAATGCCAAACTATGCCCTAGGTTGCGTAACTTAACCAAGTACAGTAACAGCTAACCACAGGCCTCTTTGGCCTCAGTACGGCAACAAGACATTACTAGTCTCTCTGGACGGTGAATAACTGTCACGACCCAAGCATTGGCCTGGATTGAGACACGGGACAAGGAGCCCTGAGAGACTCCAAGTCAACCCATGGCATGAACATACATCTAACACAATCAAGTAAAGCGGAAGACTCATCATAATAAACATGGAGGAAATCCAAACATAACATAATAATCTGAATATACAACACCAGTCTGAAGCTTAATACAATCTATTGTCTGAAATGCCTCTAATTATGATGAGTTGATGGGACAAGACCCCAACTAACTCTATAAGTCCGAAACTAAAAATAAGTAAACATAACTGAATATAATAGGGGACCTCAACAGATGAGGACTCACCAATAGCGAATGGATGCAAGCTTCGGAAGTTGGCTAGTGACGGAGCTGAGTTTGAAGATCAGAGCCTATATCATAAAATGATACAGCATAGAGTATGCAGTCAGTACGTGGAATGTACTGAGTATGAAAGGTAAGTAAAACTGCTTAAATAAGTAAAATCATTTAAAACATGCATAATATAAAAATTAATCAAGATAAGAATATGAGAGTAGGGCTTGCATGCTATTTTAAGAAAGCATGATCTGAACATCATAACTTATTCGAATGACCCAAAGCTGAAATTTGATAATCATAAGTAAATATGTATGTTAGGTCAAACCTGCTTTAGCACACACACACACACACATATATATATATATCATGAATGATAAACATGCATAACTAAAATCATGAGGAACAATGGAAGACTTGTCATATAACCGACATTACCACGGTAGATCTTACGTGGTCCCGACTATCACACTCAAGTGGGCAGAGCCATCCAAAGCCTTGCCAAGGCTAAGGACGCTACCATGATATCGATATCAAGCTGAATTCCCCTTTGGGCAGGGGAAAGCTCACAAAGAAGGTCCCAAATAATCTAATCATACCTACTTTGGCACGTAGATCTTAGGCATAGGGTTGACTGACCCTTAGCCTACTCGGTGCTAGACACTACTCCTAAAAACATGCATATGCTCTCCATCGTTTTTCAATGAAGCTGACCATCTTCTAGTGATAAAGCTGAATAATCATGTACATGTAAAATCTGAAATCATACATGAGGAGCCTTGGCCCAAACCATACAACAAGCTGAACATAATTGGAAGTCTTGACTCCAAAATCATCTGGTAAGCTAATTTTCTTGAAATCATAAATCATACTTTAACATATGGGCTTTCCCAATACTTAAACATGTTTGCAAATACTTTATTCACTTGAAAACATGATCATAGACATGGGTAACTTGAAAACATGCTTTTCATCATAAATATCTCATCACACTTGAACATACATCATAAATCTCAACTTCATAAACTTCTCATGGATGGGCATTATAATTTATGAAACTTGAAACACGATTTATAATTGAAAACATTGTAAAACTTGCCCATGAATCATAATTCAATAATAGAAACATACTTAGATCATACCCATGTAGAAACTTTGGAAATTCATGCATTGGGTTAAAACCCCATAGGATCATCATTTAAATTTTCATGTATTAGAGAAGGATTGGGCATGGGTGTGAACAAATTCAACCATTCATAACCTTACATACCTGAGAGAATCAGATTCTACAACTTCTCTAATTGCCCAAAGAAGAATTTATAAGAACTTGGAGGAAATTGAGCTTGATCACCTCTCTAGACCTTTACTCTTGCATGCATTAATAAGAATAGCCTAGAATGAACTTACCCCTCTTAAACATAACTATTCATAGCTTAAAATGACGTAGTTTAGGCTTTAGGATAATAGGAATTATGGATAAGCCCTTACTAAATTCACAAAAAATAACTAAATGCCAGTCCCCACGAGGGACTGGACGAGTCGTTACCAGAGACCACGACTCGTGGTCTCCAGTCCTCATGTGCACTGTACAAAATTCATCTGGATCTCGTCATGGGGGACCTCATAGGTAATTATTGGTGACCATGACTCGTGGTCATTACTGGTGACCACGCACCGCTCATTACCTCCACTGCCCAAAATATCAAGATCCTAATCAACTGCTGACGACGACTAACTTAATGAATCGTGGCACCTGACCATGACTTGTGGTGATCATTCGTGGGGTACACTACCAACAAGTCCTCTTCCTTCACCTCAACCCTGGCCACGACTGACTCAACAAGTCGTAGTGCTGACCACGACTCGTGGTTATGTCCGTGGTGACCTAAATCCTAATTTTTTCCAACTTAAGTCTAGCACCTCACCATGAGTCGCTTCATGACTCGTGATCCACCCCACGGGTCACAGGAGGACTCATTATGTGAACGAGTGTAGAAAATCCTATTTTTCTCCATTTCAACTCCCGAGTCTGATCTTAGGTTTTTCAAGGCATTACAATAACTGAAAAGGGAATCTCTTTGTCGCTTCTAGCGATAGTCAAAACTGAATAGAATCTTTCCTGATAAGGCATACAATATTATAACCTCAATTCTCCTCATAGCAGCTAACCACAACATGTATAATAATAAGCTACTACAATAGTACAAGTCATATTAACTATACAACAAGAATAACTTGCCGAAGGAGGTTAGCCTTAACATACCTTAACTGACGACTTCTACTCAATAAACCTTGCTTTACTCCAAAACTCATAATTTCTCTGTATTCTAGCTTTTATGTCAAGGAAACCAAGCTATTCCAATTAAGAAGTAGATCTAGCAACATCGAATATGAACCACAAAAATCACAAGTCATACCCTGCCCAATTCATCCAAAAGCTTACAAATTTCAGAGAATTCAGAAGGTAGGAGCACTTACTTATTACCTGTAGATGATTAAGACTTGATTAAAACTGATTCCTATGACTTTTACTTGGTGGGACTCTATAGAACTGGGCCAATTTTGAAGATTCAACTCCGTAGTTAGGTTCTTCATAGGCTTAGGAATCATTATCGAAGATGAATTTGCAACCAAATGTGATTTGATAGCGTAATTCGGCTTTAATTTGAAGGAAATTTCGCGAGGGAATCGCCCAGGCAGTAGTTCTCTAATTGGGAAATACTTGAATGAATGACATATCACAACTTAAAACATATATATAGGGAGGTGTTGTAGGGGGTCCGCGGCGCGCCCCCCGTCGCGCTGTTTTACGGGTGCGACACGCCGCTCAATGCGAGGGAGGGAGGTCTGCGATGCGGTACCCAGTGTGTCCTACCTTCGGTCTTCTTCCACCCGCTAGCTTGATAACATGCTCGCGCGCTCCAACCCTCGAGCCTTCTCCCGCTCGCGTTGTACTTCATAACTATCAACATGGGTACGGCGCATCGGCTAAGCAACGAAAACTTATGTGGTGTAACAGTAACGGCGTCATTTTTGATAATGCTCAAATTACACCCCTCATTTAGAGAGAATATAAGCGACCATTCTATCAAAATAAATAATTGGATAGGTGTCGAGGTCGAACCCCACAAGGACTAGAGAATGATTTTCACAAGAGTTGTTTAGTGAATTGAATTGATTCGCATCCAAGCAATGAAACCATAAATGTAAATTTTAGGGGAGGTGAAGGCAAAAATATTGTGGATTCTAAAATCAGCTAATCAAGAGAGCAAGATAACCAAAATTGAGAAATAATAATGAGCAATGGCTAGAGGTGTGGTGTAGATGGGTTGTCAATCAAATTGGGAATTACTAATTAGTAAAGTTATTACTAATATTTGTAAATAACCTTGGAAAAAGATGAATCCCTATGTTATTCAACCAATTGGGCTCCTTATCCTTGAGTCCTTCCGAACCTTAAGGTACAATTCAACTATTCCAAAATGGTTTGGATTAGGGGCTGAGCTATTTCTTGCAATCAACCTCTAAAGGGATTATGATCATGGGTTTGGGCTATTTCTAGCCCAACCTCACATAATCAAATCCCAATCCACTATTAAATTCTCCCCCCTTACTTATTTCTTCTTTTTCAAGCTAAAATCAAGTAAGAAAACAATACCAATATTTGCAACTATGAGAAATCAACAATAATTTGAGGAAAATTCAATAGATTTACACTAATCAAGTAATAACAAGACAAATCTAGCAATACCAAATCAAATTAAACACCCATCATCACACACCTCTAGCTATAGATTTAGCTACTCATAATTGAGAAACACAAGAGCATATTCATTAATAAACTCAATAATTTCATCATTAGGACTAAGCACAATCAAGCTCACAATATTTCTACTATTCACTTTTCACCCCTATATTCCATTTTCCACTTTTTTCTCCCTTTTTCTCCATTCGACTGTTATTTGTGGGTGTGGTGAACTTTTCTCGTCTTTTTCAATTTTTTTCTTTTCTTTTGACATTTCAGCTCCTTCTTTATTTCCCTTTTTATTATTTTTACACCATACCCCACTTTTCTTTGAATTTTTCTTTCTTTTTCACCCCCAACCAGTCTATGCACCCCTACTATAGCCACCCTCAACTTAAGCATTTTGCCTAAGTTGAGGTTCAAAATGTCCAAGAGGAATTAGGGCCAAACAAGTCCATTATAAACAAGGGAAAGGTGAATGGGTAATCAAAGAAAAATGGTCAACTTTTAGGCCCAAATACGGGATCAAGGGATTCGTTTTATTTGGTAGGGTTATATAAGCTAAAGTAGGGTAAATCAAAAATGGCCTATGATCCTTTCCTAACCAATTGTCCTACAACCTATGTAAACACCGACTGCGCAAGTTCTAGATCCTTCACGCAGTATTAAACTAGGTAAGAATCCTCACTCACACATGGTACAGGTTTGAATGTATTCTACCTATCTGGTTCATGCATAGTTAAGCTATAATTACATATGCCAATCTACCAAATGTCATACAAAGATCCACAGTAGTCATACTTCGCAGTCAGAAAGGATCATTTTTTATCAAAACATGTGCATTTATCGGCTATAAAGTACTCCTAAGATACTTTTAATTACACAAACAACAAAAACATCCTATACATGTCAGTTCTACTAAATAGCATGTCCGAGGAAAAAGAAACACGACAACAGAAACCCTCAGATGAAAATAAAAAACAAGTACCAGTATATCCCCACCCCTTTTTAAAAACATGTTTTGTCCCCTAAGCACTAAGAATGTAAGAACTATAAGAGGGACATACCTGTGGCGCTCTAAGAACTCCTATCAACTACTCAGACTTCACCAATCGTTCATGGGTTGCCTCTCATACAGCGCCTGATTTATCAATGCTGCACGATGTAACTTCCTTGACTATTCAGGCTTCATCAAGATACATCGATTCGATTCCTCTTACCTCCTTTTCTCTGCGTTGATCTGCAGTCATCCCTATAGCATATGTACCTTCAGCTTCTTCAGCTTCCCTTATGTGCCAGGCTTCATTGGTTTTGGTCAATTTATCTAGTATGATAGTTTCTTGCTCCTACGAGTGACTCGTTAGTGCTACTCCTGCCATCGTATCTGCTACAACTGTGGTGCTATTGTTCAAAGACTTGTAAAAAATTTCAACAAACTATCACCAGGAATTTTGTGGTTCGGGCACTTTGTTAGCTTCTTCTTGAATCTCAGCCAAGTCTCATGAAGTGCCTTTATCTTCAACTTCCGAAAATTGTAGTTGTCATCCTTTAGCTGCAGCATCTTGGAAGGTGGGAATAACCTTTCTAAGAAGGTTTGTTTTAGCTCCCTCTAGTTGGTAATGGTTAGGTAACTCTTATAATAATAAAGTTGCCTCTCCAAATAGAGAGGATGGGAAGAGCCTTAACCTGATAGCATCCTGGCTTACAACAGGCAACCTATATGCGTTGCAAATCCCCACTAAGTTTATCAGGTGGAAATTTGCATCATCAGTTGCATGACCACTAAACACCCCTTTCATGTTAAGCAATTGGATCATGGTGCTAGTGATATCAAACATTGCCCTAGCAGGCAAAGGTGGAGGTACAATGGCTCCTGTTAACCTGGCCTCATCAATATGAGTCCACATCATCATTAAACTGCAGAGCGTATGTATGACCTCTTTTACCCCCTCTATATCGGTCAGCATTGTCCACCACTCCTTGGGGATCATCTACTCCCTGAAGAGGAGCTTGTCGTTGATGAGTTGGTAATTTACCAACTCATTAGGCTTTTAAGATTGAGCTTTAGCTTAGTTTTTAAGTCTTTTAGTTGGATTTTATGCCCTTTTTCCTTTGGATGTTGCAGGTACCTAACTTGAAGAGAAGGAGCATGAAATTGAGAAAAAAGGATGAGATTTATGTTGAAACCGGTTCTCCACCGGAGGACACCGATAAAATGCCGGCTAACCGCAGGCATCTACTGGAATAAGGAATAATTGCAACCGGAGGCTCGCGGAAGAGCAGACGCCGAACTGCCGGTGCCATCGCCAAAATGCTCTAGAATTCACTCACTGGACACCAAATGAGACGAATCGGCGGCCCAAGGATTGACATCGAAAGCACGTGGATGGACACCGGCGGAATGCCGGTGACTCGTACGTGAAAGACTCCTGAAAGGGGCAAAAACATCCATCCCCAAAAAAGAGGAGAATGTTACGACCTACTTTTTTCATATTCTGGAAAAATACTGTGAATAATCATATTATTATTCCCCATCACTTTTGGAAGAGAGGTTTTGCATAGAAAATAGAGTTTTGGATATTTCTTTTTCATCTTCATCTTCTTCAGCAAGGTATATCCTCCATTATAGTGACATTTTGAGCTTAATTGTGTTTACTCTTAATTATGAAATTGTGGAGTCTATTGATAAATAAGCTCTTGTGTTTCTCAATTATGAGTAGTTAAATCTATAGCTAGAGGTGTGTGATAATGGGTGTTCGATTTAATTAGGTATTGCTAGATTTATCTTGTTATTACTTAATTAGTGTAAATCTATTGATTTCTCATCAAATTATAGTTGATTGCTCATAGTTGCAAATATGGGTATTATTTGTTTACTTAATTTTGGCTTGAAAAACAGGAATTAAGTATGGAGGAGAACTTAATAGTGGGTTGGGATTTGATTATGTTGGTTTGGGCTATAAATAGCCAAAACCCATGGTCATAATCCCATTAAAGGTTGATGGCTAGAAATGGCTCAACCCCTAACCCAAACCATATTGGAATAGTTGAATTGCACCTTCAGGTTCGAAAGAACTTGAGGAAAAAGTACCCAAGTAGTTGAAAAACATCGAGCACCAGCTTTTCCAAGGTTATTTACACATATTAGTAATAAATTGATTATCTAGTAAATCCCAATTCGATTGACATCCCATCTACATCACACCTCTAGCCTTTTCTCATTGTTGTTTCTTTATTTTGGTTGTCTTGTTCTCTTAATTAGCTGAGTTTAAATTCAATAGTATTATTGCATTTTTGTAATGGCCCGAAAACTCAGAATCTAATTCTCAGATTTAAATTAGGAAATATTGAAAAGTTGCAGAAAAGCTTCAGGATGACCCACCTAACGAGTCGTTAAGTGATCTCACAACTCCTTAGGTCAGTCATGAGAAGAAGGAGTAAGTTTTGCTAATGAGAGATAGTGTACCCAACGAGGGACATTAGGAGTTTTGGTTAGTTAAGTCACTTGTGGTCAGGCTTGAGTTGGGAATATATTTAGTTGACCAGTGCACCTGACGAGTGTCGGCAACGAGTCGTCATCTGTGCCAATGACTCATTAGGTGATTCGTTACTAAACATAGAATTAAACATCCAAAATGAGACAGTGTGATCCACGACTGGTGACCATGAGTCGTGGTGACCTACTGAGGATCCCAGGCAGTGTACCTAGCAGGAGTGACCACAAGTCGTGGTCAATCACCACGACCCGTTAGGTCACCCATTAGGGGCACCTGATAGTTTTTTCTAGCGAATTTATAAGGGCTATTTAATTTCCTACTCTCTCAAGCTTTAAACTGTGTCATTTTTGTATTAATTTTAGTCGTTTTAGAGGGGAAAAGCGGTTCATTCCTCATTCCCCACTCTCGGTTTTCAGAAAAGATCGAACGTTCTCCTCTCAAGAACCCTCCAAGAAAGACTAAGGCTTCTTATCTAAGAAGCAGTTCAAGCTTCTTCTTTGGGGGCTTTGTGTCAGGTATGTGGGAATTCAACAAGAGAATTGTCCTTCCCTTGTGTCCCCCAAAATCCTCCCATAATTCTCCTATCAGTTTAACCCTAGGATTTTCGATTGTGAAAAAGATTTTCAAGTTGGTTTTTGTTAGTTTCAATTGGGTTATTGTCCATGCTTATCAATTCGTATGATTTTCATCAGTTCTTAAGTAAATTTTTGATGTTCTTGCCAAGTGATTTTTACAGCCCTAAATTCTCGAGCAGTGATCGGTTGTGTATTGAATTTTGTTTAATTTTTGAAGTATATTTGGGCTGAATTTCTTAGAGATTCTTATTTTATATATATGTGTGTATGTGTTGAGAAATCATTCCATTAATGATAACGATTTTATCCCTGTTGGATGAGATACCTTTAATTATTGAAACTTCGTTACATTATGCACTTCTCGTGTTGTTGGAATGAGTTGACTTCTCTGTTAGCTGCTTAGTAGTTCAGTCTAGTTAGAACGTAGAATCTCTTCAGAATTATTCAAAAAATTGTCAACTGATCAGTTTGACTTCAATCTTATTCCGAAGCATCAGTGTTGCCTCCCAATTATTAGAATCTTGTTTATTGGTCCATTAGGCGGTCATGACATTTTAGATATATAGCTCTGACCAACCCCAGGACCCCAGTTTAGTTTACAAATTGTTCTTAGATGGTTATGACACTTCCAGAAACTCTGACCAGTCTAGAACCCAATTTCAGAATCTGGTTCGATAAGACTCTCAGGGTACTTTCAGTTATATGTCCCTGATTAGTCTTGGGCCCCAGTTTCGAGCTATCATCCTAGTAGTTTAGTTTTGGTTTTCCAGTGGGAGTAGGACTTAGCACCGGATGGGGTTCCAGCGCACCCAGGTACCCAAAACTACATTGCCAGCGTAGGTTACAGTATTACTTGGCCTGATTGGCCCCAGACTTTTGTGATCACCCAGTTCATGCCTTTATACCCTTACAACGTATATTGGGTCCTACCGGTGGGGTGTATATATCGGTACCTCTATCTCACGTGGTTAAATGTCGGTTATAGACTCTCCCACTAGTAAGTCCAGTCTAGTTTCAGAATAAGCAGCTCAGTTCATTTCTAATTCTCTCAGTTTAGCTCAGTGCAGTTCAGTATCTCAAACTCAGTACTTTCAGACTTAGGACATGCCTCGACCATCAGACAGGGTCATTTTGACCACCTCAGTTTACTTCAGTAGTTCAGTTCAGTTTACTTATTGGTCATTGCATGTCATATCAGTTCAGGCATTATATTCAGTTGTGTTTTCTCCCACTTATTCAGTACATTCAAAGTGCTGACGCATACGTTTATGTTGTATCATTTCAAGATACAACTGCAGGTTCTCAGACTCAGCACCGTTAGTCGTCATAGTTCAGATTCTCCACCTCAGCAGTAAAGTGTGAGTCCTCATCATCCGAGGGAATTATTTATTTCTTTCAGTCATTTATTAGTTTCAGTTAGACTTTGAGTTAGTTGGGGGCTTGTCCCAGCAACTCTTCAATTAGATGGCTTTCAGACAGACATGATTTTCTTTCAGAATTAACAGTATTATTCAAATGTTTTGAACTTTATGTTTTCAGACTTGTGTTTCATAAATGTTTTATGATATTATTTCAAATTTCCACTGTGCTTGTTTTACTCATAATTCTAGTGAATGATAGACCAGGGTTGACTTGGGGTCACTTGTGGCTTCAAGTACCGTGTTACGTCTAGGGTATAGGCTCGGGGAGTGACAATTTACTCCCCCAAAATTTTCATTTACTTGTCTTGTACATTGATGCAAATTGATTCAAGTTAATATACAACTATTGTGTGATCATTTTGCATTCTTTATGGGATTCGACCCCGATGCCCGTCGAGTTATTTGTTTTGATTCAATGACCGTTTACGCTCTTTCATAGAGAAAGGTATAGTTTCGACATTATCAAAAATGGCACCGCTGTCGGAGAATGTAGTTTGATAGCCTTTAATTGTTGTTATTTTGAATTGGTCTTGCATATTAATTAGTTTGAAGTTACAATCTTAGTTGGTGTCTTATAGGTTGAAGTTGATATGAGCCAACATTCACTTGAAGGATAAGGTTCAGTGGTTGGGCATATGGATCATGAGGATGATGACCCTGTGATGCCCGATGTAGCAGGTTCAATTCACCTACCTCCTATGGTAGGGCATTCAATTTTCCATGTGACGAGTACAATGCTGCACTTACTTCAAATAAACGGACTCTTTGGAGGGATGTCCAATGAGGATACAAATGGGCATCTCCGCAACTTCATGGAGATTTTTCAACCCTTCAACATTACAATATCACTCAAGAGTAAATCAGATTGAGACTCTTTCCATTCTCACTCACCGGGGAAGCAATAATGTGGTTAGAGGAGCTGCCTCCCGGGTCTATTACCTCTTGGAATGAACTAACGGAGGAATTTTTGGATAGGTTCCTTCCTCCCTCAAGGATGTTGCAACTGAGCAATGACATTACTAATTTCCAAAAACTTGTGGGGGAACAACTCCATTAAGCTTGGTTGAGCTTTAAGAAGAAGTTGGCCATTTGTCCGAACCATGGCTTACCCAATGGGGTTTTACTTTAAAGCTTATATCAGTCATTGGATTCTAACAATAAGTCAGTGACAAATAATTTGGCTAGGGGATTAATCATGGATCAGCCCTATGGAGTAGCCAAGGCATTACTTGATAGAATGATGAAAATTAACCGAGCAATGCACGCTAGAGAAGTATAGGTATCTTCTAGTGGTGTTGCTTCAAATCTTGTAAGTGCGGAATTGAGGAAGAGAGATAAGGCTAGAGATGAAACTATTGCCAAAATGATGACCCAGCTAGAGTTGATGACAAAGCATGTGATGGGAGCTGGTATTAAGAATATGAATGTTATAGCTACTCAAAGCCCCGTCCAGTTTGATGATTACACTTCACTCCTGAGATATGAAGAGGACTGTTAAAACATGTTATGGCAGTTGGGGGGTTCTCTCCCTGGGTATCAAGGTGCCAACCAAGGCCCTTTGCGCCCAAAGAAAGAGAATCAAGGTTGGAAAAACCTTGATAATCCTGCTAAGGGGAGATAAAAGAGCAATGGGGGAATAGAGAGCAAAATTGTGGAGGAGAGCGATATCACTGAAGTTCTAAACCTTATGTGCCTCCTCCAAAAGCAGAAGCGCCCCAAGGGTAGACCGAGGTGAGTGATTCTATCTCGAGTGTTGAAGAAAGTAGAATCCACTGACAGTGGGGTTAAAGATTTGAAAGGGGAGGTGTCTAACCTCGCCCAAACTGTGAGCTCCCACTCAGCTTCAATCAAACACCTTGAAGCACAAATGAACCATTTATCTACACAAATGAACCCCCCACATGAAGGGTGCACTTCCTAGTGATACTGTCCTGAACCCAAAGAATGATGGCTATTGCATGGAAATAATGACTAGGAGCAAACCCTAGTTGGTTAATTCACCATGGTTCCCACAATCCTAGTTGTTTAGGTTTTAGCGTCTCATGGTTGCAAGAGAAGAATTATAATTCATAGAAGAACTCATAATTAAAGACTTACAATGATGATTAAATAACACCCAATTGATTATTGCACAATTTAACTTCAAACAATCCCAAAACAATGAATAAATCTCCAAGAATATTAGAAAACTCAGGAAGAATCCCAAAGTATTCTTTCTCTATCAATAATTCTCTCTAAAAGCGTCCTCCCTTAAAAAAATAACCTAGAAAACTATTTATACAAATAATCAAAATTCTTTCCTAAATTAACAAAGAAACTGATTAAACTATCTTCGCCTTCTCCGACGATCGTACCATGATCATATGAGTCATAGTTGTTGCTCGTACGGTGCTTGAAAACCCTGATTTTAGTTAAGTGCTAGGAATGAAAAGTTGAAAACACACCATACCCATACATTGTGTAAAATGGAGAAAAAGGAGGAAGAAGTTGAAAAAGAAAAAAAGGTGAAATAAATGAAAAAGTGGAGCCACGTGTATGTAGTGACAAGGAGGATTTAGACACTAAAAATTTCATATTTACCATACCTAGACTGAAAGCCTACATTACAAGCCAAATAAAATCCTATGGCATCCGATGTGAAGCATTTTGAACTTCCTTGTGAGAGTGAGATTCTTATTAGTTTAGTCCCACATTTCATATTTGCATATATATGTGTGTTGGGGACTTCATTTTCTGTGAGGGTACACGGTTTATGTTTTACTCTACCATTCGTCCATGTGAAAAGCATTGGTAATGACTTGATTCTCTAATAATAACTAGATGACATATCTTGATCCCTGTTTATCATGGTTTGTGGTCACTTGATGTGCATATACTGATTTGGTTTATCTAGAGAAGGGTCAAAAGTTATTTGTGTTCATAGTGCAAGTTTTGATTAGTGTTGGTTGTAATATGCTAGGTTTATTTTCTAGTTAAGCATCATTTTTAGTTTTTGTTTTCTTTGCCTGAGAACATGCAAAAGTCTAAGTTGAGGTGCTGATATGCTATGAGTTTACAACACTTCCAACGCTTAAAACTGAAAAAATAACATAGACTTAGGTATGTTTACACAGATATGAGGTGTTTCTACTTTGTTTTCAGGGAAAATAGGTGTTGGAGCATAAATATGCAAAAGTTGCAGAAAAGTGCAAAACAATAGCAATGTACTGATCTTAGTATGAGCCGTACCTAGATTGTAGGAGCCGTACTGAGACTCGTGGAAAAGCTCAGAACGCTGGAACAATGCAAAGGCAAAGTACGACTCTCAGTACGAGTCGTACCAAGCTGGTACTAGCCATAACTGGAATCGTGGAATATTTTAGAAAAAAGTTGCACAATTAAAGTCTCTTGATACGGGTGGCAACTACGAATCATAGCATCTACCTATGACCTGTACCAGGAGGCGTGGAAAGCTTCAGTGATATTTGGGATAGGGCAGAACTCATGATACAACAAACTATTACGAGTCGTAGGAGCAAGGTACGAGGCTTACCAAGACACTTGTAGAAAACTTCAGAAGATGCTAAAGCTCTCAGAGACAAACCACGACTGCATTTTATAACTCATCGGATCATGTTACGAGTCGTACAGATGCCAACACTTAGCCAATTCTGTAGAAGCCAAGGAATGTATGAGACAAGTCACGACCTGTACAGTCATGTTACGGGTCGTATGATGAGTCATAGGAAGTGTCGACACCAGATTTGGTTATTTCCCTATTAACTTAAGAAAAGAATTTTATTGTCTGTATAAATACGTTTTATGTTTCTTTTAGGTAAGGGAGGGTCAAAATTAGTTGGTTGTCAATTTTTATCAAGTTTGTAATTAGTTTTTGACAATATTGGAGAATAATTCGTGAGATCAAAACTTGGATTTCTATCGTTGTAAGTATTTAATTATTTATTTGTCTACGAATACTAATCACAATCTTACGATCATGAGAGGCTAAAACCTCCACAACTAAGGTTGTGGGAATCATGGTGGATTAACATACTAGGGTTACAAAAAGTGATTTGAAACCAATGCTAAACGTTTGTATTGTATTCTCTTCATCTTTTATTGTTTCATAACGAAGCGCAATTTTGATACTTGCCCAAATTCTTTACTTTCTTGAACCTAGAGAGGTAGAGATTAGGAAAAGAGAATTATAACAAAGCCTTAAATGTTATGATCCTTGTATAACATGAGATGTGGTCATAGGATAGTTAATTTGGAACAAATTGATAATGGTTAATATGAAATTGCTCATGAGACGTAACTCGGTGATTGAGTATAGCCATCTAATGGGGATGAACCAGTCGTTTGGATGAACCCTAGTTATCAGTTCTACAAGTAAGCATGGGATTGATCACGAGTGTAAACCCCAAGTAGTTATGAACTCAAGGGGAACACTTACCCTTGTTAATTGCAAATGTTGATTAACAACACTTGATTTTTAAGCTTTTTTTACAATTGTTTTTCTATAAACCCCCCAATTTGGATATAACACACCAAAAAGCTTAAATACCGGCATTAGTCTAGTTTTTACCATATTCCCTGTGGATTCAACCCCAACCTGTTTGTTGGGTTCTTTATTAACAACATCTGCTTCATACTTTGTCAGGAGTGTGAGTTTGAGCGTTATCAATAAGCCCCCAGCTATCTCCAAGTCTGAAACAAAACTAACATAATCAACATAACTAATTGATTGTCCTTGGGAGTTGAGGACTCACCCAACCAAGCTAACTGAGCTGATAGGGAAGCAAACTACTGGCGAGACTGCATTGGATCACCTGAACCTATATCATGAAATGATATAGCATAGAGTATGTGGTCAGTACTTTGAATGTACTGAGTATGCAAGGTAAGTGAAAACATTCTTAGTAAATGTTAACTGAAATCATGCATATAAATATAAATCATTAGATCATGAGAGTAAGGACTGCATGCTGAAATATGTATCTAAGACATACATAGGCATGTGCCTTGGACTTTAAAGGCAACTAGGATGAACATTTTCCCTTACTGAATTTTCATATAACAACAATTATCATTCCAGCATCAAGATGACACCATTTGAAGCTTTTTATGGGCAAAGATATAGGTCTCCTATTGGCTTCTTTGAGGTAAGCAAAATATAGTTACTTGGGCCAGATCTAGTTCACAGGGCTATGGAAAAAGTTAAACTAATATAGGAGAGATTGAAAGTGTTACCAACCCAAAAAAAAATTTATGATTATTTGATGTTTGTATATTATATTAAGGGAAATACGGGCTGTATATTGGCTATAGGTGAGGATGAAAACATGTACAAACAAGGGAAGAGTAAAGAGTATGTGAAGTTTAGGAGTGAAGGTCAACTTTAAACGATCATATATCCAGCTCTGTAATGAGTTAGAATTCCTACAACTATCAAATTAAAGATCTTTGAATCTAGTTTTCAGAACACCAAACCGCTCGAGTTCGAAGTAAAAAGTTATAGGCATTTTACCGAGGCACTATTGATGAGTTAGTAACTTACCAACTCATTATTCTTTTAAACATGAGCTTTTCTTTGTTTCAACTCATTTAGGAATGTTTTATGCCATTTCTCTTTGATTTTGTAGGTATTGAACTTAAATAAGGAAAGTAGAGGAATTGAACTAAAAAGCAAACTACTGGAAGAAGAAGACCTGTGGTTCGCAGGTGTCACGCAAGTTCTACACAGAGCCACACTGGTTAGAAGCTAAAGAGTGACGTGCCTGATTCGCGCGTCCGCAAGTGTACGGGTCGTGCAAGTAATATAGTGGCTCTTTTTAAGAACCGGATTGTCGAACCCACAGGGACTGGACCCATTCCTCTAACTATCCATTTCTAGTGTGATCTTAAATACCTCAAGTGTTGGTTATAGACATTTTCGATCGAGATTAATTAAGTCTAAGTTTGGGTCAACGAAGTATTCTGAAATTACTCTAGGAGCAACATAGAGTTAAAACCAATTAATCATGCGATACTATGATTTGCAATGGGTTAAGCATGGAACTATCAATTGTTATTTCACATAATTAGAATTGCATGTTTATGGTCTTTCGAGCCTCTAAACACGGCAATCTAGCCTCACTGCATCATCGTGATCGAGGAGTTTAATTTCTAGTCGCAGGCAATCAATTATGTTGTGGTTTACGGGGAAACGATTAGGGACTTTCGTGCGTCTAACCATTTAACTCAACTTAGCCTCACAACTACTTCTTCGAGTGGTGATGTGACATCCCAAGTTGGTCTTTCATAACCCCCGTGTCTCAACCAAGCACGGTGTTAGGTATATTTCTATCCTGACACAAAAATCTCTCCCGAGATACAAACGTGCTCCTCACATTCTCATGTCCTGACCTAGGTAATGCTTTCTCAAGCTATTACTCAAGCTAACAAATATACTTTCATGGTGATCAATCATAAAAACAACCAACAATCCAGAATGCAAGACGAAAACAACAATCAATAACTTAATTCCAAAACAATTTCATAAAATCACAATCATAATTCATGGCTTCAACCCTAGAGGAAGGGTTCTTGCCATTCATGTTCGTAAAACTACACTAACTACTACTAAACTAACATACTTACATGAATCTGGTAGATGAGAAGGGAATTTGCCAAACCCTAGATGAGTTCTCCCACTTCTCCCTTCACTCCTAGGTAGTTTTCCAGAATAAAATCGTGACCCAATGATTTTAGGAGCTAAGGGTTCAATTTATACTATGCTGAAAAATTGCAAAATTTGGCCTGTGGTGGAACAGCAACGTGTCACGGAGCTGAACGCCCTACTTGACCTCCGTGACATGTTGGTAACGCGTACCCTCACTAGAATGTGCCAAAAAATGCAATTTTGGCCAAGTGTTGTCGCGTTGGCAGCGTGCCACGACCCCTATCGCGCAGGGTGCCAGTTATTGCATGTTTCCTTGTTGACTTTCACGTTTTGCTCTTGATTCCATTCCTCCACTTCACCAAATCATGAATTAGTTCCTCGAATGCATTATTAACCTTCAAAAACAAGGACTAATCATGTTGGTTAGTATATATTCACATTTACATAAAATCACATGAAAATGTATAAAATAACTTACATAAACAAGACTAAATTAAGGTATAAAGCATCACTCGAGCATGCTATTTTTGCCCACGATCACCTACCCCACACTTAAAGTCTTGTTCGTCCTCGAACAACCTATTACATCTCATGCATATGGAGACTCATCCATAACTCATTTAGCAAGAATATTCAAGCTACGGCTACAATGATTACGTAAGATAACAAGCTAAAGATAGAGCATGCACGATTTGATCATTGAAATGAAGTACAACTATGTTAAGACTTCTTAACCTCAAGAATTGACTCTCAATCTTAGCAAACTCATGAAAATCAACTGATTAAGAAATCCCACATGAATTATATCCTTCATTCAACATGTGTCCCTCACGGAAAGAGAGTTACCCAATCACACGCAAAAACAATTTTTAAATCACAACATGTGTGGGTACATGAATAGAATTACGCTCACTCTCACAAAGAATTCACATGCATGATGTAATGACCCATAAGCTTGCCTTTAGTGTTTTATTCCACTAATTTAAGGATGTGTGAATGTAAGATCAAGTAGGACTTAATGGGTTGTAATGTCAGCTAAGGGACAGGCAGGTACTATTCTGGCCAATAATAGTGACTAACTTTCCCAAGCGCTTTTAATACATTACGCCCTCATTAAGAACTTCCCTTCCCTTACTTCACCTTTTTCTTCTTTCAGCTTTCTTTTTCCTCTTATGTTCCCTCTTTCTTTAGGCACTTTTATCTTATTAGTAAGGAGCTCTATAAAAAAAAATTCATTAATTTGTTTTCTATCTCCTTAATAATAATCAACCATTTTCACACAAATGCACCTTTGTCCTTTTCTCCACTTCTACAACTTGCTACTTTTCCTTTCTTTTCACTCCTTTACTCTTTCATATTTTTCCCTTAAGCGCTTAGGAGTTTTGGGTAAAATTCAAGGCTAATGAAAGAAAAAGGATTAAGCTTATGTTGCAGCTGTCAAAGAATAGGCTCAAGGCTCAATGGGGCTAACTAGGATTAATTTCTCAAGGTAGGTAAAATGAGGGATAAAATTTTGGTTCATTCAAAGAAATGCCTAGATCATCTCCTACACTTCACAGCCTTCATTTCGTTTTATAAACACACCAGGCAAGTTCTAGACAATCCACAATAGCACAGAATACTCAAAAACCTTACACTAATGGCACGTGCTCAATTCAAGACACATTCATCAGACTCTTACTCAGCTAATCACAAGAATTCAGAAATAAGCTTCAATCATATTGAGTCAAATTCAAGAGCCTAAGTGTCTCACACAAAGTTATACACCTGCATGCTTCACACTGAACATACTTGCCTCTTACAATCACGTATAGCACATAACAAGAACATCAAGCACCAATTAGTTATGGTTTCAAAAACCAAAACTTAATGACTAATTTTCTTCAAGACGGTTGTCATCCATCCATCGTTGGAAACAGTCCCCAACTATGACTAAAAACATTATATACAGACAAAGGAAAGAAAAGGAAAAATTTTATTCTTCGGTTCAAAGACCCCCCATCGGAAAAGAACCGAAAAGAAAAACCAACGGGTGATGAAGTCATGCTTGACTCATAAAATAATTTTCAAAATTCTTCTCACAAGCATTACATTCACCAAAAATCGTTAAGCACAAAAAAATTGAAATTTTCTTGAAATTTCCCTCACCCCACACTTAAATCATGCTATGTCCTCATAGCATCAAATTAACATTTAAAGGATGAGAAATACTCCCTGAGCCTCTATGCCAAGCTAAAAGCATGCTTTCCTTTCAAGTTTTCAGAGGTGGGTGTTCGACCCCACACTTCTTCTCTTCCATGCTCTTTAGCTTCCACCGTCTCGGTACTCAGACTTCCCGCCATCTGTGCTTAACTTTCCACCAAAAACACAAACAAAATGAAAATAACAAAAGCAACACAAAAATCATAATTACGAATTGTACCTGAGGTACCCTTGGGTTGCCTCCCAAGCAGCGCCTTATTTTACGTCGTGGCACGACGTGGACTGTCCTTTTCAAGACATCCTCATACCTGGGTTCTCATTCAAGAACCATCTCCTTTTCTTTTGCTGTTTAGAGGAAACAGCCTCCACTCTATTCCTCTCTTTCTCCAACTTCTTCTCAATTTGAAGCCCTTCATCAGACTTGGGCTGAAGACTTGACATTGCCTTTAGCCGTGAAAAGGAACTTCTTAGCCAAGTCATTCCAAGAAGTTATGGAGTTCGGTGGCTCAGACTTCAACCACTTTTTTTTTGCCTCTCCCAACAGTGAAAATGGGAAGAGGGTAAGTCAGACATAATCTGTGGACACGCCGGTGGGGACAAACGTGTCACTAATCTCTAAAAAGCTCTGTAGGTGCTGCTGCGGGTCCTCATGTGCCATCCCAGTGAATTGACCACTAGAATGTAACAGCTGCACCATGTTCTGTTTAAGCTCAAAGTGCCCTCCAGGCTCCGGTTTACGGATGCTAGAGGTCACATTCGTCGCTAGTGGAATTGCCACTTCGAGAACTGGTCTTGTTGCCATTGCTTCTGATGATAATTGTACTTGTCCCGCGGGTGATTGTTGTTGTACCTTTTCTTGAAGTATCTTCAGCTTTTGCTCTAGAGCTACTCTCCTTCGCAAATGGATTTGACGTTCAGGTTCAAGCAACGGTTCCACAAGCTCTCTATTTCTAGCCAGCTCGGCAGGACAACCTGTCACCTGCAAATAAACAGACTAAGACCAAGTTTTTCAATACTTTAGGAAATTCAAAAATCACACAAAAATAGATAAATTATCAAAATCTCGCCTAGTCCCCGGCAACGGCGCCAAAAACTTGACGTGCCCAATTCGCGCGTCCGCAAGTGTACGGGTCGTGCAAGTAATATAGTGGCTCTTTTTAAGAACCGGATTGTCGAACCCACAGGGACTGGACCCATTCCTCTAACTATCCATTTCTAGTGTGATCTTAAATACCTCAAGTGTTGGTTATAGACATTTTCGATCGAGATTAATTAAGTCTAAGTTTGGGTCAACGAAGTATTCTGAAATTACTCTAGAAGCAACATAGAGTTAAAACCAATTAATCATGCGATACTACGATTTGAAATGGGTTAAGCATGGAACTATCAATTGTTATTTCACATAATTAGAATTGCATGTTTATGGTCTTTCGAGCCTCTAAACACGGCAATCTAGCCTCACTGCATCATTGTGAGCGAGGAGTTTAATTTCTAGACGCAGGCAATCAATTATGTTGTGGTTTATGGGGAAACGATTAGGGACTTTCGTGCGTCTAACCATTTAACTCAACTTAGCCTCACAACTACTTCTTCGAGTGGTGATGTGACATCCCAAGTTGGTCTTTCAAAACCCCCGTGTCTCAACCAAGCACGGTGTTAGTTATATTTCTATCCTGACACAAAAATCTCTCCCGAGATACAAACGTGCTCCTCACATTCTCATGTCCTGAACTAGGTAATGCTTTCTCAAGCTATTACTCAAGCTAACAAATATGCTTTCATGGTGATCAATCATAAAAACAACCAACAATCCAGAATGCAAGACGAAAACAACAATCAATAACTTAATTCCAAAACAATTTCATAAAATCACAATCATAATTCATGGCTTCAACCCTAGAGGAAGGGTTCTTGCCATTCATGTTCGTAAAACTACACTAACTACTACTAAACTAACATACTTACATGAATCTGGTAGATGAGAAGGGAATTTGCCAAACCCTAGATGAGTTCTCCCACTTCTCCCTTCACTCCTAGGTAGTTTTCCAGAATAAAATCGTGACCCAATGATTTTAGGAGCTAAGGGTTAAATTTATACTATGCTGAAAAATTGCAAAATTTGGCCTATGGTGGAACAGCAACGTGTCACAGAGCTGAACGCCCTACTTGACCTCCGTGACACGTTGGTAACGCGTACCCTCACTGGAATGTGCCAAAAAATGCAATTTTTGGCCAAGTGTTGTCGCGTTGGCAGCGTGCCACGGCCCCTATCGCGCAGGGTGCCAATTATTGCATGTTTTCTTGTTGACTTTCATGTTTTGTTCTTGATTCCATTCCTCCACTTCACCAAATCATGAATTAGTTCCTCAAATGCATTATCAATCTTCAAAAACAAGGACTAATCATGTTGGTTAGTATATATTCACATTTACATAAAATCACATGAAAATGTATAAAATAACTTAGATAAACAAGACTAAATTAAGGTATAAAGCATCACTCGGGCATGCTATTTTTGCCCACGATCAAAGAGCACCTGTAAAAAGCAGGTGAGTAACTATGATATGTAGGTGCAACCGTAGGATACGCACAGTTTTCTCTGATCCGGAGCTGCTAAAGACTTGTGTCTCACAGATGGGCACCTACAAAATGCAAGTGTCGCGCAAGTGAGCTCCATGTTTAAAAGGGTAAAATTGTCTAGCTCTAGCACAAAGATAATTTGGATGCTTCTAATGGAAAAAATGGGAATCTGTGCATAAGGAAAAGAGCAGAATTTCTAGTTTATACACACCCTTGATAGGATGAAAGGAGAACTTTTTAAACATATCAAAATTATAGAGAGAGAAAGATAGAGAGAAGCGAGAGCTTTTCTTTCTTCTCCTTCAAGTTGCTAGGGCAAAACCCACCATTTAAACACATTTTGAAGCTTGAGTTTCTATTCAGTGATGAATGTTTATGAATGATTTATTGGTATAATCTTCTTATCTTCATTCATGAGTAGCTAATTCTATTGTTAGGGGTGTGTGCTTAATAGGGGTATAAAACGGTTTGAGTGTTGTTTCTTGTAACACCTCGGACCTTGAAATAGCTTTTTGAAGAAAAATAATTGAAATTGCAGGTCTGGTGCAAGGAGTGACGGTGTGGCTGACAGACCGTCACATCCCTGACGGTGCAAGTGACAATCATCAGACAGGCGACGACGTGGCTGACAGCCCATCACGTCCCTGATCGTGAGGGTGACAGCCTCTAGACCATGGACAGACCACCATTGGGTGTTTCTGGGATCAGGGCTTGACGATGGACCGAATAGACCATCGAAGAGGTGACAGTCTGTCACTTCTACCATCAGAGGGAGGTTTTAACTCAGCCTTGCTATTTAGGGGTGATAGTGGTATTGACGGACTGTCGGGCGTGTGACGGCCCATCACTCATACCGTTAGATCACCTAGTCGTTTAGTTTCTGCCTGATTCTCAAGGGAAATTTTGTAATCTCCTATTCTTTTAACTCCTATGCTACATTGTTTTAATCCTTGGAAGGACTGTTTTAAGAGGGTTTAACTTATTCTAATGCTTTAGACTCCCATGCATGCAAATCTTAGAGATTCCCTTTGAAGATCAAGCGATATTCCTTAATTTCTTCCCCAATTCTCTTGGGCTTTCAAGGATAATTAAGAATCAATCTACCCAGGTATCTAGGGCTATAAATGAGAGTTTCCTTTCACTCTCATGCCCAAATTTCTCCTCAAGTTCATGAATTCAAGTATATGGGTTTATAAGGTTTTAACCCAATTTTATAAAATTCTCTATGATATGTTTATGGGTCTAATACCCTCATGTTACAAAGTATGTTTTAAGTTTAATGGGAAGATTTTATACACAATTTGATTATAAATTCATGATTTCAAGTTATTAGAAATCATGCCCATTATGCAGGTCTTATGAAGAGTCAATCTTATGATCCATGATTTCAAGTATGATGAGATATCTAGCATGAATGAATGTTTATAATTTTTCATATATAAATCTATGATTTTGATTTGTGAAGTCTATTTCAAGTATGCATGATTTTATGATTTGGGCCAGGCCATACAAGTTAAGTCTGTTTTTTCATGATTTAGCTCAGGCTAATAAGATCAGCTTATCATTTATTTTGGAGTCAAGATTCCCAATATAGCTTATGATATGTTTTCGAGTCAAGACTCCCCATATTCAGATTTTAGACTATGCATATAATTATGATTTTAGCTTTGTTGAAAAATGATGGGAGCACTATGCATGTTTTTTGGGAGTAGTGCCTAGCACCGAGTAGGCCAGGGGTTCAGGTAAACCTCGGGTCTCAGAACTATGCACCAACGTAGGTATATATATACATTGGGTTCTCCCTTGAGAGTTTTCCCTTGCCCCCAAGGGGCCTCAGCTTGATATCGATATCATGTATCGTCCCTAGCCCTGGAAAAGTTTTGGATGGCTCTGTCCACTTAGTGTGATTGTTAGGGCATCACATAAGCTCTATCCTGATGGTGTCAGTAATGATGAGTCTCCCATTGTTCCTCATGTTTTCACTTATTAATGTTCATGATTTATGATATTATGTTCTACAACAGATTTGATCCAATGATCAGTTTATGAGCTTTTACTTATGATTTTAGCTATGACAAGCCATATGATTTCTATTTCTAAATCTTAGGTCACTATATTCTGTTATGATAATTAGCTTATGCCTATGTATGACTTAGATTCAGTTCTCAGCATGCATTCCTTACTCTCATTATATAATGATTTATATTTATATACATGATTTCAGTTAACATCTACTCAGCATGTTTTATTTACCATGCATACTCAATACATTCGAAGTACTGATTGCGTAATCTATGCTATATCGTTTCATGATATAGGTTCAAGTGATCCAGTTCAGCCTCGTCGATAGCTCATTTCCCTTATCAGCTTCGTCCAACCCTGCCTTAGTTGATTCCTCATTGTTTAAGGGCATCTGTCATTTTTGTTATACCTCGGAAGCCCAAGAATCAAACAAGGGAGTTGAAATGGAGAATAGCTCAAAAGTGGCACTAGGTATTAGGACGGGTCATGAGGTGACTCGTGAGAGCAGCCCACAAGTCGTGATGTGACTCGTGGGGAGGCTAGGTGAGGAGTTTCGAAACTTGAGAAATGAGGTCCCCACGGGCATGACCACGACTCATGGCTAGGCCCCACGAGTCATTAGGTCAGTCATGGGGTGGGTGAGTAAGAAAAAAGAAGGGAGAGAGACAGTGAACTTGACGGGAGGCCCCCACAAGTCGTGGTCAATCCCCACGATTCGTGGGGTGAGTCATGCCCAAGCAGGGAAAATTATATCTAAGCTGAGGCAGTGTATATCACGGATGGTGACCACGAGTCGTGGTCCCCTGTAACGATTTTTTAAGTCATCCATGAAGATTCCAGAAGACTTGAGAGGCAGTTTAATTCACGGATCAAGCCACGACGTGGCTAGAGGGGACGAATCGTTAGATCTCTCATTGGGACTACCTGGCAGTTATTTTCTACGATTTCAGTAAGGGTTATTTGTTAATTCCTAATCTTCTAAGGCCTAAACTACATTGTTTTGAGTTATGAATAGTGGACTTTTAAAGGGGTTATGTTCATTCTAGACTTTATTCATTCATGCATGCAAGGTAGAAGACTAGAGAGGATGATCAAGTCTAGCATTCTTCAATTTTCTATTGGGCATTCAAAGAAATGTAAGAATCATCTACCAGCAGGTATATAGGGTTATAAATGGGTGATTTCTTTCACACCCATTTCCAATCCCTCTCTAAATCATGAGAATTCAATCATGAGAATTCTATGTCTAACCTATGGGGTATTAACCCAAATGCATGAATCTCCTAATTCTATACATGGGTATGGTTTAATTATGTTTCTACTGCTAAATTATGAAGCATGGTCAAGTTTTATATTATTTTCAATCAAAAAATCATGTTACTAGTTTTATGAATTAAAAGCTCATTGTTGAGAAGTTCATGAAAGATGAGAATTGTAATGAATGTATGATGATGATGAGATATTATGACGAAAAGCATGTATTTAAAAGCTACACATGTTTATAATCATGTTTTCGATGCGAATTGAGCATTTCCAAGTATGATAAAGCTTTGGGAAATGCCCACTTGTCTAAGTATGAATTATGATTTTCCTGAATTAAGCTTACCACATGGTTTTGGAGCGAAGATTCCCAATTATCTTTCAGCTTGTGGTATGTTTTGAGTTAAATCTTCTCATATGCATGATTTTATATTTGAGATATATTTGATTATTGAGCTTCTTCAATAGACGATGTTGAGCTTCGTTATAAAATGATGTAGAGCATATGCATATTTTTGGGAGTAGTGTCTATCACCGAGTAGGCTGAGGGTCGATCACCCTATGCCTTAAAACTATGTGCCAACGTAAGTTTATACTATTATATATTACTTTGGGACCACCCTTGTGAGCTATCCCCATCCCTATTGGCCCACGAGCTAAATATCAATATCATGGTATCGTCCCTAGCCCTGGCAAGGCTTTGGACGGCTCTACCCACTTGAGTGTGATAGTTGGGACCACGTAAGCTCTATCGTGATATGTCGGTTAAAAGATGAGTATCTCATTGTTCCTCATGATTTTAGTTATGCACATCCATTACTCATGAGATTTACATATATATGCATGTTCTAAAGCAGGTTTGACTCAATGTTCAGTTTTACTATAAATATCAAAATTTAGCTTTGAGTCAATCGATTCAGTTATGATGTTACGAAGTTATGTTATGCTATGTTATGATGAGATAATGATTTTAGAAAGAATGCATGCAAGCCCTACTCTCAGACTTTAAATGTTTATGTTTAAATTATGCATTGCCTTTAAATGATTTCATTTACTTAAGCAGTTTTACTTACCTTACATACTCGGTACATTCCACGTACTGACCGCATACTCTATGTTGTACTATTTCATGATAAAGGATCCGATTCTCAGGTTCAGCCCCGCTCATAGTCCGTCCTTTGAGATAGCATCGTATGTTGTTGGTGAGTCCTTATCTCCCAAGGACTAGATTATTCAAATTTCCTATATGTATTTCAGTTTCAGGTTAGGTTGAGTTAGTTGGGGCCTTGTCCCATCAACTCATCATGTTTAGAGGCTTTTCAAACATATGTATGTATTCAGCTTCGAATTGTGTATTCTGATGTTATGGTTGATTTAGAATTCCGCTATGATTATCTCGTTAATTATTCGGTTCATTGATCGAGTTAGATGTATGCTTATGCCATGGGTCGACTTGGGATCTCTCGGGGCTTCTTGTCCCGTGTTGCAATTCGGGCCTTCGTTAGGGTCGTGAAAAACTTGGTATCAGAGCAATAGGTTTGAAGTGTCCTAGGGTGTATGAAAGCCGCATGGAGTAGAGTCTTTTTCATGGGTGTGAAGTGCACCATACTTATGACGAAGAGGCTACTAGATGTTTAGGAAATGTTCCCTTCTTTCATGATCTATGTCGAGCGATGAAATGTCTCTCTATCCTTCTAATTCGTGCTATTTGCGATTGCAGAATCATGGCTCCCCAAAGAACGAATGGAAGAGGAAATGGGAATGAAGAAGGCTGCGAGGATGGCAATGGGAACAGGCACTAGCAGGCCCCACCAATTCAGGAACACCAGGTAGCGGAGCCAGTTGTCAATGCTAAGTTTCGGGCAGCTATTCAGATGCTTCCACAGACCTTGACCACTCAGGTCAATCAGCAGGCAGTTGTGCATGTTCTTCAAAATGGTAATGCAGCGGCGGCTCGAGTCAGATATTTCTTGAGGATGAACCCACCGGAGTTCCTTGGGTCAAAAGTAGATGAGGACCCACAAGAGTTCATAGATGAGATTGTAAAGATCACCCAAGTCATGGGGGTGAATGGAGTTGAGTGCATGGAGTTGGCCTCGTATTAGTGGAAAGGGGTCGCGCACATCTAGTTTCGACAATGGAAAGATAGTAGGGTCACCGGAGTGGGCCCTGTAACTTGGGAAGAGTTTCATGTTGCATTCTTGCAGTTCTTCCCTCGTGAGATAAGGGAGCTGAAGGCAGCTGAGTTCATAAATATAAAGCAAGGGAGGATGACGGTGCAAGAGTATTCCCTTGAGTTCAGTCACCTATCGAAATACGCCCCAGAGTTAGTGGTTGATCAGAGGGTGCAGGTGAGAAGGTTCATGCATGGAGTAGCGGGCTATTTGGACAAGGATTGTAGGATCGCTATGCTCCACCAGGACATGGACTTCCCTTGGATGGTTTTGTATACGCAGCATATGGAGGAGGCGCATATGAGGGATAGGGAGGCCAAGAGGGCTAGGATGATAGTCACAGATTCTCACAGTCAAGGTCAGATGATGGGCACGACAGTAGACCCACCATAGATCATCAGCCCCAGCATCTCCAACATTGAGTGTGCCATCCAGAATAAGGCATGATATATGGGGCGAGCATCAGGCTCGAGGGATCAGAGAAGTAGACTCACAGATTCTAGCATCCCAGCTTGTCGCAGATATGGTTGGGGGCACACGGGCCAGTGATTGTTTTGGGTGTGGTAAGCCTGGACATGCTTAGAGATTTCCCAGCAGCGAGATAGGATTAGTATGGGGTTGAGGCCCAAATTCTAGTTCAATAGCCCCTCCCCCATGCTCAGCACATCTGGGGGCATCTACCAATGCAGGTAGTGGTCAGCGCCAAAGCAGATTTTATGCCTTAGCATCCCGCCAGGAGCAAGAGGTCTCCTTGGATATGGTCACTAGTATGTTACGAGTTTTCCATATTGATGTTTATGCTTTGTTAGATATGGGAGCTACTATTTCTTTTGTGACACCTTATGTGGCCAGTAGCTTCGAAGTAAGTCCCAAAGTCTTGCCAGAACCCTTCTTAGTTTCTACTCAAATAGGTGACTCAGTTGTAGCTAGACGGGTGTATAGAGGTCGCCCGGTCTTAGTCCTTAAGAAGGTCACCTCAACAGATTTGATAGAGCTAGCCATGACCAATTTTGATGTTATTCTTGCATGTATTGGCTATTTGCATGTTATGCTTCTGTTAATTGTAGAACCCGGCAAGTGGAGTTCAGATTTCTAGGTGAGCTAGTCTTAGAATGGAAGGGTAGTTTAGTTGTGCCTATAGGTCATTACATTTCCTACCTTAAGGCCAGAAAGATGATTTCTAAAGGTTGTGTGTGTTACGCCCCAAAACTAGGGTAGGGCGCAACTGGCACTTGATTCATGGTCGATCGAGAAGCCGGGTATATAGCATCTATAAATGTAACACTAAGGCTGACCAAGTCACCTGTCACAACCAACCAAGATAAATACTGGGCCAATAATGCCTTGAAAATTATAAATATGCAACCTAGAAAGCCGAGAAGGCTACAATAAAGCTAAGCAAAACAATGAAAAACCAATATGACTACACAACCCACACTACTATACAAACTAGTCCACATCAGCCTCTACAGAGTAAACAAACTAAAATGCATGGGACGGGGCCCCGGCCTACCCATGTTGTACACGAAATTGAAAATAGTCCAAACTAGGACATGGCTCCTAGAAGAGAGGAGCATACCACTATTCTGCTGAAATCTGGCTCCTACTACGTCCGATAATTTGAGCCTCGGCATGCACCTGCAGCATGATTACACGAAGGGTCCCAAGATGAAGGGACGTAATTGCGAATAAAATGTACTGGTATGTAAGGTTGAAAACTGTAAACATTTAAGATAAAAATGATAACTAGGCAAAAAATAAGGAGTAGTAACAACCCGGAATCCTAAAAACAGAAACCAGACAATAACTCATTATTGAAGTGTAAATGCTATCATCTAATGCACAACAAAGACCACAACTAAAATGCGAGCACATAGCCGGCCATAAAATCTATATACAATTCATCCAACCTGTGTACCACATTGGAGTAAAAATAAAAATGCCTCCAGCTGGTGTACCATACTGGGGTAAAATCCGTCCAGCCGGTGTACCACACCGGGGTAAAATAAAATGACCTCCAGCCGGTGTACCACACCAGGGTAAAATCAATAAATATTAGACAAAATCATAAATGGAGCCGATATGGCTTATACTGGACTAGCTCAATACGTACAACATAGAAATGACGAATACTAAACATGTGGCCTACATAGGCCTCCTTCGTAAAGCATAACTAGAACTGAATACATATAACATGTAAAGCTAGAAAATAGAACTTAAATGCATGTATTAAAAACTTGTATAAATCATAAGGAACTATGGATAACCTAAGAGTTTCAACAAAATTTATAGATCGTGTTCAAGGGACATTAGAGCTCAGAAACTTGCTAGCTTGTCATTCGGCTTAAGGGAAAGGGATTATGAAATATCCTCTTGGCCTGACATATTTCATAACATACATATAATATAAAGGACAACCATAACCCAGTAATCCTAATTCGATAAGCTCGTTTACCCTCAATAGCTTGTGACGTCTTTACGTGGCTTAAAATCGTTTACACGTCCTCATCTTGGCTCTTTCACCAATTTCGGTTAGAAACAAGACCTTTAAACAGATTTAACATCGCATATATATACACATGACATATAGTAAGGACCGGCTAACAATGCCCACACTGAGGGGTCTCCAACTCAATGTACAACTACGACAACAATCAACACAATATCACATTTTAGATGTCTCACTTCGGCTAGGCATAATCTTAACATTTATCCTCAATAAAACATGGAAATTTAAAGCTTAAATGAAGCTTAACATACTACCTCAAGGATTTTAAATAGGTTGTTGTCTCATTCGATTCACAACACACAAATCGTGCTTAAAAGAATGATAGACGGGGCGCCTTACATACCTTTCTCCGATGAACTTTTCTCTAGCCAATTTCCTATCTCAATGATCAGCCTTAAACCTCCTTAGTTCAGTGGTTTTACAGGCCAACGACAAGCTTAATCTATAGCAAAAAATGCAGCCAAAATAACTAACCAGAGGCAGTCACAATAGCAACAACAACACACAGCAACATCAACAATATTTAGCCATTTTCACAACTAGTTTTCACTAACATTTGAGGGAGAAACAAGAGGGAAATTTTACCTTAGTTTTTCTGTATTTATACCCCTCAGTATGAAGTATAATTCCAGCAAAAGAAACAGCCAAAAAGCCTAAGGAAAATGAGCAAAACTCAGCTCACAAAAAGTCCATCAGCAGCTCACTTAGCTGCCAATTTCCAGATTTTTTCTTTGCAATTTGAGAGGTTTAAAAGGGGAAAAATCCTTACCTTTTCTCCTGATTTCAGCACCTACTTGAAGATGGATATATAGGCAGTCCGAATAGATTTTGAAACGCAGAAAAACTTCTTCAAAACCTTGCCAAAATGAGCTGCAAAAAAGCCCCTAACAGACTTGGCAAGGTAATCTCAACTTATCTTGTGATTTTCTTGAACTTTGCTTGATGTTCCTCCTTGATTTTCTTTGTCCTAGCTGCTGGAATTGAGAGAGAAATGGAATCCTTAGCAAGCTGGTCGATTAAGATTTAGCTGAAAATATTTTCTATAAGTGAAAAATTAGATTTTAAGTAAATAGGGCGGTGGAGGCGCTAGGGCATCATGCCCGTGTCACCGCTCATGATGCTTCAGTAAAATGCCCATAACTTCTTACTCCAAACTCTAATTGACAAGCAGTTTGATGTTATAAAAACTAAGCCTCAAAGACCTTTAAATTGATAGGTCCTGGGGCTTCTAATTCATTATATATTGGGAGATATGATCATTTAAAGTTGACCCTTACTTATGAACTTCACATTCTCTTTGGTTTTTTGATCGTACACATTTCCTTTGTTATCTACGACCAATATACAACCCGTACTTTCCTTAACCTAGCATAAAAACATCAAATAATCACCAAAACGAAATTTGGGGTGTTATAGTGTGTACCATCTAGTTAGGGTTAAGGATGTTGAGTCTGAGACCCCGACTATCCAGTCAGTTCCAGTAGTATGAAAATATCCAGAGGTCTTTCCTGATGATTTGTAGGGAATCCCTCCTGACCGTGAGATTTATTTTGGTATTGACCTTCTTCCCGACAGGCAGCCTATATCTATTCCTCCTTATAGAATGTCTCCAGCCGAGCTAAAGAAGTTGAAGGAACAGTTGAAGGACCTGTTAGATAAGGGTTTCATTAGACCAAGCAAGTCCCCATGGGGTGCACCAGTTCTATTTGTCGAAAGAAAGATGATTCTCTTCACATGTGTATTGATTATCCGCAATTCAACAAAGTCACCGTCAAGAATAGGTATTCTTTACCCAGGATTGATGATTTATTCGACTAGCTTCAGGGTGCCAAGTGTTTCTCAAAGATAGATCTCAGATCCGGGTATCATCAACTCAAAGTTCGAGAGTGTGACATTTGGAAGAGAGCCTTCAGGACGTGGTATGGTCATTCTGAGTTTGTATTTATGTCTTTTGGACTAACAAATGCTCCTGCAGCTTTTATGGACTTGATAAACCGGGTGTTCAAGCCATACCTGGACGTGTTTGTGATTGTGTTTATTGATGACATCCTGATATATTCTCGGAGGGAGGACGAACATGCTGCTCATTTGAGAGTAGTGCTTCAGACTCTCAAGGATCGTCAATTATATGCAAAATTCAGCAAGTGTGAGTTTTAGTTGAACTCCATAGCATTTTTGGGCCATGTGGTATCAAGTGAGGCCATAAAGGTGGATTCTCATAAAATAGACATAGTGAATAATCGTCCTAGACCGGTGAATCCTTTAGATATTCGGAGCTTCTTGGGTCTAGTCGGCTACTATCAAAGATTTGTTGAGGGTTTCTCATCTATTGCAGCACCTTTGACCAAGTTCCCTCAAAAGAAGGTAAAATTCCAATGGTTGGAGGCTTTTTAGAAGAGCTTCCAAGAGTTGAAGACCCGACTTACTTCAGCATCGGTGTTAACTCTACCGGATGGTACCCATGGGTTCATAGTGTATTGGGATGCTTCAAGGATCGGACTTGGGTTCGTTTTGATGCAGCACAGGAAAGTCATAGCCTATGCCTCCAGACAGCTAAACGTTCATGAGAAGAATTACCCGACCCATGATCTTGAATTGGCCGCGGTGGTAATAGCCTTGAAGATATAGAAACATTATTTATATGGGGTCCACATGGATATATTTACGGATCATAAGAGCTTGCAATATATGTTTACTCAGAAAGATCTCAATCTTCAGCAAAGGAGGTGGTTGGAGCTACTCAAGGACTATAATATGAGTGTGCTATACCATCCGGGCAAGGCTAATGTAGTGGCATACGCGCTTAGTAGACTCTCTATGGAGAGTGTATCTCATGTGGATGAGGGGAAGCAGGAGTTGGTGAAGGATGTGCATCGACTCGCAAGGTTGGGAGTTAGGTTGGTTGACTCGACCGATGGAGATGTTGTCATTCAGAATGGATCAGAATCACCCTTGGTGACTGATTTAAAATCTAGAAAAGATGAGGACCGGATTTTGGTAAAGTTAAAGGAAGCATTTTAGAGTCAAAAAGTAGAGGTCTTCTCTAAAGGGGGAGATGGTGTACTTCGGTACCAGGGTTGCTTATGTGCTCCAGATGTTGACGATTTGAGGAGCCAGATGTTGCATGAGGCTCATGGATCCAGGTATTCTATCCATCCAGGTTCCACCAAGATGTACCATGAATTATGGGAGATCTATAGGTGGAATGGCATGAAGAAGGATATTGCACAATTCATAGCTAAGTGTCCGAACTGTCAGCAAGTCAAGGTCGAGCACCAGAGGCCGGGATGTGTACTTTAGGATATTAGCATTCCTACTTGGAAGTGTAAAGAAAATAATATGGACTTCATCACAGGTCTGCCTCGTACTCATCAACAATATGACTCCATTTGGGGTGTTGTAGATAGATTGACCAAGGCTGCACATTTTCTACCGGTTAAGACCACGGATTTGGTGGAGGATTATGCCAAACTATATACCCGGGAGCTAGTTTGATTGCATGGGGTGCCCTTATCCATCTTTTAGACAGAGGTACCCAATTTACCTCTTAGTTTTAGAGGTCATTCCAAAAGGGCTTGGTACACAAGTTAAGCTCAGCACAGCTTTTCACCTGCAAACGGATGTTCAAGAGGAGTAGACAATTCAAACCCTCAAGGACATGTTGAGGGCATGCGTGATTGACTTCAAAGGTGGTTGGGGTGATCACTTACCCTTGATCAAGTTTTCCTACAATTACAGCTATCATTCCAGTATCCAGATGCCGCCGTTTGAGGCTCTCTTTGGGCGGAGATGTAGATCGCCCATCAGGTGGTTTGAGGTTGGTGAGGCAGCGATGATAGGGCCAGATTTGGTTCATGAGGCAATGGAGATAGTTCAGTTGATAAGGGACAGGTTGAAAACTACTCAGAGTCGCCAAAAGTCCTATGCCGATGTGATGAGGAGAGAACTTGAGTTTGAGGTGGATGACTGGGTATTTTTGAAGGTATCTCCCATGAAGGGAGTGATGTGGTTTGGAAAGAAAGGAAAACTCAGCCCTCGTTACGTTGGCCCCTAGCGGATTTTGAAAAGAGTTGGCAAGGTGGCATATGAATTTGAGTTTCCCTCAGAATTATTTTCCATGCATCCTGTGTTTCATGTATCGCTCTTGACGAAGTGTTTGGGTGATCCAGCTCTAGTTGTCCCGGTGGATAGTGTTTGTGTGAAAGATGGCCTTAGTTACTAGGAGGTTTCGGTAGAAATACTGGAACATCAGATTCGAAGGCTAAGGAACAAGGAAGTAGCTTTAGTTAAAGTGTTATGGAGGAATCAACATGTTGAAGGAGCTATGTGAGAGGCCGAAGCGGATATGATGGCTAGATACCCACATTTATTCTCTACCGGCTCAGTTTAAGCTTGAGATATCAATTTTTGACCTAAAACCCTATTTAGTTTTCATGTTCAGTTCATGTGTTCAAGTTTCTTTTATGTATATGGATATGTATATGAATCAGGAATTCAATTCAGTTATGTAGTTTGAATCAGAGCTAGTCATTCCGTCAGTTTTCAATTTAAATGATCAGTATTTGAATATGATAATTGCATTTCTCTACTTTTTCTGTATGTTTTCCAACATTCGAGGACGAATGTTTCCAAGAGGGAGATATTGTTTATACCTTGGAAGCCCAAGGATCAGACCCGGGAGTTAAAATGGAGAAAAACTCAAAACTAACACCAGGTATCAAGACGAGTCGTGAGGTGACCCGTGAGAGCATCCCGAGTCGTGATGTGACTCATGGGGAGGCTAGGTGAGGAGTTTGGAAACTTGAGAAATGAGGTCCCCACGGGCATGACTATGACTCGTGTCCAGGCCCCACAAGTCGTTAGTTCAGTCGTGGGGTGGGTGAGCAAGAAAAGAGAAGGGAGAGAGACAGTGTACTCGATGGGAGGCCCCCACAAGTCATGGTCAGTCCCCATATTCATGGGATAAGTCGTGACCAAGCAGGGAAAAATATATCTGAGGCTAAGGTAGTGTACATCACGGATGGTGACCATGAGTTGGGGTCACCTGGAACGAGTCGTTAAGTCATCCGTGACGAGCCCAGGAGATTTGAGAGGCAGTGTACTTCACGGATCAAGCCATGGGTCATGGCCAGAGGTGATGAATCATTAGGTCTCTTGTTGGGACTACCTGGCAGTTATTTTCTGCGATATTTCGTAATTCCTAAGCTTCTAAGGCCTAAACTACATCGTTTTGAGTTATGAATAGTGACCTTTAAAGGGGTTAAGCTCATTTTAGGCCTTATTGATTCATGCAAGCAAGGTAGAAGACTAAAAAGGGTGATCAAGTCTAGAATTCTTCAATTTCTCTTCAATTTTCTATTGGGCATTCAAAGAAGTGTAAGAATCAGCTACCAGCAGGTATGTAGGGTTATGAATGGGTGATTTCTTTCACACCCATGCCCAATCCCTCTCTAAATCATGAGAATTCTATGTCTAACCTATGGGGTTTTAACCCAAATACATGAATCTCCTAATTTTATACATGGGTATGTTTTAATTATGTTTCTACTACTGAATTATGAAGCCCGGGAAAGTTTTGTATTGTTTTCAATCAAAAAATCATGTTACTAGTTTTATGAATTAAAAGCCCATTGATGAGAAGTTCATGAAAGATGAGAATTGGGATGAATGTATGATGATAATGAGATATTATAATGAAAAGCACGTATTTAAAAGCTACCCATGTTTATAATCATGTTTTCGATGTGAATTGAGTATTTCCTAGTATGATAAAGCTTTGGGCAATGCCCACATGTCTAAGTATGAATTATGATTTTTAGACTTAAGCTCACCACATGGTTTTGAAGCAAAGAATCCAAATTTTCTTTTAGCTTGTGGTATATTTTGAGTTAAAGCTTCTCATATGCATGATTTCATATTTGAGACGTATTTGATTATTGAGCTTCGTCAATAGATGATGTTGAGCTTCATTACAAAAAGATGTAGAGCATATGCATGTTTTTGGGAGTAGTGTCTAGCATCGAGTAGCTAAGGGTCGATCACCCTATGCCTCAGAACTACGCGCCAATGTAGATTTATACTATTATATATTACTTTGGGACCTCCCTTGTGATCTATCCCCAGCCCTATTGGTCCACGAACTTGATATCGATATCATGGTATCGTCCCTAGCCCTGGCAAAGCTTTGGACGGCTCTACCCACTTGAGTGTGATAGTTTTGACCATGTAAGCTCTATCGTGGTGTGCCGGTTAAAAGACGAGTCTCCCATTGTTACTCATGATTTTAGTTATGCACATCCATTACTCATGATTACATATATATGCATGTCCTATAGCGGGTTTGACTCAATGTTCAGTTTGACTTATAAATATAAAAATTCAGCTTTGAGTCAATCGACTCAATTATGATATTATGAAGTTATGTTATGCTATGTTATGATGAGATCATGATTTCAGAAAGAATGCATGCAAGCCCTACTCTCCGACTCTAAATATTTATGTTTACATTATGCATTGTCTTTAAATGATTTTATTTACTTAAGTAGTTTTACTTACCTTACATACTCGGTACATTCCATGTACTGACCACATACTCTATGCTATATCGTATCATGATACAGGATCCGGTTCTAATGTTTAGCCCCGCTTATAGTCCGTTTTTTGAGATAGCATCGTATATTGTTGGTGAGTCCTCATCTCCCGAGGACTACATTATTCAAAATTTCCTATATGTATTTCAATTTTAGTTTTGGTTGAGTTAGTTAGGGTCTTGCCCCATCAACTCGTCATGTTTAGAGGATTTTCAGACATATGCTTGTATTCAGCTTCGGATTGTGTATTCTAATGTTATGATTGATATAGACTTCCGCTTTGATTATCTTTTTGATTATTCAGTTCATTGATCGAGTTAGATGTATGCTTATGCCATGGGTCGATTTGGGGTCTCTCGGGGCTCTTTGTCCCATGTTGCAATCCAGTCCTCCGTTCAGGTCATGAAAATTTTAGTTTGATGTTGTTATTTTGTTTCAGACTTGGAGATAGTTGGGGGCTTGTCCCATCATCTCATCTGTTAGTAGAGGCTTTCCAGACATAGACTAGTATGTTCAGCTTGATATTTAGTATTGTGATGTTTTCGGTTGAGTTGTGTTATGTTATTGATACTTCCGCTTATTCATGTTAAAGTTATCAATTTTCGCTTTAATATATGCTCTTTAGTTTCTATGTTCATTCCATGGGTTGGCTCGGAGCTATTCGTTGTTCTAGATCCCATGTATCGATTTGGGGTCTCAGCTCAGGCTGTGACATTGCTTTAGTCTTAGAATCACATATTTTGCATGAATCTATTTCTTTCTCTAAGTTTCAATTGAAATATTTATGGTTGCAAATATAAATTGTGTTTACTTATCTTGCTTTTTCTTGAGAAAGAGAAGTAGTATTTGGGTGAGAAAGCAATAGTGGGGAATTGAGTTTTGAACGTATGGGGTTGGAAGGCTAGAAATAGCTCAACTCTTCTCCAAGTTAATATGGCTAATTTATTATGTGACCTTGGGGTTCGAGAGAACTCAAGTAAAATGTGCCCAAGTGGTTAAGAAACATCACGTGCAGCCTTGTCCATGACTACTCATGTTTGTAATTGCTTCTTTAGACTTATCGATTAACCCTAATCCTATCGACGCCCCGTCAATAGCACATCCCTAGTACTTTCTCTCATTATTGCTTCAATTCACATTCCTTGTTTTGCTATTGCATTCATAGACATAGTGTTGATCTTTCTTTCCCCCAAAATTTACTTTACAATTTGTTATACAATGATGCTAGTTAGTTCTGATATATTTACAACTTTAGTAACAATCATTCCCCATTCCCTGTGGATTCAGCCCCGCCTCATAGTTAGGTAAATTATATTTCATATGACAGTGTACACTCTTTCACTTTGAGGAGTGGATTTGGACATTATAAATTTTGGCGCTGTTGTTGGGGAGTGGGCATTGATAGCGTAGTGTTGTTTGTTAATTTGAACTAGTTAAACATCTTGTGTATATTTACATTAGTTTTTGTGTTCACTACTTTTTTAGATTGAACTTCATAAACCAAGACTCTCAAGTAGGTTATGTGGACGACAACATGAACCAGGATGATAATGAGCCGATGTTGCCCATCATAGCTGGTGCTATTCACCTACCGCCTATAATAGGGAATGTCGCCTTCCATGTGACGAGCACCATACTACACTTGTTGCAAATGAAGGGACTATATATAGGGCAACCAAGTGAAGATGACAATAGATACCTCCACAATTTTCTTGAGATTTTCCAACTCTTATATATTACCAACATTAGCCAAGAGTCAATTCCGTTGAAGCTTTTCCCCTTTTCTTTAATGAGGGAAGCCATTGTTTAGTTAGAAAGTCCCCCACAGGTCAATCACTTCATGGAAGGTGTTGATAGAAGACTTTTAGGACAGATTCTTCGCTCCCTCAAGGATGCTTCAATTGAGGGATGAGATCACTAATTTTAGACAACTTCCGGTAGAGCCACTGCATAAGGTTTGGCTCTGCTCCAAAAAAGAAGGTTGCAATATGTCCCAACTATGGTTTTCTGAATGGAGTCTTAGTTCAAAGCTTCTATTGTTCCCTCGACTCGTTCAACAAGTCGGTGGCCAACAACCGTGCTAGTGGATCCCTTATAGACCAAACATTCAGATTGACCAAAGCTCTTATTGGTCATATGACCAAAACAAATAGAGCACGGCACATTAGAGACACTGAGGTGTTCCCAAGTGGTGCCACTACCAACCTTGTAACCGTTCGCATGAGAAAGTGTGATGAGGAAAGAGATGAACCTTGGCAAAGGTGATGACCCACCTTGAGGCAATGACTAAACATGTTATAGGGTCCAAAGCCAAGAGTATGAAAGTTGTAGGGACCCAAGGGCATGGTCAATATGAGGGAGATGTTTCACCTCCGAGATATGATAAGGAATGTCAATACATGGCGGGTGAAATGAGGGGTTCTTGTCAAGGATACCAAGGTACCAACCAAGACCCTTGGCGCCCTCGTGATGAGAATCAAGGTTGGAAAGATCATGAAAATCAAGGTTAGAATGATAGATATGATAGATGGGGGAACCGGGAGCAAATTAGGAGGGGTATCATAGCAGCTCAAATCCATACATACCTCCTCCCAAAGCGGATGCGGCCCAAATGCAACCAGGGGTAAGTGATTTTGGCAATTTCAAAAATTTGAGGGATGTTGGCTAGGGTGTTGAAAAGAGTATAGTCCACAGATAATGGAGTGAAGGAATTAAAAGGGGAGGTGTCTAACCTTGCCCAAATGTGAGCTCCTATTCGGCCTCCATCAAGCATTAAGAGGCTCAAATAACCCATCTGTCAACCCAAATGAACCCCCGGATGAAAGGAACCCTACGGAGTGATACTATACCCGATTCAAATAAAGATAATCATTGCATGGCTATTGTCACGAGGAGTGGAAAGGTTATAGCTGATGCGGGTTTTAAGGCCAAGAAAGTTATTAATCCAAAAGCAAGTGATGAAGTGAGTGATAGAGCTAAAAGCACCGATTTGTGTTGACAATGAGGAAGGAGTAGATGTTCCTCATGAAAATGTTTTTTTTGAGAAAGAGGTGAAGTGCCTCTCAATAAAAATGACCAAGAGCCTAGAATTCCACCCCCATACCCTCAGCAGTTGGCTAAAAGAAAGACAACCAATTTCAAAAATTCATTGACATGTTCAGTAAGTTGTCCAAAAATATACTGCTTGTGGATGCATTGCTCCAAATATCTGGCTATGCCAAATTCATGAAGGAGCTATTGAAAAAGAAAAAGATTTGGATGCGGGCACAGTAGAGGTGTCGCACCATTGTAGTGCCATGATGGCCAACAATCTTGCTCCCATGAGAGAGGACCCAGGGGTGTTCACCATTCCTTGCACCATCGGAGTGTGCATGTTCAACAAAGCACTATGTGATCTTGGAGCAAGTATTAATGCCTCTCATGATCTTTAAAAAGTTAGTTTAGGGAATCACAAGCCTATAACAATGAGGTTATTAATGGCGGATCGCTCTATCAAGCGCCCCGTAGGAGTTCTTGAGGATGTATTGGTCCGTGTGGATAAGTTCATACTTCTAGCCGACTTTGTCGTGTTAGATTGTGATTTGGATGTTGAGGTACCCATCATATTAGGGAGACCATTATTGGAAATAGGGAGAGCGCTGGTTGATGTAGAGCTGGGAGACTTAAAATTCAGAGTTGGTGGCAAGGAAGTCACCTTCAATGTGTGTCAACCTACGAAACCCCCAGAGGAATGTAAGGTGATTACAGTCCTAGATGAAGATGAGGAGCAAGGGAATGATTGTGAGGATGAAATTTATAAAGAGGATGATCCTCTGGGGGAGTGATGCTTGGTGATGAATCCATCGAGCCAGGACGTTAAATAAGGCACTTCATACGAGGCAACCCAAGTATTTTTTTAGTTCAGGTGTTTTTATGTTTTTGTTGTTTATGGTTTTGTAGGATGATTGGATGAAAGACCAAGTGAAGGAAAAATATGGGACAAGCTACTTGAGACCTACGAAATGCAGGTGTTAAATCCCAAGATGCAGTGCAAACGCAAAATGGAACCAAAAAGTGAAGGAATATGAAGAGTCTCTGTGCCTCACCTGCGAAACGTAGATCAAACACAGAGCCAGGCCAGAATACCTGGAAAATTCTTAGAAATGAGGAGATGACCTGTGAAAGACCTGCGAGACACAGGTGCAGACTCAAGAAATGCAGGCCTATCTCAGGTGTACAATAGTGAACTACACAAGAAAGAGTCCACCTGCTCTTAGAACTGCGATTCACAAGTCCCTCCTGCGGCCGCAGGTTTGGCGCAGGCACAGGCACGAGGTATATTTAAAAGTTTTGACTGACCCATTGACTAAACTCAACCCATGGCCAACCCAAACCTTTTAAACTTCTCCCACGTCCAAAAACCTCCATTTTCTTCACCTTTCTCTCTTCCCCATAACCCTTCTACCAACCACTTCGTCTTCCCCCATTAAACTCATTTATTCCCACCTTCAAATCTAGAAATCCACTCACCTTCCCTCCACCTATAAATTCTATCCTCCTTCACCATTTTCTACCATCACTCACTACACTCTCTAACAAAGCATAAAAAGTTCAAGTTTTGGGTTGGCTATTTGGGAGAATAATTTCAAGTTCTCAATTTCATTTCTTTTCTCATCTCATTTGGTATTTGTGATTCTCATTCTTATTCTCCATAATTCTTTATGATTGTGGTACAAAAGAAAGTATGCTAGTTTTTAAATTCTTCTTGACCCATGTTTTCCTTGTTGCCCCTCATTTATTCTTCATTTATGGCTAGCATTGACTGTTGTGGGTATTGTGGTGTTGGGGTGTGGGGGTTCAACCTTGCAAAAATCATGTCGATAGAGATTCTTATTCATAATGTTATACCCCGTAGAATTCCCAGCACTTAGATGACCTATTCGCATGTTGGTTAAGCATATTTGAAAGCCATACGTGCTAGGGAAAGGCCCGGGAAAAGTTCGGATGAGAAACCTGTCGAACCTTCGCGGGAGGAGCCGAGGCAGAGCCCCTCCGCGATGGCAGCGTGTCACGGAGGTGAGGCCTCCGCGATGGCTCCGTGACACGCTGCCCGTGTCCAGGCCCAAGTATATAAAGCCTCCACTTCAGTCCAAATCAGATTATACTTGAAAACTTTCCAGAACACGCAGCAAACAGAGAGAATCGAAGGAGAATTAAATATTTTCGTCCGATTACGCTGCCAAACGCTGCCCAAACCCAAATTAATCCTAGATACCAAGGTATTTAGCAGCAGAGAGCATTTCTACGGAGTTAGTTTTGCGAAATACGGCCGACGAATCGGCGAGCCGCCGAACTAAAGTAAGTAGAATTGCTCTAAATTAATGTCTATGTGTTCCTAGCTGAGAAGTAAATAATTCTCCCTTCTGGGCCGCTGGAAAATAGCGAGTTTTTGACCGTCTTTCGATAAGCCTAAGTTTAGGCTATAAATTAAATCGAAAGTAACGTCGCTCTTTATAGTAATGTTGTATTTAGTATTGATTGACGTATTTATGAATGCAGTTGGGAGAAAATAGTTGAAGTACCGGCCGAGCCTCGTCCGACGGACGAATAGTCGAAGATAAGGTATGTAAAGTTAGTTTTCTTCGGCAAGTTAAGTAATATCAGTATAGCGTAATAAATTACGGACCAGTAGAATGTTCAGAAGTCGAGTATTACGTTATTATGAATGGTGGTACGATGTGAGAAACATTGGGTTGTAATGTGTATGAAACCTAACGGTATGAAATAGATTCTAACGCAAGCGTTAGAGATTACCCAGTATATTCAGTGTATGATGTAATATGCCATGTTAAGATATTGTTGTGTTCAGCTGAAACCCCGTGAAGTAGTACAGTATCCGTAAAGCACTTCAGAAATAGAATAGCAGACTAAAATGAAGTTCAGAAAGCATGTCAGGATTAGTAAATCCTGTTACTATAGAAAGTTAGTATACAGCGTAGTCTAGCAGAAAGATTATATTCGTACATACATATATAGTACTTCCAGCTTCAGCAGGTATTAAGTATGTACTTATTTCTATCATTAGTCCAGCATATAGTGTATACAGAAACTTAGTAAACAGCAGAATTTTCAGCAGAAACATTATCTTATATAGCATTTGCTCAGTACAGCCCGGCAGGAGACTATGTTCACATTTATACATCTTTACCTGCCTCAGCACGTATTAAATACGTACAGATTACTATCAGTAGCCCAGAATGTAATATATATGATATTGTATCCCTATTAGCCTCAGCATGTGAGATACCCAGACAGTATTACCAGTTGAGACCGTTGTATTGTTTGGGGTTGGATTACCTAGCATCCATGACCGCCCAGGGTTATAGCTGTATCGACTCGTCCGCCAGAGGATGAGGATACGTCACTCTACGTAGTGGCATGCCGTCCCGCCAGGGGACGAAGATGGGATGCCAGTTTTTCCCCATACTTGTGCCTTGATCGGCCCTTATACACCCCAGTCGAGCGGATACGCCCGGGTGCAGATTTAGGAGTCCTCCGGACTCAGATGCAGTTATAGTCAGGGGCTCAGCGAGCCCAAGTGCATACCCAGGGGACCGGCAGGATGCTTACAGCCAGTATAGGAGATGGGTTGACCGGGGTAGGGGTATAGATTCTGTGTTGATTGTACCTCCCAGCTTATGGGGGCCGGGTAAGGTTGTGTATGCCATGTTATGTTATGTATGTTATGCTATATTACAGTAAATACGAGCAGATTAGTAGTAGAATGATACGTCTCCAGGTATGATTCCTACCCCCTTCAGTATGATTAAGAACAGGTACGATCTACACTATCAGACAGTTATCTACTCCTTCTTATTTCAGTTTTGACAGTTATGTTATTGATTTCAGATATCCCATCAGTTCTTACAGATTCAGTTATCTCATACTATTCAGAATTTTTAGTTATATCACTTGTATTCAGCTGTATTCAGTTTGCTTTACATACTCAGTACCAGCGGTACTGACGCCCAGTGGGGCGCTGCATTACTTGCCTGCAGGTACCCATAGACGCGCAGGCGATACCACGTGATCCCCATCAGCGGTCGAATATTCAGCTCCTGTCATCCGGAGACTGAATTTCTAGAGGTGTAGTTCAGTTTCTTTTGTTGTACAGTACGGGTAGGTCGGGGCCCTGTCCCGATCATTTCTATTATCCTTCTTAGAGGCTTGCAGTCTGTATATATTCCCTGTGGTCAGATGAGCCGGTCGTGAGAGGCCGTGCAGTTCTATAGTTGCCTTTACTACTTCTTTCTTTTGTAATGGCCGTGTGGGGCCATAGTTTACCAGTAGTGGTGACCTTGCCGGTCACGTAGCTTTTCAGTATGTTATGCTTGAGTTGCAGATAACTAGACAGCATGGTGGCCTTGTCGGCCCGCATAGGTTCCCCTAAATTACCTTGTTTCTGTTCAGCTGTAATACAGGTACAGAAGGCTATAGGCCAATGGGCCGGGGGCTGTATTTACAGCCGTTATATAGCCTTTTGTTTCCAGAAATTTGAGTTAGAGCCAGCCAGGCGCCAGACGCGCCCAGGCTTAACAGTTCAGCAGGTCAGGTCTTAGTTGGGCACCAGGCGCCAGTCATACCCCCCAAGGTGGGGCGTGACAAACTTGGTATCAGAGCAGGTCGTATCCCAGGGAGTCTGCAAGCCGTGCTAAGTAGAGTCTTGTCCATGGATGTGTTGTGCACCACATACTATGGGTAGGAGGCTGCAAGGCTTGATAGGATGGTTGTCTTTTATTCTGATTCAGTCGTGCTATAGAGCTGTACAGTATAGGGTTGAATTCCTAAAAATCTTACCATATTCTTTGGTTACAGATAATGTCAGACCAGCGCCATCCTATTACAGGTCGGAACTTAGACATCGTAGCAGGAGAAGGCACCAGCAGGATGCCTCTCCCTCATTTGGAGACAGCCCGATCAGAGGGCCCTACAGAGGCTTCATCTCAGCCTCCTCAGCAGTCTCCACCATGTCAGGAGTCACTTGGGGTGACATTACCTTCAGCAGCCCCTATATTGACTCCTTCTGATCAGGAGGTTAGGAGTGCTGTAGTTTTGTTAGCACAGATGATGGCTGCTCAGCGTCAGCCAATGCCATCTACAGCTGCAGAATCATCAAGAGGGCCCGGTAGTTCGAGGGTCCGAGAATTCTTAGCCCTGAATCCCCCACAGTTCACGGGTACGGACCGAACAGAGGACCCCCAAGATTTTCTGGATCAGATGCAGAGAATCTTCAGGGTTATGCATGCCACGTCTACCGAGTCAGTTGAGTTGGCCGCATTCCGGTTACGGGATATTGCGGTGTTATGGTACGAAAGCTGGGAATGGTCCCGAGGGAGAGATGCTTCCCCTCCCACCTGGTCCAGCTTTTCAGGGGCCTTTTTGGATTATTATTTGCCGCGGGAGATTCGACAGGCCCGGTAGACCTGTTCCTACATCTAGAACAGGGGGCCATGAGTGTTCGGGAATATTCTTTGCAGTTTGATTCTCTAGCCCGATATGCACCGGCCTTCGTTGATACCATGACATCCAGAGTGCATCGCTTCATTACGGGCTTGAATCCAGAATATGTTGAGATTTGTACTACAGCTACACTGCGAGAGGACATGGATATTGCTCGCATTCAGGCATTTGCTCAGAATATTAAGGGCATCAGGCAGCGGCAACGAGAGGTCAGAAGGGTTAATCAGGAACAGCGTCGCCGGGACAGGCCAGTTGAATTACAGGGAGAGGCCCGGGGAGGACCCAGGCCCCGAATGTCAGACAGGCCGCCCAGGCCCCCGCCTCCGCCACAGTCACAGGGGGGTAGATCCAGCCGCAGGGGGCAGTCAGGGACTGGTAGAGGCTCACAGATGGCAGATCCACCATTACAGAGGAGGGCAGAGCAGAGTAGGTATACCCTACCACTTTGCCCTATATGCAAGCGACGTCATTCTGGAGCATGCAGATATGGCTCCACCGCATGTTATATTTGTGGCCAAGAAGGCCATTTGATGAAAGATTGCCCAGCCAGAGGTCGAGAGGACCGCGATAGACAGGATAGGACATCAGCAGGGTCGCGAGCCACAACATCCTCGACTGGGCGTAGGCCCCAGTTTCAGCAGGCAGGGGTCGAGGCAGATCAGGGACCTCCAGTACAGGTGCGGGTCCAAGCCGCACGTATGCCCTACCAGGGAGGCAAGATTCAGAGGCATCGCCTAATGTTGTGACAGGTATGTTAACTATCTGTTCACACCCTGCTTATGTGTTAATTGATCCAGGGTCTACTTTGTCCTACATTACTCCATTTGTGGCACGGAAGTTTAGTATTGTACCAGAATCATTACGGCAACCCTTTCTGGTATCTACGCCCGTCGGTGACTCTATCACAGCTAGCCGAATCTACCGCGGGTGTACAGTAGAGATTGTTGACCATCAGACCACAGTACATCTGGTCGAGTTAGAAATGATAGACTTTGATGCCATAATGGCTATGGACTGGTTAGTGCCATACTTTGCCAATGTTGAATGTTGGACCAAGACGGTCCGATTCCACTTCCTAGGAGAAGCAGTACGGGAGTGGAAGGGTAGCACCGCTACGCCAAAAGGTAGGTTTATTTCCTACCTTCAGGCGAGAAAGTTGATATCTAAGGGGTGCATTTACCATCTTGTCAGAGTTCGGGATGTCCAAGCAGAATCTCCGACACTCCAGTCTGTCCCAGTGGTAAATGAATTCCCAGATGTATTTCCTGATGAGTTACCTGGTCTTCCCCCAGAAAGGGAAATAGACTTCACTATTGACTTGCTACCAGGCACTCAGCCAATATCAATACCTCCTTATCGTATGGCTCCTGCAGAACTCAGAGAATTAAAGGAGCAGTTGAAAGACCTGTTAGATAAAGGTTTTATCAGGCCGAGTACTTCCCCGTGGGGTGCGCCAGTCTTGTTTGTGAGAAAGAAAGATGGCTCGCTCCGAATGTGCATAGATTATCGGCAGCTAAACAAAGTTACAGTAAAGAACAAGTATTCGCTCCCCAGAATTGATGACTTATATTATCAGTTGCAGGGAGCCAGATACTTTTCTAAGATTGACTTGCGGTCCGAATACCACCAGGTCCGAGTACGTGAGAGGGATATTCCTAAGACAGCATTCAGGACCCGATATGGGCATTTTGAATTTCTGGTTATGTCCTTCGGGCTAACGAACACCCCAGCAGTCTTTATGGATCTGATGAACAGTATTTTCAGACCCTTCCTGGACTTGTTCGTGATAGTATTCATTGATGACATTCTGGTGTATTCTCGCTCTGAAGCAGATCACCGGACTCATTTGCGAACAGTGCTCCAGATTCTCAGGGACTGCCAGTTTTATGCTAAGTTTTCGAAGTGCGAATTCTGGCTTAACTCAGTGGCCTTTTTAGGGCATATTATCTCAGACGCTGGTATATAGGTAGATAAGCAGAAGATAGAAGCAGTTAAGTCATGGCCTAGGCCTACCACCCCGACTGAAGTTCGTAGTTTTCTGGGGTTAGCAGGGTATTATCGGAGATTCGTTGAGGGATTCTCAACCATTGCAGCACCTTTAACAAAATTGACACAGAAAGCAGCAAAGTTTCAGTGGACGGAGGCATGTGAGCAGAGTTTCCAGGAACTGAAAGATAGATTGACCTCTGCTCCCGTATTAGCACTGCCGGAAGGCACAGAAGGTTATTCAGTCTATTGCGATGCGTCAGGTGTCGGATTGGGCTGTGTATTGATGCAGCATGGTAGAGTAATTGCATATGCTTCCAGGCAGCTGAAAAAGCATGAAAGGAATTACCCCACCCATGACTTAGAGTTGGCCGCAGTAATTCATGCCTTGAAGATGTGGAGGCATTATCTGTATGGAGTCCATGTTGACATTTATACAAATCATAAGAGCTTACAGTACATTTTCACCCAGAGGGAGTTGAATCTGCGGCAACGCCGCTGGTTAGAGTTGTTGAAAGACTATGATGTGAATATTCTATACCACCCCGGGAAAGCTAATGTTGTAGCAGATGCCCTGAGCCGTAAGTCAATAGGGAGTTTGGCGTATTTGCGACCTGAGAAACAGAAATTAGCTAAAGAAATTCATCAGTTAGCTGGCCTAGCCGTTCAAGTAATAGAAACAGAAAATAATGGACCAGTAATTCAGAATTCTGCAGTGTCATCGTTAGTTACAGAGGTAAAAGAACGGCAATATGAGGATCCCGATTTAGTCCAGCTCAGAGATAGAGTTCAGAAGGGTAAGGAGCCCGATTTTCAGATAACCGAGGATGGTGTGCTACATTGTAAGGGCCGCCTTTGTGTCCCGAATGTCGCAGGACTTCGTGGGCAGATCATGCATGAGGTACACTACGCTCGCTATTCCCTTCACCCAGGGGCGACGAAAATGTACCACGACATCAGAGACATCTACTGGTGGCCAGGTATGAAAACTGAGATAGCTGAATTTGTATCTAGATGTGTTAATTGTCAGCAGGTGAAAGCAGAACACCAGAAACCGGGTGGTTTGACTCAGGAGATAATAATACCTATGTGGAAATGGGAAGTAATAAACATGGATTTTGTAACAGGGTTACCCCGTACTAGACACAGAAAGGATTCCATTTGGGTAATAGTTGACAGGCTGACAAAATCAGCTCATTTCCTGCCAGTAAGGACTACCTTCTCAGCTGAGGATTATGCCGAATTGTATATCAGAGAAATAGTTAGATTGCATGGCGTGCCGGTATCTATCATTTCAGACAGGGGAGCACAGTTTACAACTAGATTCTGGCAATCGTTTCAGAAAGGTTTGGGAACGCAGATTAATTTGAGCACAGCATTCCATCCTCAAACAGATGGGCAGGCCGAACGTACAATTCAGACGCTCGAAGATATGTTACGAGCGTGTGTGTTAGATTTTGGGGGTAGCTGGGATGAACATCTTTCGTTAATTGAATTTGCTTATAATAACAGCTACCATTCAGCTATTCAGATGGCGCCTTTCGAGGCATTGTACGGGCGAAAATGTAGATCGCCAGTGGGCTGGTTTGAAATAGGAGAATCAGCATTAATTGGCCCAGACATTGTTCGGCAGTCCGAGGAAAAGATAAAGCTTATCCGAGAACATTTACTGACTGCTCGGAGCCGTCAGAAGTCATATGCAGATAGACGGCGCAGAAATCTAGAATTTTCGGTAAACGACTGGGTATATCTGAAAGTGTCCCCGATGAAAGGGGTAATGAGGTTTGGCAAGAAGGGCAAGCTTAGCCCAAGATTCATTGGGTCGTATCAGGTTCGGCGAAGAATAGGCCGCGTGGCATACGAGTTAAACTTGCCTCCAGAATTAGCGTCAGTACACCCAGTATTCCACGTTTCCATGTTAAGAAAGTTCGTAGGGGACCCTTCTACAGTAGTTCCAGTCTAGGATGTTCAGGTCACAGAGGAGTTAGCCTACGAAGAGGTTCCCGTAGCTATCTTAGACAGACAGATTTGCAGACTGAGAACTAAAGATGTTGCATCTGTCAAGGTATTGTGGCGTAACAGAAATCGGGAAGAAATGACGTGGGAGGCTGAAGAAGATATGAAAACCAGATACCCTCACTTATTTCAGGCCTAGTCAGACGACAGGTATGTCCGTATCATTATTTACACAGTACTTTATGGTATGTATGTTGTAAATGATAAAGAAAGAAGTGATATTTAGTTGTCCAGTGGATTGTAGAATATTGTGTGCAGTGCCTGTGTTGGACTTTTTCTGCGTTTCACGTCTTTGCGATAGTCCATATTACAGGGGAAACTCTGCCAAAATTTTTCCAGAAACTAGAATAAACAGTCCTCTAGATAGCAGTATACATTCGAGGACGAATGTCCCTAAGGGGGGGAGAATGTTATACCCCGTAGAATTCCCGGCACTTAGATGACCTATTCGCACGTTGGTTAAGCATATTTGAAAGCCATACGTGCTAGGGAAAGGCCCGGGAAAAGATCGGACGAGAAACCTGTCGAACCTTCGCGGGAGGAGCCGAGGCAGAGCCCCTCCGCGATGGCAGCGTGTCACGGAGGTGAGGCCTCCGCGATGGCTCCGTGACACGTTGCCCGTGTCCAGGCCCAAGTATATAAAGCCTCCACTTTAGTCCAAATCAGATTATACTTGAAAAATTTCCAGAACACGCAGCAAACAGAGAGAATCGAAGGAGAATTAAATATTTTCATCCGATTACGCTGCCAAACGCTGCCCAAACCCAAATTAATCCTAGATACCAAGGTATTTAGCAGCAGAGAGCATTTCTACAGAGTTAGTTTTGCGAAATACGGCCGACGAATCGGCGAGCCGCCGAACTAAAGTAAGTAGAATTGCTCTAAATTAATGTCTATGTGTTCCTAGCTGAGAAGTAAATAATTCTCCCTTCTGGGCCGCTGGAAAATAGCGAGTTTTTGACAGGGGCTCAGCGAGCCCAAGTGCATACCCAGGGGACCGGCAGGATGCTTACAGCCAGTATAGGAGATGGGTTGACCGGGGTAGGGGTATAGATTCTGTGTTGATTGTACCTACCGGCTTATGGGGGCCGGGTAAGGTTGTGTATGCCATGTTATGTTATGTATGTTATGCTATATTACAGTAAATACGAGCAGATTAGTAGTAGAATGATACGTCTCCAGGTATGATTCCTACCCCCTTCAGTATGATTAAGAACAGGTACGATCTACACTATCAGACAGTTATCTACTCCTTCTTATTTCAGTTTTGACAGTTATGTTATTGATTTCAGATATCCCTTCAGTTCTTACAGATTCAGTTATCTCATACTATTCAGAATTTTTAGTTATATCACTTGTATTCAGCTGTATTCAGTTTGCTTTACATACTCAGTACCAGCGGTACTGACGCCCAGTGGGGCGCTGTATTACTTGCCTGCAGGTACCCATAGACGCGCAGGCGATACCACATGATCCCCATCAGCGGTCGAATATTCAGCTCCTGTCATCCGGAGACTGAATTTCTAGAGGTGTAGTTCAGTTCCTTTTGTTGTACAGTACGGGTAGGTCGGGGCCCTATCCCGATCATTTCTATTATCCTTCTTAGAGTCTTGCAGTCTGTATATATTCCCTGTGGTCAGATGAGCCGGTCGTGAGAGGCCGTGCAGTTGTATAGTTGCCTTTACTACTTCTTTCTTTTGTAATGGTCGTGTGGGGCCATAGTTTACCAGTAGTGGTGACCTTGCCGGTCACGTAGCTTTTCAGTATGTTATGCTTGAGTTGCAGATAACTAGACAGCATGGTGGCCTTGTCGGCCCGCATAGGTTCCCCTGAATTACCTTGTTTCTGGTCAGCTGTAATACAGGTACAGAAGGCTATAGGCCAATGGGCCGGGGGCTGTATTTACAGCCGTTATATAGCCTTTTGTTTCCAGAAATTTGAGTTAGAGCCTGCCAGGCGCCAGACGCGCCCAGGCTTAACAGTTCAGCAGGTCAGGTCTTAGTTGGGCACCAGGCGCCAGTCATACCCCCCAAGGTGGGGCGTGACACATAATGCTTGATCTTTGATGTGTTAATATGTCTTAAGATGTTAGTTGGGGATGATATTTGAGTAACCCATATGTTTCGAATATATGATTTTTCCCGATGATGGATGGGTTGACGTCCTTCTTAAGAGAAAATCATCATTCTTTTCTTTTGTGCTACTTATGAATGAGAAATGTGATGTTGTGAGTGAGTTTTATGTAGTGTAAAATTGAGTTTATATATTGGGTTGGATTGGGCATTTGACGTTTTCCAATGATAGATGGGGTATCGTCCATCCTAAGGGATGGTGTTGAGTGGTCCTAATGGTTTTATTAGCTGCCTAATTGATTGATAGATATTTTGGAGAAGTTTGAGTACCTGTTAAATATGATATGCTCATACTTGTGAAAAAATGGTAAAACTAGAGCATGAAAAATTGGTGTTGGCCACTGCGAACACCTGCAAATCGCGGATTCCTATATGTGAAACGTAGGATGTGGCGCAGGTAAGGGATTTAGTGTTAGGTCATTGTCTCTTTCATGCATTCTACCTACGAACCACGGATAGGCACCTGCAAAATGCAGGTGCAATGTAGGAGCCATAAATTTTTGCTGAAGTTCTATCGTAGACTTGCGACAAACCTGCGAACCACGGGTCTTAACCTGCAAAGTGCAGGTGCTGATAGTTATCACTAATAATGTTTCATTTTATCTGGCATCCAATATTTCTAATTTTTCTTTCTTAGCACAGCATAGTTGTTTCCTTTTACTTCTCATAAAGAAAAACACAAAAAGAGTTGGTATATTTATGGCACTAACATTGTCTTGCAGCATTATGATTTCTTCTAGGCAACAAGAAAAAGGGAAGGCCCCTTCCATATCCAAAAGAAAATGGAAGGGAAAGGCTAAGGCAACCCCAGTCTCTACCAACACCAAGGATGCTATTATCCTCTATATTCCTGACATGAAGAAGCACTACCTCACATGCTTAGATAGGCCCAACACTACATAGAAGCTCTTTGACTTGGCAAGGCTGGGGGATGATTTACCCAGCATCAACGCCCAATTCAATGAGAAGAAATGACACATGTTCACAGAGGATCTACCAAACTACTTCCCGAATCTGGTGCCGGATTTCTATACCTCATATCATGTGAGGCAAGATGCCATGAAGAACAATGGGAAAGTAGATGAATTACCTTGCCTACCTTCAATCATGATTCAAGGTGTGGAGGTGGACATCACTCCAGATGCCATCAATTCTATCTTCTGGGAGGAATGAGACTGACTTGGGGACCGAGTTTGCAACAAAGGTGGCAAACAAAGAGGATCAATTTGGCTGGGTGACGTGCATCATCGCCAATGGTCAGCCAGTTTGGGCTACCATGGGGGGGTGAAATTCCAAGTAAAGGCCTCAAATTTAAGGCCAAACTGTGGCTGGCATATGTGTGTTGTTGTATTATGCCGTCCAAAAATGATCAGCAGGTAAACCTTGAGGTGACCATACTAATTGCTTGCATCATGTTTGGGATGCTCATAAATTTTAATGCAGTGGTGGCCACCTAGATGAAGAGAAAGGCTAGACTCCAAGGTCTTTCCATGCCTTACCTAGTGCTCATAAGCCAACTTTGCGAGAAAGCAAGAGTCCCTTTATTTCTAGATTAAAAGCCTAGCTCCGCTATGGGTGTGGTTGGTGTAGAGAAGAAGAGGGACGTTGATGCTCCCAAAAGTAAAAGAAAGAAGCTACAATCTTGGGATGCACCTGAGGACTCAACCTCTCATGACATAGCTCAAACCTCCATGGCTCCTGACCTTAATGATCCGAACTCTGAGATGTTGGGGAATGCTTTTGGAGAGACACCACTCCATGGGACTTCACCTCCTTATTCATCCTCTAGACCAAGTGAGATCTAAAAGCTGGCAGAAATGACACGATCTCATGAACACCAACTCCAAGAGGTAGGCTCGAGACCTGCTAACTCTTATCAAAAGGTTAGTTAAGAAGGCAATAAAGTATGTGTTTGAGAGCTTGAACAATCTATGCTTCCATGTGGATATGGTTGAAGGAGCGGTCTCATCTCTTCGAGCTAATGTGAGAGAGCTATAGAACAGGGCACCCATGGCTGACCCTGACATGAGCTTCTTTGACAAGGCCATGGCTACCCCATCGATAGCTCGAGGACCAATTGATGACTTATTTGTGGGCTTTTATGAGGAATATGGGGCCAAGCAAAGAGGTGATGGTGATGAGAATGAAGAGGCTGATGTTGATGCTGAAGAGTAGCCGATTTAGGGAGTTCTTACCCATATTTGTTCTTACTTTGTACATTGAGGACAATGTAAATATTTAGTTGGGGGTGGGATGTGTTCTCTCTTTTTGGTTAACTATTGTCTTTTGTTTCTCCTTTTTTTGGGCTTGAATCATTTTTTCTCTTTGCTTTGTTGATGTTCTTGTTTTGCCTAGTTGAATGGATGCCCTTGTCGGCCTTTTATTGAAATGGAAATCTTGTGTTGATAATGTTGGTTTCCATTGGTGGGTCAATTTTACTGTGCCAAATGTTTCATGACCCATGTTTAAAAATTCATCTTTGTTCATAGTAGATAGAAATAAACTCCAAGGGGTTTTCTTTGCCATGGTTCTTTCCCAAGGAGCAAAATTTTCTTTCTTTTTCTGTTGTCGAACCGAGTGGTATTTTCCTATGATAGATTAAGAGGCGACTTTCTTATGGGAAAATGCCAAGTCTAGTATCTTTGTGAGTCTTTTTTTGCAGTTGTTTTAAGAGATACCAACCAAAAAAATTATTGGCATTGCAAATGAGTTTTAAAAAAAGGGACACTTGTAATTGCAACTGAGCTTATATTTTGATCATTGTATATATACTTGGATTCATGTCCCAAAGAAAAATCTACTTTATATTTTGATCAATATAACACTTGTAATTGCACATGAGCATTCTCTTGTCATGGATTGCACATTCTTTGTTTGGATTTTTGATTCACATGCTAGCTTGTCTAAATCATACGCTTGATGTGATCTTAAAAATTTGCAAACTCCTTGGATTGTGATGCCTTGTCTGGTGAGGTCTTTAGCTGAATTTTCATGTGTGCATAATTGTCTAGAACTTTTCATAAGTGTGACTCAAGGTGAAATTCTTAATGTGGCTGCACTTAGAACATGATCTTAGGCTTTCTTTGGATAGTCACTTCACAAAATGACCTCCTTGAACATCTATCTTTGCTAGCAAATGTTTGAGCCTTTGATCCTTGATGTGTTGTGAGTTTACGGCACTTTCAACGCTTAAACCTGAGGAAATAACATGGACTTAGGTGCTTTTATATGGATATAAGGTGCTTTTACTTTGTTTTTAGGGAAAATAGGTGTTGGAGCAAAAATTTGCAAAATATGCATAAAAGTGTAGAAAATCAGTGACGTACCAATCTCAGTACGAGTCATACCTTGATTGTACGAGTTGTACTGAGACTCGTGGGAAAATTCAGAAGGCTGAAATAAGGCGAAGGCAAAGTATGACACTTAGTACGAGCCGTACCAAGATGGTATGAGCTGTAACTAGAGTCGTGAAAATTTTCAAAGAAAATTGCACAAGGAAGTCTCTTGGTATGGGTGCAACCCATGGATCATAACATCTAATTACGACCTGTAACATGAGCCATGGGGAACTTCGGTGATTCTTAAAGACTTGGCAAAACTCCAGATGCAACAAGCAAGTACGATTCGTAGGAGAAAGGTACGAGGCGTATTATAATACTCGTAGGAAACTTCAGAGGATGTCAAAGTTCTCAGGGCCAAGCCACGGATGGATTGTATGACTCGTACGACAATGGTACAAGTCATACCATCTGCCAACACTTAGTCAAATCTACAGCAGCCAAGGGATGTACGAGAGGTAGGTACGACCTATACAATCCTATTGCAGGTCGTATGATCAGTCATGAGTCAAGCCGGCGCCAGATATGGAAAATTCCCTGTTAGATTAGGAAAAGGTTTCTAATGTCTATATAAATACCTTTTATATTTTATTTTAGTAGAACAACATAGAGAGAACATAGTAGACGTGTGAAAAGTATTATTTTTGAATTTTATCAAGTGTCGAAGAGCAACTCTTAGGATCAACACTTGATATTATCAATTGTTCTTGAGTTTGTTCATTGATATTCAAAGCAGGTTTTCTTTCAATTATTATTGTAAGTATTTAATTATGTGTTTGTCTATGAATATTAATTATAATCTTACAATCATGAGAGGCTAAAACCTCCACAACTAGGGTTGTGGGAACTATGGTGGATTAACAAACTAGGGTTACCTAAAGTGATTCAAAAACAATGTGAAACGCTTGGATTGTATTCTCTTCATCTTTAAATGTTTCTTAACGGTGCGCAACGTTAGTACTTGTCTGAATTCTTCACTTGCTTGAACCTAGAGAAATAGAGATTAGGAAAATAGAATTACAATAAAGCCTTGATTTTTATGATCATTGTTTAACTTGAGCTACGGTCGCAGGAAAGTTAATTTGGAACATATTGATAAAGGTTAAAAAGAAATTGCTCACAAGACCTGACTCAGTGATTGAGTATAGTCATCCAATAGGGATGAACCAGTCGTTTGGATGAACCCTAGTTATCCGTTCTACAAGTAAGTATTGGGATTGATCACTTGTTTATACACGAAGTAGTTATTAACCCGTGGGGAACACTTACCCTAGTTATTTGTAAAGCTTGATAACAACGACAATTACAATCTTGTTATAATATTATTTTTCTTTAAACCCCAAAATCTGGAGATAACTTACCAACAAGTTTAAGTACCAACATTAGTCTAGATCTTACCTTATTCCCTGTGGGTTCAACGCCAATCTCTTTGTTGGGTCCTTTATTGACAATGTCCACTTCATACTTTTCCAGGAAGTGTGAGTTTGAGCGTTACCAAAAAGTGGTGTTGTTGCCAGGGAATATAGCTAAGATTAGATTAATTGCTTGTATTTAACTTTTGGTTGTTATTTCCTGAATTACGTTTTCTTTTTGTTTTTGGATATTACAGGTTGTCTCTTGGTGAATGTCAAGTACTCGTGGGAGTGGAAACTGTTCGGTGTTTTTCACAACTACACGCAAGTGCACGTGGTCGAACAAGTAGTAAAATGGCTAAAGTAAGCCAAGTATCGATCGCACAGGGACTGGATCAAGGTAATAATCGAATTAAGCGTTAATAAACACTAACTCTAATAATGTAGACAACAGTTTCTAGAAGAGTTTGGGAGTTTGTTTCCTAATTTATACTAATCTACATCAAATGTACAATTTGAGTCTGAACTATAGTAATGAGCATGTTGAGGCTAAGACAAACATATAGGGAAGCAATCTATTGATACAAAGTGGTTAATCTTTCCTTCGGTTGCTAGTCAAGAATTATTGCCTATGGATTAAAACTCTTGTATTTAACCCAACTTAAGGATCATGAACCTTCCACCTACATTTCTGTGATAAGAAGAAATTCATGTTCTAGCCATACGAAACCGATTCCTTAATTGACTAATACGACTTTCAGATATATTTCTATTCTGAAAGTAAATCAATTCTCAATTTTCCCAAACCAAGAAGAGATCATATCCTATTAATTCACAACTTTCCAATTTCTTTCTCTTTCAAGCGCAAACTGGATTTTTTAGATATACATTAATATTGGCCAAACATTAATGCAGTAAGAACAAGAATTAATAGAACAACCATGGAAGAAAAAGATGAAAAACCAAGATGATCAATAATTACATTCCACTACAAATGTTCTTAACCTCAGCAAGAAGTGAATTTAGCCACTCATTTGAGGATTAAACAACATTAAATGAGTGTTAATCATACAAACAATTGAAATAAAGAAGAAAGAGATAGAGAAGAACCCTAAGATTTTCGTCCCCTCTACTGCTTGTAACCCACGTTCTTGCTCAACAAAGTAAAAATAATTAAAAATAAACCTAAGTGTGCTATTTATACTAGTGGGAATTTTTCCCGGAATAACAAGCAATGTGTCACGGAGTGCATCGCGGAGCACTGCCTCCATGACACACCACAAACGCGGACCCTCATTGGAATCTGGTGCTCCAGGTAATTATGCCCAACGTGCCACGGCGTGCAACGCGGGGCTTGGCCAACGTGCCACGGCCCCAACGCGGACCTTCACTAGAACTTGGCCTACTTTCATCATCCGGGGCAGAATGCATCCGCGATGGCAGCGTGACACGGCTCCATCGCGGAGCCCCTTAATTTGCTGCATAACCTGGGCCTTTTCCACTGCTCGCTTCCGAGTCTATTCCCAATTTCTCCCAACATGCATCTTAGCTTCCTAAAATTCCATTTTTCCTACAAAACAATACTAATCATGTTGGTTAGTATAAATTCACATTTTAACTACAAATCACATGAGAATGTACAATTATCAATGTATAAACAAGACAAAATGAAGCATTTGAGTATCACTTGGGCATATAATTCTGCCCAAGATCACTTACCCTACACTTAAAACTTTGTTCGTCCTCGAACAATAATCTCACATCTCATGCAATTGACACCCAATCATAGCTACTTTGACTCGACAATTCAAGCTACGGTTATACCGATTATTTACATAGCAAATCATCAAGAAAACATGCATAGTCTCATCAATACAATGACATTTAGCACATTAAGACCTCCTATACTCACGAGTCGACTCTCGATCTCAGCAAACTCATGCAAATCAGCTGATCAAGACATCCGACACGAAATTAAATCTCTCGTCTAGCATGTGCCCTCACAACACCAGAGAATTTCCCCCTTTACAATCATATGATCTCAAAAGCATTATATGCAGGGGCATATGAACACAACTTCGCTCTCTCCCAAAGAATTCACATGCATCATATCATGACCCATAAGCTTGCCTCTAGTGTATTACTCCACTAATATAAGGACGAGTGATGTAAGATCACATAGGAATTAACAGGTTGTAATGTAAGCTATGAAACTAGTACATACTGGGCTAACCAATAATAACAACTAGCACCCTTAAGCGCTTTTCCATACATCCCACCACATTATGGGCATTGTTTCTTCCTTCATCCTCTCCTCTCTTGAAGCCTTTCTTTATTTTTGTTCCCATTTCTTTAAGCACACTCGACTTAATAACAAAGATTAGCTATACATCTTCATTTTATTACTTCGGCAAGTGCACCTTTGACCTTTTCTTTACTTTCACCGCTTCCGCTTTTCCTTTCTTTTCCCAATTACCACTCCTCGACACTGTGGGAAAATTTCTTTTCTTGAGCGCTTAAGAGTTTTGGATCAAATTCACGGATAATGAAAATAAGGGGTTAAGCTCGGCTTGCACCTTTTTGACAAAATAAAAAAAAATAGGCTAAAGGCTCAATGGGCTAACTAGGATGTACATTCAAGGTAGGTACGATAATGGAAAAAAAAACTTTCGGTTAAAGCAAAGAAATGACTATATCCTTTCCTACCATACTCATCCTTCATTTCGTTTCGTACACACACCAGGCAAGTTCTAGACACTTCACAATAGCATGGAAGAATCGAAACCTCACCACACACTCATTGTACATGCTCAACTCAAGACATATTCACAAACTCTTCAATGAGCTAATTACAGAAATTCAAACATTAAGCCTCAATCACACCGAATCGAACTCTACGGTCTAGGTATCTCAACATGTTCACAAAGTTGCATTCTTTCATACAAATCACCTTTGCATTCTAAATATCATGTACAACATGCAACCTGAATTCCGAACCATAAAGTAACGACACGTTTGGGATACAAACAAACAAAAGAAAAAATTAAAAAGAACAAAAGAAATCTAGTCCTATCGACTACATTTCCCTTAAGACGGTCGTCATCCATCCATCATAGGGAACGATCACTATTTATGACTTCGGTTCAATGGGACTATTCTCGGTAAAAGCACCGAAAACAAACGCCGAGAAACCCAAAAAAAAAAGATTTCACGAAAAGTTTTTTAAAATATCAATAATTTCGATAAAACAAAAATATTTATACAACCAGCTAACAACAACTCCATACAGCACACAACAGTTTCACATTAATTACAATACAAAACATAAACATCAAAATCACAGGGTCACAATTTTTCACAGGCACAACAACAAAATAGAAACATAAACAACAAGAAAACAACCAGCACCTAACTACTCCAACCCCACACTTAAATCGAACACTGTCCCCAATGTTCACAAAATTCAGCATAGCACAAAAGTAGGTGGTGAAACTCCCTAATCAATTGAAGTATTCCACTTCTTCGTCAGGTGCGGTTGCCTCGTCCCCCATATTCGAATCACCCCCGCTATCCTCATCTGACTCAACATCTGAGTCATCGCGGTGTGTCTCCTTGTCTGTGGGGACATCATCATCAACGGGCTCCAAAAAAACTGGCCCCACTCGGCATAGAGCCCTGGCATTTTTGCCGAAGGGGTAATCCAACTCTAGCTGCCACAGCTCATCTTCTGTTGCTGCACTCCCACCTATGCGCAACTGTAGCATCTGCATCCCGAACATGCGGTCCATATACTGATCATCCCGAGCATGTCGCGCGACTAATGTGAGAACAGGCCCGTGAGTGGTGTCGGGTGCCTTAGTTTTGGTGACGTCTAAGGCACGCCTCTCCATCTGCGGGATGTAGTCAAGGGCCTCCACCTCAACATCTAGGCCCCTCAGGAAAGTGGTCAGCAAGCCACCAAACCCATACCTGTGCCCTTGTTGCAAACGGGCTCTCTTCATGGCGGAGATGATCACCGCCCCAACATTAATCTCCAGCCCTTTCATCAGGGGGTATACCAAGCACACACGATCTTGGGTGACATCTGTCATGTGCACCCCCAGGATCAGGTAGGAACACACGATCTTAAGCCAAATTCTGGCTTCCCTGTTCATTTGAGAATAGGGAAGCATCTGATGGTAGCCCCTCTCCTTATGCCTGCTCCACCATGCTGTAGAACGGGCTCCACACAGAGTGCATCTGATGTCCGCATATGGTGGAGTGATGTTCAGCTGCCGGAGTACATGGGCGTCTGTATCCCGCGCCCCCAAGATGGCATTAAGGTGATGGGGCTCAAAAGTGACTACCTGCCCCCTTATTTTGACAGTGCGACTTCGGAGTGTCGAGTTCCAGTTGGCGTAGAATTCCCAAATCAGGTGGAGATTGCACTCCTTGGGCTCTTCAAAAATAAAGTTCAGCCCGGCAGCGTCAATCCGGTGTAATATTCTGGGGAACTCCTGTGCCAATGGCTCCCTTGCAATATGCTCCTCGGGGAAGTATTTGCTTTCCTTATGCTTTATGTACCATTTCTTCCCTTCCTCTGTCACCCATCGGGTTCTGTATTGATGGCGTTGGCCGCGCGGAACCGCTGGTGCGACTGGGACTGCTGTTCCCAGTCTAATTTTTTTCCTTCCGGCGCCCGATGTAGATGCGCCTTTTCCTTTGTCTTGCCTGCTTGCCATTGTTCCTGTCAAATCAAACAGACAGTCCCAATGTTATTTAAATTAAAATTAGCTTCAACTAAGTTTGGGTTAAGCTAGGCCACCCCACACTTAGTCTTTAGCCACAATGAAAACAATTCGGCAAGACAATCATTCCATTCCAATTTTGTCAACCAACATGTCTCGTGCATTCAGATAAGTCGATGGGATAATGACTAAGTACTACTCAGACTTCGTACAACAAATCACAAGTTCACAATCGGTTTCATTACATCACTTAGCACTTAGCCAAACTTTTTCTCAACAACAACAACCTATACAATTCACCAATTTCATTTTCCCGAAAATTCCCTTGTTTATTTAGCATATTCATCCATATTCACAGCATCATTTACATCACCCAACATGAATAACCCAATCATTTTCAAATTTTCAACCAAATTTAGCTTCTTCCTATTCAAATTCCAACCCTAGCTACCAATTTCACACAAATTCAATTAAACATGTATTTATCGAGTTCATACAATCATAACTATACTACGAACATCAATCAACAATAACCTAAATGAATTCATGCTCAATTTACACTTAGGGCAAGCTTTAGTTACCTCACATGCTCGAAAATTAAAAATTTCGGCCAAAATTGAGGTTAAGTTCAAGAACGTACCTTTAATTCGTTGAACTTGTAGAAAAATTAAAGAAAATTTGATCCTAGGTCCGTGTCACGTTGGGGGAGGGGCGATTTTGGGGTGTTTGTCGCGGAGGGGAGTGAAAAATGGGAAAAATTGGGTGTTTTCGGGGTTAAAAAGAAGGTTTTTCGCGCGGGTCACCCGGCGACCCGGTGTGACCCGTCGCAAATAACACTTCAACGTGTCACGGAGGGTAACGCGGAGCACACCCTCCGTGACACGGAGCCATCGCGCAGGGGTTCTGGAATTTGTAAAAAATTCCAAAACACCTTCAACGTGTCACGGAGGGTAACGCAGAGGCCCTCCTCCGTGACACGGAGCCATCGCGCAGGCTCACTGTTTTTCTACTTTCAATTTTTTTTTTCTCACCTCGATTTTTCCTTTGCGATCCTTTGCATTTTTGCCCTCCGTTGAACCTGAAATTCATCTCACGATAAGAAATTGGTCAGAATTCATAGGTTTCACATAAATTACACTTTTTGTTTTTATTTTTATTTTTATTTTTTTTATTTTTTTTCTTTTCTACTAATTCTACTCAATTATTACAACAATTTCACGGGTTGCCTCCCGTGCAGCGCCTGGTTTACCGTCGCAGCTCGACGTCATTGAAGCTTAGTCATCCTCTAGGGTGATGGATGTCTTCTCACGACTACCGTCCTCACCCCAGTAATGCTTACATCGCTGCCCATTGACTAAGAATGTGGCACTTCGATCTTTTTGCCACGATTCCACTTTTGGGGGGTCCTTCACCTATGGTTTTCCCACTGGCTCTCGCGAATCAACACTCTGAGCAATATTTGCTCGATTAAGCACGTTGATCACTGAGAGTTCCTCATACACGGCCAGAAGCTTCGTGGCCTTGTACACATCAAATACCTCCACCTTGTCGTGTACCCGCATGGTTAGCTTCCCTGCAGCTACATCAATAAGTGCTTTTTCGGTATCCAAGAAAGGACGTCCCAAAATAAATGGGACTTCCGCATCTGGCTCAAAATCCAGCACAATGAAGTCAACCGGGAAGATAAGGGAGCCCACTTGCACCAACACGTCCTCCACAATGCCATCTGGTCTGGCCAAAGAACGATCCGCTAGTTGCAAGATCATTGTTGTCGGTCTAGGACTGCCTAGCCCCAGTTTCTTGAATATCGATGTCGGCATCAAGTTAATGCTCGCTCCCAAATCACATAATCCACGAGCTCAGATACTCTGCCCGATTGTAAGTTGAATTGTAAAGCTCCCAGGGTCTTTGAGCTTTGTGGGCAACCGATTTTGTATCCGGGAAGTGCACTCCTCCGTAAGTGCCACCGTAGCGTACTCCGTCAACCTGCTTTTGCTCGCCACGATGTCCTTGGTATATTTTGCGTACTTCGGCACTCCCTGCAAAACATCAACAAGAGGTAAATTAATGTGTACCTGTTTAAGCACCTCCATGAACTTTTTGAAACACGCTTCCTCCTTGTGTTTCTTTAATCTTTGAGGGAACGGGGGTGGTGGTCTTTCTGTTTCAGCTTCCTTCTCCTTCCCCCTATCATCATTGTGTTCCCTTTCATTCTCCACTACTCCCGACTGCTGCGGTGGTCTTTCTGGTTCCACCTCCTTGAGTTGCAAACCACTCCTTGTGGTCACTACATTCACTTGCTTGGGGTTGGGGTTAGTGTCACTCGGAAGTCCTCCTCTCGGCCCGGTGTTCTGAGCTCCAGCTAGTTGCCCAAACTGGTACTCCAATGCCTGTGTAGCTAACTGATTGTTCTTTACATCGGCTGCCAAATTCACATAGTCAGCCTGCAATTGAGCTTGGTTAGCTATCATCGTTTTGAACATTTCCTCGATACTGGGTGATGGTGGTGGAGGAGGTGCATTGTTGCTTCTGTATTGAGACTGATAGTGCTGCTGCCCTCCTTGATTTCTCTGTGCTCCCTGACTTGAACTCTGCCCTTGATGGCTGTTACTACCCCAAGAGAAATTCGGGTGACTTCTCCAATTAGAGTTGTAGTTGTTTCCATACTGTTGGTGATTATTTCTCGGTATGTTACCAACAAAGTTTACAGAATCAGGATTCGCACCACAACACTCAGCTGAGTGTTCATTACTGTCGCACACTTCACACCAAATCTGCTGCACTACATTCACTGGGGCTTGAGAATGATTCATGCTCATATTGCTGAAGTGGGTATTGAGTTGATTCTGTAACATAGCTATCTGTGCAGCGATAGCTATAAAACCATCCACTTCCAAGACTCCTGCCGCTTTCCTTGTTCCTCCTCTAGAAGAGTCCGCATTCCACACTGGATTTCCCTACGAAATACGGTTCAACAAAGTATACATCTCCTCATAAGTTTTTTCTAATGCTTGTCCCCCAGCTGCTGAGTCTAGCAAGATTTTTGTGTGGGGTTCCAAACCCTCTATGAAAGTATGCACCAGCACATCATTGGATTGGTGATAATGAGGACAATCCCGCAACATAGATTTGAATCTTTCCCAGGCTTGATACAGATTCTCTCCCTCTCTCTGTTTAAAACTTAGAATTTGACTCCTAAGTCTTGCTGTTTTACCGGATGGAAAGAACCGTATCAAGAATTTCTTTGCAAGATCATCTTAAGTAGTGATGGAATTAGGTGGCTCAGCTTTCATCCATCTCTTCGCTTCTCCCAAAAGTGAAAATGGGAACAATGTAAGCCTGACATAATCAGGTGACACTCCAGCGGGGATGTAAGTGTCACTTATCTCCAAAAAGTTTTGGAGATGTTGTTGTGGATCCTCGTGAGGGAGACCTGTGAATTACCCGCTGGTGTGCAGCAATTGCACCATATTCTGTTTAAACTCGAACCTCCCTCCTGGATCAGGTTTGCGAATGCTCGATGTAACGTTGTTAGCATGTGGGATTGGCACTTCGCGAACCGGCCTAGCTGCCATTTCTTCGGGCCCTAACACTGCCCTTACAATGGGTGGATTCTGTTGTTGCTCCAGGATTGTCTATCTGAGCAACTGCAGCTTTCTCTCTAGAGCTTCTCTCCTTTGGCGATGGAATTGTCTTTCCGGCTCTAAGTGTGAATCCACCAACTCCTTGTCCCTTGCTAGTGTTCAACAGAATTCAATATCTGCAAAAGACAAGCTAAGACCAAGTTGTCAACACTAATAAGAAATAATAAACTAACACTTAAGACAACAATTTTACCAATTGCCAGTCCCCGGCAACGGCGCCAAAAATTTGTTCGGTGTTTTTCACAACTACACGCAAGTGCACGTGGTCGAACAAGTAGTAAAATGGCTAAAGTAAGCCAAGAATCGATCCCACAACGACTGGACCAAGGTAATAATCGAATTAAGCGTTAATAAACTCTAACTCTAATAATGCAGACAACAGTTACCAGAAGAGTTTGGGAGTTTGTTTCCTAATTTATACTAATCTACAGCAAATGTACAATTTGAGTCTGAACTATAGTAATGAGCATGCTGAGGCTAAGACAAACATATAGGGAAGCAATCTATTGATACAAAGTGGTTAATTTTTCCTTCGGTTGCTAGTCAAGAATTATTGTCTATGGATTAAAACTCTCGTATTTAACCCAACTTAAGAATCATGAACCTTCCACCTACATTTCTGTGATAAGAAGAAATTCATGTTCTAGCCATATGAAACTGATTCCTTAATTGACTAATACGACTTTCAGATATATTTCTATTCTAAAAGTAAATCAATTCTCAATTTTCCCAAACCAAGAAGAGATCATATCCTATTAATTCACAACTTTCCAATTTCTTTCTCTTTCGAGCGCAAACCGGATTTTTTAGATATACATTAATATTGGACAAACATTAATGCAGTAAGAACAAGAATTAATAGAACAACCATGGAAGAAAAGATGAAAAACCAAGATGATCAATAATTACATTCCACTACAAATGTTCTTAACCTCAGCAAGAAGTGAATTTAGCCACTCATTTGTGGATTAAACATCGTCAAATGAGTGTTAATCATACAAACAATTGAAATAAAGAAGAAAGAGATAGAGAAGACCCCTAAGATTTTCGTCTCCTCAACTGCCTATAACCCACGTTCTTGCTCAACCAAGTCAGAATAATTAAAAATAAACCTAAGTGTGCTATTTATACTTGTGGGAATTTTTCCCGGAATAACAAGCAACGTGTCACGGAGTGTATCACGGAGCACTGCCTCCGTGACACGCCACAAACGCGGACCCTCACTAGAATCCGGTGCTCCAGGTAATTATGCCCAACGTACCACGATGTGCAACGCGGGGCTTGGCCAACGTGCCACGGCCCCAACGCGGACCTTCACTAGAACTTGGCCTATTTTCATCATCCGAGGCAGAATGCATCCGCGATGGCAGCGTGACACGGCTCCATTGCGGAGCCCCTTAATTTTCTGCATAACCTGGGCGTTTTTCACTGCTCGCTTCCGAGTCTATTCCCGATTTCTCCCAACATGCATCTTAGCTTCCTAAAATTCCATTTTTCCTGCAAAACAACACTAATCATGTTGGTTAGTATAAATTCACATTTTAACTACAAATCACATGAGAATGTACAACTATCAATGTATAAACAAGACGAAATAAAGTATTTGAGTATCACTTGGGCATACAATTCTGCCCAAGATCAGAAACCCCCTGATTCCTTTGGATCTCAAACTTGAAAGAACACTACAAAGGATGGAGAACCAAGAGTTGAGAGATGCCCGTATTGCTGAAGAATCTAGGCAAGCCGAGCTGGCTTGGAAAGCTACTCTTTAGGACGTAGAGTATGCTCGAGATGAGGTCGTCAACACTGGTCACCATGAATGGGAAATAGAGGCCAAAAATATGCCCCTCAGTTCTTTGATGAGGATGACCTGGACATTGATGAAGTGGATCAACCGGAGCTATTGTACCACCATCATTGCCTGCTGGGGCTAAATTTGACATCACTAGCACCATGATCCAATTATTGAACATGAAGGGGTGTTTACTGGTGATGCAGCTAATGATGCCAACCTGCACTTAATGAACTTTGGTTGAATTTGCAAGGCATACAGGTTGCTCGGAGTCAGCCAAGATGCAATAAGGCTAAGACTCTTCCCCTTCTCTCTATCTTGGGAGGCCATTTTATGGTTATCGGAGTTGCCCAACGACTCCATTACCAACTGGAGGGAGCTCAAACACGCTTTTCTATAGAGATTCTTTACACCCTCCAGGATGCTGCAGCTTAAGGATGAGATACATAACTTCCGACAACTAAATACGGAGGAACTTCATAAAACCTGGTTGAGATTCAAGAAGAAGCTGACTAAGTGCCCAAACCACAAAATTCCTAATGACAGTTTGTTGGAGATTTTCTATAGATCACTGAATAACAGTACTAAAGTTGTAGTAGACACAGTGGCGGGAGGAGCACTAATGAGCCACACCTGGGAGAAAGCTACCACTATTCTAGACAGAGTGATGAAAACAAATAGAGCATGGCACACCCGGGAAGCGGAAGCGGGGGTTGGTACATATGTTGTTGGTTTAACTACAGGCCAACAAAGGAAGAAGGAAGAATGTGACCAGGAATTGGCTCATATGCGCATATCATTAGACCTGTTCATGAAGCATATCATGGGTGCTGGAGCCAGAAAAGTTAATGCAGTGGGGACATAAGGACAGGAGCCAAGGCCTGACCACTAAGATTTCAAGGAGGAGGCAAACTTCATGGACAATAAGGTGGCGGGTTTTTGAGCCAATGCCCAAGGGTCTAGACAAGACACTTGGCACCAAGGTTCTGGAAACCAAGATTGGAGCCAATACAGAGATAATTAAGACTGGAATGGGTACAGAGATAGAAGTCGAGGTGATGAGCGTGAGAGAGAATGGAGAAGGAATGACAGTTACTGCAACAACCGAGCAGGATTGTTCGTGCCTCCAAATGCACATGAGGGGAGGCTGGACCGTCAAAGTTGGAGAGCATGATGGCTGAGATTCTAAAGAAGGTTAGATCCATAGATGATTAGCTGAAAGACATCTGTGGTGATCTAGAAGAAGGAGGATCCAAGTGCCTTCACCACTCCATGTACAATTGGTGACGTTGTGTTTGCAAGGGCACTCTGCTACTTGGGAGCAAGAATCAATCTGATTTCGTTAGTTGTGTTTAAGTAGCTAGGCTTGAGAGCCCCCACACCAACTACTATGCGGCTATTGATTGTCGACCGAATTGTGAAGAAGCCTGTGGGAATCCTGTTTGATGTTCGTTAAAGTGGACAGATTCATATCCCAACGGACATTGTGATCCTTGATTGCGAGGTTGATTTTGAGGTTCCCATTATTTTGGGGTGACCATTCCTTGCCCACTGGGAGGGCTTTAATAGATGTGGAGGCTGGCCTGTTAAAATTCAGACTCTATAAAGAAGAGGTTACCTTCAATGTCTGCTGGTCAATGAAGTAGCCAAAGGAGTATAGAGTGGTCTCATCAATCAAGGATGAGTCTGAGTTCCTTGACAAAGTCTGAGTAGTCAAGAGACTTGCATCTTGCTCAACGTTAAATCAGGTGCTTCTTGGGAGGCAACCCATGTGGTGGTTTGGTGAATTCTGAGTAACTGAACCACCTGCGTCATGCCGTGATGTTAAATCAAGCATTTCTTGGGAGGCAACCCATGTTTATTGACTTATGTGTGTGTTCAGTGTGTAGGAAACACAAAAACAAGTGGCAGGAGAATCGTTGAACAGACTGGTGCCATGGTTCTTAGTACGACTCTTAAGAGGATTATACGGACCATAGTACTAGTCATAGGGAGAAGCAGAGATGTATCTCATTGCATGAGTTCAGGGTACGGTTGGTTCTATGACTCATAACTTCATTGTATGGGTCATAGTACTCATTGTACTTATGAACTATGCAAGACATGTGTTGACACCCAATTTTGACCTCCATGCGCCTTTATATGTTGCTTATATATTTATTTATTTATTTTACGCAAATATTCGACTCATTTTTATATTTATAAAATAATTTATTATCATAATATTGTGAAAATTAGTTCAAGTTACATATATATGACTCATATTAATTTTAAGTTTTGATATTAAATAATTACGTCGTATATAATGTATTTCATTTTAATATGCGCCCTTATCTTGAAATATATAAACTATTTACATAATTTTACTAAATTTTACAAATTTATTTGACTAATATATTTACTCGAATTTATAAATTATTTATATTAATAATATTATTTTTATAATATTTGATAACTTAATTTTATTTTCTAGTCATTAAATTATTTATAAATATAATAATTTAATTATATGATATTTACATAAGTATACTTAAATTTAGGATTTATTTATATTAATAATAATGCTTATGTGATAATTTAGATTACTTTATTATCTATTTATTAAATTATTTAAAAGTGTAGTATATTTATTAATTTAATAGCAGCTAAATCCAATTTCATTCAATTTATTAAATTATAGCCATTTTCTATTCAATTTCATCCAATTTACTTCAAATCTGGCCACTTTCTATTCAATTTATGTCAATTTTAGCCACTTTTGATCAATTGTGGCTATTATTTAAATTCAATTTTAGCCTAAATTAAATCCTAACCCAATAACCCATCGGGACAACCCAATTAACCCGCGACCCGACCCACCTATCCTAGAATCTAATCCTAGTCGTTCATCTATTTTGATCTAAGGGCTGATATTAAACCCTAATTAATTTCCTTTAATTCCCCTCACACCCCCTAAACCTAATTTCACTTCTCATTCTCTCCTTCTACCAATCCGCCGCCGCCCTCCTTCCCTCTCTCATCCCTTTCCCCTCACCATTGCTCTTCCACCCGCACACCATTTTCTTTCTCTCTCTCCATTTTCCAGCGACAAACACCACCACCACCAGTAGCAGTGGTGGTGGTGCTGCAACCCGCTACCTTCATCCTTCGTCTCCCTACCTCCGGCCAGCGCCGGCAACCAACTCACCAACCCTCCACGACTTCCTCACCTTTATCACCAGCAGCCTCCTCCCTTCCTTACCCTCTCTCTACCTCGTCTCCTCCTCGCCGGAAAAACAACACTACAAAAAATGAACACAGCCACCTGCGACACCACCAAACTGCCGCGTCCACCACATCCCAACCACCCCAATATCCTTCCCTCTCCCTTTTCTTCTTTCTTGTTCCACTCCGACCAACAGCCCGCCAGACAACATCACCGGACCTCCCTCTATTTCTCACCATCGCCGTAAAACCACAACACCCCAGCGTCGCCCTCTCCTCTTTCTTCTCTCATCCACAACTACCATCCCAAAAGTACCATTTGAACCGTTTACTCGATATCGGACAGATACTCATGGATCCGTCTTCGGTGTGATCTTTTAGTATGTGTGTGTGTTTGTTTAATTGCCTCTCTGTCCAGATTTGTGATTTCTCTTGGTCGAGTATGGGTTTTGAAATTAGCTTTAATTTTTACTGTTAAGTTTGTTCAATTTACTGTTTACACCTCTATATTTGCATCTCTACATGTGTAAAAATTCATAAATCAACACTCTATCCGGTTTAACTTTGGCATTTTAGTTGTTTGTGTTGGCATGGTATGAATGTGAAAATAAGTAATAAAAAGGAATAGATTAGATCGCTTCGCCTTATGCTTTCGGAATTGCTATATGGATGAATGCAATTAATGTTCTCTTGAGCTCTTCCTTCATGTTATTAAGCACGAATTGTGCTAATTAAGTAATATTTTACGCTTCTTGAAGGCATTGACAATTTGAGTTGGTATGCATTCTGCCTTTAAAATTTGTTTAGTTGTTTTAGATGCTTCATTACTTGTAATATATTTATTAATACATTTTTTGCTTTAGATTTTTGTTGTTCTGGTACCTTTAAAGAAGAGGACACTTAGTTAATTTTTAAAAGGAAATTGTGATAATTGATCCCATGATAACATGATTCATGTATTATTTATGTAATTTGGTACGCGTTGGCCACTTTTGATTCATTTCTTCATAGAACACGACATTATTTCCTTATGACTAGATGTTAATCTCCATTAATAGTAGCTGAACTTTTTATTTGATTAACATAGTATTTTATTGAATTTATGAATTTGATGAATATGAGATAGCTTTGTTTTTCGACTGTTATGGTAACTTCAATCTTATTTTTTGCTAACAACTCTATTTGGATATTATGATAAAATATTGATAGTCAGTTTGTCTGAATTAAAGGAATAATTTGGGTGACTGATTCTCTTTCCTTTTCTTAAATTGATTCGGTACATATGGGGTTTATGATTAATTGATTTTGTCTTCTTGATTAAGGAAAACCTAGTTGATTAATGGTTTGGTACTTGATTAATTATGGTAAGGTTTGATTTGTTTCTGTTAAATTAAGCATATTTCCTTTGATATGGCTTTGTTAATTAGTACAAATTATCCTCTTATGGAAGTAGTTATTCGGCTATGCTCTATTTAATTAAGGAAATAATCCTCTTGATTGATTCCTTTAAATTTAATGCATGTCTATTTTGATAAATTATTCTTAATTTTAGGCTCAATTGATTTGATTAAAGGAAACTTGTATATTCTTATGGAAACTTCTGATTGGCTTTTACTTAATTGATTCATTTTATTTTAATTAAGGGAATGATCTTTTAATTGATTTTTTTATGAGGGAATTAACTTCTCGAATGAAATCTGGAATTATTCTATTTTCCTTTATGAATCTTGGTTGCTTAATTATATAAAGGGATAGCCTTTCCCCCTTGTCATTATTCGAACATTGGATTTTTCATATCAATACTGTGTTCTAAATAGTGCTTTCCTCAAAAGAAAAGGAACTTCGTTTTAGCAATTAATTCAAAACAAGCATCTACTTTCAAGACTTCACTTCGACTTTTTCTACAACCGGTTAGTATATCTTCTATGTTATATTCTTGTAATGACATACTTAAAAAAATCTATTACGTGTATTGTTGAGTAATTTTGATCCTTCTAAATTTATTGGTTTTTCCTATGTGGTGCAAGATTAAAACGTGATTTGTTTTTAGTTCTAGAGTGTACGTGTGTATGTTGTTTCATTATTTAACAGGTTTATCCGAAATCAAGAACCGAAGAGTCGCCTTGGGTGTGGAGTAAACTAGTTCGGATCGGCTATTTATATTAGTTTAAAACCATTATGTTTCATTTTTTATATTTATTTTCATCTCATTTATTATTATCAATTGTAACTTTGTAATAAATGCTATAATAGTGAAGCGGGTTTTTATGGGGGGGCGGGGTTTTATTTCTTTACTGCTCTCCTTTAATTGCCAAATTCATCTATAAAGCATGTTCGTAGGTTTTAATGATATATGCAGCATTAGAAAGCATTCCTATAAGGTCTTGAATGATTTAGTTTAAAACCTATTAAACTTTAGTAATCTCTATAAGAACACCAAGTATTTGTTCGTTTAGTTAAAAATTATGCACATAGGAATTTAATTTATATGTATGTATGTTGTGGATTTGCCTGATAATAATCATTCATGAACAATTCACTTTAGTTTTCATAAGAATAGGCTTAATAAAAATTGGTAAAATTTATATTTGCAAATATCGTGTCTATAGCATTAATGTAAGTATAATTGGTCATGTTAAGAAATTATTAAACTAGTTAACACCTAATATTAGAGGTTATTATTTAGCCTTAAATACTATCTAGGACGTTAAGTAACAAACTGTTCTCACATGAACTGTCTGTATTTGGATATTGCCTTTCTAGCCACTGTTTGTAATTAAATTATGTCTGCCAAATTAACGCCACTTTCATATGTAATAATCTGGTTAAATCTGAAGTGCATTTTGTCAATGTGGCTGATTAATCAAAGTTTTAGGAATTTCATTGTTGCAAGCTTTAATTAATTATTGCCCAAATGCTGAATAATTGTCATATACCATCATATATGAATACTTTCTGGTTGATATATATTACATTACTGCATTAAATGTGTGAACATAATATATGTGCATTAGTAACATGTCTATAGGATTTAATCTTTTGGGTTGATTCACATAATCATGGACCTGATCAACCAGGAACCATAACCCGTTTTATTTGTTCTTTGTCATCTACTGGAAATTTTAACGATACCATGCTTTAGGTCCTTAAATAATTGAGTTGAAGTATGTTTTATGTTTAAATTTAAGCACTATTACTGCAGTTTCTTAAAACATACCTATTTGCCTTATCATAAATTGTAGAAGTTAAATAAGGTGTACAAACTTTTCTTAATATTCAACCTAGAGGTCATCCCTGTAGGGTAAGATGCTTACTTGCTTAAATCATACTTTTTAATCACTACGCGATGTTCATCTATTTCAAGTTGGCATTCCCTTTGTTTTCTTTAATCTATCCTTATTTGCATTCATTTAGAAATCATGTTCATAGGTTTGCATTCATTTATAAATCATGTTCATAGGTTTAAACGAAGAGGTCTATTTGAAACTTTCATATGCTCGTTGTGATAATTGCTGTTTTGTTTGGCTTTTTTTTTCTTCTTAACTACCGTAGGATTTTTAGACCAAAAAAATCCAAAAATAGTTTTCCAACGCCTCTTGGACGTTAAGCTTGGGGCGTGTAGGCAAAATACTTGGCCGCTAGGTTTTCTTCACCTAGAAGCGTTATAGGATTAATAATTAACTAGGCGGGTAGTGGGAAATGATAGTCTGTGCTCATTGAATAATACGAGCAATTCAAAGGATTGCGAAGTATTATTTAAGTTGCACGGGGTGATCCCATTAGGTCAAACATTTCTAAATGTAGAACTACGTTTGGCCTGATTCTCTTAAGGGATACGTAGGCGCCTCTCCGAGGTTCAGCCTCATAATTAAAGAAATGCTTATTTGTTTGTTTGATTTTTTTTAAAAAAAAGTTTTGTTTTTTTGTTATTTATGTTTTACTTTATTTGCCACAACTTTTGTATTTATTGTTAAAAATAAAATAAGATAAATTAACTTTTGAGTTTCATTTCGCCCAAATTTCTTTCTTCTCGCTTGTCTAAACTTCATTATCTATTTAATTATTTATTCCTTCATCACCTTAGTTTAAGAACGTTTAAGTTAAAATCAACTTTATTTGTTCACTTAGTTAATTCCCCATTAATGAATCCGGCCGGGAACAACGTTTGTGGACCTCAGAAAATGCCTAACACCTTCCTTTCGAGATAATTTAAGCCCTTGCCTGACTCTAGTAACTTAGGCATAAAAATAAGTTTTTTTTAAACTTAGAACGGTGTCCTAACGCACCTTAATTCGTTAGGTGGTGACTCTTCAAATACATTAACCCTTAAGAGACGTCACATGTTGTATCCCGCTTTCCGCGAGGAAAAATGGGGCGCGACAGCATGCACCTCAAAGTAAGAGTGACCTACGAGTCATAGTACGGGTTGTACCTTCATAGTACGAGTTGTAGAATGTACTCGTAGGTCCACATGTAAGTTTTCTTAACATCCCTATTATGAGTCCCAGGGACGAGCCGTAGGTCCTTCCTACGACTCATGGTGCGAGTTGTGACGGGTAAAAAAGATTATAATTACCTGACTCGGCTCAGATTTTTCAAGTTTGCCCTAAAAGCTATTTAAATTTCAAACCTATTGGACCCTTCTCCCACGCACTCAAAATCAAACTCACGAAAGCACCCATGACTCCCTCACACCCGTAACTCAAGGCCACGGCCAATTGAGCAAGGTGTTTGCTTAGATAACATTATTAAATTCGTAGTACAACCCTAGTCCCTGATTTTCAGTCAAAGTAAGTAAAGTTACTCATCATTCAAGTAAGTTAGCATGCTTTGAATTGGTAAAAAGACCTTTTATGCCTGAGCAAACTTGCTTATTCAATGGGAGTCCTCTAAATTCATGAAAAACCAAATAGGACAATGACCAGTGATTTGAAAAAGGTAATGTGTGACTGGGTAGGAATTGAACATGTTAAAAATTGCACAATGAACTGCTAAATCATGAGTTATAGGCTGTGAATAAAAAAGGGAGGAATGGGTAATTGTTAAAACATGATGAATGCATGCCTAGACTTGGGGAATTGTGAGTACCCAACACAAAATCAAATTCACCTGCAAACTAAAATGAAAATAAGGCAGGGACAGGCTTCACAAGCCTTCCTATGACTCGTGGTTTCACACTACAACTCATAGGATGGCTCATTGAGACTTTCCCAAGCAAAACATGTAAAAATTAAGATGTACGAAACCTAGTGTGGCTCGTAGTATCCTGCTATGAGTCGTACCTGGCAATCGTACCAAGAGTCTGAAAATGGTTAAGTCCAAAAGTGACAGTACAATCCTTCCTACGACTCGTGGAATCGACTTATGGGTCGTACCATGAGTCGTGGAAAAATACAAAACATTTGTTTTCAAGGAGCATCCTCATACGATTCGTGGTATGGATCGTACCTTCGTGGTGTGAGTCATACCTCAGAGGCATAACATTGATTTGAGACATTATGAGTTTTAGTATGAATCGTACCTCCAAGGTACAACTCGTATTCTAGACCCATGATAAATTACAGAGGACTTTTTCTTTCTTTTTTTTTTTCAGGTTTAGAATTCTAACCCTTTTTTCTCCATAGGTACAATGACGCAGAAAAGAAAGCATCCAAAGCAACTGATCGGAGGATAGATGAAACCTCCGAATCTGAACAAGCGAGCAACACGCCTAATGGTTCAGTGGAGGAATATCGGGTCGACACATCTGACTCCGAACCACTATGGCAAAAAATAAAGCCCAGGCAGTGGCGGCCACTGCCACATATGCTGGTATTCCCTAGTTTGAGGAGGGAGATGAGGAAAGAGCCCAAGAGTCCGAAAGCGACTCTAATGATGAAGAGGGGTCCGAGGAGGCCCATCCGGTGATGCAGACAGTGAGTCCGGATCTGAGGAGGAGGCAACCAATGCCGAGCAGGAACCGACTCCACCTAGGGAGAACCATACCATTCGATGGAGAGTACAAGGAGCCCAGGAGATTTATGAATAGTGTATTTCTCTCACCTCCAAGAACAAACCTAGGCGAAGCATTCAAGAAGAGCCACGGATCCTTACCATTACACTGAACAAGGTGGAGGAGATGAAGCCTATATTCAGCTTTTATGGGTTCAACTGGATGGCTAGAGCCCCAGGTCGATACACTTCAGAGATTGTCCCGGAGTACTATGCCAATTATTTGGAAACCATGGAGCAGAAAGCAAATGAGGGGCTAAAATTGAAAGATCAGCCCAAGTTGGAGAGCACCATGGTACGAGGCTGCAATGTTGATATATCCGAGTGAACTATTGTTCGGGTGTTATATGGGCCTCAATTCATACCACCACACACTACACCAGAGTATGACTACATGGGTGGATGCCATGAAAAATATTAAGCAGTTGGGCTTTGATGAGAGTTGGAGGCAGATTCAGTAGTTCTTTGGGGTTATTGCTGAGGACAAAGAAGAAGCAGAATGGGTCACTAGCGGCAAGCAGGTCAAAAAGAATTCCCTGAACTTCATAGAAAAAGCCTGTTGGATGTTAGTGCAACATCGGTTGGCTCCAATAGTGAATGAAAATACCCTCAGCGCAGATAGAGTAGATTTTGTGGCATGTATCATGTCAAGATACCTCATCAATATCCCGAGGGTCATTGCGGAGGAGATCTGGGATCGGGCTATGGGATTGAGCACTACTAACCCATTCTTGAGTCTCGTATTCAAACTGTGCATAAAGGTAGGTATCAAGGTGCGTCATGGTGAGGAGAACTTGATCAGAGGATAGCGGATTGCAGATATTTCCTTAATCAAGGATGAAATGAACTCGGTAAGCTGGGCATGACTTTTTACCATAGTCCCAGTATCATGGGCAGTTGGGGGAGAGCAGGTGCATACCCCCACCTCACAGGAGCAGGGTGAGACACTGGGTACAAATGTCGGTCATTCAGAGGTAGCTCTCAGCACCTCCGACGCACCACCTATGGGCCTTTTGAGCTAGAATCCAGCCGAGTACTTGCTAATGCCTCAGGAATTTCTCCAGAAGCTGGCCAAAAGACTGACCGTAGCTAAGAAGAAGGTACAGTTTATGATGGAGAACGTCGAGCCTTGGGTAAAGGATAAGATTGAGACAGCTACACAGGTCGTACACGCTAGGCTAGATAGTTTTGAGAGCCGATTCAATGAGCGTATGGCTAAGAAGACTGACACGGACAACCTCCATAAGGAGTTGCAGGCTCTTTGGAGCCAAGTGGTCGAGCTGTCATCATGGAAGACGACAATTAGAGCATCCCTCACTCTTCCTGACCTCGACATTGACCTAGATGAGGATCTTGATTTGGCGGCATATTGGGAGCCTACAGGAGCTGAGAAGCAAAAAAGGAAAAAGAGGGTCTCTAAGGATGTTGGAGAACGAGACCCTAAAGAAGAAGAGAAAGAGAGAAAAGAAAGAATGCAAGAGGGGGATATTGGAGAGCCAGCAGACTCATGACGAGCATAGGTCGGAGCTGTTTGAGAGAGCAAGAGCAGCAGGTCGCTCCACCACTGCCCATGCAGAGCTTGTGAGTGGTAAGGACCCTTCGGGAAACCCACATTTAGCCCCAGTAATTCTGGAGGTCGTAGAGGCGACCACTATTACTGAGGGGGCAACCATTCCCCCTACTAATACCCCATTGAGTCATCGGCAACTGCCAGCTGATCACGGGCAAAAATAGCATGCCCGAGATACGCTTTACGACTTAAATTAGTCTTGTTTATCTAAGATTATTGTATACATTTTCATGTAATTTTAGATGAAGTAAAGATATGTGCTAACCAACATGATTAGCCTTTGTTTTGTAGGTTTTGATGACATTTGAGTAACTAATTCATGAGTTGGTGAAGTAGATGCTTGGAGACGGAATTAACACGCGAACGTCGGCGAAGAGGAGGCACAAAATAGCCCACCTGCACGTTGGCAACGTGCCACGGCAGGCAGGCCGCTCACAACAGCCCACCTGCGCGTTGGCAACGTGCCACGGCAGGTGGCCTCCGCGACCAAGGGCTTCCAATGCGCTGCCCAAGCAGCGTGACACGCTGCCAACGCGGCAGAGTGCTGCCCGGGCCAGTTTCGGGTGATTTTCCAGAGGGCTGCCGCGTCCGTAGCGTGTCACGGAGGCCGTGCTCCGCGATGCACTCCGTGACACGTTGCTTGTTATTCCGGGAAAGAGTCCTACTACTATAAATAGCACACTTAGGTTTATTTTTCAGGGGGAGACTTGGTGGAGCAAGGACGTGGGTTACAGGCAGTTGAGGGACGAAAAGTTCAGGGTTTTTTCTCTCTTTCTTTCTTCTCTAATTCAATTGTTTGTATGATTAACACTTGTTTTAGGATGATTAATCCACAAATGAGTGGCTAATTCCCTTCCTTGCTGAGGTTATGAACACTTGTGATGAATTTTGATTATTGATTATATGATTATTCATCTTTTTCTTCCATGTTGTTCTATTAATTCTTGTTCTCACTGCATTGGTGTGTGGCCTACATTAATGTACATCTAAAAAGTCCGATTTCACTCAAGAGAGCACGAAATTGGAAAGTTGTGAATTAATAGGATATTGTTCTTTACTTGATTTGGGAAAATTGAGTTTTGATGTGCTTTCCTGATAGAAATATACTTGAAAGCCGTATTAGTCAATTCAGGAACCAGAATTGTATGGCTAGAACATGAATTGCATTTGATCACAGAAATGTAGACGGATGGTTCATGATTCTTAAGTGAGATTAAATACGAGAGTTTTAATCTCTTGGCAATTGTTCTTGGCTAGCAACTGGAAGAAAAGGTTAACCAATTTATGATGATAATCAGTTTCATTGCATGTTCTTTAACCTCGGCATGCTTTTATCCATAGTCCAAATTCAAAGTAGATAATTGTTTGTAGTTTAGTATAAAATTTATAAAACAAATTATTTAATTTTTGGTCATTTAGTTGTCAGCATATTTAGAAGTAAAAATATAGTATACTTAAGCAAATTGCACTTATCCCATGTCTCTGAGGGATCGATACTTGGCTTACTAAAGCCACTTACTACTTGTTCGACCACGTGCACTTGCGTGTCGGTTTTATAATACCCATACTACGCACCGAACACCAGCGCCACTATTGTAGCAGAGATACCACCTCCGCAAGATGACAGGAGCGCTTAGTGCGCCATAGGTATGTTCCTTTCCTTCTTATTTATATTCTATGCTTTGAGGACAAAGTATGCTTTTTAAAAAAGGGAGGGGTGTACGTGTATTTTTGAGATTTTTCAAATTCGTTTGAGGGTTTTTGTTATCATGTTTTTTTTCCTCGGGCATGCTATCTATTAGTACCGACATGCTTAGGATTTTATTTTTGTGATTCTTGTTTAATTAGAAAGTAGATTAGGAGTACTCATCCAATAAATTGCATTAATTTTGAAGTTTCGAAAAATTGACCCCGTTTAAAAAATTTTGATGGTTAGCTATGTATTTGTTGATTGCAAAGCATGATTTATGTGGATCATTTTATGTCATTTATTATATTAGCATGAGTAGTTCTTGTTAGCCATGTATAACCCGGACAGGTAGAATGAATGCAACACATGTACCACAAGTGAGTGAGGTCTAATACCTAGTTCAATACTGCGTAGAGGATCTAGAGCTTGCCTGGATGGTCTTTACATAGGTTTTAGAATGGTTGGTTAGAAAAGAATTGTAGGCCATTTTTGTTTAGCCCATTTTTAGCTTAAATGACCCTATCAAAATAATATGATTTCTTTTGATTCCAATTTTGAGCTCTTAAATGAATTATTAACCAATTAACCGTATCCATTTTTATAATAAACCTGTTTTGGCCCTGGTCCCTCCTTGGACATCGTGAATTTCAACATAGGCAAAATTTCTAAGTTGAGGGTGACTAGAGTAGGGGTTCATAAGTCTTGGGGAGGTGAAAAAAGGAAGGGAAAAGAAAGAGAGTTAAGAAATGAGGTGTGGTGTGACAAAAGAATAAAAAGAAAAAGAAAAATTAAAAAAAGAAGAAAAAACAGAATGATGAACGAAAATTTGTGAAAAAACCCTGAACCCATTTAATTGCATAAAAAATGGTGAAAAGGGAAGAAAAGAGTTGAAAAGGCAAAACAAAGGGTGGAAAAGTGAAGAATAAAGCCACGTGTATATAGTGCCAAGGAGGGTTTAGTCACTAAAAATATTATATCTACCAAACCCTACCTGAAAGCCTACATTACAAGCCGAATCAAGTCCTATAGTGATCCTAGCCTGACCATTTAAACAAGCCAAAGTAGACAAATAAGGGAAAGTCTATAGTATCCGACATGTAGTATTTGGAACTTCTTTGTGAGAGTGAGAGTCTTACTTGTTGAGTCTCATGTTTCATATTCTCCTATATCTGTGAGTGGGGGACTTCATTTGTTGTGAGGGTACATGGTTTGTGTTTGATTTTTCCAGTTGTCTATGTGAGAAGCATTGGTGATGACTTGACTACCTGTTTATAGCTAGATGATATATCTTAATCCCTGTTTATCATGGTTTGTGGTTTCTTGATGTGCATATGCTAATTTGGTGTATGGGAAAAAAGCGTCAAAAGCTATTTGAGTTTATGGTGCAAATTTTGATTGATTGTTGGTTGTAGTATCCTATGTTTTTTTCTACTTAAGCATCATTTTTAGTTTTTTTATTTTCTTTGCCTGAGGACATGCAGAAGTCTTAAGTTGAGAGTGTTGATGTGCTGTGAGTTTACATCACTTTTGACGCTTAAAAATAGAAAATAGCATGGACTTAGGTATGTTTATATAGATATGAGGTTCTTTTACTTTGTTTTTAATGAAAATAGGTGTTGGAGCAAAAATGTGCAAAAGATGAATAAAAGTGCAGAAATCAGCCAAGTACCAATCTTAGTATGAGTCGTACCTTGATTGTACGAGTCATACTGAGAATCATGGGAAAACTCATAAGTCTGAAATAAGGTGAAGGCAAAGTATGACTCTCAGTACGAGCTGTACCAAGATGGTACAAGCCATAACTGGAGTCGTGAAAATCTTCAAAGAAAATTTCACAAGGTAGTCTCTTGGTACGGGTGGACCTCAGGGATTGTAACATCTAATTACGACCCGTACCATGAGCCTTGGGGAGCTTCAGTGATTCTTAAAAGACTTGGCAGAACTCCAGATGCAACAAGCAAGTACGAGTCATAGGAGGAAGGAACGAGGCATACCACAACACTCATAGGAAACTTCAAAGGATGTCACAGTTCTCAGGGCCAAGCCACTGATGGATTGTACGACCCATAGGAAAATGGTACGAGTCATACCAGCTGCCAACACTTAGTCAAATCTGCAGCATCCAAGGGATGTACAAGACGCAGGTAGGACCCGTACAATCCTGTTATGGTCGTATGATCAATCGTGAGTCAAGCCGACGCTAGATATGGAAAATAATCTGTTAGCTTAGGAAAAGGTTTCTGATGTCTATATAAATACCTTTTATGTTTTATTTTAGTAGAACAACATAGAGAGAAGGTAATAGATGCGTGAAAAGTTTTACTTTTGAATTTTTATCAAGTGTTTGAGAGTAATTCTTAGGATCAACACTTGATTTTATCAATTGTTCTTGATTTGTTCATTGTTATTCAAAGCAGGTTTTCTTTCAATTATTGTTGTAAGTATTTAATTATGTGTTTGTCTATGAATGCTAATTATAATCTTACAAGCATGAGAGGCCAAAACCTCCATAACTAGGGTTGTGGGAACCATGGTGGATTGACAAACTAGGGTTACACAAAGTGATTCAAAACCAATTCTAAACGTTTGTATTGTATACTCTTCTTCTTTAAACATTTCTTAACGGTGTGCAGCATTAGGACTTTCGTGAATTTTTTACTTTCTTTAACCTAGAGAAGTATAGATTAGGAAAAGAGAATTACAATAAAGCCTTGATTTTTATGATCATTGTATAACTTGAGTTGTTGTCGCAGGAAAGTTAGTTTGGAACATATTGATAACGGTTAACAAGAAATCGCTCATGAGACCAGACCCTGTGATTGAGTATAGTCATCCAATAGGGACGAACCAATCATTTGGATGAACCCTAGTTATCAGTTCTACAAGTAAGTATTGGAATTGATCATGTGTATATACCCAAAATAGTTATGAATCCATAGGGAACACTTACCCTAGTTATTTGCAAATCTTTATAACAACCACAATTACAATCTTGTTATAATGTTATTTTTCTTTAAACCCCCCAATTTGGAGATGACTTACTAACAAGTTTAAGTATCGGCATTAGTCTAGATCTTACCTTATTCCCTGTGGGTTCGACCCCAACCTCTTTGCTAGATTCTTTATTGACAACGTCTGCTTCATACTTTGCCAGGAAGTGTGAGTTTGAGTTTTATCAATCCTTTTCTTTGGAAACCACATTACAAGCCTATTACCCTTTTGCAATCCCTCTCTTGGTACCCATCCTCCCTAGTTACTAGTGGTAAAAGAATAAAAAAAATAAAAAAAATAAAAATAAAAATAAAAATAAAAAATAAATTTTGGGAGAAGATAAGGAAGAAATGAGGCAAAAGCCTAAGTTTGGGGGTTTGCGAAAACTGGAAGAATATGTGAGCTTCAATGTGAGGTAGCACCCAATTGTTGATGAAATGAATAAAAAGGTTGGTTAAAACCTCCTACTATTAGAAGAAGAGGAATGTGCGAAAAGTGTTATATTTTTCTTAGAAGAGGCTAATTGTGGAAGCCAGGGTGTTATAAGGGTGGTTCTTAGTATAAAATATGAAGATGATGAAGAAAGAAAGATAAGATGGAGTGATCCCAATTATGAAAAGGGGTGTTTGCATATGTTCACAAAAGGCTTTAGGGGCGTTTAATCACTAAAACTAAAAATTTGTCCTACCCCTACCCCGAGCCTTCATTATAACCCTCAAGACCTTAGTGATTTCAAGTGTAGAAACTTTACATTAGTGTCGAGTTACACGAAGGGCAAGCCTATGGGTCAATTTGGATGCACTTGAATTTCTTTGTGAGAGTGAGTGTATCTGCTTTATTCTATAATCCCGATGTGTGTGAAATAACTGAATGAGATTCTCTTTTTGTATGAATTGCATCACTTCCTTGGGGTATATGCTAAAGTGTGTTTCAACTTGAGAAGAGTGAATGAGACAAGTGTGCTATGAACTTGAAGGAAAACCTTGAATGTGGATTGTCAATGACTTAAGATGCTATTGGATCTTGTTTTGAATGAAAGGAAATATTTCTGAAATATGCTAATTGTTTGTGGCCATCTCTTGAAGTGTGTGCAACATGTTTGAGTCTCTTCTTTGTATTGAGTCAGTGTGCGATTTTGGGGTTGTCCTAAGTTTTAGTGGTCCTTTGTGCACAACTCTTGTGTTATGACATGCTTAAGTCAATTTCTTAGTTGTGAGGAAATGCCTTGCTTGAGGACAAGCAATGGTTCAAGTTTGGGAGTTTGATGAGTTGGTACTTTACCAAATCATTAGGCTTATAAGCATGAGCGTTTTCTTTATTTTCAACTCATTTAGGAAGGTTTTATGCCCTTTCTCTTTGATTTTGAAGGTATTGAACTTAAACAGGGAAAGCAGAGGAATTGAACTAAAAAGCAAAGTGCTGGAAGAAGAAGACTAGTGGTTAGCAAGTAGACACCTATGAAACATAGGTTCCACGTAGAGTCATACTGGTTAGAAGCTGAAGATCACCTGCGAAACACAGGTGAGTACCCGCAAAATACAAGTGCAACCGCAGGACACACCTATTTTACTCTGACCCAAAGCTACAAGAGACTTGCGTCTCGCGGATGGACACCTGCAAAATGTAGGTGTCGCGCAAGTGAGCTCCATGTTGAAAAGAGTAAAATTTTCTAGCTTTGGAACAACGATACTTTTGATTCTTCTAAGGGAAAAAATGGAAATCCATGCACAAGGAAAAAGAGTAGAATTTCCCTAATTTGTACACACCCTTGCTAGGAGGAACGGAGAACTTTTTGAACATATCAATATTGTAGAGAGAGAAAGATAGAGAGAAGTGAGAGCTTTTCTTTCTTTTTCTTCAACTTTCTAGGCAAAACCCACCATTAAAGCACATTTGAAGCTTGAGTTTTCTATTCAATTATGAATGCTTATGAATCATTTATTGGTATAATCTTCTTATATTTATTCATGAGTAGCTAATTTTATTACTAGGGGTGTGTGCATGATAGTGGCTTTGAATGGATTGGTTGTTGTTGCTTTAGTCTTAGAATCACTTACTTTGCATAAATCTATTGCTTTCTCTAAGTTTCAATTGAAATATTTATGGTTGCAAACATAAATTGTGTTTATTTATCTTGTTTTTGCTTGAGAAAGAAAAGTAGGATTTCGGTGAGAAAGCAATAGTGGGGATTTGGGTAAAAAAGCAATAGTGGGGTTGGGCTAGAGATAGTCAAGACCCATTTTCATAATTCATTCAAGAGTTAAGGCTAAAAATAGCTTAACTCTTCTCCAAGTTAATATGGAGAATTTGTTATGTGACCTTGGGGTTCGGGATAACTCAAGTAAAATATACCCAAGTAGTTGAGAAACATCGGGTGCAGCCTTGTTCATGATTATTTATGTTTGTAATTGGTTATTTAGACTTATCAATTAACCCTAATCCTATCGACGCCCCGACAATAGCACATCCCTAGTACTTTCTCTCATTGTTGTTTCAATTCATATTTCCCTGCTATGTTTATTGCATTTAAGACATAGTGTTGATCTTTCTTTCCCCTGAAATTTACTTTACAAGTTGTTATACAATGATGCTAGTTAGTTCCGATTGATTTACAACTTTAGTAGCAATCATTCCCCATTTCCTGTGGATTCGACCCCGACTCATAATTGGGTAAATTATATTGCATAAGACTATATACACTCTCTCATTTTGAGGAATGGATTTGGACATTATCAACTGTTGGGAAGTGTTGTAGGCGCGCCGCCCTAGAGCCTCCACCACCCCACCTCTTAAAATATTAAGTTGTTCCTTGTGGAAAATATTTCCATCTTTATCCTATTCAACCTTCTTTGTTAGGGAACCCATTTTCTCTCTATTTCCATCCAAGAATTAAGTAAAAAACATTCATTAAAATTCACATCAAGAGCTAGAAAATTACTAGAAGAAGACCGTGGAGCTCCTAGGCTCATTTCTACCAGACTGTTTTGATAGATTCCTGCGGTTTGGTGCATTTCTAGGCAGTGGATTTTGGATAAAACCTCTTACATATCAGATAATAAAATCTCCAAGAAAGGGTGAGTAACTCTACTTTTGTTTTCTATGGAATTTGTGAAGGAAAACTTGAAAAAAGTTATGGTTTGAGTGTTGACTTATTGTAGTTGTTGTGTTGTGTTGCTGCATTTTGGACAGCAAGGTTGCTGTGTTTTTGGGTAGTTAGTTGGAATAAAATACTCTTATTATATCCAAGTATAATCTCAGTGTTTCTAAATACTAAACTTGCCTAAAAATCCTAGCTAAAGCTAGAAGTTGGAGGCTATGTTGGGCTGCCGTTTTTGGTATATTGTTGTTGAAGTTGCTGCTCGTTTTTAAATGTTGGTTCATCTGTGTTTTTATGAGAATATAAACTATATTTGTGGGAGTTGTTCATGAGGAAAGTTAGGTAATTTCCTACTTCTATTTTCCTTCAAAGTTGTAGAAACAAGTTGTAGTAAGAAATGCTAAATGTTGCTTTGTTTTTTTATGTTGTGACTGCCTATTGTTGTGACATTTTGGCTGGATAAATTGGCTTAAAAATGACTTTTATCTTAGTTATAAACTTAAAAGTAATTTAATAGGATAAGTGCTGGTTGTTGAAGGAAAAATTCGGCTAAGGAAAACATGTCGGAAAGAAGGTATGTAAGGGGGCCCCGTCCGTCGTTCTTTCAAGAACTATTCTTAAGTTATTAGTTGAACGGCCAATATTATTCTTATGTGTATTGAGGCAGAATATTATGATACATTTAAGCTTTAATTTCCATTTTTAATTGGAGATAAGGGTTGGATTTATGTCTAGCCAGAAGAGGCACTTAAAGTGAAATTTTGTGTCGATTATTATCATAGCTTTACATCATGTTGGAGACCCCTCAGCATGGGAATTTGTAAGCTATTCCTTTGCATTATATTATACATATTATGTAAATATGTTTGAAGTTCTAGTTGTTTCATGGAATTGGAAATGAAGCTAAGATGACGATATAAGAACGACATAAGCTAAGAACTAACATCAACCTAGTAAGGATTAACGAGGGTATTAACATGACAATTCCTTAAAAAGATATAGTACCTATATATGTACATGTTTTGAAGTTCTAAATCCTAAAAGTGATTCCATACCCTCGGTTCCTAAAGCTAAAGGCAAGTTACCGGGTTACCGAGTTCCAAGTTAAATGAATGTCGATCCTAAGTATCTAGAATTGAGTCCAAGTACTCTAAAGCATGTTTAAGTACCTTAAGTGAGTCAAATAACTTTAAATTAACCTAAGTACTCTAATTTGAGTTTGAGTTGAGCCTAAGCTCACTAAATTGAATCCAAGTATTCAAGGCGGACTCCAAGTATTCCAAAGTTGGGTATGAGTATCCAAAGTTAATTCTAAGAGTTTGTAAGCAAGGTTTAGGGTCATATTCCTCGATTCTCAATTTTATGTTAAGCTTCTAAGTCATTTTACGTTTTATGTCCCCTTCTACTAGCTGCTAGGGGCAAGGTATTCAGTTTATCCTCTGAGTTGGACCCGTTCTATAAGCTAGTTATATTGCATCATTCAGTTGCTGGTCCAAGTATCAAATTTTTTTTATATTTCTTATTATTCCATTGATCATTTGTTAGTATAAGTATCAGTTTTCCTCATATTTCATGGTTTGCATATTATTCACCGCATGCCCTTTTTGGTCCCAATATCAGATGGCTAATTGTGCGATGTTGCACACCCTCTTTGGTCCCAGTATCAGATAGTTGATTGTGTGATGCCATATTATGTGATGCCTTCCACCCTCTATGGACCTAGTATTAGATGTCTAATTGTGTGATCTCACACGCCCTATTTGGTCCTAGTATCAGATGGCTGATTGTGCAAAGTATTATTTATGAAAGTCCCGGTCCAAGTATCAGGAAACTCTTAAGTTTTGGTCTAGGTATAGAAAGTGACTACATATGAGTATGTTGAGTTATGTTTATGCATAGAGTCTGCATATAGGGTAGCAGGTTACTGAGTTAAAGATTATCTCTCCCTACCCTTTCTTTGAACACCTGAGTTAAAGATTATCTCTCCCTACCCTTTCTTTGAGTTATGTTCAGCTATTATTTTCCATTGTTTATGTTGACAGGTTCCAAAGTTTCAGGTTGTTTTTATTCCCTCCTCTAGTTCAATTTATCTTTGGCATTATTTTATTTACAGCCTTCAGTCTTACATACTTGTGCATTTCTTTGACTGATGTCCCTTCAACTGGGAACCCCTGCAATCGTGTTGTAGGTGTAAATAGGGGCTCAGATCATCAGTTGCAGTAGAAGCCCATATTCAGTTGAGAGTTGGTATGCTCCTTTCTTTCAGGAGCCATGTGTCTAGTTTTGGTTGTATTGTGTTTTGTGTACAATATTGGTAGGCTGGTGCCCTATTCTGTGCATCTTAGTTTGCTTACTCTTTAGAGGCTATTGTGGAATAGTTGTGCAGTTGTATAGTTTCCACTCGATATGTAGCCTTAGTTGTCCTTCCCCAGTTCTTTTCAATTGTTATTGTAGCCTTGTTGATATTCTATCTTTATGTAATACCCCGGAAGTTCCTAAGAGTAAACTCGGGAGTTAAAAGTTGAAAAGTGCTGAAACTGGGGAAAATATTGCAAAACGGGTGACCCTACGGATCACAGGTCCAACCAACGATCCGTTGGGACGATTCGTGGAAAGCATATGGTCTGGGGACGGTGGAAGAAACGAACGATGTTACGACTCATTGTAGGAAACAACGGGTCATCATTTGTAGTCGTGGTGGGAGATGGACTTTAGCATCTGGGAAGCAATGGGTCATCCAACGACCCGTCATGAGTTACCACGGACCATGGTTAGCAAACGTCATTTGAGTGGTGAAATTTCCTGTTAGTTTGACAGAAGGAAACCATGACTCATTTATAGATGTAACGAGTCGTGGTGAGGCTCGTTGTAGGATGAGGTGCCAAGTCTGCAAGAGGAAACAACAGTCAACAGAATGACCCATTGTATAGAATGACGACCCATCGTTTTAAGTCGTGGGTTAAGCTGAGACCTAAGCCTGGACAGTGTACATCACGAATTGTCACCACAGGTTGTGGTATCCTTCAATGACCCGTTGGTTCGTCCAATGAAGAATTTTCTGCGTAATCATTAAGGGAATTTTCATCATTTTTACGTCCTAAGGCCTTATACTTCATTGTTTAAGGCTCTTAATGGTGGGTTTTAGGAGGGGAAAACCTATTCTAAGTCATTCCTTTCATGCATGCAAACTTAGAGAATTAAGGGAGGTGATCTAGAGCAAGCTTTCAAGATTTCCATTCAAATTCTTCTTGGGAAATCAGAGAAGTGGTAGAATCAAGCCCTTTCAGGTATGTAGGGTTATGAGTGGGTGTTTCCTTCCACACCCATGTCCAATTTCTATCTAAGTTATGAGAATTTCCTATGATCAAGTTATAGGGTTTTCACCCAAATGCATAAATCTTCTATTTCTTTACATGGGTATGATTAAATCATGTTTTCATTATTAAATTATGAAGCATGGGCAGATTTTAAGTTGTTTTCAATCAAAATCATGTTTCTAGTTTTATGAAATTAAAGGCCCATTGATCAGAAGTTCATAAAAGAAGAGATTTATGATGAATGTATGATGATGATGAGATATGATGATGAAAAGCATTTTTCATAGCTACCCATGATTATGATATTGTTTTCAAAATGAATTGAGTAGTCCAAAGCATGATAAAGTTTTGGGCACGGCTCTTATATCAAATATGTATGATATATTGTCTCTAAAGTAAGCTTACCATATGGTGCCAGTTATCTTTGAGCTTGTGGTATGTTTTGATTAAATCTTCTCAAATGCATTATTTCATATTTGAGATGTATTTCACTATTGAGCTTTGTCAATAGACAATGTTGAGCTTCATTACAAAGAGATGTAGAGCATATGCTTGTTTTTGGAAGTAGTGTCTAGCATTGAGTAGGCTAAGGGTCGATCACCCTATGCCTCAGAATTACGCGCCAACGTAGGTTGATACTATTATATATTATTTTGACCTCCCTTGTGAGCTATCTCCAGCCCTAATGGCCCATGAGCTTATATCGATATCGTAGTATCATCCTTAGCCCTAGCAAGGCTTTGGGCGTCTCTACCCACTTGAGTGTGATAGTTGGGACCACGTAAGCTCTATCGTGGTATGTCGGTTAAGTGACGAGTCTCCTAGTGTTCCATATGATTCAGTTATGCATATTCATTACTCATGATTATTATATACACATGCATGTTCTAAAGGCAAGGTTTGACTCAATGTTCAGCTTTTCTATAAATGTAATATTACAGCTTTGAGTTATTCAAGTCAGTTTGATGTTATAAAGCTATGTATTGTCATGTTATGAAAAGATCATGATTTAAGAAAGAATTCAAGCCCTCCCCTCAGAATTTTTAAAGCTTATGTTATGCTATGAGATGTTTTAAATGATTTACTTTACTTAAGCGGTTTTTACTTATCTTGCATACTCGGTACATTCCACGTACTGATCGCATACTTTCTATGTTGTATCATTTCATGATACAAGATTCGGCTCTTAGGTTCATCCCCGCTCTCAATCAGCTTATCGGAAATAGCGTTTGCCTTGTTGGTGAGTCCTCATTTTTTGAGGGCTAGACTTTTAGCTTTACTTATATATTTCAGTTTCATTATTGTTGAGTTGGTTGGGGTCTTGTCCCGTCAACTCATCATGTTTAGAGGCTTTTCAGACTTATGTATGTATTCAGCTTCGGATGATGTATTCTGATGTTATGGTTGAGTTAGACTTCCACTAAGTTTATTATGTTAATTCTTCTGTTTGTTGATTAAGTTAGATGTATGCTTATTCCATGGGTCGACTTGGGGTCTCTCGGGATCCCTTGTCCCATGTCGTGATTCGAGCCTCCGTTCGAGTCATGACAAACTTGGTATCAAAGCAATAGTTTTGAAGTGTCCTAGGGTGTCTGAAAGCCGCGTTAAGTGGATTCTTTTTCTTGGGTGTGAAGTGCGCTGCACTTATGACGAAGACGCTATGAAACGTTTAGGAAATATTTTATTCTTTCATGATCTATTTCGTGCAATGGAAAGTCTTTCTATCCTTCTAATTCATGCTATTGGCGATTGTAGAATCATGGATCCTCGAAGAGTGAACGGAAGGAGGAATAAATATGGTGAAGGCCAAGATGATGGCAATGGTCGTGGGCATCAGCAAGCCCCACCAGTTCAGGAGCCCCAGACACCGAGCCAGCTTCCAATGCTGAGTTCTGGGCCGCTGTTCAGATGTTTGCCTAGGCCTTGACCGCTCAGATCAATCTGCAGACCGTTGCACATGTTCCGCAAAATGGCAGTGCAGCGGCGGATCAAGTCAGAGACTTCTTGAGGATGAACCCACCGGAGTTCTTTGGGTAAAAGGTAGATGAGGACTCGTATGAGTTCATAGATGAGCTGGTCAAGATCACCCAAGTCATGGGGGTGAATGGTGTGGAGTGCGGAAGAGCTGGCCTTTTACCAGTTGAAGGGGGTCAAGCATATCTGGTTTCTCCAATGGAAGGATAGCAGGGTCGCAGGAGCAGGTCCGATCACTTGGGAAGATTTTCATGTTGCATTCCTAGATTGATTCTTCCCTCGAGAGATGAGGGAGATAAAGGCAGCCGAGTTCGTAAATTTGAAGCAAGGGAGAATAAATGTACAAGAGTATTCCCTTGAGTTCACTCGCCTATCAAAATATGCCCTTGAGTTAGTGGCTGACAAGAGGACGCGGGTGAGCAGATTTGTGCATGGGATAGCAGGCTATCTGAAAAAGGAATGCAGGATTACTATGCTCCATCAGGACATGGACTTCCCTCAGATGGTTTTGTACGCCCAGCAGATGGAGGTGGCACATTCAAGAGAGAGAGAGAGGCCAAGAGGGCCAGGATCGGTGACCACAGATTTTCTCAACCGAGGTCAGGAGGTGGGCACCGTCAGCAGACCCACCATACATCATCCTCCCCAGCTTCTTCAGCATTGAGTGTGCCATCCCGGCCTAAACATGATCAGAAAGGGCGAACATCAGGCTCGAGGTGTCAGAGCAGCAGACCCGCAGATTCTAGCATCCCAGCTTGTTGTAGATATGGTCGGGGGCACTCAGGCCAGTGCTTGGCAGGTTCAAGATCTTGTTTCGGGTGTGGACAGCCCGGATACATGCTCAGAGATTGTCCAGCAGTGAGACGAGATCAGGTTGGGGTTCATTGCCCTGCTTCTAGTTTGACAACCCCTCTCTCACGCTTAGCTCATCAGGGGCCATCTACAACGCTAGAACAGATTCTATGCCTTATCACCCCGTCCGGAGCAGGAGGTGTCCAAGGATGTGGTCACTGGTATGTTATGATTCTTCCATGTTGATGTTTATGCTTTATTAGATCCAGGAGCTAAATTGTATTTTGTGACGCCTTATGTGGCTAGTAGCTTCGGAGTTAGTCCCAAAGTCTTGTTAAAGCCTTTCTTAGTTTCTACTCCAGTAGGTGACTCAGTTATAGCTAGATGGGTGTATAGAGGTTGCTCAGTCTCAGTCCTTTAGAAGGTCACCTCAGCAGATTTGATAGAGTTAGCCATGACCAATTTCGATGTTATTCTCAGCATAGATTGGTTATTTTCATGCTATGCTTCAGTTAATTGTAGAACCCTAGCAGTAGAGTTCAGATTTCCGGGTGAGCCCGTCTTAGAATGGAGAGGTAGTTCAGTTGTGCCTCCAGGTCATTTCATTCTTACTTAAAGGCCAAGAGGATGATTTCCAAGGGGTGTATGCACCATCTAGTTAGGGTTAATGACGTTGAGTCTGAGACCCCGACTATCCAGTCCCTACCAGTAGTACGTGAGTATCCAAAGGTCTTTCCTGATGATTTACCAAGAATTCCTCCCGGGTGTGAGATTGATTTTGGTATAGATCTTCTTCCCGACACCCAACCTATATCTATTCCACTCTACCAGATGGCTCCAGCTGAGCTAAAGGAGTTGAAAGAGTAGTTGAAAGACTTGTTAAATAAGGGCTTCATTAGGCCGAGTAAGTCCCCATGGGGTGCACTAGTTCTCTTCGTCCGGAAGAAAGATGGTTCTCTTCGCATGTGTATTGATTATCAGCAAATGAACAAGGTTACTGTCAAGAACAGATACCCTCTGCCCAGGATTGATGACTTATTTGATCATCTTCAGGGTGTCAAGTGTTTCTCCAAGATTGATCTCAGGTCCGGGTATCACCAACTCAGGGTTCGGGAGAGTGACATCCCGAAGATACCTTTCAGGACCCGGTATGGTCACTACGAATTTGTTCTTATGTATTTTGGACTAACCAATGCCGCCACAGCTTTTATGGACCTAATGAACAGGGTGTTCAAGCCATAGCTGGACATGTTCGTGATTGTGTTCACTAATAAAATGAGGATATAATCCCGGAGCAAGGAGGAGCATGCTGCTCATTTGAGAGTAGTACTTCAGACTCTCAAGGGACGCCAGCTATATGCTAAATTCAGCAAGTGCGACTTCTGGTTGGATTCAGTAGCATTCTTGGGTCACGTGGTGTCAAGTGAAGGTATAAAGGTGGATTCACATAAACTAGAGGCGGTGAAGAATTGTGCCAGACTGGTGAACCCTTCAGATATCAGGAGCTTTTTAGGCTTAGCGGGTTACTATTGGAGATTTATGGATGGTTTCTCATCTATTGCGACACCTTGACCAAATTGACTCAGAAGAAGGTGAAGTTCCAATGGTCAGAGGCTTGTGAGAAGAGCTTCCGAAAGTTGAAGACTCGACTTACTTCAGCACCGGTGTTGACCCTACCCGAGGGTACCGATGGTATTGTGGTGTATTGTGATGCTTTGAGAATCGAACTCGGGTGTGTATTGATTTAGCGTGGGAAAGTGGTAGCATATGCCTCAAGATAGTTGAAGGTTCATGAGAAGAATTACCCGACCCATGATCTTGAATTGGCCGCGATGGTGTTTGCCTTGAAGATATGGCGACATTATTTGTATGGGGTCCACGTGAATGTGTTTACGGACCACAAGAGCTTGCAATATGGGTTCATGCAGAAGGATCTAAATCTTCAGAAAAGGACGTGGTTGGAGCTACTAAAAGACTAAGACATGAGTGTTCTTTACCACCCGGGTAAGGCTAATGTGGTAGCAGATGCACTTAGTAGACTCTCTATGGAGAGTGTGTCTCATGTGGATGAAGGGAAGAAGGAACTAGTGAAGTAGGTCCATCGACTCGCAAGGTTGGGAGTTAGGTTGGTTGAATTGACCGATGGCGGGGTTGTTGCTCAGAACGCATCAAAATCATCCTAGGTGACTGATGTGAAAGCTAGGCAAGATGAGGACTAGATATTGGTGAAGTTGAAAGAAGCCATTCAAAATCAGAAAGTAGAGGTCTTCTCCCAAGGGGGAGATGGTGTGCTTCGGTACCAGGGTCGCCTATGTGTTCCGAATGTCGATGATTTGAGGAGTTGGATGATGCATGAGGCTCATGGAACTAGGTACTTTATTCATCCGGGTGCCACCAACATGTATCATGATTTTCGGGAAATATATTAGTGGAATTGAATTAAAGAGGGATATTGCAGAATTTGTAGCCAAGTGCCCGAACTATCAGCAAGTAAAGTGGGAAGAGATTAGTATGGATTTCATTATAGGCCTACCTCGTACTTGCCGACAATATGATTCTATATGGGTGGTGGTAGATAAGTTGACCAAGGCTGCACATTTTCTATCAGTCAAAACCACAGACTCGGCGTAGGATTATGCCAAGCTATATACCCAGGAATTGGTTAGATTGCATGGATTGCCCTTTTCTATCACTTCAGACCGAGGTACTCAATTTACCTCTCAGTTTTGGCGATCTTTTCAAAAAGGGCTTGGGAATCAGGTTAAACTCAGCACAGCATTTCATTCGGTAAAGGATGGTCAAGAGTAGCGGACAATTCAAACTCTCGAAGACATGTTGAGAGCTTGCGTGATGGACTTTAAAGGTAGTTGGGATGATCACTTGACCCTGATAGAGTTTGCTTACAATAACAGTTATTACTCCAGTATCCAGATGGCACTGTTCGAGGCTCTCTATGGGCGGAGATGTAGATCGCCCATCGGATGGTTTGAGGTTGGTGAGTCAGCTATGATAGGGACAGATTTCATTCACAAGGCTATGGTGAAGGTTCAGTTGATAAGGGACATGCTGAAAACTGCTCAGAGTCGTCAAAAGTCCTATGCCGATGTTAGGAGAAGAGAACTTAAGTTTGAAGTGAATGACTGAGTGTTCTTGAAGGTATCTCCCATGAAGGGAATAATGCAGTTTAGGAAGAAAGGAAAACTTAGTCCCCGTTATGTTGGCCCCTACCGAATTATGAGAAGAGTTGGCAAGGTGGCGTATGATTGAAGTTGCCCTCAGAGTTATCTTCCATGCATCCTGTGTTTCATGTATCACTTTTAAAGAAAGTGTTTGGGTGACCCAGCTCTAGTTGTTCCAGTGGGTACTGTTGGTGTAATAGATAGCCTTAGCTATGAGGAGGTTCCTGTGGAAATATTAGATCGTCAGGTTCGAAAGATAAGGAACAAGAAAGTAGCTTTAGTTAAAGTATTATGGAGGAATTAGCATGTTGAAGGAGCTACGTGGGAAGCCGAAGCTGATATGATGGCTAAATACCCATATTTATTCTCTACCAGCTTAGTTCCAGCTTGAGGTAACAATTTTTGCACAGACTCTATTTAGTTTTCATGATCAGTTCATCTATTCAAGTTTATTTTATGTATGTGGATGCGTGTGTGAATCATGAAATGATATCAGCTATGTGGTTTGAATAGCAGGTAGTCATTGCGCTAGTTTTCAGTTTAAATGATCAGTATTTGAATATGATAATTGCATGTTTTTGTTTTCTACTTTTTTGCTACATTCGAGGATGAATGTTACCAAGGGGAGATATTGTAATACCCGAAAGTGCCAAAGAGTATACCCGGGAGTTAAAAGTTGAAAACTGCTGAAACTGGGAAAAATATTGCAGAACGGGTGATCCTACGGATCGTTGGTCCAACTAACAACCCATTGGGATGAGTCGTGGAAAGCATCTAGTCTAGGGACAGTGGAAGCAACTAACGACGTGATGACTCATTGTGGGAAACAATGGGTCGCTGTTTGTAGTCTTGGTAGGAGATGGATTTTAGCAATTGGGAAACAACGGGTCATCCCACGACCCATCATGAGTTACCAAGGACCGTGGTTAGCAGTCGTTGTTTGAGTGGTGAAATTTCCAGTTAGTTTGACGGAAGGAAACCACGACTCATTTGTGGATGTAACGAGTCGTGGTAAGGCTCGTTGTAGGATGAGGTGCCAAGTTTGCAAGAGGAAACAATGGTCGAAAGAACGACCCATTGTATAGTATGACGACCCGTCGTTTTAAGTCGTGGATTGAGCTAAGACCTAAGCCTGGACAGTGCACAGCATGGATCGTCACCACCGGTCGTGGTATCCTCCAACGACCCGTTGGAGTGCCCATTGGTTCGTCAAGTGAAGAATTTTCTGCATAATCATTAAGGGCATTTTCATTATTTTACGTCCTAAGGCCCTATACTACATTGTTTAAGGCTCGTAATGGTGGGTTTTAGGAGGGGAAAACCTATTCTAAGTCATTCCTTTCATGCATGCAAACTTAGAGAATTAAGGGAGGTGATCTAGAGCAAGCTTTCAAGGTTTCCATTCAAATTCTTCTTGTGTAATTCAAGAAGTGGTAGAATCAAGCGCTTTCAGGTATGTAGGGTTATGAGTGGGTGTTTCCTTCCACACCCATGCCCAATTTCTATCTAAGTTATGAAAATTTCCTATGATCAAGTTATGGGGTTTTCACCCAAATGGGTGAATCTTCTATTTCTTTACATGGGTATGACTAAATCGTGTTTTCATTATTGAATTATGAAGCATGGGAAGATTTTAAGTTGTTTTCAATCAAAATCATGTTTCTAGTTTTATGAAATTAAAGGCCCATTAATAAGAAGTTCATAAAAGAAGAGATTTGTGATGAATGTATGATGATGATGAGATATGATGATAAAAAACATGTTTCAAAGCTATCCATGATTATGATATTGTTTTCAAAATGAATTGAGTAGTCCCAAGAGTGATAAAGTTTTGGGAAGGCCCTTATATCAAGTATGTATGATGTATTGTCTCTAAAGTAAGCTTACCGCATGGTTTTGGAGCAAAGACTCCCAATTATCTTTGAGCTTGTGGTATGTTTTGAATTAAAGCTTCTCATATGCATGATTTCATATTTGAGATGCATTTCGTTATTGAGCTTTGTCAATAGACAATGTTGAGCTTCATTGTAATACGATGTAGAGCATATGCATGTCTTGGGAGAAGAGTCTAGCACCGAGCGGGCTATGGTTCGATCACCCTATGCCCTAGAACTATGCGCCAACGTAGGTTTATACTATTATATATTATTGGGACCTCCCTTGCGAGCTATCCCCAGCCCTAATGGCTTATGAGCTTGATATCGATATCATGGTATCGTACTTAGCCCTGGCAAGGCTTTGGGCAGCTCTACCCAGTTTAGTGTGATAGTTGGGACCACGTAAGCTCTATCGTGGTATGTCGTTTAAGTGACGAGTCTCCCAGTGTTCCATATGATTCAGTTATGCATATTCATTACTCATGATTATTATATACAAATGCATGTTCTAAAGGCAAGGTGATCTTGGGCATATTTATATGCCCAAGTGATACTCAAAAGTACCATTTTCGCCTTGTTTATCTAGCAATGTGTATACGTTTTCATGTAATTGATAATAAAATGTGAATTTATACTAACCAACATGATTAGCATTGCTTTGTAGGTAAAATGTGATTTCGAGGAGCTAAAATGCATGTTGGATGATATCGGAGTTGGACTTGGAATCGAGCAAGGAAAAAGGCATTGGACTGCACAAATTAAAGGGGATCCGCGATGGAGCCGTGTCACGCTGCCATCGCGGAGGCATTCTGCCTGGAGGGTGAAAATTCACCAATTTCTAGTGGAGGTCAACGTCTGCTCCGTGGCACGGTGGCTAGCCTCCGCGTTGCACGTCGTGCCACGTTGGTGTTTGATTTCCCGGACCCCAGTTCCAGTAAGGGTCCGCGTTCACGGCGTGTCACGGAGGCAGTGCTCCGCGATGCACTCCGTGACACGTTGCTTGTTATTCCGGGAAAGAGTCCTACTACTATAAATAGCACACTTAGGTTTATTTTTCAGGGGGAGACTTGGTGGAGCAAGGACGTGGGTTACAGGCAGTTGAGGGACGAAAAGTTCAGGGTTTTTTCTCTCTTTCTTTCTTCTCTAATTCAATTGTTTGAATGATTAACACTTGTTTTAGGATGATTAATCCACAAATGAGTGGCTAATTCCCTTCCTTGCTGAGGTTATGAACACTTGTGATGAATTTTGATTATTGATTATATGATTTTTCATCTTTTTCTTCCATATTGTTCTATTAATTCTTGTTCTCACTGCATTGGTGTGTGGCCTACATTAATGTACATCTAAAAAGTCCGATTTCACTCAAGAGAGCACGAAATTGGAAAGTTGTGAATTAATAGGATATTGTTCTTTACTTGATTTGGGAAAATTGAGTTTTGATGTGCTTTCCTGATAGAAATATACTTGAAAGCCGTATTAGTCAATTCAGGAACCAGAATTGTATGGCTAGAACATGAATTGCATTTGATCACAGAAATGTAGACGGATGGTTCATGATTCTTAAGTGAGATTAAATACGAGAGTTTTAATCTCTTGGCAATTGTTCTTGGCTAGCAACTGGAAGAAAAGGTTAACCAATTTATGATGATAATCAGTTTCATTGCATGTTCTTTAACCTCGGCATGCTTTTATCCATAGTCCAAATTCAAAGTAGATAATTGTTTGTAGTTTAGTATAAAATTTATAAATCAAATTATTCACTTTTTGGTTGTTTAGTTGTCAGCATATTTAGAAGTAAAAATATAGTATACTTGAGCAGATTGCACTTATCCCAAGTCTCTGTGGGATCGATACTTGGCTTACTAAAGCCACTTACTACTTGTTCGACCACGTGCACTTGCGTGTCGGTTTTATAATACCCATACTACGCAGACCGAACAAGTTTTCGGCGCCGTTGCCGGGGACTTGGCAATTGGTGAATTTGTTTTAAGTGTTAATTTTACTGTATTTTTATTTTCTTTTCTTAAGTGTTGACAACTTGGTCTTGGCCTGTATTTTGCAAACTTAATTGCTGTGAACACTGGCAAGAGACAAAGAGCTGGTGGAATCTTATATAGAGCCTGAACGTATATTTCACAGTAAACGGAGAGAAGCTCTACAAAGAAAGCTGCAGTTGCTCAGACAGACCATTATGGAGCAACAAAATCCACCAATTGTGAGGGCAGTGTTAGTGCCCGAAGAAGCAGCAGCAAGGCCGGTTCGCGAGGTGGCAATCCCACATGCCAACAATGTTACATCCAGTATCCGCAAACCAGAGCCTGGAGGGAGATTTGAACTCAAGCAAAATATGGTGCAACTGTTGCACACAAGCGGGCAATTTACCGGTCTCCCTCATGAAGACCCACAACAGCATCTCCAAAACTTTTTGGAGATAAGTGACACTTATATACCCGCTGGAGTGTCACCTGATTATGTTCGGCTTACATTATTTCCGTTCTCAATACTCGGAGAAGCCAAGAGGTGGTTGAAAGCTGAGCCACCAAATTCTATTTCAACGTGGGATGATCTTGCATGGAAGTTCTTGATAAGGTTTTTTCCCTCTGGTAAAACAGCAAGACTTAGAAGTCAAATTCTAAGTTTCAAACAGAGGGAGGGAGAAAATTTATATCAAGCCTGGGAGAGATTTAAATCCATGTTGCGGGACTGTCCTCATCATCATCAGTCCAATGAGGTGTTGGTGCACACATTTATTGAGGGTTTGGAACCCCATACCAAAATTTTGCTAGATTCAGCAGCTGGAGGGCAAGCACTGGAAAAGACTTATGAGGAGCTGTATACCTTGCTAAACCGGATTTCACAGGGCAATCCAGAATGGAATGCTGATTCATCACGAGGTGGAACAAGGAAAGCAGCAGGAGTGCTTGAAGTGGATGGATTTATAGCTATCGCTGCAAAGAAAGCTGCCTTGCAAAATCAATTGAACAACCACTTCAGCAACATGACTTTGAACCAGCCGTCAGCTCCAGTTAATGCAGTCCAGCAATTGTGGTGTGAAGTGTGTGGAAGCAGTGAGCACTCAGCTGAGTGTTGTGGAGCAAATCCTGATTCGGTAAACTTTGTGGGTAATGCACAAAGAAATCACCAGCAGTATGGTAGTGGCTACAATTCAAATTGGAGGAATCATCCAAATTTCTCATGGGGTAGCAACAGCCATCAAGGCCAAAGTTCGGGTCAGGGTATGTAAAGGAATCAAGGAGGGCAACAGAACTACCAATCTCAATTCAGAAATAACAGTGCACCTCCTCCACCACCATCACCCAGCATTGAGGAGATATTCAAGACCATGATCGCTAACCAAGCGAAATTACAGGCTGACTATGTTAAATTGGCAGCCGAAGTGAAAAATAACCAGTTAGCGACCAAGGCTCTTGAGTATCAATTTGGGCAATTTGCTAGTGCCCAAAATACAAGGCCCAGAGGAGGACTGCCGAGCGACACGGTTCCGAATCCGAAGCAGGTAAATGCAGTGACCACAAGGAGTGGTTTGCAGCTGAAGGAGGTGGAACCAGAAAGACCACCTCAAAATTCGGGAGCAGCAGAAGTTGAGGGGGAGCAAAGTTCGGAAAGGGGGAAGACCAAAGAAGCTGAATCAGAAAGACCTCCACCCCCGTTCCCTCAACGACTCAAGAAACACAAAGAGGAGGCGTGTTTCAAGAAATTCATGGAGGTGCTTAAACAGGTACATGTTAACTTACCTCTTGGTGATGTCTTGCAGGGAGTGCCTAAATATGCCAAATACATAAAGGACATCGTGGCAAACAAAAGTCGTTTGACTGAGTATGCCACGGTGGCTTTAACTGAGGAGTGCACTTCCCGGATCCAAAATAGACTGCGCACAAAGCCAAAAGACCCTGGAAGTTTTACTATCCAGCTTACTATTGGGCAGAGCATCCGAGCTCGTGGATTGTGTGACCTGGGAGCGAGCATAAATCTGATGCCATCTTCAGTATTCAGAAAGTTGGGTCTAGGGAGTCCTAGACCTACAACAGTAATCTTGCAGTTGGCGGATCGATCCTTAGCTAGGCCGGATGGCATTGTTGAGGATGTTCTAGTGCAAGTTGGCTCCCTAATTTTCCCTGTAGATTTTATTGTTCTGGATTTTGAACCAGACGCGGAAGTCCCATTTATTTTGGGACGACCCTGCTTGGCAACCGGGAAAGCATTAATTGACGTAGCTGCGGGGCAACTGACAATGCGAGCACACAACAAGGTAGAGGTGTTCGATGTGTACAAAGCACCCAAGCTCCCGATGGTGCATGAAGAACTCTCGGTGATCAATGTAATTGATCATGGTAATGCTAAGCAGCTGAAGCATTCCCGAGAGTTAATGGGAAGACCACCGGATAGGTGTAAGCACTACTGGGGGGAGGACAATGATCGAGAGAAATCGTCCATCACCCTAGCGGACAATTGAGCTTAAATGACGTTGAGCCGAGACGGTAAACCAGGCGCTGCACGGGAGGCAACCCGTGAAAAAAAAAAATTTTCTTTTTTCTTTCATCTTGTAAAGTGTAAATAGATTTTTCTTATTCTTTTTCTTGATTTATTACAAAATTTTTCATTTTAGTTAGTATTTTTATTGTTAGTTAGGTGAAACCTATTACGCTAACCAATTTTGTTTAGTGAGATGATTTTCAGGTCAAACGGAGAAAAATGTGCACGGAATCGTGAAGGAAAAGGCGAGGTATGAAAAATTAATAAAATGTAGAAGACAGTGAGCTGGGGCGATAGCTCCATGTCACGGAGGAGGACCTCCGCGTTACCCTCCGTGACACGTTGAGGTATAACCCGGAAATGTTAAAATTTCCAGAAAGCTATCGCGATGGCTCCGTGTCACGGAGGCAGTGCACCGCGATGCACTCCGTGACACATTGCCGTGTAAATTGTGACGGGTCACACCGGGTTGCCGGGTGACCCGCGTGTTTTTCTACTTTTTAAACCCCGAAAACTCCCCTTTTCCCCTCATTTTCAATTTCCTCCGCGACCAAACGTCCCAAAACCCCTCTCCCATCAACGTGCCACGGCTTAAGGCAACAAATTACCAAGTTTTCTTCGCTTATTCAACTACAAGGTATGTTTTCCGATTCTCTCTCAAGTTTTTGTCGATTTTATTCGAAATTAAGCATGGGAGGTGAGATAAATCTCCCTAAGTCGAAATTAAGCATGAATTCGAGTTATTTGTTGATTGATAAATGTTTGGAATATCGTTTTGATTGTTTGAACTTGTCGATTGCATGAATTATTCGAATTTGATGGAAGAAATCAATTCTAGGGCGCGTTGTTGAATGTGAAGTGGGTAATGTGTTGAAATCATGAATTGTATGCCGGGTTGTACGTGTTGAATGGGTTGAATCATTGTACAAATTGTTTGAATGTTAATAGACGACGAATTCTCGGGTTTGGGAAAATGTTGAAATTTGTTCAAACTTGGTTGGTTGTATAGGTTCATTTGTTTAGAATTTTTGTTGTTGTTTTTGTTTCGTTGTTTTTCTTTGCTAAGTGCGATGGTCAAAATGCTAGCGATGGTAGTGATTGGGATTAGCTGTACGAAGTCTGAGTAGTACGCAGAAGTTATACCGTCAAATTTTCATTTGAACGCACTAAGCATGATTGTATAGTTGGTTGTTTGGTGTAATAAAGTTATTCTTGCCGTAGTATCGTAACTGTAGCTAAGGACTAAGTGTGGGGTAAATTTAGCGTAACCCGACCTTAGCCGAAGTTAATATCTATTTAGCTTAACATTGAGCTTGTTTACTTGTGTTGACAGGCAAAATGGCAAGCAGGCAAGATAAAGGGAAGGGTGCATCAACTTCAGGCACCGGAAGAAAGCGACTCAGACTGGGCATAGCAGTCCCAACTGCACCAGCAGTTCCACGCGGCCAGCGCCGCCAATACGGAACGAGATGGGTGACTGACGAGGGGAAAAAGTGGTATGCTAAGCACAAAGAGAACAAATATTTCCCCGAGGAGCATATAACACGGGAGCCATTAGCACAGGAGTTCCCCAGAATGGTTCACCGGATCGAGGCAGCTGGGCTCGATTTCATATTTCAGGAGCCCAAAGAATGCAACCTGCACTTGGTCCGGGAGTTCTATGCAAATTGGAACCCGTCAATCAGAAGCCACACCATCAAGATCAGAGGGCAGATAGTCACTCTGGAACCCCACCAGCTCAATGCCATCATATGAGCGCGGGACACAAACGCCCATGTCCTTAGACAGCTGAACATTACCCCACCGTATGCCGACATCAGACGCACACTGTGTGGGGCTCGATCTACAGCTAGATGGAGCAAGCACAAGGAAAGGGGCTACCACCAGACTCTGCCATATTCTCAAATGTACAGGGAAGCCCGAATCTGGCTGAAGATAGTCTGCTTGTTCCTAATCCCGGAGGTACACATGACTGATGTGACCCGGGACCGTGTTTGCCTGGTGTACGCCCTGATGAAAGGGCTAGAGATTAATGTCGGGGCGGTTATCATATCCGCCATGAAGAGAGCCTGATTGCACCAGGGCCACAGGTATGGTTTCGGTGGACTACTCACCACCTTTCTCCGGGGCCTCGATGTCGAGGAGGAGGCTTTGGATTATATCCTGCAGTTGGAGCGGCGGGCCTTGGATGTGACCAAAACTAAGGCTCCCGACACCACCCCCGGGCCAGTGCTGACACTTGGCGAGCGACATGCTCGTGATGACCAGTACATGGCGCGGATGTATGGGATGCAAATGCTCCAGCTAAGGATCGATGGGAGACCAGCCACGGAGGAGGAGCTATGGCAGCTCGAGCTAGATTACCCGTTTGGTGAAAATGCCAGGGCTCTATGCCGAGTGGGGCCAGCCTTTATAGAGCCCACTGACGATGATGTCCCCACGGACGAGGAGACACGTCGGGAGGACTCCGATGTGGAGTCTGATGACGACGACGGAGGCGACTCGGACATGGGAGATGAGGCAGCGACACCTGATGAAAAAGTGGAATACTTTGACTGATCAGGGAGTTCCACCACCCGATTTTGTGCTATTTAATTTTTGTGAACACTGGGGACAGTGTTCAGTTTAAGTGTGGGGTGGGAATAGTTAGGTGCTGGGCTGGTTTGCTTGTATGTTCTCCTCTGTATTTTTGTATGTTGTGTGTCCCTGTGTTTGTGAATTTTCAATCTATTCTGTATTTGTAAATATTTTTGGAATTAATGTGTGTGGTTGAATGTTGCTAGCTGATTCTGTAAAAAATTTTGTAAATATTCTTGCTTATCGAAATGATCGATATTTCTAAAATTTTTTGAAAATATTTTGTTCATATTTAAAATATGTTGTAAATAAGTTTTCTATCGAAATGATCGATGTTTTGCAAAAATTTTCAACTTTTTTAATTTTGGGTTTCTCGGCGTTTGTTTTCGGTTCTTTTACCGAGAATGGTCCCATTGAACCGACGTCTTAGTTAGTGACCGTTCCCTATGATGGATGGATGACGACCATCTTAAGGGAAATGTAGTCGGTAGGAGTAGTTTTTTTTCTCCAATTATTTTTCATTTTTTCTTTGGTGGATTGCATCCCGGAACCTGTAGTTACTATATGGTAGTGAATTTTTGGTTGTGTGTTGTACCTGATATTCAAAATGCAAAGATGATTCGTATGAAAGCTTGCAATTTTGTAAATATGTTGAGATACCTAGGCTGTAGAGTTCGATTCGGTGTGATTGAGGCTTAATGTTTGAATTCATGTAATTAGCTGATTGAAGACTCTGTGAATGCATCTTGAATCGAGCATGTACATAAAGTGTGAAGTGAGGTATTGTTATTCCATGCTATTGTGAAGTGTCTAGAACTTGCCTGGTGTGTGTACGAAACGGAATGAAGGAGGTGTATTGTAGGAAAGGATGTAGGCATTTCTTTGTTTTAACCGAGAGTTTCTATTTTTTTCTTATTATACTGCCCCTTTCTGTGATTGTATACCCTAGTCATCCCTTTGAGCCTTTAGCCGATTATTTCTTTCTTTTGTCCAAAAAGTATAAACCGAGCTTAATTCTTTCTTTTCATTAGCCGTAAAGTCTATACAAAACTCTTAAGCGCTTAAGAAGAGAAAATAATTTTCCCAAAGTTTCAAAGAGTGAGAATGGTGAAAAGAAAAAGAAAAGCAGAGTGAGGAAAGAAAAGAAAAGGTTGAAGGTGCACTTGCTATAAATAGAAAATAATGAAGGTGCATGAATAATCTTTGTTATTGTGTCAAGTGTGCTGAATGAAATGGGCCATACTAAAGTAAATCATCAAGAATGGGATGATGAAAAAAAAAAGAAAAAAAAGAGAAACAATGTCCATGAGTTGATGGGAATGTGTTGCAAAGGCGCTTAAGGATGCTAGTGGCTATTATTGGCTAATTCAATATATACTAGTTCCATAGCTTCCATTACAACCTATTAAAGTCCTACGTGATCTTACATTGCATTTCTTTATATTAGTGGAGTAATACACTAAGGGCAAGCTTATGGGTCATGACATGATGCATGTGAATTCTTTTGGGAGAGAGAGTGAAATTGTTTTTACATGCCCCTACTTGAATGTTTGAGTGTGAGGGCACATGCTTGAGGAAAGACTGATTTTCGTGTCGGATATCTTGATTAGCTGATTTGCATGAGTTTGCCGATATCGAGAGTCAATTCTTAAAGTCTAGGAAGTCTTAATGTATTGAAGGTCATTGCATTGTGAAGACCATGTATGTTTTCTTGATGATTTGCAATATTGAATGATCGGTATGACCGTAGCCTAAATTGTCGCACCATAGTAGCTAAGGTTGGGATGTAAATTGCATGAATTGTATGTTTGTTGTTCGAGGACGAACAAGGATTTAAGTGTGGGGTAAGTGATCTTGGGCAGATTTATATGCCCAAGTGATACTCAAAAGTACCATTTGCGCCTTATTTATCTAGCAATGTGTATACATTTTCATGTAATTGGTAATAAAATGTGAATTTATACTAACCAACATGATTAGCATTGCTTTGTAGGTAAAATGTGATTTCGAGGAGCTAAAATGCATGTTGGATGATATCGGAGTTGGACTTGGAATCGAGCAAGGAAAAAGGCATTGGACTGCACAAATTAAAGGGGCTCCGCGATGGAGCCGTGTCATGCTGCCATCGCGGAGGCATTCTGCCTGGAGGGTGAAAATTCACCAATTTCCAGTGGAGGTCCGCGTTTGCTCCGTGGCACAGTGGCTAGCCTCCGCGTTGCACGCCGTGCCACGTTGGCGTTTGATTTCCCGGACCCCAGTTCCAGTAAGGGTCTGCGTTCATGGCGTGTCACGGAGGCAGTGCTCCGCGATGCACTCCGTGACACGTTGCTCATTATTCCAGGAAAAATTCCCACCGAGCTCTTTGGGCAAAAGGTAGATGAGGACCCGTATGAGTTCATAGATGAGCTGGTCAAGATCACCCAAGTCATGGGGGTGAATGGTGTGGAGTGCGGAAGAGCTGGCCTTTTACCAGTTGAAGGGGGTCAAGCATATCTGGTTTCACCAATGGAAGGATAGCAGGGTCGCAGGAGCAGGTCCGATCACTTGGGAAGATTTTCATGTTGCATTCCTAGATTGATTCTTCCCTCGGGAGATGAGGGAGCTAAAGGCAGCCGAGTTCGTAAATTTGAAGCAAGGGAGAATAAATGTACAAGAGTATTCCCTTGAGTTCACTCGCCTATCAAAATATGCCCTTGAGTTAGTGGCTGACAAGAGGACGCGGGTGAGCAGATTTGTGCATGGGATAGCAGGCTATCTGGAAAAGGAATGCAGGATTACTTTGCTCCATCAGGACATGGACTTCCCTCAGATGGTTTTGTACGCCCAGCAGATGGAGGTGGCACATTCAAGAGAGAGAGAGAGGCTAAGAGGGCCAGGATCGGTGACCACAGATTTTCTCAACCGAGGTCAGGAGGTGGGCACCGTCAGCAGACCCACCATACATCATCCTCCCCAGCTTCTTCAGCATTGAGTGTGCCATCCCGGCCTAAACATGATCAGAAAGGGCGAGCATCAGGCTCGAGGTGTCAGAGTAGCAGACCCGCAGATTCTAGCATCCCAGCTTGTTGCAGATATGGTCGGGGGCACTCAGGCCAGTGCTTGGCAGGTTCAAGATCTTGTTTCGGGTGTGGACAGCCCGGATACATGCTCAGAGATTGTCCAGCAGTGAGACGAGATCAGGTTGGGGTTCATTGCCCTGCTTCTAGTTTGACAGCCCCTCTCTCACGCTCAGCTCATCAGGGGCCATCTACAACGCTAGAACAGATTCTATGCCTTATCACCCTGTCCGAAGCAGGAGGTGTCCAAGGATGTGGTCACTGGTATGTTATGATTCGTCCATGTTGATGTTTATGCTTTATTAGATCCAGGAGCTACATTGTATTTTGTGACGCCTTATGTGGCTAGTAGCTTCGGAGTTAGTCCCAAAGTCTTGTTAAAACCCTTCTTAGTTTCTACTCCAGTAGGTGACTCAGTTATAGCTAGATGGGTGTATAGAGGTTGCTCAGTCTCAGTCCTTTAGAAGGTCACCTCAGCAGATTTGATAGAGTTAGCCATGACCAATTTCGATGTTATTCTCAGCATAGATTGGTTATTTTCATGCTATGCTTCAGTTAATTGTAGAACCCTAGTAGTAGAGTTCAGATTTCCGGGTGAGCCAGTCTTAGAATGGAGAGGTAGTTCAGTTGTGCCTCCAGGTCATTTCATTCTTACTTAAAGGCCAAGAGGATGATTTCCAAGGGGTGTATGCACCATCTAGTTAGGGTTAAGGACATTGAGTCTGAGACCCCGACTATCCAGTCCCTACCAGTAGTACGTGAGTATCCAAAGGTCTTTCCTGATGATTTACCAAGAATTCCTCCCGTGTGTGAGATTGATTTTGGTATAGATCTTCTTCCCGACACCCAACCTATATCTATTCCACTCTACCAGATGGCTCCAGCTGAGCTAAAGGAGTTGAAATAGTAGTTGAAAGACTTGTTAAATAAGGGCTTCATTAGGCCGAGTAAGTCCCCATGGGGTGCACTAGTTCTCTTCGTCCGGAAGAAAGATGGTTCTCTTCGCATGTGTATTGATTATCAGCAGTTGAACAAGGTTACTGTCAAGAACAGATACCCTCTGCCCAGGATTGATGACTTATTTGATCATCTTCAGGGTGTCAAGTGTTTCTCTAAGATTGATCTCAGGTCCGGGTATCACCAACTCAGGGTTCGGGAGAGTGACACCCCGAAGATACCTTTCAGGACCCGGTATGGTCACTACGAATTTGTTCTTATTTATTTTGGACTAACCAATGCCGCCACAGCTTTTATGGACCTAATGAACAGGGTGTTCAAGCCAAATCTGGACATGTTCGTGATTGTGTTCACTAATAAAATGAGGATATAATCCCGGAGCAAGGAGGAGCATGTTGCTCATTTGAGAGTAGTACTTCAGACTCTCAAGGGACGCCAGCTATATGCCAAATTCAGCAAGTGCGACTTCTAGTTGGATTCAGTAGCATTCTTGGGTCACGTGGTGTCAAGTGAAGGTATAAAGGTGGATTCACATAAACTAGAGGCGGTGAAGAATTGTGCCAGACCAGTGAACCCTTCAGATATCAGGAGCTTTTTAGGCTTAGCGGGTTACTATTGGAGATTTATGGATGGTTTCTCATCTATTGCGGCACCTTGACCAAATTGACTCAGAAGAAGGTGAAGTTCCAATGGTCAGAGGCTTGTGAGAAGAGCTTCCGAAAGTTGAAGACTCGACTTACATCAGCACCGGTGTTGACCCTACCCGAGGGTACCGATGGTATTGTGGTGTATTGTGATGCTTCGAGAATCGGACTCGGGTGTGTATTGATTCAGCGTGGGAAAGTGGTAGCATATGCCTCAATATAGTTGAAGGTTCATGAGAAGAATTACCCGACCCATGATCTTGAATTGGCCGCGATGGTGTTTGCCTTGAAGATATGGCGACATTATTTGTATGGGGTCCATGTGAATGTGTTTACGGACCACAAGAGCTTGCAATATGGGTTCATGCAGAAGGATCTAAATCTTCAGAAAAGGACGTGGTTGGATCTACTAAAAGACTAAGACATGAGTGTTCTTTACCACCCGGGTAAGGCTAACGTGGTAGCAGATGCACTTAGTAGACTCTCTATGGAGAGTGTGTCTCATGTGGATGAAGGGAAGAAGGAACTAGTGAAGTAAGTCCATCGACTCGCAAGGTTGGGAGTTAGGTTGTTTGAATTGACCGATGGCAGGGTTGTTGCTCAGAACGCATCAAAATCATCCTAGGTGACTGATGTGAAAGCTAGGCAAGATGAGGACTCGATATTGGTGAAGTTGAAAGAAGCCATTCAAAATCAGAAAGTAGAGGTCTTCTCCCAAGGGGGAGATGGTGTGCTTCGGTACCAGGGTCACCTATGTGTTCCGAATGTCGATGATTTGAGGAGTTGGATGATGCATGAGGCTCATGGAACTAGGTACTTTATTCATTCGAGTGCCACCAAGATGTATCATGATTTTCGGGAAATATATTAGTGGAATTGAATTAAAGAGGGATATTGCAGAATTTGTAGCCAAGTGCCCGAACTATCAGCAAGTAAAGTGGGAAGCGATTAGTATGGATTTCATTATAGGCCTACCTCATACTTGCCGACAGTATGATTCTATATGGGTGGTGGTAGATAAGTTGACCAAGGCTGCACATTTTCTATCAGTCAAAACCACAGACTCGGCGTAGGATTATGCCAAGCTATATACCCGGGAATTGGTTAGATTGCATGGATTGCCCTTTTCTATCATTTCAGACCGAGGTACTCAATTTACCTCTCAGTTTTGGCGATCTTTTGAAAAAGGGCTTGGGAATCAAGTTAAACTCAGCACAGCATTTCATTCGCTAAAGGATGGCCAAGAGTAGCGGACAATTCAAACTCTCGAAGACATGTTGAGAGCTTGCGTGATGGACTATAAAGGTAGTTGGGATGATCACTTGACCCTGATAGAGTTTGCTTACAATAACAGTTATTACTCCAGTATCCAGATGGCACTGTTCGAGGCTCTCTATGGGCGGAGATGTAGATCGCCCATCGGATGGTTTGAGGTTGGTGAGTCAGCTATGATAGGGACAGATTTCATTAACAAGGCTATGGTGAAGGTTCAGTTGATAAGGGACATGCTGAAAACTGCTCAGAGTCGTCAAAATTACTATGCCGATGTTAGGAGAAGAGAACTTAAGTTTGAAGTGAATGACTGAGTGTTCTTGAAGGTATCTCCCATGAAGGGAATAATGCAGTTTAGGAAGAAAGGAAAACTTAGTCCCCGTTATGTTGGCCCCTACCGAATTATGAGAAGAGTTGGCAAGGTGGCGTATGATTGGAGTTGCCCTCAGAGTTATCTTCCATGCATCCTGTGTTTCATGTATCACTTTTAAAGAAAGTGTTTGGGTGACCCAGCTCTAGTTGTTCCAGTGGGTACTGTTAGTGTAATAGATAGCCTTAGCTATGAGGAGGTTCCTGTGGAAATATTAGATCGTCAGGTTCGAAAGATAAGGAACAAGAAAGTAGCTTTAGTTAAAGTATTATGGAGGAATTAGCATGTTGAAGGAGCTACGTGGGAAGCCGAAGCAGATATGATGGCTAAATACCCACATTTATTCTCTACCGGCTTAGTTCCAGCTTGAGGTAACAATTTTTGCACAGACTCTATTTAGTTTTCATGATCAGTTCATCTATTCAAGTTTATTTTATGTATGTGGATGCGTGTGTGAATCATGAAATGACATCAGCTATGTGGTTTGAATAGCAGGTAGTCATTGCGCTAGTTTTCAGTTTAAATGATCAGTATTTGAATATGATAATTGCATGTTTTTGTTTTCCACTTTTTTCCTACATTCGAGGATGAATGTTCCCAAGGGGAGATATTGTAATACCCCGAAAGTGCCAAAGAGTATACCCGGGAGTTAAAAGTTGAAAACTGCTGAAACTGGGAAAAATATTGCAGAACGGGTGATCCTACGGATCGTTGGTCCAACTAACAACCCATTGGGATGAGTCGTGGAAAGCATCTAGTCTAGGGACAGTGGAAGCAACTAACGACGTGATGACTCATTGTGGGAAACAATGGGTCGTTGTTTGTAGTCTTGGTAGGAGATGGATTTTAGTAATTGGGAAACAACGGGTCATTCCACGACCCATCATGAGTTACCAAGGACTGTGGTTAGCAGTCGTTGTTTGAGTGGTGAAATTTCCAGTTAGTTTGACGGAAGGAAACCACGACTCATTTGTGGATGTAACGAGTCGTGGTAAAGCTCGTTGTAGGATGAGGTGCCAAGTTTGCAAGAGGAAACAATGGTCGAAAGAACGACCCGTTGTATAGTATGACGACCCGTCGTTTTAAGTCGTGGATTGAGCTAAGACCTAAGCCTGGACAGTGCACAGCATGGATCGTCACCACCGGTCGTGGTATCCTCCAACGACCCGTTGGAGTGCCCATTGGTTCGTCAAGTGAAGAATTTTCTGCATAATCATTAAGGGCATTTTCATCATTTTACGTCCTAAGGCCCTATACTACATTGTTTAAGGCTCGTAATGGTGGGTTTTAGGAGGGGAAAACCTATTCTAAGTCATTCCTTTCATGCATGCAAACTTAGAGAATTAAGGGAGGTGATCTAGAGCAAGCTTTCAAGGTTTCCATTCAAATTCTTCTTGTGTAATTCAAGAAGTGGTAGAATCAAGCGCTTTCAGGTATGTAGGGTTATGAGTGGGTGTTTCCTTCCACACCCATGCCCAATTTCTATCTAAGTTATGAAAATTTCCTATGATCAAGTTATGGGGTTTTCACCCAAATGGGTGAATCTTCTATTCTTTACATGGGTATGACTAAATCGTGTTTTCATTATTGAATTATGAAGCATGGGAAGATTTTAAGTTGTTTTCAATCAAAATCATGTTTCTAGTTTTATGAAATTAAAGGCCCATTAATAAGAAGTTCATAAAAGAAGAGATTTGTGATGAATGTATGATGATGATGAGATATGATGATAAAAAACATGTTTCAAAGCTATCCATGATTATGATATTGTTTTCAAAATGAATTGAGTAGTCCCAAGAGTGATAAAGTTTTGGGAAGGCCCTTATATCAAGTATGTATGATGTATTGTCTCTAAAGTAAGCTTACCACATGGTTTTGGAGCAAAGACTCCCAATTATCTTTGAGCTTGTGGTATGTTTTGAATTAAAGCTTCTCATATGCATGATTTCATATTTGAGATGCATTTCGTTATTGAGCTTTGTCAATAGACAATGTTGAGCTTCATTGTAATACGATGTAGAGCATATGCATGTTTTGGGAGAAGAGTCTAGCACCGAGCGGGCTATGGTTCGATCACCCTATGCCCCAGAACTATGCGCCAACGTAGGTTTATACTATTATATATTATTGGGACCTCCCTTGCGAGCTATCTCCAGCCCTAATGGCTTATGAGCTTAATATCGATATCATGGTATCGTACTTAGCCCTGGCAAGGCTTTGGGCGGCTCTACCCAGTTTAGTGTAATATTTGGGACCACGTAAGCTCTATCGTGGTATGTCGTTTAAGTGACGAGTCTCCCAGTGTTCCACATGATTCAGTTATGCATATTCATTACTCATGATTATTATATACAAATGCATTTTCTAAAGGCAAGGTGATCTTGGGCAGATTTATATACCCAAGTGATACTTAAAAGTACCATTTTCGCCTTGTTTATCTAGCAATGTGTATACGTTTTCATGTAATTGGTAATAAAATGTGAATTTATACTAACCAACATGATTAGCATTTCTTTGTAGGTAAAATGTGATTTCGAGGAGCTAAAATGCATGTTGGATGATATCGGAGTTGGACTTGGAATCGAGCAAGGAAAAAGGCATTGGACTGCACAAATTAAAGGGGCTCCGTGATGGAGCCGTGTCACGCTGCCATCGCGGAGGCATTCTGCCTGGAGGGTGAAAATTCACCAATTTCCAGTGGAGGTCCGCGTCTGCTCCGTGGCACGGTGGCTAGCCTCCGCGTTGCACGCCGTGCCACGTTGGTGTTTGATTTCCCGGACCCCAGTTCCAGTAAGGGTCCGCGTTCACGGCGTGTCACCGAGGCAGTGCTCCGCGATGCACTCCGTGACACGTTGCTCATTATTCCAGGAAAAATTCCCACTAGTATAAATAGAACACTTAAGTGTATTTTTCATAATTCAGACTTGGTGGAGCAAGGACGTGGTTACAGGCAGTTGAGGGACGAAAAGTTCAGGGTTTTTTCTCTCTTTCTTTCTTCTCTAATTCAATTGTTTGTATGATTAACACTTGTTTTAGGATGATTAATCTACAAATGAGTGGCTAATTCCCTTCCTTGCTGAGGTTATGAACACTTGTGATGAATTTTGATTATTGATTATATGATTTTTTGTCACACCCCGCCTTGGGGGGTATGACTGGCACCTGGTGTTCTGCTAGGACCTGAACTGCTAGACTGCTAAGCCTGGGCACATCTGGTGCCTGGCTGGCTCTAACTCATATTTCTGGAAACAAAGGGCTATATAACGGCTGTAAACACAGCCCCCGGCCCATTGGCCTATAGCCTTCTGTACCTGTTCTAACAGCTGACCAGAAACATACCAATACAGGGAGACCTATGCGGGCCGACAAGGCCACCATGCTGTCTAGTTATCTGCAACTCAATCATGAAGTATTAAAAAGCTACGTGACCGGCAAGGTCACCACTACTGGTAAACTATGGCCCCACACGGCCATCATAAAAGAAAGAAAGAGTACTAACAGCTATACAACTGCACGGCCTCACACGACCGGCTCATATGACCATAGGGAAAGCATATACAGACTGCAAGCCTCTAGGTAAAGCAATAGAAAGGATCGGGACAGGGCCCCGACCTACCCGTACTATATAACAAAAGAAAATGAAATACACCTCTGGAATTCAGTCTCCGGATGACAGGAGCTGAATACTCAACGATGGCAGGAATCACGTGGTGTCGCCTGCTCGTCTATGAGTACCTGCAGGCAAGTAATGCAGCGCCCCACCGGGCGTCAGTACCGCTGGTACTGAGTATGTAAAGCAATAACTGAAAGCAAAGTCTGAAAACAACAAAGTAACTGATAAACTGAAGTAGGAGGAATTAGATTAACTGTCTAATAATGTGAGTCATACCTTCTCTCATATATATACTGGAAAGGAAATAGGGGTCGTACCTGGAGACGTATCACTCTACTGCTGATCTACTTGTATCTAACGTCACATGGCATAACATAACATAACATAACATAGTATAGCACACACAAACCTTACCCGGCCCCCATAAGTCGGGAGGTACAACCAGCACAGAATCTACACCCCTACCCCGGTCATCCCATCTCCTATAATGGTTGTAAGCATCCTGCCGGTCCCCTGGGTATGCACTTGGGCTCGCTGAGCCCCTGACTATAACTGTACCTGAGTCCGGAGGACTCCTGAATCAACACCCGGGCGTATCCGCTCGACGGGGGTGTATAAAAGCCGACCAAGGAAAAATATGGGGAAACTGGCATCCCATCTTCGTCCCCTAGGGGACGGCATGCCACTCCGTAGAGTAACGTATCCTCGTCCTCTGGCGGACGAGTCGATACAGCTATTAACCCTGGGGCGGTCATGGATGCTAGGTAGTCCAACCCCAAACAATACAATGGTCTCAACTAGTAATACTGTCTGCATGTCTCACATGCCGAGGCTAATAGGGGTAGAGTATCATATATATTACATGCTGAACTAATGGTAGTAATCTGTACGTATTTAATACATGCTGAGACTGGTAAGTATATATATATATAAGTATAGTCTCCTGCCAAACTGTGCTGGGGCAAATGCTATACAAGATAGTGTTTCTGCTGAAAACTATGTTGTTTACTGAGTTTCTGTTTAACATGATTTACTATTCCTAACATGCGTTCTAAACTTTATTTTAGCCTGTCATTCTATCTCTGAAGTGCTTTATAGATATTGCATCACTTTACGGGGTTTCAACTGAATGCAATAAAATCTTAACATTTCATATTACATCACATACTGAGCATACTGGCAGTTTCTAACACTTGTATTAGAATCTATGTCGTACTAGTAAGTTTCACGCAAGTTACAACTTGATGTTTCTAATACCGTATCAACATTCACAATAAATGTAACACTTAACTTCTAAACATTCTACTGGCCTGTAATTTACTGTACTGTGCCGATATTACTTAACTTGCCGAGGTAACTGACTTTACATACCTTATCCTTGAACTATTCGTCCGTCGAACGAGACTCGGCCGGTACTTCAGCTATTTTCTCCCAACTGCATTCATAAATATGCCAATTAGTACTAAATACAGCTTTATTGTGAAGAGCAACGTCACTTTCGATATAGTTTATAGCCTAAACTTAGGCTTATCAAAAGACGGTCGAAAACTCGCTATTTTTCAGCGGTCCAGAAGGGAGAAATATTCACTTCTCAGCTAGGAACACATAGACATTAATTTAGAGCAATTCTACTTACCTTAGTTCGGTGGTTCGCCGATTCGTCGGCCGTATTTCACGAAACTAAATCCGTAGGAATGCTCTCTGCTGCTAAATACCTCCATATCTGGAGTTAATTTGAATTTGGACAACGTTTGGCAGCATAATCGAACGATAATATATATTCCCTCTTTGGCTTCCTCTGTTTTGCTGCGTTTTCTGGAAATTATAATGAGTTTAAGTGAGATTAAACCGAAGTGGGGCTTTATATACTTGAGCCTGGACAAGGGCAACGTGTCACGGAGCCAACGCAGAGGCCTCACCTCCGTGACACGCTGCCATCGCGGAGGGGCTCTGCCTCGGCTCCTTCCGCGATGGTTCGACAGGTTTCTCATCCGATCTTTTCCCGGGCCTTTCCCTAGCACGTATGGCCTTCAAATATGCTTAACCAACGCACGAATAGGTCATCTATGTGCCGGGAATTCTATGGGGTATAACATTCTCCCCCCCTTAAGAACATTCATCCTCGAATGTACACTGTCATCTAGAGGACTACTTACTTATTTTCTAGAAAAATTTTGGCAGAGTTTCCCCTGTAATATGGACTATAGCAAAAACCTGAAATGCAGGAAAGTCCAACACAGGCACTGCACATAATATTCTAGGATCCACTGGATAACTAGATATCAATCTTTCTTTATTATTTACAGACATACAACCATAAGGTACTGCATAAGTAATAATACGGACATACCCGTCGCCTTACTAGACCTGAAATAAGTGAGGATATCTGGCTTTCATATCTTCTTCAGCTTCCCATGTCATTTCCTCACGGTTCCTATTACGCCACAACACTTTGACAGACGCAATATCTTTAGTCCTTAACCTGCGAATCTGTCTGTCTAAGATAGCTACGGGAACCTCTTCATATGCTAACTCTTCTGTGACCTGGACATCTTGAACCAGAACTATTGTAGAAGGGTCCCCTACGAACTTCCTTAACATAGAAACATGGAATACTGGGTGAACAGATGCTAACTCTGGAGGCAAGTTCAACTCGTATGCAACTTGGCCTATTCTTCGTCGAATCTGATATGGCCCAATGAATCTTGGGCTAAGCTTGCCTTTCTTGCCAAACCTCATTACCCCTTTCATCGGGGACACTTTCAAATATACCCAGTCATTTACCGAAAATTTTAGATTTCTGCGCCGCATATCTGCATAAGACTTCTGGCGGCTCTGAGCAGTCAGTAAACGTTCTCGGATAAGCTTTATCTTTTCCTCGGACTGCCGAACAATGTCTGGGCCAACTAATGTTGATTCTCCTATTTCAAACCAGCCCACCGGCGATCTACATTTTCGCCCGTATAATGCCTTGAAAGGCGCCATCTGAATAGCTGAGTGATAGCTGTTATTATAAGCAAATTCAATTAACGAAAGATGCTCATCCCAGCTACCTCCAAAATCTAGCACACACGCTCGTAGCATATCTTCAAGCGTCTGAATTGTACGTTCAGCCTGCCCATCTGTTTGAGGATGGAATGCCGTGCTCAAGTTAATCTGTGTTCCCAAACCTTTCTGAAACGATTGCCAGAATCTAGCTGTGAATTGTGCTCCTCTATCTGAAATGATAGATATCGGCACTCCATGCAATCTAACTATTTCTCTGATATATAATTCAGCATAATCCTCAGCTGAGAAGGTAGCCCTCACTGGCAGGAAATGAGCTGATTTTGTCAGCCTGTCAACTATTACCCAAATGGAATCATTTCTGCGTCTAGTATGGGGTAACCCTGTTACAAAATCCATGTTTATCGCTTCCCATTTCCACATAGGTACCGTTATATCTTGCGCCAAACCACCCGGTTTCTGGTGCTCGGCTTTCACCTGCTGACAATTAGAACATCTAGATACAAATTCGGCTATCTCAGCTTTCATACCTGGCCACCAGTAGATGTCTCTGATATCGTGGTACATTTTGGTTGCTCCTGGATGGAGGGAGTAGCGAGCGTAGTGTACCTCATGCATGATCTGCCCACGAAGTCCTGAGACATTCGGGACACAGAGGCGGCCCTTACAGCGTAGCACATCATCCTCGGCTATCTGAAAGTCTGACTCCTTACCTCTCTGAATTCTATCTCTGAGTTTGACCAAATCAAGATCCTCGTACTGTCGTTCTTTTACCTCTGTAATTAATGATGACACAGCAGAATTCTGTATTACCGCCTCGTTATTTTCTGTTTCCATTACCCGAACAGCTAAACCAGCTAACTGATGAATTTCTCTGGCTAACTCTCGTTTCTCAAGTCGCAGATACGCCAAGCTCCCCATTGACTTACGGCTCAGGGCGTCTGCTACAACATTAGCTTTTCCTGGGTGATATAGAATATTCACGTCATAATCTTTCAACAATTCTAACCAGCGACGTTGTCGTAAATTCAACTCCCTCTGGGTAAAGATGTACTGTAAGCTCTTATGATCTGTATAAATATCAACATGGACACCATACAGGTAATGCCTCCACATCTTTAAGGCATGAATTACTGCGACCAATTCCAGGTCATGGGTAGGGTAATTCTTTTCGTGCTTCCTCAGCTGTCTGGAAGCATATGCAATTACTGCTGCATCAACACACAACCTAACCCGACACCTGACGCGTCGCAATAGACTAAATAACCTTCTGTGCCTTCCGGGAATGCTAACACTGGGGCGGAAGTTAATCTGTCTTTCAGTTCCTGGAAGCTCCGCTCACATGCCTCTGTCCATTGGAACTTTGCTGCTTTCTGTGTCAATCTGGTTAGAGGTGCTGCAATAGTCGAGAATCCTTCAACGAACCTCCTGTAATATCCTGCCAACCCCAGAAAGCTATGAACTTCAGTCGGGGTGGTAGGCCTAGGCCATGACTTAACTGCTTCTATCTTCTGCTTGTCTACCTGTATACCAGCGTCTGAAACAATATGCCCTAAAAAGGCCACTGAGTTCAGCCAGAATTCACACTTAGAAAATTTAGCATACAACTGGCGGTCCCTGAGGATCTGGAGCACTGTCCGCAAATGAGTCCGGTGATCTGCTTCAGAGCGTGAATACACCAGAATATCATCAATGAATATTATCACGAACAAGTCCAGGAAAGGTCTGAAAATACTGTTCATCAGGTCCATAAAGACTGCTGGGGCATTCATTAATCCGAAGGACATAACTAGAAATTCAAAATGTCCATATCGGGTCCTGAACGCTGTCTTAGGAATATCTCTCTCACGTACTCGAACCTGGTGATATCCGGACCGCAAGTCAATCTTAGAGAAGTATCTGGCTCCTTGTAACTGATCAAATAAGTCATCAATTCTGGGGAGCGGGTACTTGTTCTTTACTGTAACTTTATTTAGCTGCCGATAATCTATGCACATTCAGAGCGAGCCATCTTTCTTTCTCACGAATAAAACTGGCGCACCCCACGGTGAAGTACTCGGCCTGATAAAACCTTTATCTAACAAATCTTTCAACTGCTCCTTTAATTCTCTGAGTTCTGCGGGAGCCATACGATAGGGAGGTATTGATATTGGCTGAGTGCCTGGTAACAAGTCGATAGCAAAGTCTATTTCCCTTTCTGGGGGAATACCAGGTAACTCATCAGGAAATACATCTGGGAATTCATTCACCACTGGGACAGACTGGAGTGTCAGAGATTCTGCTTGGACATCCTGAACTCTGACCAGATGGTAAATACACCCCTTAGATATCAACTTTCTCGCCTGAAGGTAGGAAATAAACCTACCTTTTGGCGTAGTGGTGCTGCCCTTCCACTCCCATACTGCTTCTCCTGGGAAGTGGAATCGGACCATTTTGGTCCAACATTCAACGTTGGCAAAGCATGGTACTAACCAGTCCATACCCATTATGGCATCGAAGTCTATCATTTCTAACTCGACCAGATCTACTGTGGTCTAACGGTCAGCAATCTCTACTGTACACCAGCGGTAGATTCGGCTAGCTGTGATAGAATCACCGATGGGTGTAGATACTAAGAAGGGCTGTTGTAATGATTCTGGTACAATACTAAACTTTCGTGCCACAAATGGAGTAATGTAGGACAAGGTAGACCCTGGATCAATCAACACATAAGCAGGGTGTGAGCAAATAGTTAGCATACCTGTCACAACATTAGGCGACGCTTCCGAGGCTTGCCTCCCTGGTAAAGCATATGTGCGGCTCGGACCCGCACCTGTACTGGAGGTCCCTAATCTGCCTCGACCCCTGCCTGCTGAAATTGAGGGCCTGCGCCCAGTCAAGGATGCTGCGGCTCGTGACCCTGCTGATGCCCTATCCTGTCTATCCCGGTCCTCTCAACCTCTGGCTGGGTAATCTTTCATCAAATGGCCTTCTTGGACACAAATATAACATGCGGTGGAGCCATATCTGCATGCTCCAGGATGGCGTCGACTGCATATAGGGCAAAGTGGTAGGGTATACCTACTCTGCTCCGCCCTCTTCTGTAGCGGTGAGTCTGCCATCTGCAAGCCTCTACCATTCTCTGACCGACCCTTCTGATCTCCCATTGTCGCTGTCTGATGCCCTCAATATTTTGGGCAAATGCCTAAACTCGAGCAATGTCCATGTCCTCTCACAGTGTAGCTGTAATACAAGTCTCAACATATTCTGGGTTCAGCCCCATAATAAAACGGTGCACTCTGGATGCCATGGTATCAACAAAGGCCGGTGCATATCGAGCCAAAGAATCAAACCGTAAGGAATATTCCCGAACACTCATGGCCCCCTGCTCTAGATGTAGGAACTGGTCTACCCGGGCCTGTCGAATCTCCCTCGTCAAATAGTGATCCAGAAAGGCTCCTGAAAAGCTGGACCAGGTGGGAGGGGAAACATCTCTCCCTCGAGACCTTTCCCAGCTCTCATACCATAGCACAGCGATATCCCGTAACCGGAATGCTGCCAATTCAACTGATTCGGTAGGCGTGGCATGCATAACCCTAAAGATTCTCTGCATTTGATCCAGAAAATCCTGAGGGTCCTCTGTCCGATCCGAACCTGTAAACTGTGGGGGATTCAAAGCCAAGAACTCTCGGACCCTCGAACTACCGGGCCCTCCTGATGATTCTGCAACTGTATATGGCATTGGCTGACGCTGAGCAGCCATCATCTGTGCTAACATAACCACAGCACTCCTAACCTCCTGGTCGGAGGGTGTCGGTATAGGGACTGCTGAAGGTAGTGTCGCCCCAAGCGGCTCCTGATGTGGTGGAGACTGTTGAGAAGGCTGGGACGATGCCTCTGTAGTGCCCTCTGACCGGGCTGTTTCTAGACGAGGGGGAGGCATCCTGCTGGTGCCTTCCCCTGCTGCAACATCTAAGCTCCGACCCGTGATAGGATGTCGCTGGTCTGACATTATCTGTAACCAAAGAATATAGTAAGCTTTTAGGGACTCAACCCTATACTCTACCGCTCTACAGCATGACTGAATAAGAATAAAAGACAACCATCCTATCATGCCTTGCAGCCTCCTGCCCATAGTATGTGGTGCACAACACATCCATGGACAGGACTCTACTTAGCACGGCTTGCAGACTCCCTGGGATACGACCTGCTCTGATACCAAGTTTGTCATACCCCGCCTTGGGGGGTATGACTAGCACCTGGTGTCCTGCTAGGACCTGAACTGCTGGACTGCTAAGCCTGGGCACATCTGGTTCCTGGCTGGCTCTAACTCATATTTCTGGAAACAAAGGGCTATATAACGGCTGTAAACACAGCCCCCGGCCCATTGGCCTATAGCCTTCTGTACCTGTTCTAACAGCTGACCAGAAACATACCAATATAGGGAGACCTATGCGGGCTGACAAGGCCACCATGCTGTCTAGTTATCTACAACTCAATCATGAAGTATTAAAAAGCTACGTGACCGGCAAGGTCACCACTACTGGCAAACTATGGCCCCACACGGCCATCATAAAAGAAAGAAAGAGTACTAACAGCTATACAACTGCACGGCCTCACACGACCGGCTCATCTGACCACAGGGAAAGCATATACAGACTGCAAGCCTCTAGGAATAGCAATAGAAATGATCGGGACAGGACCCAGACCTACCCGTATTATATAACAAAAGAAAATGAAATACACCTCTGGAATTCAGTCTCCGGATGACAGGAGCTGAATACTCAATGCTGGCAGGAATCACGTGGTGTCGCCTGCTCGTCTATGAGTACCTGCAGGCAAGTAATGCAGCGCCCCACCGGGCGTCAGTACCGCTGGTACTGAGTATGTAAAGCAATAACTGAAAGCAAAGTCTGAAAACAACAAAGTAACTGATAAACTGAAGTAGGAGGAATTAGATTAACTGTCTAATAACGTGAGTCATACCTTCTCTCATATATATATTGGAAAGGAAATAGGGGTCGTACCTGGAGACGTATCACTCTACTGCTGATCTACTTGTATCTAACGTCACATGGCATAATATAACATAACATAACATAGTATAGCACACACAAACATTACCCGGCCCCCATAAGCCGGGAGGTACAACCAGCACAGAATCTACACCCCTACCCTGGTCATCCCATCTCCTATAATGGCTGTAAGCATCCTGCCGGTCCCCTGGGTATGCACTTGGGCTCGCTGAGCCCCTGACTATAACTGTACCTGAGTCCGGAGGACTCCTGAATCAACACCCGGGCGTATCCGCTCGACGGGGGTGTATAAAAGCCAACCAAGGCAAAATATGGGGAAACTGGCATCCCATCTTCGTCAACTGGGGGACGGCATGCCACTCCGTAGAGCGACGTATCCTCGTCCTCTGGCGGATGAGTCGATACAGCTATTAACCCTTGGGCGGTCATGGATGCTAGGTAGTCCAACCCCAAACAATACAATGGTCTCAACTAGTAATACTGTCTGCATGTCTCACATGCCGAGGCTAATAGGGGTAGAGTATCATATATATTACATGCTGAACTAATGATAGTAATCTGTACGTATTTAATACGTGCTGAGACTGGTAAGTATATATATATATAAGTATAGTCTCCTGCCAAACTGTGCTGGGGCAAATGCTATACAAGATAGTGTTTCTGCTGAAAACTATGTTGTTTACTGAGTTTCTGTATTAACATGATCTACTATTCCTAACATGCGTTCTAAACTTTATTTTAGCCTGCCATTCTATCTCTGAAGTGCTTTATGGATATTGCATCACTTTACGGGGTTTCAACTGAATGCAATAAAATCTTAACATTTCATATTACATCACATACTGAGCATACTGGCAGTTTCTAACACTTGTATTAGAATCTATGTCATACTAGTAAGTTTCACACAAGTTACAACTTGATGTTTCTAATACCGTATCAACATTCACAATAAACGTAACACTTAACTTCTAAACATTCTACTGGCCTGTAATTTACTGTACTGTGCCGATATTACTTAACTTGCCGAGGTAACTGACTTTACATACCTTATCCTTGAACTATTCGTCCGTCGGACGAGACACGGCCGGTACTTCAGCTATTTTCTCCCAACTGCATTCATAAATATGCCAATTAGTACTAAATACAGCTTTATTGTAAAGAGCAACGTCACTTTCGATATAGTTTATAGCCTAAACTTAGGCTTATCAAAAGACGGTCGAAAACTCGCTATTTTTCAACGGTCCAGAAGGGAGAAATATTCACTTCTCAACTAGGAACACATAGACATTAATTTAGAGCAATTCTACTTACCTTAGTTCGGTGGCTCGCCGATTCGTCGGCCGTATTTCACGAAACTAAATTCGTAAGAATGCTCTCTGCTGCTAATACCTCCGTATTTGGAGTTAATTTGAATTTGGACAACGTTTGGCAGCGTAATCGAACGATAATATATATTCCCTCTTTGGCTTCCTCTGTTTTGCTGGGTTTTCTGGAAATTATAATGAGTTTAAGTGAGATTAAACTGAAGTGGGGCTTTATATACTTGAGCCTGGACAAGGGCAACGTGTCACGGAGCCAACGCGGAGGCCTCACCTCCGTGACACGCTGCCATCGCGGAGGGGCTCTGCCTCGGCTCCTTCCGCGATGGTTCGACAGGTTTCTCGTCCGATCTTTTCCCGGGCCTTTCCCTAGCACGTATGGCCTTCAAATATGCTTAACCAACGTGCGAATAGGTCATCTAGGTGCCAGGAATTCTACGGGGTATAACATTTTTCATCTTTTTATTCCATGTTGTTCTATTAATTCTTGTTCTTACTGCATTGGTGTGTGGCCTACATTAATGTACATCTAAAAAGTCCGATTTCACTCGAGAGAGCACGAAATTGGAAAGTTGTGAATTAATAGGATATTGTTCTTTACTTGATTTGGGAAAATTGAGTTTTGATGTGCTTTCCTGATAGAAATATACTTGAAAGTCGTATTAGTCAATTTAGGAACCGGAATTGTATGGCTAGAACATGAATTGCATTTGATCACAGAAATGTAGATGGATGGTTCATGATTCTTGAGTGAGATTAAATACGAGAGTTTTAATCTCTTGGCAATTGTTCTTGGCTAGCAACTGGAAGAAAAGATTAACCAATTTATGATGATAATCAGTTCATTGCATGTTCTTTAACCTCGGCATGCTTTTATCCATAGTCCAAATTCAAAGTAGATAATTGTTTGTAGTTTAGTATAAAATTTATAAATCAAATTATTCACTTTTTGGTTGTTTAGTTGTCAGCATATTTAGAAGTAAAAATATAGTATAATTGAGCAGATTGCACTTATCCCAAGTCTCTGTGGGATCGATACTTGGCTTACTAAAGCCACTTACTACTTGTTCGACCACGTGCACTTGCGTGTCGGTTTTATAATACCCATACTACGCAGAACGAACAAGTTTTTGGCGTCGTTGCCCGGGACTTGGCAATTGGTGAATTTGTTTTAAGTGTTAATTTTACTGTATTTTTATTTTCTTTTCTTAAGTGTTGGCAACTTGGTCTTAGCCTCTATTTTGCAAACTTAATTGCTGTGAACACTGGCAAGAGACAAAGAGCTGGTGGAATCTTATATAGAGCCTGAACGTATATTTCACAGTAAACGGAGAGAAGCTCTACAAAGAAAGCTGCAGTTGCTCAGACAGACCATTATGGAGCAACAAAATCCACCGGTTGTGAGGGCAGTGTTAGAGCCCGAAGAAGCAGCAGCAAGGCCGGTTCGCGAGGTGGCAATCCCACATGCCAACAATGTTACATCCAGTATCCGCAAACCAGAGCCTGGAGGGAGATTTGAACTCAAGCAAAATATGGAGCAACTGTTGCACACAAGCGGGCAATTTACCGGTCTCCCTCATGAAGACCCACAACAGCATCTCCAAAACTTTTTGGAGATAAGTGACACTTATATACCCGCTGGAGTGTCACCTGATTATGTTCGGCTTACATTATTTCCGTTCTCATTACTCGGAGAAGCCAAGAGGTGGTTGAAAGCTGAGCCACCAAATTCTATTTCAACGTGGGATGATCTTGCACGGAAGTTCTTGATAAGGTTTTTTCCCTCTGGTAAAACAGCAAGACTTAGAAGTCAAATTCTAAGTTTCAAACAGAGGGAGGGAGAAAATTTATATCAAGCCTGGGAGAGATTTAAATCCATGTTGCGGGACTGTCCTCATCATCATCAGTCCAATGAGGTGTTGGTGCATACATTTATTGAGGGTTTGGAACCCCATACCAAAATTTTGCTAGATTCAGCAGCTGGAGGGCAAGCGCTAGAAAAGACTTATGAGGAGTTGTATACCTTGCTAAACCGGATTTCACAGGGCAATCCAGAATGGAATGCTGATTCATCACGAGGTGGAACAAGGAAAGCAGCAGGAGTGCTTGAAGTGGATGAAAATATCATGATTTCAGAAAGAATACATGCAACCCTTCCCCTCAGAATTTTTAAAGCTTAGTTTATGCTATGAGATGTTTTAAATGACTTCCTTTACTTAAGTGGTTTTTACTTACCTTGCATACTCGGTATATTCCACATACTGACCGCATACTTTTTATGTTGTATCGTTTCATGATACAGGACCCGGCTCTCAAGTTCAGACCCGCTCTTTGTCAGCTTATCGAAAATAGCATTTTCCTTATTGGTGAGTCCTCATCTTTCAAGGTCTAGACTTTCATCTTTTCCTTATTTATTTCAATTTCAGTATTGTTTAGTTAGTTGTGGTCTTGTCCCATCAACTCATCATGTTTAGAGGCTTTTCACACTTATTTATATATTCAGCTTCGAATGATGTATTCTGATGTTATGGTTGAGTTAGACTTCCGCTAAAGTTATTATGTTAATTCTTCTGTTTGTTGATTGAGTTAGATGTATGCGTATGTCATGGGTCGACTTGGGGTCTCTCGGGGTCTCTTGTCCCGTGTCGCGATCTGGGCCTCCGTTTGGGTTGTGACACTTTATTATATATGCTGAGACCTGGTCAGTCCTTTTAGATGCTATAGTTGACTATGACAGGTGGCCCAATTGGCGTAAGGGTTGTAGTATTGACGTTATACAGCTGGCTTCTCGATCACTTTGGAATCGAGTGCTAGTCGCACCTACCCCAGTTTCAGGGCGTGACAAACATGGTATCAGAGCATAGTCGAGTCCTAGGGAGTCCACAAAGTCATGTCTAGTAGATTCTTGCTTATGGTATATTGTGCAACATACTTATAATCAAGAGTCTACAAGGCAGTTAGGAGTTGTTTCACTTTATTCACTAATAGATCGTGCTTTGGAGTGAAGATGTATGTGTTATCTAAATTCTAAATTGTGCTTACATTTCAGAGTATGTCGGTGATGATGAAAATGGCTATGAGATTGATTGGCAAAACAGCTGGTGAAAGTACTAGCCGCCCTTCTTCCAGTCAGGGAGATAGATCGAAGGCATAGGGTGAGTATCCAACTGTAACACCCCAAAAGTACCTATGATCAAGCCCTAGACTTGTAGGAAAACCAGCAAAAAAATCTAGAAAATTTCTCAAACCAACTCGTTGTATGAATCATTTCTTGAAATAAAGGGTCATAGGAGCAGTCATGGTATACAGCAATTCTCCCTTTCCCAGTGACAACGACGCTTGGTATGAGTCGTAGGAGGCAGTAACGAGCTATGGTACGACTCGTTGTAGGAAACAACGAGTCATGGAAGGCATTTGTGGTTTAGGTTTGCTGAGGGAAGGTCTAATGCCACAATTCATTGTATGATTATTATAGGAAACAACGAGTCATTGTAGGCAATAGTAGGATGAAAGTGCAGAGGATGGGACCCCAAACCACAAGTCATGGTATGACTCATTGTAGGAAACAACAAGTCATTGTGAGGCCTATGGTTTGAGAAGCAGAGAACCTATAAAATTTGACTACCTAACAACGAGAGGATGCCATGAGTCATTATTTGGTGGTACGACTCGTGGTGTCTGGCACTCAGATTTTTTATTACGTGTTCCTAGGGGTATTTTATAAATTCCTATCTTTAGCTACAAAATGGCATCATTTTGGGCTTCCTAATGGTCAAATTAAAGGGGTTTAACCTAGCCTAAGTCCTTATTCTCTCTAACTACAATAGATTTGAAATCCTTTCTTAAGATCAAGGCTAGAGTTCCTCATCCATTTCACTCCCAATCTTCTTGGTATTTTAAGACAAGTTTAGGAGTCAATTATCCAAGTATGTAGGGTTATGAATGGGGGAAAATCTTCCACCCTCATGCTGAATTTCATCCATATTCTATGATTTCAAATCTCTAAGCGTGTCAAATTGAATTCTAGGGTTTAACCTCAATTTCATGCAATTAATCATGATATCTCTATAGGTTCAATTCTCTCACGTTCCAAATGATTAAATATAGTGAGTAGGGCAGATTTTACTCTCAAGTTCCTCATAAATTGATGATTTCAAGCTTATGATGATTTTTTCCTATTATGCATGATTTATGAATTCAAGATTATGAGTCTATGAATTCAAGTATGATGATTTATCAAGTATGCATAAATGGTTTGAATTTCTAAATTATGATCCCATGATTTTGAATTACGAAGCTTATTTCAAGTATGTATGATTCCGTGATTTGGGCAAGCCCATTAAGAGTCAAGTATGTTTTATCATGATTTTAGCCAAGGCTTACAAAATCAATTTGTGAAATATTTCGGAGTCAAGATTCCCAATATTCAGATTTAAGCTATGTTCGGAGAATATTATTTTGAGCTATATGCATATTTTGGGAGTAGTTTTATCACCGAGCAAGCCAGGGATTTCGAGAACCCCGGTCTCAGAACTACGCACCACTATAGGTATATTTATATTTGGGACCTCCCAAAAGAGTATTTTTCCCCCTCGAGGGCACACCGTGATATCACACCTTATTTGTCCTTTGCCCTGGCAAGGCTTAGGATGGCTCTCCTCCACGTAGGCAAGACATGGGATCATCATGCGCTCATACATTATGGTTGTCGGTTATGATGAGTCTTCCATTGTTCCTCATGTTTTAAGTTACTCATGTTTATGATTTACGATACTATGTTTTGTAACATATTTGACCCATTAATTAGCTTATAAGTTTTCACTTGTAATTTCAAGCAAGGTACACTATATGATTTCTATTTCTAAACCTTGGGTCATTATGTTCATCTTATGATGAATATCTCATGATTATGAATTCTTCAAGAATATGGCTCTTAGCATGTCGTCCCTACTCTCATGATCTCTCTTGATTTATATTCATGATTTTATATTATCGTTTTACTAGCATGTTTTACTTTCTCTACATACTCAGTACATTTAAAGTACTGACCACATACTCTATGCTATATCATCTCATGATATAGGTTCAGGTGATCCTTCTCAGTCCCGGCGTTAGCTCACCCGCTCAGACCAGCTCAAATCCCAATCTTGGTGAGTCCTCATCATCCGAGGACGTCTATCAGTTTATATGGTCATGCCTTGTTTTTAGTTTTAGATTTTAGCGATCTAGTTGGGGGTATTATCCCATCAGCTCATCATACAACTAGAGGCTTTTCAGATAGACATGTATTAGATGACTCAACATTGTGATATTTTCACTCTTACTAATGTTTTATGTTATGTATAATTTCGCTTTAGTTCATACTCTTGAGTTGCTATGAATCTACCATGGGTTAGCTTAAGGCCATTCGTGGTTCTATGTCCCGTATCTCGGTCCGAGGCCTCAGCTCAGGTCGTGAAAATCTTGATATCTAAGCAAAGGCTTAGGTATGTCCTAGGGTGTCTCAAAGCCACATTAAGTAGAGTCTTTTCCATGGGTGTGAAGAGCCCCATAATTATGGGGAAGAGGCAATGAGATGTTTTAGGAAATTTCCCTTATTTCATAATCTTGTCATGCGGTGAAGCACCTCTTTATTCCTTTAACTCATTTTGTATGTGTTTGTAGAAATATGCCTCCATGCCGAGTCAATGGTAGAAAAAATGGCAATGGAAATGCCCATGGCAATGGCAATGGAGATGGGCATTAGCCAGCCCCACTGGCTCCAGCAGATCCCTTGCCCGAGCAGGTTATTCATGCTGACTTCTAAGCCTAATTTAAAATGTTGGTTCAGGCTATGACAACCCAGGTCAACCAACAGGTAGTGGCCCATGTCCATCAGAATAGGAATGCAGCAGCGGCGAGAGTGCAAGACTTCCTCAAGATCAACCCACTTGAGTTTTTTGGGTTGAAGGTTGATGAGGACCCACATGAGTTCATAGAGTATGGGGTGACTGGAGGGCAGAGTGCAGATTTAGCCTCCTATCAACTTAAGGGGGTTGCTCATATATATTTCCTTCAGTGGAAGGAGAGCAGGGGAGTTGGTGCGGTTTCTGTTGGTTAGGACGAGTTTGTTACCTCATTTTTGGACAGATTCTTTCCTCGAGAGTTGAGGGAGGAAAAGGCATCCAAGTTCATCAATCGAAAGTAGAACCACATGACTGTCCAGGAGTATGCCCTGGAGTTTACCTAATTGTCTGAGTATGAATCGAAGATAGTGGCTGATCCCAGGGCTCGTATGAGCAGGTTCATGAATTGGGTGGCAAATTCATTAGATAAGGAGTGCAGGACCACCATGCTGATTAACGATATATATATCTCCTGACTGATCATATATGACCAGCAGATATAGGCAGAGCAGATGATAGAGAAGGAGAGAGAGGCCAAGAGGGCCAGGACATGGAGTCACATGCATTTCCAGCAGAGATCCAGTGATAGGCATCGCCCTCAATTCCACCAGAGGTTGTTATCCACGGCTCCCTCATCAGCCAGCTTTCTATCTAGACCTCGAGGAGATCAGATAGGCAAAGCGTCAGGCTCTAGGGGTCAGAGGAGCATATCAGGGGAGCACACTTTTTCAACTTGAAGGAAGTGTAGCAGGAAGCACCCTGGTGAGTGCTTGGTTGGTACTAATGGTTGTTTCAGGTGTGGGAAGCCCGACATATTCTTAGATATTGTCCTTCAGCTAGGTAGGGTGACGGTAGAGGCTGTGCCCCAGCTACCACTTCAGCAGCTCCAGCAGCTCACCTAACTCAGCAAGGTGCCTCTTCTAGTGCACCAGGCGGACAGCACCAAAATAGGTTCTATGCACTCTCATCTCGTTAGGAAAAAGAGTGCTCACTCGATGTAGTTACTGCTATGTTGCGAGTATTTCATCTTGATGTTTATGCATTGTTAGATCTAGGTATACACTATCTCATGTCTCCTTATGTTGCTGTAGTTTTGGTTTTAGTCTTGATGTTCTATCAGAACCCTTCTAGTCTCTACTCGTGTAGGTGAGTCGGTTTTAGCTTGAACTGTATACAGAAATTGCCCTATCACGATTCTTCAGAAAGTCACCTCAGCCGACTTAGTGGAGTTAGATATGACTGATTTTGATATTATATTTGGTATGGATTGGTTACATGTTTGTTATGCTTCAGTCAATTGTAGAACCTGTATGGTAGAGTTACAGTTTCCAGGTGAACCAGTCCTAGAGTGAAAGAGTAGTTTAGTTATGCCTGTAGGTCACTTCGTTTCCTATCTCAAGACCAGGAAGATGATATCTAAGGGTTGTGTATACCATCTAGTTCGGGTTTAGGATGCTACGTCCGAGACCCTGACTCTTCAATCAGCTCCTGTTGTATGTGAATATCCAAAGGTGTTTCTCGATGATCTAACAGGAGTCCCTCCCGAGCGGGAGATTGACTTTGGTATTGATCTTCTCCCTGATACGCAGCCCATATCTATTCCTCCTTACATAATGGCTCCAACCGAGCTAAAGGAGTTGAAAGAGTAGTTGAATGATCTCCTGGATAAGGGTTTCATCAGACCTAGTAAGTCCCCTTGGGGTGCTTCAATTCTCTTTGATCGAAAGAAAGATGGTTCCTTTAGAATATGCATGTAGTTAAACCAGGTCACAATCAAGAATAAGTACCCCCTCCCCAGGACTGATGAGTTGTTTGACCAGCTTTAGGGTACTAAATTCTTTTCAAAGATAGACCTCAGATCCAGTTATCACTAGCTTAGAGTTAGGGAGAGTGATATTCCAAAGACAGCGATATTCCGAAGACAGCCTTTAGGACTCGATATGATCACTATGAGTTCGTAGTTATGTCTTTTGAACTAACAAATGCTCTTGCAGCTTTTATGGACTTGATAAACAGAGTGTTCAAGCATTATTTGGATATGTTTGTAATTCTCTTTATAGATGATATTCTCATATACTCTTGGAGCAAGGAGGAGCATGCCACTCATTTGAGGATTGTGTTGCAGACTCTCAAGGATTGCCAGCTGTTTGCTAAATTCAGTAAGTGTGAGTTTTTCTTGAACTCAATAGCATTCTTGGGTCATGTGGTATCTAGAGAGGTTGTTCAAGTGGACTATCAAAGATAGAGGCAATGAAGAACTGACCTAGACCTGTCAATCCTACAGATATTAGGAGTTTCTTAGGTTTAGCAAGCTACTACAAGTGATTTATAGAGGGATTTTCATCCATTGTGACTAAGTTGACCCAAAAGAAGGTCAAATTTTAGTATTTGGATGCTTGTGAGAAGAGTTTTCAGGAGTTAAAGACTCGACTCACTTCAGCCCAGTATTGACCCTACCGGAGGGCACGGATGCATTGTTGTGTACTGTGATGTTTCTAGGGTTGGTCTCAGTTTTGTGTTGATGTAGAATGGTAAAGTCATTGCATATGCCTCTAGAAAGCTTAAGACTCATGAGAAAATTTTTCCAACGCATCACCTAGAGTTGGCAGCTATGGTGTTTGCTTTGAAGATTTGGAGGAAATATTTGCATGGGGAGCATATGGATATGTTCATGAATCACAAGAACCTTTAGTACGTGTTCACTCAGAAGGACCTGAATTTGTGGTAGAGGAGATGGCTAGAGCTTCCCAGGGACTGTCACGATCCGAACATAGGCTCGGATTAAGAAATGGGACAAAGAACCCCGAGAGGCTCCAAGTCGACTGATGCACATCCGTCACCAACTCTTTCCTTCCTCCTTCCACATGAGAGATACTCCCCATGGACAACCTACTAAGGACATCCGCCACTATATTAGCCTTGCCGGGATGATAAAGGATACTCATGTCATAGTCCTTGAGCAGCTCTAACCACCTCCTTTGTTGCAAATTCAAATCTTTATGGGTGAACACATACTATAGGCTCTTTTGGTCTATAAACACATCCATGTGGACCCAATACAAATAGTGCCTCCAAATCTTCAATGTGAATACCACTGCTACCAATTCCAGGTCATGTGTTGGGTAATTCTTCTCATCATCAACACACCTAAGACCAACCCTAGAAGCGTCACAATGCACAACAAATCCATCTTTACCCTCAAGTAGGCTCAACACTAGGGCTGAAGTGAGTCAAGTCTTTAACTCCTGAAAGCTCTTCTCAAATGCATCCGACCACTGAAATTTGACCTTCTTATAAGTCAATTTAGTCAATGGTGATACAATGGATGAGAATCCTTCAACAAACCTCCTATAGTAGCTAGCTAATGCCAAAAAGCTCCTGATATCCAAAGGATTAACTGGTCTAAGTTAATTCTTCATAGCTTCTATCATTTGAAAGTCCACCTGCACACCCTCACTTGACACCACGTGGCCCAACAATGCTACTAGTCCGACCGAAACTCACACTTGCTGAATTTAACAAATAGCTGGCGATCGTTAAGAGTCTATAGCACAATCCTCAAATGAGTGGCATGCTCATCTTCACTTTGAGAGTATATGAGAATGTCATCTATGAAGACAATCACGAACATGTCCAAATATACCTTGAACACCTTGTTCGTCAAATCCATAAAAGCTGCAGGAGCATTCTTTAATCCAAATGACATAATCACAAACTCATAGTGACTATCTCAAGTCCTAAAAGCTATCTTCGGAATGTCACTCTCCCTAACTCTGAGCTGATTATACCTGAATCTGAGGTCTATATTTGAGAAGCACTTAGCACCCTGAAGTTGGTCAAACAAGTCATCAATTCTGGGGAGGGGATACTTGTTCTTAATGGTGACCTTATTCAACTACCGATAGCCAATGCACATACGAAGAGAACTATCCTTCTTTCGAACAAAGATAAACGGTGCACCCTACGAAGACTGTCTAGGTCTGATGAATCCCTTATCTAGAAGATCCTTCAACTGCTCCTTCAACTCCTTCAGATCAGCTGGAGCCATTATGTATGGAGGAATAGATATAGGTTGCATATCGGGAAGAAGGTCAATACCAAAGTCAATCTCCCGCTCGAGAGAGACTCTTGGAAGGTCATCTAGGAAAACTTCCAAATACTCACACACTATAGGAACTGACTAGAGAGTGGGGGTTTTGGATGTTTCATCCTTAACCCGAACTAGATGGTAAACGCAACCCTTGGAAATCATCTTTCTGTACTTAAGGTAGGATCCAAAGCAACCTACTGGCGCTGCTGAACTACCCTTCCATTCTAGAACTGTCTCACCCGAAAATCAAAACTCTACCTAATCTTGGGCAGATTTATATGCCCAAGTGATACTCAAACGTATCATTTTCACCTTGTTTATCTAGCAATATGTATACATTTTCATGTAATTGGTAATAAAATGTGCATTTATACTAACCAACATGATTAGCATTGTTTTGTAGGTAAAATGTGATTTTGAAGAGCTAAAATGCATGTTGGAACAATATTGGAGTTGGACTTGGAAGCGAGCACGAAAAAGGCATTGGACTGCACAATATAAAGGGGCTCCGCGATGGAGCCGTGTCACGCTACCATCGCGGAGGCACTCTGCCTGGAGGGTGAAATATTAGTCAAATTCCAGTGGAGCCTCGCAACAGCTCCGTGGCACGGTGGCAAGCCTCCGCGTTGCATGCCGTGCCACGTTGAAGCTTTATTCCCTGACCCCAAATTTCCAGAGAGGGTCCGCGTCCATGCCATGTCACAGAGGCAGTGCTCCGCGATGCACTCCGTGACACGTTGCTTGTTATTCCGGGAAAAATTCCCACTAGTATAAATAGAACACTTAGGCTTATTTTTAATTAATTCAGACTTGGTGGAGCAAGGACGTGGGTTACAGGCAGTTGAGGGATGAAAAAGCTCAGGGTTTTTCTCTCTTTCTTTCTTCTTTCAATCAATTGTTTGTATGATTAACACTTCTTTTAGGATGATTAATCCATAAATGAGTGGCTAATTCCCTTCCTTGCTGAGGTTATGAACATTTGTGATGAATTTTGATTATTAAATTATATGGTTTTTCATCTTCTTCTTCCATGTTGTTCTATTAATTCTTGTTTCTACTGCATTGGTGTGTGGCCGACATTAATGTATATCTAAAAAGTCCGATTTCACTCGAGAGAGCACGAAATTGGAAAGTTGTGAATTAATAGGGTATTGTTCTTAACTTGATTTGGGAAAATTGGGTTTTGATGTGCTTTCCTGATAGAAATATACTTGAAAGCCATATTAGTCAATTTAGGAACCGGAATTGTATTGCTAGGTCATGAATTGCATTTGATCACAGAAATGTAGACGGATGGTTTATGATTCTTAAGTGACATTAAATACGAGAGTTTTAATCTCTTGGCTAATGTTCTTGGCTAGCAACTGGAAGAGAAAGATTAACCAATTATGATTATAATCAAGTTCATTACATGTTCTTAACCTTGGCATGCTCATAACCATAGTTTAAATTCAAAGTAGATAATTGTTAGTAGTTTTAGTACATAATTTATAAAACAAACTTTACAATTGTTAGTTACGTTGTTGTCAGCATATATAGAAGTGAGATAGAATATAGTATACTTAAGCAATTTTTACTTATCCAGAGTCTCCTTGGATCGATACTTGGCTTACTTAAGCCACTTACTACTTGTTTGACCACATGCACTTGCGTGTCGGTTTTTAACACCCAACAAACGTACCAAACACTACCATACGGGTTCTAGAAATCACAGAGGCATAACATGCATGCAACCAATCCATACCAAAGATAACATCAAAATCAGCCATGTCTAACTCTACTAGATCGGTTGAGGTGACTTTCTGAAGGACTGTGACAGGGCTATTTTTGTATATCCGTCGAGCTATAACTGAGTCATCGACTGGAGTAGAACTGAGAAGGGTTCTGATAAGATTTCGGGACTAACTCTGAAGCTAATGGCAACATAGGGTGTCACAAAGGATAAAGTAGCCCCTAGATCTAACAATGCATAAACATCAAGATGGAATACTCATAACATACTAGTGATCACATTCGGAGTGACGTCCTTCTCCTGACGTGATGAGAGGGAATAGAACCTGTTCTGACGCTGACCACCACCTACACTATTTGATGCACCCTACTGAGCTGAGCGTGCTGGTGGAGTTGCGAAACTAATAACGGGGTCATGATCTCTACCATGGCCCTCAACTCCCTAGGGAAGAATCTGTCTAACAAGGTTGTTATAAACTCATCCCAGCTAACGGGAACTGCGCCCACTGCTCTACCGTCCCTCCATTGATGGTACCAAATATAAGTAACCCCCTTCAGCTGATAGGAGGCTAAGTCTGCGCTCTCTTCTCTCCTCACCCCCATAATCTGGATGATCTTTTGTATCTCCTCTAGAAACTTATGTGGGTCCTCATCCACTCTTGACCCAAGAAACTCAGGGGGATTCATCCTGAGGAAATTCCTAACTCGAGTCGCCTCTGAGTTCCCATTCTGGGGAACATGAACCACTGCCTGCTGATTGACCTGAGTAGTCAAGTCCTAAGCTAAAAATTGAAAAGCTACCCTAAACTCAGCATGAGAGACCTGCTCGGGCACAGGACCTGCTGGTGCTGGCGGGGCCTGCTGATGCTCATCCCCGTTTCCATCCTCATGGACATTTCCGTTCCTGTTCCTTCTTCCATTTACTCGGCATGGAGGCATGATTTTGCAAAGGCGTATAGCACGAGTTATAAAGATAGAGAGATACTTCATCACACGACATAGATCATGAAAGAAAGAAATTTCCTAAAATGTCTTGTAGCCTCTCCCGCATAAGTGTGGCGCGCTTCACACCCATGAAAAAGACTCTACTTAACGTGGCTTTCAGACACCCTAGGGCACCCTAAACCTTTTCTCTGATACCAAGTTTGTCAAGACCCGAGCTGAGGCCCCAAACTGACACACAGAACCTAGAACCATAAATGGTTCCAAGTCAACCAATGGCATGAACATGATAACTAAAATCAATATAAGAAAAGCAGATAACTGAATTCTGAAATAGCGGAAGACTAACTATTCATCAAACAAATAGAGTCAACACTGAGAAGATGAATTTTTACACATTGTCCAAAAAGCCTCTAACATAACTGATGAGCTAATGGGACAACATCCCCAACTAGCACACTAAAAGTCCAAAAACTGAAATTACACAACTCAACAAGCTGAAGGTCCTTGAATAATGAGGACTCACCAATGAGAGAACTGGACTAAGCTGCAGGAACTGCTAACAGCGAAACTGAGTCTGAACGTCTGAACCTATATCATGAAATGATATAGCATAGAGTATATGGTCAATACTTGAAATATATTGAGCATGCAAGGTCAGTAAAATAGGATAAGTAAATGTAAACTGAAAACATGAATAATAACATAATTCATAACATCAGGAGAGTAACTACATGCTGGTATTCGAAAACATGAATAGTCATTATCTGAAGCAAATAATCAAGAGCTGAGAATAAATGCATATGGCTTTCCATGTCTGAAATCGTAAGTAAAATCTAATAAACTAATCCTTGGATCAAACCTACTGAAAACATTATAAAGTATCTTATTGTACATGCATTACTGAAATAATGAGGAACAATGGGAGACTCGTCTTAACCGAAAATCACCATGTATGAGCACATGATGATCCCACATCTTTCCCACATGGAGAAGGGCCATACTAAGCCTTGCTAGGGCGAAGCATTAAGTAAGGTGTTATATCATGATGTGCCCTTGGGTGAGGGGAGATGCTCTCTTTAGAGGCCCCAAAGTATATCTAAGTTGGCACATAGTTTACGAGACTGGGAAACCTTGGAACCCCTGCCCTACTCGGTGCTAGACACTACTCCCAAAATATATAAAATCATATATCAAAACATAGCTTAGATCTTATCATATGGGGAGTTTTGACTCCAACCCTTGAGATAACTGAACTTATTAGCCTTGGCTAAATCATGAAATCATGCTTAACTTGAGTGGGTTTGCCCAAATCATAAAATCATGCTTGCATGAAATAGACTTCTTAAGAAAAATCATAAATACATACATGGGTAATTCTTAAACATCCATACATGCTAGATATTTCATCATACTTTAAACCATCAATCATAAACTATACTTTATCCTAAACTTGCATAATTGGGCAAAATCTTCTAAAACTTGAACTCGTGAATTTGTAATCAAAACATGCATAAAATATGCCTATCAATCATCAAACATACTTTAAAACATAGAGGGAATCAACACATAAATAATTTTTAAGAAGTCTATGAAATTAGCTTGAAATCACTTTTAGATCATGATTTGAATTGATACTTGCTTCATGAAATTGAGAAGAATTATGAGCATGATGGTGGAAAAAATCCTCATTCATGGCCTCACATACCTAGTAGAATCAAATCTACACCTTCCCTAGAAAGCCCAAAGGAATTTGAAGGGAAATTAGAGAATTCTAAGCTTGATCTTCAATGAAGGGGTCTAGGATTGCATGCATGGGAGGGCAATGGATAGAATAGGCTTAACCCCTCTTAAAACCCTCCTAACAAAGCTTAACCGATATAGTTTAGGGCTTTTGGGCTTAGTATTTATAAAAACACCCTAACCAAATTAGCAAGAAAAGTGACACTGCCGGTCACCACGTGGGACTTAATGAGTCATTGGGTCAACTAACGACTCATGGGTGACAAGAAGACTCGTTACCTCCTTTCATCCTGATCACTGGGAATTTTGATAACGAGCCACCTGACAAGTCGTGAAGTGATTACCACGACTCGTTCCTTAACTCGTTAAATCTCCTGGTCTACAACTTTTTCTGCATACTTAACGACACACTAATGACTCATTGAGTCATGTGATGAGTCGTTCCTCAACCCGTCACCGCTAGTAAAACTTCTTTGAAATTGGGCTCCTCTCAATGGGTCACTTAATGACCCGTTAGGTCACACCACGAGTCACTGGATGACTTGTTCTATAACCTAGTGCAGATTTTCCTGTTTTTCTCGGTTTTAATCCTCGGGTTTGATCTTAGGGACTTTTGGGGCATTACAACAACTCTTGGTACAAATTGTAGGAGGCAGTAAGATTCATTGTAGGAAACAATGAGTCATGGAAGGCAATCCTGGTTTGGTTCTACTGAGGGAAGGTCCGACGCCACGAGTCATGGTATGACTTTTTGTAGGAAACAACAAGTCCTTGTATGCTGTCGTGGGGTGAAAGTGTAGAGGATGGGATCTCTAACCATGAGTCATGGTACGACTAGTTATAGGAAACAACAAGTGGTTGTGAGGCCTGTGGTTTTAGAAATAGAGTACTTGGAAAATTCAATTGGCTAACAATGAGAAGATGCCACGAGTCGTTTGGTGGTACAGCTCATGGTACGACCCGTGGTGCCTGGCAGTTAGATTTTTAATTACGTGTTTCCAGGGGTATTTTTATAAATTCATATGCTTTTAACTCCTAAATGACATCATTTTGGGCTTCCTAAAGGTTAGATTAAAGGGGTTTAACCTAGTTTAAGTCCTTATTCTCTCTAACTATAGTAGATTTGAAATCCTCTCTCAAGATCAAGGCTAGGGTTCCTCATCAATTTCTCTCCCAATCTTCTTGGGTGTTCAAGACAAGTTTAGGAGTCAATTAACCAGGCATATAGGGTTATGAATGGGGGAAAATCTTCCACCGTCATGCCCAATTTCATCCTAATTCTATGATTTCAAGTCTCTAAGCATGTCAAATTAAATTCTAGGGTTTAACCCCAATTTCATGCAATTAATCATGATATATCTATGAGTTCAATTCTCTCATGTTCCACATGATGAAATATAGTGAATAGGGTAGATTTTACTCTCAAGTTTCTCATGAATTGATGATTTCAAGCTTATGATGATTTTTTCCCTATTATGCATGATTTATGCATTTCAAGGTAATGGGTCTATAAATTCAAGTATGATGAATTATCAAGTATACATGAATATTTATGAATTTCTAAATTATGATTCCATGATTTCGAATTATGAAGCTTATTTCAAGTATGTATGATTTCATGATTTGGGAAAGCCCATGAAGACTCAAGTATGTTTTATCATGATTTTAGCCAAGGCTTACAAAATCAATTTATGAAATATTTCGGATTTAAGACTCCCAATATTCAAGTTTAAGCTATGTTTTGAGAATGTGATTATGAGCTATGAGCATGCTTTGGGAGTAATGTCTAGCACTGAGAAGGCCAAGGATTCCAAGGACCCCGATCTCAGAACTACGTGCCATCGTAGGTATATTTATGTTTGGGACCTCTCGAAAGAGTGTTTTCCCCGCCCGAGGGCACGCCGTGATATCACACATTACTCTTCCTTTTCCCTGGTAACGCTTAGGATGGCTCTCCTCCACATGGGCAAGACGTGGGATTATCATGTGCTCATATCTGATGGTTGTCAGCTATGACGAGTCTCCCATTGTTCCTCATGTGTTAATTTATACATGCTCATGATTTACAATATTATGTTTTATATCATATTTGACACATTGATCAGTCTATGATTTTTCAGTTGTAATTTCAAGCATGGTACACTATATGATGTTTATTTCTAAACCTTGGGTCATTATGTTCAGCTTATGATGAATCTCTCATGATTAAGATTACATCAAGAATATGGCTTTTAGCATGTTGTCCCTACTCTCATGATCTCTCTTGATTTATAGTCATGATTTCATACTATCATTTTACTGGCATGTTTTACTTTCTCTACATACTCAGTACATTCAAAGTACTGACCGCATACTCTATGTTATATCATCTCATGATACAGGTTCGGGTGATCCTTCTCAGTCCCGATGTTAGCTCGCCCACTCATACCAGCTCAGTTCCCAATCTTGGTGAGTCCGCATCATTCGAGGACGTCTATTAGTTTATATGGTCATACCTTGTTTTTAGTTTCAGGTTTTAGCTAGCTATTTGGGGGTGTTATCCCATCAGCTCATCATATGACTAGAGGCTTTTCAGACAGACATGTAGTAGATGACTCAGCATTGTGATATTTTCAATCTTACTAATGCTTTATTTTATGTAGAATTCTTCTTTAGTTCACGCTCTTGAGTTGCTCATGTACCATGGGTTAGCCTAGGGCCATTCATGGTTCTAGGTCCCGTGTCTTGGTTCGGGGCCTCAGCTCAGGTTGTGACACCAGCTCCCGAGTGATAGTTCCTCTAGCTCCAGCAAGAACTATAACAAAGAGATGCCCAGAAACCCCCGGTCCAATACCACTTAAGGGGGATAGAATGATCGATCCTTCGGTGCCTTTGCACCTCCTGCACTACCAGAGGGGCAGGGTGATGAGGGCATAGTTCAGTTATTGACTTGGATAGCCATAGGCATAGTGCGACGAGTAGAGGCACTGGAAGGAGCCAAGGGGAATGCATTTGAGAGTTCTAGAGCCCACAAGTTTTTGGGCCTGAGTTCTCCAATTTTCATAGGGTCTGATCTAGATGAGGATCCTCAGGACTTATTGATCAGATGTACCAAGTATTGCAGGTGATGCAAGCTTCGGTAACAAAAGGTATAGAGTTGGTAGTATTTAGGCTACGTGGTGTAGCTATTCTATGGTATGAGTATTGGACACAAGCCACGAGAGCAGATGCACCTCCAATTGAGTAGGAGGAGTTCTCAGTGGCTTTTATGGATCAGTATTTTCCATAAGAGCTCCGAGAGGCCCGAGTTGAGTAGTTCATACACTTGCAACAAGGTAGCATGAGTGTGCGAGATTATAGCCTCAGGTTTAGTTCCTTGGCTTGGTATGCTCCATATGTAGTACCGAATATGAGGTCTAGAGTTAACAGGTTTCTGGCAGGATTGAGGACTCATATATTTCATGAGTGCTTGGGAGTGTCCACTCAGTCTGATATGGGCATTTCCCTTATACAGGCCTTTACCTAGAGGGCTGAGGATTTGACTCACTAGATTCATGACACTCATAGGGGTCAGGAGCATAGAAAGAGCGCTAGAACTGCAAGGTCTTATAGAGAGTCTAGAGGGGACTTTTGAGTTTCAGTCAAGCAGCCGACTCGACCTGCAGAGAGTGCTCTACCTCATTTCCAAGGACTGCAGAGAGACTAGAGTTCAGCTCGATCTAGTTCCTAACATCAGGAGAATCCTCCGATACCCCCACGTGCTCAGTGTGGTAAGATTCATCTAGTACAGTGCCATCTAGGTTAGAATGTATGTTATCAGTACGGCCTGCCTGGTCACTATATGCGACGGTGTCCAATGAGGTCCAGAGATGACATTGCGCAGCTAATAGGTTCAGCAACAGCATCGTCACCCTCAGTTCGTCCTCCCAAACCCAGCTTTCAGCCTGCAACAGGCTGGAGTAAGGGCAAGAGGGGAGAAGCCTTTAGTTCAGGGATAGTGCATAATCATTTTTAAGCTCTAGGTGGTCACCAGGACAAAGAATCGTCACCTAGTGTTATCACAGGCACTTTAATTATACTCTCTCATGTTGTTTATGCTTTGATTGATTCAGGATCTACCCTTTCTTATGTTACTCCTATGATATTGAGTAAGTTTGATATATCTCCTGAATTGTTAGCTAAGTCATTTGTTATGTCTGCACCAATTAGTGAATTTTTGTTAACTGAAAGACTGTATCATGGTCGTATAGTGCGATTATGTGATAGATCTATGTTAGATGAAATAGTTGAGCTTAAAATAGTAGATTTTGATGTAATGTGGGCATGGATTTGTTAGCAACATGTTATGCTAATGTTGATTGCGAGCAAAGATTGTCAGATTTCAATTTTTGGACGAGCCCATTCTGGAAAGGGAAATGTCGCAACGCCTAAAGGTAAGTTCATTTCATACCTTAAGTCCTGGAAGATGGTTTCTAAGGCTTGTATTTCTCACTTAGTTTGAGTTAGATATTTGTCCAGTGAACCAGTGATCTTTCAATCAGTTCCCGTGGTGAGAGAGTTTCCAAAAGTCTTCCAAAGGACTTACTTGAAGTTACTCCCGAAAGAGAGATAGACTTTGCCATTGATTGATTTACTTTTAGGTACTCAGCTGATATCGATCCCTCCTTACATAATGGATTTGGCAGAGTTAAGGGAGTTGAAGGAGCAGCTGAAATATCTGCTCGAGAAGGGATTCATTCGACCTAGTGTATCACCATGGGGTGCACCAGTGCTCTTTGTCTGGAAGAAAGATAGGTCGTTGCGGATGTGCATTGATTACAGGTAGTTAAATAAAGTGACGATTAAGAACGTATTCACTTCCCAGGATTGATGACTTTTTTCATCAGCTACAGGGTGCCAAATGCCTTTTGAAGAATGACTTGAGGTATCAATACCACCATTTATGAGCTTGGGAAGCTGATATCCCTACGATTGCTTTCAAGACTAGATACGGCCACTATGAGTATTTGGTGATATCATTTGGGCTTACTAATTCCCATGCGGCCTTCATGGATCTAATGAACAGGGTGTTTAAGCCCTCTCTTGATGTATTTATGATTGTCTTTATTGACGACATCCTAATTTACTCAGGATCAAAGGCCGAGCATGTAGATCACCTGAGAGTTATGTTATAGACTCTCTAAGAGCACAGGTTATATGCTAAATTCTCTAAATGGGAATTTTGGCTTACATCCATAGATTTTATTTGCCACGTGATCATAGATGAAGGTATAAGAGTCGATGATCAAAACATAGAAGATGTAAAGAATTAGCCCAAACCCCTGAACCCTACCTAGGATTCATAGCTTCTGGGTTTGGTAGGTTTCCTATCGTAGGTTTGTGGAAGGTTTTGCCACTATCTCCACTCCATTGATAAAGTTGATTCATAAAGCAACTAAGTTTCAGTGGACAGAGACGTGTGAGTGGAGTTTTCAAGAGTTGAAATATAGGTTGACTTCAGCACCTATCTTGACTCTTCCTGAAGGTATAGAGGGGTATGTAGTTTATTATGATACTTCCGGAATTGGATTGGGCTATGTGCTAATGCAACACGGCAAAGTCATTGCCTATGCTTCAAGGCAGCTAAGAAAGCACGAGCAGAGTTACCCTACTCATGAATTAAAGTTGGCAGTCATGGTGTTTCCACTGAAGATATGGGGCCACTATTTGTACGGAGTACATGTTGATATTTTTACATATCATAAGAGCCTCCATTACTTGCTCCAGTGAAAGGAGCTAAATTTACGGTAGAGAAGGTGGTTAGAATTATTGAAGGATTATGATGATAGCATTCTATACCATCCTGGCAAAGCTAATGTTGTGGATGATGCATTAAGCCGCAAGTCCATGGGCAGTTTAAGTGATGTTGAAGTTGATAGATTTGAGATGGTAAAAGCTATACAGTAGTTAAATAACCTGCATATTTGGTTTCTAGATACAGAAGATGGAGGAATGGTAGTTTAGAGCACTATAGAATCCTCCTTAGTGTCAGAAGTTAAGCAGCGATAGTATAAGGATCCAAGATTTGTATTGCTAAGAGACAGCATCCCACAGTAAAAGCAAGCTTTGTTCGAGTGCAGACCGAATAGAGTCCTCAGATACCAGACTTGATTATGTGTGCCTAATATGGTTAAGTTATGGGATCATATTATGGCTGAAGCACATTACTCTGATTATTCTGTACATCCAGGTGCTATGAAGATGTATCATTACTTGAGATAGCTTTATTGGTGGCAAGGTATGAAGAAAGATATTACGGGTTTTGTAGCTTAGTTTCCTAACTCCAGTAGGTAAAGGTAGAACATCAGAGACTGGGAGGCCTGACGCAGGACATAGAGATCCCTGTGTGGAGGTGGGAGGTGATTAATATGGATAGAGATCCCTGTGTGGAAGTGGGAGGTGATTAATATGGACTTTATTACTGGTTTGCCTCAGACAAGTAAGAAAACATGATTCTGCTTGGGTTATCATTGATATATTGATGAAATCATACCATTTCATACCAGTTAAAACTACTTATACAGCAGAGGACTATGCCAGATTATACATTCATGAGATTGTTCGCCTTCATGGGGTACCCTTGGCCATTATTTCTGATAGAGGAGCACAATTTATGGCGAATTTCTAGAAGTCTTTCCAGAGAGTCCTAGGTACTCAGATGAATCTCAATACCGCCTTTCATCCCCAGCCTGACGGACAGGTCGAACACATTATTTAGATACTTGAGGACATGTTGCATACCTGTGTACTAGACTTAAGAGGAATCTAGGATGACTATCTATCTTTGATTGAATTTGCATACAATAATATCTATAACATAAGCATTCAGATGGCTCTGTACAAAGCTTTATATGGGCGAAGGTGTAGATCGCCAATAGGCTGGTTTGAGCTCATCGAGGCAGAATTATTGGGGCTAGATTTAGTGCACCGGGCTATTGATAATGTGAAGCTTATTAGAGATAGACTTCAAATAGCTCAGAGCAAGAAAAAATCTTATGCTAAAGTCGTCAAGCTCTGGAGTTTGATATTTATGATTGGATTATAAAAGGTGTCATGTGATGTGGGAAAAAGGAAAAGTTGAGCCCTAGATATGTTGGGCCTTAAAGAGTTGTTCGCAGGATAGGCATGGTAGCCTATGTGTTGGAGTTGCCTCCAGAGCTAGCGACTGTCCATCCGGTATTTCATGTGTTGATGTTACAAAAATGTATAGGAGACCCATCTCATGTTTTGCCTATAGAGGATGTCCAGATTTCTAAGGAGATGACCTATACAGAGGTCCCAGATGCCATTCTTGATCGAAAGTCAAGAAGCTTCAAACTAAATAAGTCGCCTTAGTTAAATTATTGTGGTGGAGTAACAATATCGAGGAAGTGACTTAGGAAGCTAAGTTGGAGATGAGGATGAAGTATCCTCACTTATTTTTGACATCAATGTGATATTGAGGTATGTATTTGATACTTAAGTTACGGAGTATGTACTTTTAATGTGTGTCAGGTGAAGTTAACCTACATTCGAGGATGAATGTTTCTAAGAGGGGAGGATGTTACACCTCAAAAAATATTTGATGATTATTTGATGTATGAATGTTATGCTAAGGGAAGTACGGGTTGTATGTTGTCCGGAAGTGAGGAGGGAAATATATACAAAGGGAAGAGTGAAGAGTATGCAAACTTCATGAGTAAGGATCAACTTTAAACGATCATATCTCCCGATATGTGATGAGTTAGAAGTCCTACAACCTACAAAATTAAAGATCTTTAATTCTAGTTTTTAGAATATCAAACCACTAGTTGATTGGAGTTTAGAGTAAAAAGTTATAGACATTTTACCGAGGCACTGATGGGCAGCGATGTAGGCGCGCCACCCTAGCCCCTCCACTACCTCACCTTATAAAATATTAAGTTGTTCCTTGTGGAAAACATTTCATCTTCATCCTATTTGAACTTCTTTCTTAGGAAACCCATTTTCTCTCTATTTCCATCCAAGAAGCAAGGGAAAAATAGCCACTAAAGTTCAAATCAAGAGCTAGCAAATTCCGTGAAGAAGACTATGGAGATCCTATGCTCGTTTCTACCAAACTTTTTCGATGGGTTCCTGCATTTTGGTGCATTTCTAGGCAGTGTAGTTTGGATAAAACCTCTTCCATCTCAGCTAATAACATCTCCAAGAAAGGGTGAGTAATTCTACCTTTTTTGTCTATGAAATTTGTGAAGGAAAACTTGAAGAAAGTTATGATTTGTATGTTGACTTGTTGTAATTCTTGTGTTATTGTGTTTTGGGCAGCAAGGTTGCTGCAATTTTTAGGCAGTGAGTTAGAGTAATATACTCCTATTCTAGCCAAGGATAATCTCAAGCAAAGGGTAAGTGTTTCTAATTACTAAACTTGCCTAAATATCCTAGCTAAAGCTAGAAGTGCCGTTTTTGGTGTTCTGTTGTTGAAGTTGCTGCTCGTTTTTGAAGGTTGGTGCAGCTATGTTTTCCTTAGAATATACTCTATATTTGTAGGATTTTTTCATGTGGAAAGTTAGGTAATTCCCTACTTCTAGTTTCCCTCAAAATTGAGAAACAAGTTGAAGTAAGAAATGCTAAATGTTGCATTATTTGTTTATGTTGTGACTGTCTATTGGTGAGATGTTTTGGCTGGATAAATCGGCTTAAAACAGTCATTTAACTTGGTTATAAACTCAAGGAATTGAAGAGGCTAAGTGCTGGTTTTTGAAGGAAAAAGTAGGTTAAGGAAAACTGTTAGAAACAAAGTATGTAAGGCGCCCTATCCGTCATTCTTTCAAACACGATTTTTAAGTTATAGGTTGAATGAGATATCAAGATTCTTATGTGTATTGAGGCAGTATATTAAGCTACATTTAAGCTTTAAGTTTCATGTTTAATTGAAGCTAAGTGTTGGATTTATGTCTAGCCCAAAGAGGCGCTTAAAGTGTAATATTGTGTCAATAGTTGTCATAGCTTTACATCAAGTTGGACACCCCTCAGTGTGGCCATTTGTTAGTTAGTCCTTTACATTATGTTATAAATATTATTTTTGTTATAAACATATTTGTATTATAGTGAAAGTCTATAAAGGTATTTGTAGTGTAGTGGATACATGTTTTTATATTATAGTGAAGTCTATCTTTTGGAGAAAGGAGGAATTGTCCCTATAAATAGATGAATTCTCCTTCATTGTATTTCTCCCATCAAGAGAAATTAGAACTTCTCTCCTTCTTTCTTTCTATATAATATTCTTGTTCTTTCTTTATTATTTCATAACACGTTATCAGCACGAGTCTCTGCCTTGAACACTCACTTTGAAAGATCTGAGGTAAGAAAAATTAAAATTTTTATTTTGAAAGATGTATTACTTAACCACAGGAGTGATATTCCTTTGGTGATATTATTGTTCTACAACTCTACTGTCTCAAAATTTGAAGGCCAAGGTATTATTTTTCTCTTTCTTTTAATATGGCTAACCTTACGAAACTTGATTTCGTTATCCTTTAAAGTTTGGGAAAGAACCACCTTTCATGAGTGTTGGATGCTGAAATCCATATGGATGCAATGGGTCTTGGAGACACCATTAAAAGTGAAAATAAAGCATTAAACCAAAATCATGCTAAGGCTATAATATTCTTGCATCATCATATTGACAAAATTTTGAAAATTGAATATCTCACGATTAAGAATCCACTTATTTTGTGTAATAGCCTAAAAGAAAGGTATGACCACCTGAAGATGGTCATCCACCCAAAGGCACGATATGATTGGATCCATCAAGACTATAAGTCTATTCATGAGTATAGCTCATCAACGTTCCAAATTGTTTCTAAGTTGAAACTATATGGAGAGACTATCAATGATGTTGATATGATGGAATATGTGGTAGTACACAAAATTAATTGAGAGCTCCAGAAGAGCTAATGTGTTACTATTGTAGTAAGTCTAAAAAGGAAACTTATAAGTTTCAAAAATATTGAAAAAAAAAAGATTGAGACTATAAAATTATGGGAAGATCTAATATCTTCATATTACTACAATTGAAGTGGGTTATAAATATTTATGTAAAAGATTACCCGTCGTTTTCTTTTATTTGTAGTACATAAATATGAGTATGATGACAAAATCACATACGAAAATAAACTAGAAGTTTACTGAAATAAAGATAAGCTGACATAACTGGTTGGCCATCCCGGTTCAAATGTGATGCAAAAATAATTGAGAATTCATGTGGCTATATATTGAAGAAATAAAAGATTCTTCAAGAATTCTCTTGTGTTGCTTGTTCTCGTGATAGAATGATCTTGATGAGCTAAGATTGGAATTATATTCCCTGAAATTTTAGAACTTTTAAAAGGGTGAATATGGGCCCGTTCACCTGCCATATGAACCATTTGCTATTATATAATTTTAATAGATGTATCTATGGTATGGTCACATGTGCTTCGATATCAACTTGCAATTGATTTTTGCAAGGTTATTTGCTCGAATTGTTAAATTAAGAGTGCAGTTCCAAATTATAAAATCATGTTGATAATGTTGGTTCATATCTAAGTTGGTTTAGCAAAAATTGTATGCCTCCAATTATAGCTAAACCATTGGTTATGAGAACAAAAATCGCCAATAAAATTTGGTATGAGATATGTTTATTTAACATATAGCAACACTTGAATACATCAAGCCAACAAGGTTCCCCTATCACAATTGGTTCAGGTTCAGGAACCAAATAATTCCATCTAAAAAAAAATTGAATATGCGGTATATGATTCAATTGTTCCACCACAACGCACAAAGATGGGTCCCCAAATGAGCTTGGAGGGTAAATGTTAGTTTTCCTAACATTGGAGGGAGAAGTGATTAGCAACTGAAAATTGAGTGTGGGATGAATTATCTAGATCCTCGAGAAAAAAAATGTGAACTTAAAGTTCAAGAGATAATTCACTTACAAAATATTGCAAATTAATTACCAGATGTATTTGCTGACCCTATTTTTAATTCAGTTGCAAATGCTCCAATAAAAGGTCCTTGAAGGACATGGTATATGAGATGCCTAAAGCATGATAGACCAAATTGTTCCAAATATAGAACTCCTTGAAGAAGGAGAGGAGAAAATGATTAAGATGGTCATAATGATGAGGCAAGTGCTTTAAGAAATCGCCACGATATAACACTTCATAAAACTTTGGCAAAGGTTCAGGTACCTGAAAATGACGAAAAATGAAGAGATCTCAATAAGTTATGTCGCATTGGAACTGATATCAAAATGATCATCGATGATACCTTTGATATAATGTAGCACTCAATATTATAAATATTGAGGAGGATTTTGAATTCAAATCTGTCAAAAAATATGGACAGATAAATGATTGGCCAATTAAAAATATGCAATTCAAGTGTAATGCCAGTAGATATAAATGGATTCTTGTGGCATAAAGATTTTTTGTAAATTCTGACATTATTATATGGAGAGGTCCTCTTGTGGTGGATGCAATTATTTTGAGGCTCCTCATAAGTCTGGCAATATATGAAAAACTTGATATGAGCATAATGAAATTATTTTCATATCTAGAGAGACTGAAGGATATATGAAAATACTTGAAGGATTTAAAAGAACGAGGAAATTCTTGGTCCTGAAGATATAGCCTGCTCCTACTAGGAGACATTGGAATGGGATCAAACACATAATGCGGTATCTAAAAGGGACTACCGATATGAGCTTATATTATTTTAACAATTACAGTCCCGATCTTGTTGGTTATGCTGATGTTGGGTATTTATCTGACCCACACAAAGCTCGATCTCAAACTGGCTACGTGTTCATATGTGGAGGTACTGTCATATCTTGGAGATCTACAAAGCAATCTCTCGTAGCCACTTCATCAAATCATGTTGAGATAATAGCTATTCATGAAGAAAACCGAGAATCTGTGTGGTTGAGGTCCATGATACATCTCATTAGAGAAAAATATGGTTTGAAATATGACAAATTACCCACAATTTTATATGAAGATAATGCAGCATGCATAGCACAACTAAAAGGAGGATTCAAAAGAAGATAGAAGAAGAACATCTTGCCAAAGTTCTTCTACACATATGAGCTCCAGAAGAATGGTGATATTAACATGCAACAGATTCGTTCAAGTGATAATGTGGCTGATTTATTCACCAAATCTCTACTAACTGCAACTTTCAAGAAGATGATGCACAAGATCGGGATGCAAAGATTCAAGGATGTTCTAATGAGAGGGAGTTAATACGCGCCGTACTCTTTTTCCCTTACGAGGTTTTGTCCCACTAAGTTTTTCTTATAAGGTTTTTAATGAGACAGCCAAAATGCGTATTAATAGATATGTGTACTCTTTTTCCTTTACTATATTTTTCCCCACTGGGTTTTTTTCTAGTAAGGTTTTAACGAGGCACATTATCTATCAAATAGACATTCAAGGGGGAGTGTAATAAACATATTTATATTATAGTGAATGTCTATAAAGTTATTTGTATTGTAGTGGATACATGTGTTTATATTATAGTGAAAGTCTATCTTTTGGAGAAAAGTTAGGAGGAATTGTCCCTATAAATAGATGGATTCTCCTTCATTGTATGTCATCCCATCAAGAGAAATAAGAACTTCTCTCCTTCTTTCTTTCTCTATAATATTCTTGTTCTTTCTTTATTATTTTATAACAATTTTAATTTTGTTTTAAGTTCTTTTTTTTGTGTGGAATTGAAAATGAAGCTAAGACGACGATATAATAACGACGTAATCTAAGAACTAACGTCAACCTAGTAAGAATTACCGAGGGTATTAATGTGTTGATTCCTTAACATGGTCTACTACCTATATATGTATATGTTTTAAAGTGATTAAATCCTAAAAGAGATTCCATACCCTCGGTTCCTAAATCTGAAGGCAAGTTACTGGCTTACCGAGTTCTAAGTTAAATAAATGTCGATCCTAAGTATCTAGAATTGAGTCCAAGTACTCTAAAGCATGTTTAGGTACCTTATATGAGTCCAAGAACTCTTAATGAACCTAAATACTCCAAATTGAGTTTGAGCTGAGTCTAAGCTCTCTAAATTGAACCCAAGTATTCAAGGCGGAACCCAAGTATTCCGAAGTTGGGTTGAGTATCCAAAGTTAATTCTAAGAGTTTGTAAGAGAGATTCATGGTCATATTTCTTGAGTCTCAAGTTTAGGTTAAGCTTCTGAGTCATTCTATGCTTTATGTCCCCTTCTACCAGATGTTAAGGGTAAGGTATTCAGTTGGCCCTTTGAATTGGACCTGTTCTCTGACTCAGTTATATTGCATCGCTTAGTTGTCGGTCCAAGTTTTGGTTTTGTATATATTTCTTATTGCTACATTGTTCATTTGCTAGTCTAAGTATCAGTTTTGCTCATGTCGCATGGTTTGCATATTATTATTATAACCCGGGAGCTCAAAGATTGGACCCGGAAGTTGAAACGGGGAAAAGGTAAAAGTTGATGTTACAGTCACAGGATGAGTCATCTCACAACTCGTGAGGAAAGCCCACGAGTCGTCAGGTGACTCATGGGGAAGGCCTGAGTGTTGTGAAGAAGTCCTAGAAGATTTGAGACCCCACAGGCGAGGCCACGACTCGTGGTCAGGACCCACGAGTCGTTGGGTCATCCGTGGGGAAGGAAAAATGATTGGGAAAGAGAAATAGGGGCAGTGTACCTGGTGGGAGTCCCCATGATTCATTATCAGCCTTAACGATTCATGGGGTGAGTCGTTGGCAGGCTTGAAGTCCGAAGTTGGGAAATGAGGTAGTGTACTTAACGACTGGTGACCACAAGTCGTGATCACCCTGACGAGTCATGAAGTGACCTTTTACGAGCCCAGGAGGTTTGAAAAGGAAGTGTACAATGTGATGACTCATTTCCCTGGACCACGAGTCTTCAGGTCGTCCATTAGGACCACCTGGCAGTAATTTCCTGCAAATTTAGTAAGGGTCTTTTCGTAATTCCTAAGTTCCTAAAGCCTATACTATGTCATTTAAGGCTCATTTTAATGGGTTTTGAGAGTGGAAAACCTATTCTAAGTTATTTCCTTCCATGCATGCAAACTTGAGAAGTTGAGGAGGTGATCTAGAGCAAGTCTTCAAGGTTTTCATTCAAATCCTTCTTGGGCAATCAGAGAAGTGGTAGAATCAATACCTTATAGGTATGTAGGGTTATGAGTGGGTGTTTCCTTCCACACCCATGCCTAATTTCTATCTAAATATGAGAATGTCCTATGATCAAGTTATGAGTTTTTACCCAAATGCATGAATCTTCAATTTCTTTACATGGGTATCAATTGATTATGATTTTATTATTGAATTGTAAAGCATGGGGTAATTTTATAATGTTTTCAATTAAAATTATGTTTCTATCCTTATGAATGTGGAAGCCCATGGATGATATGATCATGAAAAGTGAGATTTGTGAAGTAAATGTGATAATGATGAGATCTTATGATAAAGATTTGAAGCTACCCATATTTATAATTATGTTTTTAACGAGAATTGAGTATTTCTAAGTATGATAAAGCTTTTGTCAATGCCTATATGTTAAGTTTAAATGATGATTTTCCCCAACTAAGCTTACCATATTGTTTTTGGAGCGAAGACTCCCAAATTTTACGTTCTAGCTTATGGTATGTTTTGAGTTAAGTCTTCCTATGCATAGCTTACCACATGGTTTTTGGAGCAAAGGCTCCCAAGTATGTTTTTAGCTTGTGGTATTTTTTGAACTAAAGCTTCTCATATGCATAATTTCGTATTTGAGATGTATTTTATCATTGAGGTTCGTCAATAGACAATGTTGAGCTTCGCTATATATGATGTAGAGTATATGCATTTTTTGGGAGAAGAGTCTAGCACCGAGTGGGCTAAGGGTCGATCACCCTATGCCCCAGAACAACGCGCCAATGTAGGTTGATACTATTATATTATTGGCACCTCCCTTGTGAGATATCCCCGTCCCTAATGGCCTATGAGCTTGATATCAATATCATGGTAGCATACTTATCCCTGGCAAGGTTTTGGACGGCTCTGCCCACTTGAGTGTAATAGTCGGGACCACGTAACCTCTATCATGGTATGTCGGTTAAGTGACGAGTCTCCCATTATTCCATACGATTCAGTTATGCATATTCATTACTCTTGGTTGTCATATACTCATGCATGTTCTAAAAGCAAGGTTTGACTCAATGTTCAGCTTTTCTATAAATGTCATATTGCAGCTTTGAGTCATTTGAGTTAGTTTGATGTATAAAGCCATGTATTGTCAAGTTATGAAAAGATCATGATTTCAGAAAGAATTCATGCAAACCCTATTCTCAGTTATTGATGTTTATGTTTTGACTATTGCATTGTCTTAAAGTGATTTTTCTTACCTTAACGGTTTTACTTACCTTGCATACTCGGTACGTTCCACGTTATGACCACATACTTTCTATGTTGTATCATTTTATGATACAGGACCCGACTCTTAGATTCAGCCCTGCTCTTAGACAGCTTATCAGAGTTAGCCCCTGCTTATTGGTGAGTCCTCATCTTTCGAGGACCAGACTATCTATCTTTTCCTTTGTATTTCAGTTTTCAGCTTATTGAGTTAGTTGGGGTCTTGTCCCATCAACTCGTATGTTTAGAGTCTATTCATACATATGTATGAATTCAGTTTCGGATTTTATATTCGTATGTTATATTTAAGTTAGACTTCCGCTATGATTGTATTGATGGTAATTTCATTCTTGATTGAGTTAGATGTATGCTCATGCCTGGGTCGACTTGGGGTATCTCGAGGCTCCTTGTCCCGCATTACGATTTGGGCCTCCGTTCGGTTCATGACAATTATTTACCGCACGCCCTCTTTGGTCCTAGTGTTAGATGGTTAATTGTGCGATGTCACATGCCATCTCTAGTCCTAGTATCAGATGGATGACTATGTGAAATGTTATATATGAAAGTCCTGGTCCAAGTATCAGAAAACTCTTAAGTTTCAGTCCAGGTACCGAAAGCGTCTGCATATGAGTCTGCTGAGTTATGCTTATGCTCAGAGTCTGCATATAGGATAGCAGGTGACTGAGTTATAGATTATCTCTCCCTGCCCCATCTTTGAGTTATGTTTAGCTATTATTTGTCATTGTTTATGCTGATAGGTTTTAGAGTGTCAGGTTGTTGTTATTCCCTCCTCTGGTTTAGTTTGCCATTATTTTATTTACAGTTTCAGTGTTACAAAACAGTGCATTTTTTTGTATTGACATTCTTTCACCTAGGGAAGCCCTGCAATTGTGCTGCAGGTGCAGATAGGGGCTCGGATTGTCAATTACAGTAGGAGCCCAAATTAAGGTGAGAGTTGGTATGCTCCTTTCTTTCAAGATTCGTGTATCTTGTTTTGGTTGTATTGAGTTTTATGTACAGTATGGGTAGGTTGGGGCCCTGTCTCATGCATTTTAGTTTGCTTACTCTTTAGAGGCTTTTGTGGACTAGTTGTGTAGTTGTATAGTTTCATCTTGGTTGTGGTCTTGCTAGGCTTTCGCAGTTCTTTTTGTTGTTATTGTAGCCTTGCCGGCATTCTATCTTTTGTCATGTATGTTGAGACCTGGTCGATCTATTTTAATATTGTAGTTGACTATGAGGTGGCCCAATTGGCCTAAGCGTTGTAGTACAGACGTTATATAGCCGGCTTCTCGATCACTTTAGAATCGAGTGCCACTCGTGTCCTACCCCAGTTTGGGGTGTGACAGAAAGCTGCTCAGAGCAGCCAAATATCTTATTCAGATGTGCGGTGTAAATATTTAGAGTCTGAGGTACATGATTAGGTATTTTTAAAGATTTCTCCAATGAAGGGCGTAATGCATTTTGGAAAGAAAGGGAAACTAAGTCCAAGGTATATTGGGCCAAATTGTACGAATGGTTGACGAAGTAGCCTATAAAGTGAAATTACCTCTAGAATTAGCTTCAGTGCATCCAGTATTTCATATATCCGATCTATTAAAATGTGTGGGAGATCTATCCTCTATTTTGCCCCTGAAAGATATTAAAATCACCGAAGACTTGTCATTTGAAGAAGAGCCAGTAGCCATTATTGATCGTCAAGTCTGTAAGCTGAGAGCTACAGATATAGCCTCTTTTAAGGTACTACAGAGGGGCCAAAATGTTGAGCAGGCAACGTGGGAAGCAGAAGATAATATGAAGTCTAAGCACCCATACTTACTTTAAGTATCAGTAGAATCTATATGAACTATGACTAGAATTTTGCTTTTGTATGTTTTAATTGTTTAAGAGTGGAAATGAGGTAACTTATGCCAAAAGATGTTGTTTGTTTAATTATACTGCCAGGGAAATATTTAGTCATCGTATACCTTTTTTGAATATTATACTTGTTGAGAAGCTCTATGAGGCTTGTATAGACGTGTTTCTAGTCAGCTGACAGGTTTTGGATAGGCTTGTTTACAAAGAGAACTCTGGAAAAATTTTAGAAAATCTCAGATTTATTCGTTTAAGCCACACCTTTCGTTCAAGGACAAATAATCTCGGGGGGGATGATGTAATGCCCCATACTTTTCAACATGTGTATGAATAAGTTAATATCAATGAAAGTATTTAAACATAGGATGGAAAAGCATTATTTGAACCTATAATTTGAGTAAATAAAAGTTTGCATAATAGTTAAGTAAGGATATTAAGAGTTGGAAAAAAATGAAGTAAAGGATGTTTGATGCTCGTCAACTTAGTTAAGCTTATAACGTCAAGTAAATGCACCATCTACTTAAGTGGAATGGACCAAGTTAATAAGATCAATTAGTTAAACTACCTACATGTAATAATGGACCTAATAGTGTCTCAAATGAATCTTAAAATTGTCCCAACAAAGTGACACCAAATATGCCCAAAAAGTCTAATTGAATTAAGGCCTAAAAAGAGCCCAAGTTTAACTCAAGTAGGTGCATCACCTACTTAGAATTTTGAGGTGATTGAAGCACAAAGTAGGTGCATAACATACTTGAAAATATGATGTCCCAAAATGAGCTTAAAATCAATCCAATAGATGGACAAAAAAGTAGGCAAAAATTTGCTCAAAACAGCCCACAAATTTGTCAAGAATTTGGCCCAATTTGGGTCCAAATATGTCGGCCAAAGGGACCCATTTCAAGGGGATAGAATTTTCCATTTTATTCAAAAGAACATTCATAAAATTCCATAAAAACTCAAGGCACAAAGAGCCCTCTCTTTGATTAGAAAAACAGCTTCACCTTTTCCCTCTTTAGAGTTCTTGAAGTTCTTCAAGTTTTCTCCAAGTTTAGGTAAATAAAGTTGTGTGCTTTTAACTCAATTATTCTATGGAAAGATAAGTTGTTATACTTTTTAAGTTTGGGGAGTGAAGCAGCCCCTTTTTCCTTAGCTATCTACCCATTTTTACTCTTACAAGTTAAGTGATTTCTCCTCTCCTCTTTGAAATTGTTGAAGGAGAAGTTCAACCTCCTAAAAGTAATACAAGAAAAAGAGCATAAAATTCTCTATAAGTAAGGTAAAGTTCTTACCATTCTCACTTCTCTTTGTGTATAAGTTTTGAGGAAGAATACTAGATTATTTTGTTAAGAATTCATGGAGCGGTGATCGAAATGTTGTGATTTCAATGCAATTGTTGCAATTTTGAGCGAATTGTGGACTTTTATTTTTTTTTGGGGGGGGGGGTTATGTTTTTTTTGGTTATGAAAGTAATGAAGGTTAAATATAGGAATAAGGAGTTATTTTGTAATCCAAAATGGGAAGGCGTGGTGATACGCGAAGTATTTACTCGTTATATGAGCATGTTGCTCGTTACTTGTTTAGTTAATTCCTTAAGACATCTCCATTGTTATTAGATATTAGTATGACCCTCATTAAATCTTATTTATTTAGATTAACGTCTCCAAAGGAAGGATCGACTTGTCCAATATTTTTCAGAATACAAAAGTGAAGTATGTAAGACTAAAACCTCTCTTGTCGTTAAGGCACAATCCTATTTGAGGTGTTTCTCTCATATGAGTCTATAAGAGCTTAGATAACATGATTTAAGAGTCCTTAGATATTATATGTGTCAACAAGTAGCTTGCTGCCCATTTTTTGAATAAATAATTAAATTTACATAATCAAGTCTTATAAGTTTGTATTGAGTTGTCTTTAGCACTCAATTGAAATGCTTTTTACTTCCTTTACTTACAAATGATTAGATTTAATTAGTAAGGCACCTATAGTAGAATGAGCTTAATGAATCATTTTACAGTATAACAAGCTTCACAATACATGCTTGACACACTTAAGAAGATAAGAAGAGATAAATCAAGAACGGCTAATCAATTTGGCTATTGTATGGCTTGTTTGATCTATTGATAATGCTCAAACTCACACTCCTGACAAAGTATGAAGCGGACATTGTTAATAAATAAAAGAACCCAACAAAGAGATTGGGATCGAACCCAGGGGGAATATGATAAGAACTAGACTAATGCCAGTATTTAAGATTTTTGGTGTGTTACCTCCAAATTGGGGAATTAATAGACAAACAATTGTAAAACAACCGTAAAAATCAGTTGTTGTTAAGCAATATTTACAATTAAATAGGGTAAGTATTTCCCATGGGTTCATAACTACTTTAGGTTTACACTCGTGATCAATCACAATGCTTACTTGTAGAATTGATAACTAGGGTTAATCCAAATGACTGGTTCACCCTATTGGATGACTATACTCAATCACCGGGTTAGGTTTCACGAGCAATTTCAAATTAATCGTTATCAATTTGTTCCAAATTAACTATCCTGCAACCGCAGCTCATGTTATACAATGATCATAAAAATCAAGATTTTGTTGTTATTCTCTTTTCCTAATCTCTACCTCTCTAGGTTCAAGCAAGTAAAGAATTTGTGCAAGTCTTAACTTTGAGCTTCGTTAAGAAACATTAAAGACAGAGAAAATACAATACAAGCGTTTAGCATTGGTTTTGAATCACTTTGTGAAACCCTAGTTCATTAATCTACCATAGTTTCCACAACCCTAGTTGTGGAGGTTTTAGCCTCTCATGTTTGTAAGATTTTGATTTGCATTCATAGACAAATACATAATTAAATACTTACAACAATGATTGAAAGCAAACCTGTTGTGAATATTGCAAGATAATATGGTGAACAAAATCAAGAACAATTGAGGAATACAAGGTTTGATTCTCAAGAATTACTCTCCAATGTTGTCAAAAACTCATTACAAACTTGATAACAATTGACAACCAACTAATTCTGACCCTCTCTAACCTAAAAGAAACATCAAACGTATTTATATAGACAATAAAATTATTTTCCTAAGTTAACAGGGAAATAACCAAATTTGGCGCCGACACATCCTACAACTCATCATACGACCCGTAACAAGATTGTACGGGTCGTGCCTTGTCCCATACATTCCTTGGCTTCTACAGAATTGTCTAAGTGTTGGCATATGGTACGACCTGTAACATGATCCCACGAGTCATACAATCCAGTCGTGGTTTGGCTCTGAGAACTTTAGTATCTTCTGAAGTTTTCTATGAGTGTCTTGGTGCACCTCGTACCTTGCTCGTATGACTCATAACAGTTTGTCATATCATGAGTTCTGCCAAGTCCCAAAAATCACTAAAGCTTTCCACAGCTCCTAGTACGGATCGTAGATAGATGCTACGATTCGTAGTTGCTACCCGTATTAGGAGACTTCAATTGTGCAACTTTTCTCTGAAATATTCCACAACTCCAATTACAGCTCGTACTAGCTTGGTATCGCTCATACTGAGAGTCGTACTTTGCCTTTGCATTGTTTTGACCTTCTAAGATTTTCCACAAATCTCAGTATGGCTCGTACAATCTAGGTACGGCTCGTACTAAGATCAGTACTTTGCTACTTTTCTGCACGTTTTTGCAACTTTTGCACATTTATGCTCCAACACCTATTTTCCTTAAAAATAAAGTAAAAAAACCTCATATCCGTATAAACATACCTAATTCCATGCTATTTTTTCAGTTTTAAGCATCGAAAGTGTTGTAAACTCACAACACATCACCTGTTTAATTTACATTTAGTTTATGCTTGAAGCCATCAAATGTGGCTACTGCTATTAAGCCCCTAGAAGTGGCTATCATTATTTGGCCCCTAGAAGTGGCCATCTATTATTAAGCCCTAAGAAGTGGCTATTGATATTAAGCCCCCAAAAGTGGCTATTATTATTAGGCCCCCAGAAGTTGCCATTTATTTTTTTAATTTTAAAGTATATGGCCCCACACGTGTGGTCATAATTTCATTACTTGTTGTTTTTTAGAAAACTAAGAACAACAGGTAAGTATAAGATTCAAAGTATGTTGAGAAATTAGATTTAAAAAAATTTCGGTATAACAGTTCTAGAATGTGTAAGATGTAAAAAATAAATGGTTCAAATCCTATCTTTAGTTTCAAGTACCTCTGGTAGGTTATCTTTCCTACCCTATCTTATAAGCGTACCAGTTATGTCTTGTTATTCAATCTGTCTTATATACGAGTACTGTTGATTTTGTACTTATGCCCCTTAGGTTGGAGGCACTATATTTCTTAATGCAGGATCAAACACATACGGTAGCAGACCACCTTGCTAGGCGCTTGTCTGGTACTTCAACTTGTGAGTGGTAAGCTCCACCTCTATCTGGAGCCAGTTGAGTTTAGTACTTTTTGGTATTTATATATTGATAGTCTGGGTAGCTCGAGGCCCTGTCCCGACAATATATCAGTTGTACAACTTTTCAGACTTCAATAGAGGTTTCATAGACTATTTTTGTGTTTTTGTTCAGTTATTATGTTAGTGCTAGTATACTTTGGGTCAGAAGCCCATCATATTGTACATTCATAGTTTCTTACTCAGAACGTGTCCATTAGCGTTCCTTATTAATTTTTCAGGTTGATTATTCGTATGATTTAGTAATAGTAAATTAGGTTTATGTGTTCAAATAGAAAATAGTTTGCCTCACCTAGGGTTGGCGCATGACAGAACCGACCAAGGGGATTTATATAGTCCTCCACCGACTTGGCGCGCTTTGACGCGCCTACTTGTACAGTCTTACAAAAATGCAATATCACTATATTCCGAAGTCGTATTAGCAAATATTTTAATGTGATGGAAACTAGACTCATGGAACTTTAATTTAATAGATCACAGGCCCCTTAACTCGTTATATATTGGGATAAAAGCTCTAAGACATCTAACCCAAATTTCAGAGAATTTAAGAATGAAATTTGCGATAATGTTTGCTGACTTTTGTTTTACAATTTGATTTACATCAAATATTAATATATAATAATAGATTAACTTGAATATCTCATAATACGTCCTTTTTAGAATATTAAGTATTTTTAGTCCCGCCTCAAAAGTTCGGGTTTATTACTTAAATTATATGGGGTGTTACAATATACTCCCAAAACTTGGAGTTGTTGCTACAGCTGACTGGTCTGCTGGGCCCACAACTCATATTTATCAATTAACTAATACATTAACACTTCATAAATAGTCAAAGAAAATCTTAACTTGATGTAAGAGCCTGAAAAGTCAAATTACGATTTTACCCTTTTTTAAAGCCTCCGAATGATTCTAATTAGGCCAAACATATAATATAAATGAGTATATGAGTCCGTAGATACTCAAACTTCCATAAAAACAATCGGATTGAAAATCGGGTAAAGAAGTCAATCTTGAGCCCCGGTGTTGAATCTAGAAACTTTTTTCCAAATCAGTCTACCCACAAGGTTAAAAGCTTATGCACAAAAATCAGCTAAAATGGATCATTAATAGATCCCCAAATCAAAGAATTACATTTATATTAACTTAGGAAAAAATCCTAAATTTCCAATCCCAAATACAGATAAAATCATGAATTAAGAAATGGAATAGCGGAAAATTTGTAATTAGAGGGTTAGAATCTTATCCCAAGAAGAAATTGAGCAAACCCACTAAAAAATCTCCCAAAATCATGGTCCAAATTCCCAAAAATGAGTTAGAAAGTGATAATACCAATTGGGGTATAATTTATGAAAGAGCTCTGAGGTACCACAAATGCAGTCATTTTATCGAAAAAGTGCTATCACCAGCTTGTCGCAACCACCGCAAATGCATTCAATGCATTGCACATATGGTACTTCATCACTGTGTTTAAGTATAGCAAAAGCAACAAAAAAATTATAATTGCAAAATTTCGGTCCTACCACCTATCCTCTGACAGCAAAAGCAGTCAAAATGCCACAATTGCGGATACCAAACACTGGCAAAGCCGAAAACTTCTCAAGCTTGGAATCGAACTTCGAAACTTATCCAAAACCTCTCAAACACATACCAAATATGCATAGTAACTAAAAACCACATTACGGGCCTGTTGGAATTATCAAATCGCCGACTTGGGATCTTCTTTATCACGGTCAACTTTAAATTTCTTGAACTTCAAAAATTCAATCAAGGACTCAAAAACACTCCCGAACACTTTGAAATCCATACCACCTATACAACTAAATCAAAAATCATCTTTTGGACCGAACAGAACTATCAAAATTTGAATTTGAGTTTGTTAACCTGACATATGACTTTGATCAAACTACTCAACTTTTCAAGCTTTAATTGAAAAACTCACCTAATACTCAACTTTCCAACCTTTATTGTTGAAAAACTCACCTAATACTCATCTCATCACCTTGGGAATCATGTCACTTATCTCTGCTAGTCATAGATGCCATATAAAAGCTAAGGGAAAGGGAAAAATAGGGAAATCATGCAAAAAGTCTATAATAACCATGAGGGTTGTTACAATAAACCTTTGAGAATTGGGATTAAGGCTTAATCTAATTTTACAAGGAATAAAAATTCAATACACGGAAACATTACCATAATTAAACACATGGAATTAGCTTGATACAAGAAGAGATTTGTTTATACCCAGACCAAGTCAAACTAGGATTGATTTCTTAGAAAGTCTTAAACAAAGTCTTGATTGGATTATTTGGATAAAAAAAATGGCTTTTCTACTCCTATATAAAGAATTGCATTGATGCTTTATAAGGTGACCACAATAGAAAAGAAAGACTACACATGTATAACGAGAGATCTATTCAAGAGTCTTGAAGAAGAAAAGGCAACTGTTACAACAAGATGAACTTGTTCCTATCAAGAGTTATTCAAATTGTTCTTGAGTTGTAATAATTTTTCTGTGGTCCTTAACTATATGCTTTTACATTCTAGTGATTTGTATTAGGTGTTGGTTTTGTGTTATACAAGGACTTCATAGACTAGGTAGAGTCTTTGAATGAGTTGGAGAAGGTACCAACAATAAGGAAAACTGTTGAGGATTAGGATAGGTCTTGTTAGTTTCAGTTTTTTAGGTATACAAAGAGTTGTAACCTTAAAATTATTCAAGTTATAGTGGAGAGTTTGGGAAAATCTTATAAGAGATAAGTTGTAGCTTTTGTCTCCCTTGAGCACGGAGTTTTTCACATAAAAATGCTTGTGTTGATTATTAGTCCACAATTTTCTTCTAGCATAGTTACTAAAAGAACCTAGTTTTTTCAGTTTATAGGTGGTAGAAAAACAACATTGAGTAATTTTGTTACCTCTTCTTTGACAAACCTGTTGCGGAGCGGAGAAATTGGTCTTTTTTTCTACTTCATAGGGGATAGTTTGGGTCTATGTTGAGTTTATGAGTCACTACCTCTTGTGGAATACTTGTCATGTCTAAATGTGACCAAGAAATACAATTAACATTAGCTTTAAGAAATTCATTGAGTTTGCGCTTGAGTTCAGGACTCAAGCTCATACCCGGGGTATAACATTTTTTCTAGAAAGTTAATGAAAATGATGACTTCCTCTAATTCTTCCACAGTTGATTTGGGGGAGTCGGTATCTTCCAGAACTTTGGATGACCTTGGCACCTGAGGACTATCTATATCCCTTCTCAATCTCATTTTCCTCTAGTTGTTCTTTCTCAAGGATGGGATCATTGAGAGATTTTTATTGTAGTGATTGTTATTCGCTATGTTTCTTATTTTGACTATTTGTAGCAGTTATGGTGTGCATTTCTCGAGTAGAGGCTTCTCCCCTCGAATCTATTTTATCCCCCCACCCCCAAAGGTGGAAAATTTTTATACTTGGTTTAAGGTAGAGGGAACTACCTCCATGTTGTGAATTCATGGTCTCTCGATGATGATGTTGTACACCATGTACTCATTTATTTCTTCAAATGTGTTCTTTACAACTCCTACAATATATTTCCATAGCTTTATTTCCCTTGGGTCATCTCTCTTTCCATATTGAATCCAACCAATAACTTTGTGACCAGAATTATTTTGTCACTAGCTTTATCTGTTCGAGGACCTGTAGTTGAATGATGTTGGTCGAGCTACCTGGATCAATTAAAATATATTTAACATTAGACTCTAAAACGTATACTATTACTAGTGAATCACTGTGCGGGAGTCTAAGGCCATTAATATTATCATCACTGAAAGTGATGGTGTCACTGTTTGGCACTTCCCGGATATGTAAGGCCATTAATATCCTCATCACTGAAAGTGATGGTGTCATTGTCTGGTAATTTCTAGATCTTTTTTCTCATGAGTGAAAGACACCTTTATCTTTTTTAGCTACTAATAATTTCACCCGTTGAATTTTTTCCCGTCGAATATTATATTGATTGTATTTTAGTGGTTCCTCCGTGTCCCAGGGTCTATTGTAATTACTTTTAGCTCATTCATTTAAGAAATTCCTCAAATGTCCTTTCTTGAGAAACTGCGCTTCTTTCTCCCATAGGTGCCTCCACTCCCTAGTACAATTCTCGTGTGTTCCATGGAACTCACACCACAAACTAGAGTTCTCCTTGCTAGGATTGGACCAAGTCTCCTTTATCCATCTAGTTTCCTTGATGTTCCTCATAGATATAACCAACTCTATGGGATCGACACTAAAGTTATATTCTGAAAGCTTAGAAGCTCCACGCTTTTGTACAAGGGTATGAAAGGTCCTCTCGCTTCTCTACTATACAATTCCCTATTATTTCAGGCCTTCTCTTGATTCCTACCAGTCCGCATCTTGCTAATGATAGAGATGCGGCTCAAACTGGTTCTTGGGAGGTCTCCAATAGAAGTTTAGAACATTTTGGGTTTTCCCTGAAATTAGCCTCGATTCAAGGCCGCAAAAGATTTTGAGATAACCTAATTATCCTTGATACACATTTTTGATATATACCAGATATAAACGTCGTCCCATGTTTCTACCGAGAACTCCTATAAATTTTTCTTTAATTTATATGAAGCATCAGAACTTGATAGGTTAAGACCCTGGGAGAAAGCTTTCGTTGCCCATTCATCAGGTATTGTAGGCTATTCCATTCTCTCCTTTTGAAACCTGACCATAAAGTCCCTAAGACATTCCGTGCTACCTTGCTTTATTTTGAAGATATCCTCCTTCTGGGTTTACACCTTCTAGGTTCCGACATGGACTCTCATGAAAGCATCTGCAAGCATAACAAAAGAGTCTATAGAATGTTTTGGTAAATAGAAATACCAAGTCAAAGATCCCTTTGTGAGCAGTTTGCAAATCTTCTTGATCAATAGTGATTCAATCTCGTCCAGTGCCAGATTATTTCCCTTAATGCTAATGGTATAAGTTGTTATATGTTCTTATGGATCAATTGTCCCTTCATACTTAGGGATATATGACATCTTGAACCTTGTTGGAATCAACATCAATGCCACACATGGTTCGTAAGGAAACTAGAAATATTTTTTCAAATCCAAACCCTTATACATTAGTGGGGGGCCCGGGCTCTGATCCATCTGGGTGAGAATTTCCTTGACACATTTCATAAATTCAGCCCTAAAAGGTTCCAATTACATATTTCAATTCCCAAAGGAATCACCTCCACATTTGTCCAGCCGAACCTCGATGCCAAAAGGGTTTTGATCATTACTCAAAACCCCTGGATTGTAGTAGCATTAGGCAGCATCAGGATTCTCAAATTCGTGTTATTGGAGAACTTCATCACCACTTGCTAAAGTTGGTCCATCATCTGGTTATGCGGTGAAAGTTGTGTCATCATCTGGCTTATTTACAATGTCAGAAATTTTATCACTTCTTCCAAATTTGGGCCACTCTGCGATTTTGATCATAATTGTCATTCTCATAATCATCCCTGTCATCGAGGTTTCAACTTGCGCGGTCTACTAATAATATCCTCTGTTGTGAGTGGGAGTCCATCTCCTTCTTTATTTAGGTTTGGTCATCAGTTGACGGTGGTCCATCCAATCTGCACAGCACTTGGATTTCCTCACCATTCAGGGCTAAGTCGTCATTACCTTGGTTTTCATTAAATTAAGACTTTCTTTCATTAAGAGCCATTGTGGTGAATTTTCTCATAAAACAAATCAAAGCAAGTTAGCAAAAAATTAATAGGTCAAAACAATACCATAATCGCTCTATCCTCACAGTGAGTGCCAAACTGTTTTCCCTTAAAATGGTAAAGTTAAATTTATAAATGTGGCTCAAGAACACGTAGATTGCGATGACCAAATAATTGAATTGTTGTGTACTACATTTCTTAACAAACATGTTTGAAATGATATAATGAAGTTAAGATATAACATTAAATAACAATAACGAGATAAAGTAGTGTGTTAAGCTGCTTTTTAGGCGTAGCTACTTGGCGACATCACCAAAGCAATAGACAGTTATATTTCAGAGCTTGAGAATTATCGAATATGAAGCTTGAGAGTATTTGCTAGTGATCACAAAAATCAAAAGCCTAACAACTGAGGAATAAGGAAATATTTATAGCTAAACCCTAGGAAACATCCTGTGTGAATTTCACACCGTAATGACTCCTATCAACATGTTGTTTTCATTACGTGTTGGACTGCGTAATGGTTGGAGAGCATCACGAATTTTTTGAGTGTGGTTGAAACCCTTAACTTATCTTGATGAGCCACGAGTTCATTTTTGATGTCACAATTCCGGAGCTGGATTGATTAATGGTATGACACCAAGCCTGCATAACTTGATTCCAGATCTTCCGCGAGCATGCTTACTACGGTGAACCATATTTAAGATTCAGCATTATTACTGCTGAGCCAAGTTAAAACTATCACACTTACTATACGTCATCTCCTGAATCATCTAACTGTCAAATTCAAATTTTACTCTATACCAATACTATTAAAGATTTTTTTTTTCTTTTGCAGATAGGATCACATCTAGGTGCTTTAGGGATCACAGGAAAGAAATTATTGAAATAACAGTTCATTTTTGTAGAAAACATACTGCTGCAAATGAATTTGAATTTTCAATTATTTTGAATACTTTAAAATAATAATATTGGTGGAAAATGTCAAAAAAGTCTAATCTGTTCCAAAATAGCGAAATGTAAGGTTTAATAAAACTTTTTAGCCCTATATAATGTTTGACACAATGGTGTAACTAAGTTCATCGTAGGACTAGGAGTTCAACTATCTCATTCTTAAAAAGTTATACTCCCTCGATTCCGTGTATTATGTGAAAGAGTTCAAAAAATAAATAGTTAAAATAGTTCTTTTAATTATGAATTTTTCTTATAAATTTTTCATATTTGTCTAAATAAATTTATATATTATTATGTAAAAATTATTATAAATTAAGATAAATAATAATTTAAAATATTTAAAAAAATTGTCTAGCTCCTCAAACAGTAATGTTCACGTAAAATGAGACAAAGAGAATATTATGTATATAAATTTTGTAATTTCTTTGAATCTCTCGTTAGAATTTCTTACTCCACTATTTATATTATTTTCTTCAATTCAAAATAATTGTTATTTTAGATTTAAGCACATATATTAAAAAATTCATCAACTCTTAATTTTAAGGTTAAAATATCTTTAATTTTTTCTGTTTTTTTCAGTTTAACATAATTATTATGGGAATATGGGATATGTGGACAAATTTGGAGGAAAAAAATAAAATACCTGTTAGACTATAAAATATCAGTTACTTTAAATCAACTTGATAACTACAGAGAGAAAGTATCAGTACAAGAATATTTATTACTGGCTTAATAGCTTGATGAAACATTAATTTATAGTTCTTTCGTCTCAAATTAGTATCGTACTTCTCTCTTATACGTTCTTTAATAAAATATTAATTAAAAGGAAGTTTAACTACTTATTCTTATTTATATTTTAAGATATTAGTTTAAGCGTACGTCCTTCACGCGTGTCCCTTTTATTAATAAGAACAAATATATAAAAATAACATAAGAAATATTTAAAAAATGTGTTTGTGTAACACTATAAGAATTTAGAAAGAAAATTATCAATTTCAAATTGATAAATGATTATGTTTAAGAGTTTGATCCAATCTAGTAGTTCTTTTTTCAGTTCGTTCTATTACTTATTTCAATGAACCAAAAACATCATAGAAACAACGTTTGATTTTACATGAGTACTTAAATGCATGGATTATGAATATATAAATATTAATATTTTATATATATTTCAAATAAGGAAGAATTTAATACAAAAAATTTAGTTAATTTTAAAATTTCAAATATTAAAAAATAATTAAATAACTATTTTATCAAGCGTGAACTCTATTTTTAAATAAGTAAAAAGGTGAATGATATTTTGCTATGACACTTTATACTTTAAATATTTAGTAATAACTTCATTTTAAACTTTTCATTTTACCCTTTATGAGATAATTTCAACTCAAATTTTTTTCTCTTTCTCTTAACCTATATGTCTAGTCAAACATTTTACATAAATTGAACTTCACATATTGAAACAACTTAAAGTATATTGTATTTCTACATTTTATTCTTTTTTTCGATTATACCATTTTTTAAACAAGGAAGAAGAAGAAGGAATTCACGTATTAATACATAATAAAATTACACTATTTAGTTTATTTTTTCGTATTGAAATAATTGTGATGGATAATTAGTTATTTTAATAAATAAAGAAATGATATATAAGTTAATAAAATTATAATTGATTTTAAAGTCATAAATGTTAGGACTTTTAATATAGTTCAAATAAGGAAAGATTTAAAAAGCAAAATTTTAGTCAATTTTAAAATATTAAATATTAGGAGTTTTAACTTTTACAAATTAGTAAAGATCTACAATAATTAAATAATAACTAATTGAGGAAATAGTAAATGACAATTTTGTAGCGCAAAAAGTTCAATCAACATTTTAAAGTACCTTCATGCTTATATCTACAAAGAATATTGTGTTTAAATAAACAGAAGTAATATATATATATATATATATATATATTGAATGTTAGATTAGTTGATGAAATCTACAGAAATTATCAAACATTGTTCCAACAGAAAATTGTATTGCATCTTCAAATAAAACAAAATTGTTTGAAAAAGTAACAGCAAAAAAGTGATTATTGCATTCCTAAACTATAGTGTTGTTATTGAATCCAACCTCGATCTCCTTGTTTACTAATACAAAATTAGGATTAACACTATTAATACGTCCGTTTATGATATAAATATTTTTTCACTTTTCAATATAATTATTGAAAAGTATAGTATGAAATTTTGTGTCCTATAAAATATTAAACTTTAATGATCAAAGAATATATATATACATACATATATATATATATATGTGTGTGTGTGTGTGTGTGTGTGTGTGTATGTATGTATGTATGTATGTATGTATGTATGTATGTATATGTCTGTATGTATGTATATGCATGTGTATATATATATATGTATGTATGTATGTATGTATGTATGTATGTATGTATATGTCTGTATGTATGTACATACATACATACATACACACACACACACATATATATATATACACATATATACATACATGTATATACACACATATATATATACATACATATACATATATATATATACATGTATATATGTATGTATGTATTATAATAAGAATATATAAGAACTCAAACATATATAAAAATATATAATATAATACGAAAAAGAATTATTACCTCTTTGTCGACTAATGTTATAGTCATTTGTGTGCCTTTCTTTGTTCCCTTTTTATGCTCTTTTACTAATCTAGCTCCCGTTACTAAGACTTTTTTATTATCCAATGAGAATCATATCGTCTTAAGTGTTTAATTGATACAATTTCATTCACGAAATCCTTTTTAGATTCCATTGCAAGATTATCTGAAACAAAGGGTCAAAGAGTTATAATTATATATATAAAAAAATTATTTTATGAGATGAAGAGATTACTTTATCTGAATATATGAAATTTGTGAATGAATGAGTAGATGAAGAAATGTCAGTTACAGATAACACAAATTTTAAATCACATAATATCATTATAAGACTCAACTAAAGGAGATAACATAATATCTATATTAGACTCTAACTCAATTTTATAAAATCACTTCAATATTATTTAAGAGATTATGTGTAAATTACTAAAATTAGTGATTTTATTAAATGCGAAAAACACTTGAACAGAGAAGTAAAATATTCATACAAAATCGTATAAAAGCATTAAAACGATAATAAACTAAATCAAGAAAAACCACCAATGCCATACAACGACCAAAAAAAATGAAGTTTAAAGAACTCACCCGCTATGGGGTATGGAGCAATTCATATGTCATTAGCAAAGTGCTAGAGATCAGCAAGTATTTTTGATATTATTAGGTAAAATAATATGTTTAAGTATGGAAAGAATTTACTTAAGGTAAAACCTTGTTGGTATTAAATTCTTAAATATTAGGATTTCGTATGTCATCTAAAGAAGGAATGATTTATACCTAAATTTTTAATTGATTTCAAAATTTTAAATATTAAAACAAAAGGAAATTATAATCTTATCTAATGTAAAATATATTTTAAATAATTTGAGAAAAATAATAAATGATAATTTTTGTCTATTGTGAAGTCTTTTAATGAAGGGTAAAAAGTCCAATCCACATTTCTAAGAGTCTTCACACTTTTAATATTTACTAGTCTATATGTACGCGCCTCGCGCGTGTCCCTCAATTAATAAAATAGCATAAGCAATATTTTTAAAATATTTTTATGTAACAATACAAGAATTTAAAAAGAAAATTATGAATTTCAAATTGATAAATAATTATGTTTGAGAGTTCGATCCAATTACTCTAGTAGTTTCTTTCTTCAGTTTGTTCTAATATCTGTTTCAACGAACAAAAATATCATAGAAATAATGTTTGATTGAAAGGTGAAAAAGTTATTTGTTTTTTACATGAGCACTTAAATGCATGCATTATGTGTATATACAAATATTAATATTTTTTTATATATTTTAAATAAGGAAGAATTTAATACATAAAATTTAGTTAATTTTAAAATCTTAAATATTAGAAATATAATTAAATTACTATTTTGTCAAATGTGAACGCTATTTTTAAAAGGGTAAAAAAGTAAAAGGTATTTTTCTATGAGACTTCGTACTTTAAATATTTAATAATAACTTGTGATTATCAAAAACTGAATTTTTTTTGTAAATTTTGTATATATGTTTTTAGATTTAAACCACAAATAGAGTTAAGCAATGAATAGAAAATTTAATATGATAAATAATTAGAATAATAATTGTGTAAAAATAGTAAATGACAATTTTGTCTATTACAATATCTTTTAATGAAGGGCAAAAAGTTCAATCAACATTTCTAAGGGCCTTCACACTTTTAATATAATATATACTACTTGATTAATTGAAACAACTTAAGATATATTGTGTTTATATATATATATATTTTCGATTATACAATTTTTTTAAAAGAAGAAGAAGAAGGAGGAGGAGGAGGAGGAATTCACATATTAATACATAATAAAATTATACTCTTTAATTTAGATTTTTCGTATTAAAATATTGTGATGAATAATTAGTTAGTTTAATAAATAATGGATTGATATATAAGTTAACAGAAATGTAATTGTTTTTAAAATTTTAAATGTTAGGATTTTTAATATAGTTCAAATAAGGAAAATTTGAGAAGTAAAATTTTAGTCAATTTTAAAATACTAAATATTAGGAGTTTTACCTTTTACAAATTAATAAAGATCTATAATAATTAAATAACAACTAATTGAGAAAAAAATAGTAAATGACAATTTTATCCATTGTAGAATGTTTTAATAAAGGGTAAGAAGTTCAATCAATATTATGCATATATTGAATATTAGATTAGTTGATAAAATTTACAGAAATTACCAAAGATTGTTCCATCAGAAGATTGTATTGCATCTTCAAACGAAATAAAATTGTTTGAAAAAATAATAGTAGAAAAGTGACTGTTGTATTCCTGAACTATAGTTTTGTCATTGAATCCAATGTCAATCTTCTTATTTACTTATTCACAATTAGGATTAACACTATTAATGTGTTTATTATGATGTAACATATCTTGTTTTTTTGTAGATATCTTTTTCACTTTTCAATATAATTATTAAAAAATATAGCATGAATTTTTGTGCACTTCAAAAAAATTAAACTTTAATGATCAAAAGACATATATATAAAAATATAAAATATAATAAAAATATATAAGAACTCAAACATATATATTAAAATATAAAATATAATTGAAAAAAGAATTATTATCTCTTCGTCAACTAATGTTATAGTCATTCGTGTGATTTTCTTTGTTCCTTTTTTATACTTTTTTACTATTCGAGCTTCAACTACTAAGACTTTTATTATCCAATGAGAATTATATCATCTTAAGTTGTTAATTGACATAATTTCGTTCGTGAAATTCTTTTCATATTTCATTGCAAGATTATCTAAATCAAATTATACACAAAAGTTATAATTATAATTGAAAAAAAATTATTTTATGCAATGAAGTGATTACTTTACCTGAATAGATGAAACCTATGAATGTATGAGTAGATGACATATGCTAGTTACAAATAAGACAAAATTTAAATTACATAATATCAATATAAAACTCAATTAAATTAAAGGAGATAACATAGTATCAATATTAGACTCAACTAAAGGAGACAATCTAAGTTAAATTATTTTGAAATTGAGCTGACATAGAATCCATAACATAAAAAAATTCATAAACATGAAAGAAGAAGAAGAAGAAGAAGAAGAAGAAGAAGAAGAAGATAGATTAATACCAAAACACACCAAACTAAAGAGTACTGACATAAAAGAGTTGATAAATTAAATTATGCAATTATAAATCTTGTTCATAGAAGTGAAAGGATTTATAAATATAAAAATATTAGGAAATTAAGATTAAAAAAGAAAAAAAGATTATCAGAAAAGGAAAAAAATTAAAAAAAAACTGTGTATGCAAAATGAGATAAAAATATCAAAAAGCAAAAAAAAAAAAACGTGTACCTTCCAAAGAGGAAAAATAAAATATTTCAAATCAAAAGGAAAAGAAAAACTTTAGTGGGAGATTTTTTATTTTTATTTATTTATTTATTTATTAATTATTATTATTATTATTATTATTATTATTATTATTATTATTATTATTATTATTATTATTATTATTATTATTATTATTATAAATATAGTTATTTCATAAATAGAAAACTTAATTGTCACGCCCCACCTTGGGGGGTATGACTGGCACCTGGTGCCCTACTAAGACCTGCCCTGCTGAACTGTTAAGCCTGGGCGCATCTGGCGCCTGGCTGGCTCTAACTCAAATTTCTGGAAACAAAGGGCTATATAACGGCTGTAAATACAGCCCCCGGCCCATTGGCCTATAGCCTTCTGTACCTGTATTACAGCTGACCAGAAACAAGGTAATTCAGGGGAACCTATGCGGGCCGACAAGGCCACCATGCTGTCTAGTTATCTGTAACTCACGCATAACATACTGAAAAGCTACGTGACCGGCAAGGTCACCACTACTAGCAAACTATGGCCCCACACGGCCATTACAAAAGAAAGAAGTAGTAAAGGCAACTATACAACTGCACGGCCCCACACGACCGGCTCATCTGACCACAGGAAATATATACAGACTGCAAGCCTCTAAGAAGGATAATAGAAATGATCGGGACAGGGCCCCGACCTACCCGTACTGTACAACAAAAGGAACTGAACTACACCTCTAGAAATTCAGTCTCCGGATGACAGGAGCTGAATATTTGACCGCTGATGGGGATCACGTGGTATCGCCTGCGCGTCTATGGGTACCTGCAGGCAAGTAATGCAGCGCCCCACTGGGCGTCAGTACCGCTGGTACTGAGTATGTAAAGCAAACTGAATACAGCTGAATACAAGTAATATAACTAAAAATTCTGAATAGTAGGAGATAACTGAATCTGTAAAAACTAAAGGGATATCTGAAATCAATAACATAACTGTCAAAACTGAAATAAGAAGGAGTAGATAACTGTCTGATAGTGTAGATCGTACCTGTTCTTAATCATACTGAAGGGAGTAGGAATCATACCTGGAGACGTATCATTCTACTACTAATCTGCTCGTATCTACTGTAATATAGCATAACATACATAACATAACATGGCATACACAACCTTACCCGGCCCCCATAAGCCGGGAGGTACAATCAACACAGAATCTATACCCCTACCCCGGTCAACCCATCTCCTATACTGGCTGTAAGCATCCTGCCGGTCCCCTGGGTATGCACTTGGGCTCGCTGAGCCCCTGACTATAACTGCATCTGAGTCCGGAGGACTCCTGAATCTGCACCCGGGCGTATCCGCTCGATTGGGGTGTGTAAGGGCCGATCAAGGCACAAGTATGGGGAAAACTGGCATCCCATCTTCGTCCCCTGGCGGGACGGCATGCCACTCCGTAGAGTGACGTATCCTCGTCCTCTGGCGGACGAGTCGATACAGCTATTAACCCTGGGCGGTCATGGATGCTAGGTAATCCAACCCCAAACAATACAACGGTCTCAACTGGTAATACTGTCTGGGTATCTCACATGCTGAGGCTAATAGGGATAAAGTATCATATATATTACATGCTGGGCTACTGATAGTAATCTGTACGTATTTAACACGTGCTGAGGCAGGTAAAGATGTATAAATATGAACATAGTCTCCTGCCGGGCTGTACTGAGCAAATACTATATAAGATAATGTTTCTGTTGAAAATTCTGTTGTTTACTAAGTTTCTGTATATACTATATGCTGGACCCGTGATAGAAATAAGTACATACTCCATACATGCTGAGGCTGGAAATACTATAGATGTATGTACGAATATAATCTTTCTGCTGAACTACACGGGATACTGGCTTTCTTATAGTAACATGATTTACTACTCCTGACATGTTTCCTGAACTTTATTTTAGCCTGCTATTCTGTTTCTGAAGTACTTACGGATACTGTACTACTTCACGAGGCTTCCGCTAAACACAACAATATCTTAACATGGCATATTACGTCATATACTGAGTATACTGGGCAATCTTAATCACTTACGTCTGAATCTACATCGTATGGATGGGTATCGTACACGTTACAACCCAAAACTTCTCATCTTGCACCAATATTCAAAATAACACAATAATCGATTTCTGAACATTCTACTGGTCTGTAATTTATTACACTGTACTGATATTACTTAACTTGCTGAAGGAAACTAACTTTACATACCTTCTTTTTGAATTATTCGTCCGTCGGACGAAGCTCGGCCGGTACTTCAACTATTTTCTCCCAACTGCATTCATAAATACGCCAATTAATACTAAATACAACATTATTGTAAAGAGCGACGTTACTTTCGATTTAATTTATAGCCTAAACTTAGGCTTATCGAAAAACGGTCAAAAACTCGCTATTTTCCAGCGGCCCAGAAGGGAGAATTATTCACTTCTCAGCTAGGAACACATAGACATTAATTTAGAGCAATTCTACTTACTTTAGTTCGGCGGCTCGCCGATTCGTCGGCCGTATTTCGCAAAACTAACTCCGTAGAAATGCTCTCTACTGCTAAATACCTAGGTATCTAGGATTAATTTGGGTTTGGGCAGCGTTTGGCAGCGTAATCGGACGAAAATATTTAATTTTCCTTCGTTTCTCTCTATTCACAGCGTTTCTGGAAATTTTCATAAGTATTGAATGATTTCCAACCGAAGTGGGGGCTTTATATACTTGGGCCTGGACATGGGCAACGTGTCACGGAGCCATCGCGGAGGCCTCACCTTCGTGACACGCTGCCATCGCGGAGGGGCTCTGCCTCGGCTCCTCCCGCGATGGTTCGACAGGTTTCTTGTCCGATCTTTTCCCGGGCCTTTTCCTAGCACGTATGGCTTTCAAATACGCTTAACCAACGTGCGAACAGGTCATCTAAATGCCGGGAATTCTACGGGGTATAACATTAATACAATAAAATAATATAGAAAAAATTTGTGAATCATAAAGGAAAAAAATACTTGTTATAAATTTTTATTCATTCTTTTAGGTTTACATCATAAATAGAAATACAATATATCAAAATAAGGTGATGAAAATAATTTTAAATAATAATTGTGTAAAAATAGTAAATGACTATTTTGTCTATTGCGATGTTTTTTAATGAAGGTCAAAAAGTTCAATCAATATTTTTAAGGGTTTTCACACTTTTAATATAATATAGATATAGATAATTTCTCTTTATTTATATTTACTTTTTTATGTGTTATCTTCCATAATTAAGGTATTTGTAATCTTCAAAAATAATTACTACTAAGGGTAAAACAAAAAAATATTTATCTTGAATTTATAAAATGACAAATAATTTGAGACAACTATTTTTAAAAAGCACAACAAATAATTTAAGATGCAGGATACCTACTTTTTCATAGAGGACACTAGATTAAGTAGGCGTTTTGACATGCGATTTCATGTTGCGATTTGAAATTATGAGATGAAATTATCGTTTGGACATGCGATTTCATCTTATAATTTCAAATCATAAGATGAACTCCCAAATTCTCAGAAAAGCTTGATTTGGAATTTCAAATCATGAGATGGAATTTTTCAAATGCAAAATTTAACACACAAGTTTATATTTTGTAAATAAAAGTCCATCATTTTATATATATACCAACTATATTTACCAACAATTTATTTAATAAATGTAAACAACCTTTGCCAACTATTATGTTGGACATTAATAATTTGCCGACCTTTTTTCGTACTATGCGGGAGAATTATACTACAACTCGTATTTAATTTTACTTTTTATTGAATTAAAGTTCAATTCTTAAGTTGTATTTTTTTCTTAGAATGACTTAGTAATTGTGTATTATATTTTATTATGAGCTTTTACTTATTTGTTAAGATTGTATAAGAATTTGGACAATTTAAATAGTTTTTACAACTTATGGGGTTCTTATGTTTATGAGAAAAAACCACAACTTAAAAATTCCAAATTATATATTCAAACAAAACTTCAAACTTCATCTCATATGATTTCATATCATAATTTCAAATCATGATTTTATCTTGCATGACCAAACCGGCTCTTAAGTATCGTTTGACCATGGATAATTTTCACTTTATTTTGAAATTCTATTCTGAAAAATTACTTAGACATAAAATTGTTAAAATTTATCGAAATCTCAACTTAAAAGGTGAATTGTGGAATTTTTTGAAATTCAAAAACTTTTAAAAAAATTGTTTTCATAGTTTTCATTTCAAATCACTCACAAAAATTTAAAATAATTTCAATGTATATTCATATTCAAATATATTCAATTTAAAAGAAATATTATTTTGTAAAATTTTGTAAAATTTTTATGTCTAAACTTCCACTAAAGCTTTCCTTGTGAAACATGGAATTCCCTACTGCTTCTCAAACTGCCTATTCGCAACTAATAATTGAGGCTCTTCAATTCTTCTTAAGTATATATCATAAATTGAAAAAGACATCTCTCGTTTACCAATTGCCAATTTAATTGCACCCAAAGTAACCCAAAAATAAAAGGAAAAAGAATTATGTACTCTTTTACTACCAGCACTATTCTTCTCTATGTGAAAAATAAAGTACTTGTTCCTGCTTACTATTGATCAGGTAAAAACAAAGTACCATTATTTAATGTTGAGATAGACAAGATTTAACACCATCACTTTAGTCAAAGAGAGCTGGCTATTAATAAAAGTTGCAGACTTCTGGCCTGATTCGTTCAAGTACATGAGAGATTAAAAGTGTTTATTTAAAAAAAATAAGGTATTTGATTAAGTTTGTGGGAGAAAATAAGGATTTTTATGAAGTAACATAAGTTATTTTTCAGAAATTAAAAAAAGTAGTTTCTCCCCAAAAACACTTATTTGAAAAGTACTTTTGTGAAGCATACACTTAAAAACATTTTTTAAAAGTTTGGCCAAACATTAATTATTGCTCAAAAGTACTTTTTAAATTTATTGGTCAAACACAAACTGCTTCTCACCAAAAGTATTTTTTTGATAAACACTTTTTTAAAAAATACTTTTCAAAATAAGCTGATTTGAGAAGTTTGACCAAACAGTATATAGAAGCATTTTGCAAAAGTTTAGCCAAACATTAATTGCTGCTTAAAAGTATTTTTCAAATTTATTGGCCAAACACAAACTGTTTCTCCCAAAAAGTATTTTTTTGATAAGCATTTTTGAAAAAAAAAATACTTCTCAAAATAAGCTTATTTGAAAAGCTTGGTCAAACAGACTATTTGATATAAATAAAGGTAACCAATTCTTTTATTTATTACTCTCTCCGTCTCTTTTTAGTTATTGAGATAAGATTTGCACACTCATTAAGAAAAAATTTATAGGAATTGCAATTTACTTAATATAATCCTATTTTGATAAGTACTTTTTGAAAACATACAATCATCATTCTTTTCACATTCTAAAATGACTTAACTAATAAAGGTAAAGTTAAAAAAATATAATCAATTATTTCTTGAATTTTGAAACTAACAACTTTTTTTAATATACCTAGCAACTAAAAAGGAACAGAGGGAGTACCGTTAAGTTAATGTGAAATATATATTTTCTCCTTATTCCCAATTTAGACACTAAAAAAACTCCATCCGTTCATTTTTACTTGTTAGATATACTAAAAATAATTGTTCTAAAATAATTGTTAGTTTCAAAATTAGAGAAATAATTGATCACCTTTTTCTCAATTTTATCCTTAGTATTTAAATCACTTTAGAATGTGATAAGAATGATTATTATATGTCTTCAAAAAGTATCTATCAATTAATAAAATTATATTAATCAAATTGCAATTCGTATTAATTTTTTTTTTGATAAATATATAAATCTCTTCCTAATAAAAAAACGGAGAGAGTAATAATTATATCTTGTCCGGTGCATAATTTTCTTAAAGATTGAAGTAATTGGTAGCAGTTCTAAAACATTTTATGAGTAAGAAGAGAATCTAAACATTATATAGAAGAGAGAAGGAAGGATTGGACAATCAAAAGTAATATTGGAATTTCTAACTCATAAATGATTCAAAACAAAAACACATGTTAAAATTTAAAAATTGATATTTTTTCATTAAAAAAAATATATAAAGGCATTAGAATGTTTCATTACTCTTGATTTTTTTCTTCTCTTTTTTTATTGAATTTATTTATTGCTTCTTCATTTTTACTTTAACTTTGTTGTATATTCAATTCTCCATTCATCTTTCTTCCTCCATAAATAGTGGCTAGATATTTTTTCAAAGTATCTCAAAAGTCATTCAATTTTAAAAATTTATAATGCATAGTTATTAAACTTTCTTTTATATTAATAAAATCACTCAACATAGGGTATCTCTATTACAAAATCACTCAATTAAATTTATCATTAAAAAATGACATAATAAGATAATTTTTTTATGTCATGTAAATATGGACTCCGCAAATAAATAAATTTTTATTCTTCCAATTTTAAAAAAAAAATAAAAATAAATTATTATTTTATTCTGTTTTATTCTGTTTTATAGAAGAGTAAAGAGGTAGGACGATCAAGGGCAATTTTGTCAATTAACAATATATCTAACATAAAATAATTATTCATCATGCGAAGAGAGCATTGAATTATTACGCCCCACCTTGGGAGGCATGACTGACACCTTGTGCCATACTGGGATCTGAACTGACCTAACTGGGCCTGTGCACTTCTGGTGCACGTCTGTAACTCTTGTCAAGAAAACGACGAGTTATATCTCGGTTGCAAATAGAACCTCAGGCCGACAAGGCCACATAGCCACCTATAAAAAAATCAGCTAACCAACAACATGCAATAAAAGGGATCCTGTGCGGGCCGACAAGACCACCATACTGTTTAGTTATAATAAGAATGACAACTGGCAGCTATACTAGGCTCCACACGATCAACATGTAAAATAAGACATATATGAGCCCCACACGGCCAACAATAACTAACTAACTGAAGAATGTAGTCTGCAAGCCTCTAAGACTGAAAAATATTAGCCGGGACAGGGCCCCAGCCTACCCAAAAGCTATACAATAAAAGACAGGTAGCTTCTACAACCTGACAACTCCGGATGAAAAGAGCTGACCAATCTGCTGACTCCAAATAGCTGCTAACAGAGGTCCTGAATCCTTTTTGTCTAGACCTGCAGGCAAGTATGCAGTGCCTTAGGTTGGGCATCAGTACAATATGTACCGAATATATAAGGCAGTAACAGAAGCTGATTAAAACTAATAAAGAACTGAAAATGAATAGTAGTAAGGGCCAGAAGTTAACTGTAAGATTTCTTATCCATAACCTGCATCTGGTAAAATACTACATGTATATGAGCTGAAACTGTACGACTATCCATTCATAAGCTATAGATGACAGACAAGCATACAAGCAAAAACCTAACCTGACCCCCATAATCCTGGAAGGTACAAGCAACACAAAAATAACCTACCTGGGTCCCCACAAGTCTCGGTAGGTGCCAAGTATATATACCCCTATTGAACTCTGCAAGTAACTGTAACTATATTGAGCCATCTGAGCTCTTGTAATTGTATCTGAGCCGTATAGGCTCCTGTAGCTGTTTCTGAGCCATTTGGGCTCCTATAACTATGTCTGGACCCGAAGCCTTGGCTCGACTATGGGTTATAATGTAACTGCTGTAACTGGACCTCGAGCCTTGGCTCAACTATGGATCATAATGTATCTATTGTAACTGTACCCCGAGACTTAGCCCGACATGGGTCATAATGTATCTGCTGTAACTGGACCACAAGCCTTGGCTCGACTATGGGTCATAATGCAAGCTCTAGAGGTAACTAGACCTCAATGCGACCCTCACCGCCTCAATCTTATGTAACTCAATATGGCTCTCATGGCCTCAATCTGGTCCCTTCAGACGTCATACTGCCTCTGCGAGCATATCCCTATAGGCAACAACATCCAACAACTCAAACGTCGTATACAGAGAACAAACTACCTAGAACTCTGACGAGGGTCACTATGCTATCGCTGTCGACTCAATTCTATTTGTAGAAGCTGACCTACTAGGATTACTCTGGAATACTTGTCCTCTGTGTAGAACAACTATGGGCTGCTACTAATCGGATATGCTCCTGAGCAGTCAGCCCTAAACTTTCATAGGCAGCTTATTATAACTCTTAGCCTGGAGGTAATACTGTAATACTGTGGTTCTAGTCCCTTAGACACTAACTTGGTCGGATCAGATTTCAAGTGCTTTCTCTAGGCGATTCCTAACCTTGTAGGTGTGTTTATCTGTACTTAGTCGTTCCCAGCAACTTGTACCTGAGTATATTACAAGAGCAGAATGGGGAATTGACCCCCTATCTAGCTACTAACAAGGCTTCCTCCTTAGGGTATCTACTGCTCTATCAGACTGATAACAACTAGGGTGGTTCCCTAAGTGACTTGTATGATAAGCACCGCATCGACTGAAACTAACTGTCAGTGGTGGTAACCACTATGTGGCGGACTGACCCCCAACTCACTAGGCAACTCTGATGCCGCTAACTCTAGGGTAAGACCATAATAACATTATTTTGGCCCTGGAGGCGTCAAGGTACGCCAACGGACACTGGGCGAGCTTTACTGACAACACAGGCGCCAAACTGATAGTTATATCGCTCGGCTACGCCTATGCTGACCAACTTACTAACTCAGGCCCAACAAATATCCACAAACTTCTAAAGCCTAGGCATGACAACAAAACATCAATTCTACTAACACAACGAACAGAAGGGTAAAGGAGTTTCTATGACGCTGCTAGTGTAAGTCACTCTTAACATCTTCTTTCCCAACAAGAGATACTACAATATATTCTTAACATACTTTCTAGCAGCTAGCCATAGTATATGTAATCACAATCTATTAGTAGTAGCTAATTACAATATGAAGGATCATTGTCTACGTTCAAAAACATAGGTTGTATCATTATACGACAAGAATAACTTGCCAAAGGAATAAGCCTTAACATACCTCGAATGCCAATTCTTGTTTAACTGAAGAGTCTCAACTTGTAATCGGCGGTTCCACTCAACTGCAGTCCTTGCACTGAGAGAATAGGGCTAATTCCAACACTAAATTCAGCAAATAATGATAACTTTTGATAATAATATCAACTATAATTCAACTTCGAATAACTAGGCCGAAAACCTACAATTTCTTGAGAGTTCAGAAGGGAGAAATTCTTACCTAATGCCTTTGGCCGTTTAGGATTCAATTTGGAGTAATTCTGACAACTTTTACTAGGCGGAGTCCCGGTATGCCGAGTGAAGTTTTGAGAAATAACTTAGAAGAAATTCTTCCTGTAGGCCTGAAACTCATTATCCGAAGTTAATTTGCATTTGGACGGCGTTTGGTAGCGTAATTTGACGAAAATATAATGAAAGTTGCATTTTCCCACTTCTCCGATCGAAGGAGTATGTAAGGAATGAAGTGAAAGTGAACAAAAGGGGGTTTATATAGGCATAGGGTGATGGACAGGGGGGCCGCCTCACGCTAGCCAACAGGCCAAGAGGCCGGCGCCCCGCGCTGGCCATTGCGCCAAGGGCCTTACCGTGTCGCGCCTCTCAGGGCACTAATGTGCCTGGTGCGCCGCACCTCCCAACGCATAGGTGGGTTGGCTTGTCGCGCTGGCCCCTCACGGCTTGGCCTTGCCCAACCCTACTTCCGAGGCTTTTCCCCGTACGCGTCAAACTCCCTCTCTACTCGTCACAAGCCCACGCGCATGTACACTAGCCGCTAACATCTTACGGGGTGTAACATCCTCCTCCCTTAGGAACATTCATCCTCGAATGTAATCTTTAGTCTTAAAGGGGTTAACTTTTCTAAATACTACCTAGAAAAATTTCGGCAGAGTCTCCTCTATATTATGGACTATCTGAAAACCTAAAATGTAGAAAACTCCAACACAGGCAGCTCACAGAATGCTATAACCATCTGAATAATATAGTGCCATTACATATATAAACGAATGATAACAAAAACAAATAGGGCACTACTCAGTACCTGAAAACTATCTTGCCATTTCTGAATTTGTCTGAATCTGCATTAATCACTATAGAGCCTGGAAGAAATGAAGATATCTAGATCTTACTTTATCCTTGTCCTTTCAATTCGTCTTTTCTATATTCCTGTTTCTTTCTAAGTCTTTTATGGTATCCCCTTACGGACCCAGCGACCTAATATAACTGTTGGAGCCTCCGCGTGGGGCGGCCCCCCGGTGGCATAAACAGATCCTAGCCCCTAAGGCAACTCCATCCTATAGGCCTCTTGACCAATCTCCCAAAGGACCCGGTATAGCTTAGTGAATCTAGGGATAAACTTGCCCTACTTGTCAGATCTCATAACGCCCTTCAATGGCTAAATTTTTATGGACATCCCGTCATTGCTTCATTTTCTAATTTGTCCATATACTAAAGTAAGGCTCCCGGTGACCCTGGGTTGCCGGTACATATCTCCAGATTGGTTTAACTTTTTCCCTCCGACTAACGCAGTATGCTCTCCCTGACTTATCTGTTCTAGGCCGTCATATAAGGAACCTACATTTCCTCCCTTAACAACCCAGACGCCTGGGTCGTGTGCTCTACTTGGCCATTCGTCTGGGACAAGAAGTTGTACTCAAATTACATTGCATCTCAATCTGCTCTGACATCCTTCCCACACCCTAGTTGTGAGTTGGCCTCTTTGCTAGACTTAATAGATACTGGGACATCACACAGTTGGGCTATCTCTTTATTATTTGAATTGGCATAATCTTTTGCTGAAATGTGATTCTGATCGATAAGGATGAATTGACCTCATTTAGCCCTTTGAAAATGACTCAAGTGGGGTCAAATTTATGCCTGGTACATGGCTTTTCTCACCCTTCAAGCTGACTACTTCCCACTTTCACAGAATGTGGGCACGACTATCTCCTGATTTGGCCTGCCCGACCCCTGATACCTGTCCTACTCTTGTTGGCCATTGGAGCTCTGTGCCACAGCTCGATAATGTCCTCTTTCTTCTTATACCACTAGTAGGTCTATTTTATAACCTAACGTATTTTCATCAAACCCGGGTGGGGGAATAACAGACATGGTATGCTTTACTACAAGATACTGACGAAACTTTACCACATTTAGAAAATAGAATCGACCTCTAGGTTTTAAGAATCTGTTCTCTACTATCTCAAAGGCCGGTGACTCCTTCTACTGGGCCTTATCTCTAGCTGTACTAGGCTAGGGTCTCCGTACCGTCACTCTTTTACTTCCACATTTAGCGGGGACATTGCAGTATTCTAGGTTACAACCTTACTATCTTTTAAATGTCAGCCTGCTGCTTTGTTCTCGACATTCGGTGGCGATTCCAGCTCTATCAGCCCCCTACCATTTGCAGGTGGTTCTATTTTCCCCTCAAGTTTAATGCTCAAGCCTTTCTCTTACTTCTATAAGCTGAATTCGGGGTTCGTGATCCACACACCTTACTAGTAGGGATATTACCGGCTAAGTCTACCAACCCGTATCATTCTGACCCACGCTCGGGCTAATTCCCATCACCTAATCCCTCTATCCCTTAACATGCTGAGCTGGGGGTTGTAGGATCTCTCCTACCGCCATCTACACATTGTGGTGTGATTAGTCTATTTCTAATCTGAACTTTACTGTTGCTGGGGGGTCTATTTCTTATGAACTTCTACACGTGATGAGGTGCTACTGGAAATCTTATCTATCCCCCCCAATTTACTATCGTAAAGGTCTAAATGACTTATTTAAACTCTAGGGGCCTCAACCATTTTCTAACATTTTCCAGGAGTCAACGGATCTAGCCCTCCTTTACTATTTACTTTGGGAAACATCGCCTCAATACTTACGCTCTTTGTTATACTGAGAACAAAACTGGGAGGCGGAAGACAGCCATTTCTTATTACGATAGAACTGAGGTATGGAATTGTACAATATCCGAAGGATTGGGGGTAAGAATCCCGCACTTCCCCCCTTCTTCCGTACCTTGTAGGTAATCTAACATTAACTGTCGTCCCTGTCCAATTCTAAATATCTAGAAGATAAGCCAACTCATATATATACTATACTCCTGACCTCCTCCTCTGAAGCTATAGAAACAACAGGAGACAGTGCTGGCATATCTATTACCTTATGAGGTTCCTGGTGCCCCGAAAGGGTGCTGGGGAGATTAGAAGACGTCCGTTTCCACTCTTAGGCTAACTGTCCCCCTAACTATGGCACCTCACTAATACCCTCTTCTGCTGTTGTAGCTGACTTGCGGCTGACTGAAGTCTGTCCCATATAAAGCATTATTTTAGACAAACATAACAATGGAAGCTTAGGGACTCATCCCAATACAACTCGGCTCTATAGCATGATCAAAGAAGAAGGAGGGGTAATCATACAATCATTCCTTGTAACCTCCTGCTAATATAGTGTGGTGTAAAACACATTTATAAACAAGACTCTACTATACACGGCTTGCAGACTCCTTGGGATACGACCTGCTCTGATACCAAGTTTGTCACGTCCCACCTTGGGAGGCATGACTGGCATCTAGTGCCACATTAGGATCTGAACTAACCTGACTGGGCCTGTGCACTTCTGGTGCACGTCTGTAACTCATGTAAAGGAAACAACGAGCTATATATCGGTTGTAAATACAGCCTCAGGACGATAAGGACACATAGCCACCTATAAAGAGAAACCAGCTAACCAACAACATGCAATAGAAGGGATCCTGTGCGGGCCGATAAGACCACCATGCTGTCTAGTTATAACAAGAATGAAAACTGATAGCTATACTAGGCCCCACACGACCAACACGTAAAATAAGACATATATGGGCCCCACACGGCCAACAATAACCAACTGACTGAAGACTATAGTCTGCAAGACTCTAAGACTGAAAAACATTGGTCGGGACAGGGCCCCGGCCTACCCAAAAGCTATACAATAAATGACAAGTAGCTTCTACAACCTGGCAACTTCGGATGAAAGGAGCTGGCCATTCTGCTGACTTCGAATAGGTGGTAACGGAGGTCCTAAATCCTGTCTGTCTAGACCTGTAGGCAAGTATGCAGCGCCTCATGGTTGGGCATCAGTACAATATGTATCAAATATGTAAGGCAGTAATAGAAGCTAATTAAAACTGATAAAGTACTGAAAGTGAACAGTAGTAAGGGCCAGAAGTTAACTTGTAAGCTTTCTTATCCATACCTGCATCGAGTAAAATACTACACGCATATATGAGCTGAAACTGTATGACTATCCATTCATAAGTTATAGCTGGCAGAAAAGCATACAAGCAAGAACCTAACCTGGCCAGCAATATAGAAATAATCTACCTGGGCCCCCATAAGCCTCGGTAGGTGCCAATTAGTCTATATACCCCTATTGATACCCCGTAGACTCTGCAAGTAACTGTAACTATATCTGATCCATCTGGATTCCTGTAACTGTATCTGAGCCGCTTGGGCACTTGTAGTTGTATCTGAGCCATCTGGGCTTCTGTAACTATGTTTGGACCCCAAGCCTTGGCTCGACTATGGGTCATAATGTAACTGCTGTAACTGGACCCCGAGCCTTGGCTCGACTATGGGTCATAATGTATCTTTTGTAACTGGACCCCGAACCTTGGCTCGACTATGGGTCATAATGATCTGCTGTAACTGGACCCCGAGCCTTGGCCCGACTATGGGTCATAATGTATCTGATGTAACTGGACCCCGAGCCTTGGCTAGACTATGGGTCATAATGCAAGCTCTGGAGGTAACTAGACCTCAATGCGGCCCTCACCGCCTCAATCTAATGTAACTCAATACGGATCTCATGGCCTCAATCTGGTCCCTTCAAATGTCATACTGCCTTTGTGAGTATAGCCCTATAGGCAACAACATCCAACAACTCAAACGTCGTATGCAGAGACTAAACTACCTAGAACTCTGACGAGGGTCACTATGCAATCGCTGTCGACTCAATTTTATTTGTAGCAGCTGACCATACTAGGCTTACTCTGGAATACTTGTCCTCTGTTTAGAACAACTGTGGGGCTGCTACTAATCGGATATGCTCCTGAGCAGTCAGCCCTAAACTTCCATAGGCAGCTTATTATAACTCTTAGCCTGGAGGAAATACTGTAATACTGTGGTTCTAGTCCCTTAGACACTAACTTGGTCATATCAGATTGCAAGTGCTTTCTCTAGGCGATTCCTAACCTCATAGGTGTGTTTATCTGTACTTCATCGTTCCCGACAACCTGTACCTGAGTATATTACAAGAGCAGGCTGGGGCATTGACCCCCTCTCTAGCTACTAACAAGGCTTCCTCCAAAGGGTATCTACTGTTCTATCAAACTGATAACAACTAGGGTGGTGCCCTGAGTGACTTGTACGATAAGCACCGCATCGACTGAAACTAACTGTCACTGGTGGTAGCCACTATGTGGCAGACTGACCCCCAACTCACTAGGCAACTCTGATGCCACTGACTCTAGGGTAAGACCATAATAACATAATTCTGGCCCTGGAGGCATCAAGTTACGCCAACGGACACTGGGCGAGCTTTACTGACAACACAGGCGCCAAACTGATAGTTATATCACCTGGTTGCGCCTATGACCAACTTACTAACTCAAGGCCCAAAAAATATCCATAAACTTCTAAAGCCTAGGCATGATAGCAAAACATCAATTCTACTAAAATAGTAAATAAAAGGGCAGAGGAGTTTCTATGATGCTGCCAGCATAAGTCACTCTTAACATCTTCTTTCCCAACAAGGGATACTGCAATATACTCTTAACATACTTTCTAGCAGCTAGCCACAACATATGTAATCACAATCTATTAATAGTAGCTAATTACAATATGAAGGATCGTTGTCTACGTTCAAAATCATAGGTCGTATCATTACACGACAAGAATAACTTGCCAAAGGAATAAGCCTTAACATACCTCGAATATCGATTCCTGTTTAACTGAAGAGTTTCAACCTGTAGCTGGTGGTCCCACTCAACTGTAGTCCTTACGCTCAGAGATTAGGGCTAATTTCAATACTAATTTCGGCAAATAACGATAACTTTCGATAATAATATCAAATATAATTCAACTTCGAATAACTCAATCGAAGACCTACAATTTCCCATGAGTTCAGAAGGGAGAAATGCTTACCTAATGCCCATGGCCGTTTAGGATTCAATTTGGAGTAATTATTACAACTTTTACTCGACGGAGTCTCGGTATGCCGAGCGAATTTTTGAGAAATAACTCCGTAAAAATGCTTTTCATAGGCCTAGAACTCGTTATCCGAAGTTAATTTGTGTTTGGACGGTGTTTGGTGACGTAATTTGACGAAAATATAATGAAAGTTGCGTTTTCGCACTTCTCTGACTGAAGGAGTATGTAAGGAATGAAGTGAAAGTGAACAAAAGGGGGTTTATATCGACATAGGGTGGTGGACAGGGGGCGCCCCGTGCTGGCCATCGCGCCAAAGGCCCTGCCGCACCGTGCCCCTTAGGGCGTTGATATGCCTGGGGCGCCGCGCCTCCCAACGCACAGGCAGGCTGGAGCGTCCCGCTGGCCCCTCGCGGCCTGGCCTCGCCCAATCCTACTTCCGAGGCTTTTCCTCGTACGCGTCAAACTCCCTCTCTACTCTTCACAAGCCTATGCGCACGCACATTAACCGCTAACATCTTACGGGGTGTAACATGAATTTTTAAAAAAAATTAATCAAGTTCTAGAAAATTCTAATACCTTTCATGTGTTAAAAGAGTAAAACAAATCATGTGTATATTTAAAAAAGTGGGGGCTATTTCTTATTTTCAAAAAGTTATGGAGAAGTTATTATTATTATTATTATTATTATTATTATTATTATTATTATTATTATTATTATTATTATTATTATTATTATTATTATCATCATCATAATCACTTTCTTTTCTTTAGTAACATATTTTCTATTCATAATATTTACTAAAATATTTAATATAAAAAATTATTATTCTAATTTTAAAATAGAATTTATTATTTTTTTCTTTATTTTTGTTCTAATAAATATAGAAAGAAATTAGTATGGTAAAAAATATATATGAAATGGAATCAAAGAATAAATAAGAATAATTTAATTAAATTATTATTTTTAATTTTTTTAAATCATAAAAAATAACATGATAAATAAAATAGACCCAATGGAATACTTAAAATTAAAGTAAACTAGAAGTATTCATTATGTTTTAAAATAATACTTCTTCATTTAAATATAGGATCAAGCTTATATTTTGTTTCATTTAAACATTTGAAATTAATTTAAATATTTGAAACAATGTAAGTTTGATTTAATTTTGAAGTTGTCGAATTAGATTTGATAAAAGAAATAAGTATTTCTTAAGTCCAATTTACGTATATTTACAATAGAATATCTTTATATTTTTAATATATCTATTAAATTAAATTAATTATAATATATTACTTACTTTATTTTTCAAGTTATCAATTAAAGTTTAATATTGATATTCTTTTTGTCTAAACAAGAATGAGAAAAGAATTTCTTTTGAAGCAAGTTATCTCTTTTAAAAAATATTAGTAAATCCCATAAAAATATTATATTTAAGGAAATTGAGTTTTCACAATTTTCATATTCATAGAAAAAATTAATAAAATAAATTTTTGAATATAGAATACGAATTATCACATTGATCATATTTTGAACATATAACTTATTAGTAATTAGAGAAGTAAATGAATTTTGATTTGCTTACAAATACTTGTTTCCTGGTAAATAAAACTACTTAATTACAAAGAAATCGTCTCCTTCGCTCCCGCTCCAAGTCCTCCCGGAGCTCAACATGGGCCTGAGCTAAGGCAGTAATTGCCCCTTGCATCTCTCCCGAATCAGCAGCAGCTGCACCGGAGCGTCGGCTAGTGGAAGGTCGGCTAGTAGAAGGCCTGCTGGGGGAAGGAGGTCTGGGAAACCCCCGAAGGATCTCACGCATATCTGCCATCTGGGCCTCTAACCTCTCGAATGGCCCGGAGGGTCTGGAAGTATCATCCTCGCCATCACCCTCAACTGAGGCAAACTTCCTCTTCTTGCTGCCGCTACCTAGAGCTCTCTTCACCCTCAAGGGATCAAAGGGCCTGTCACAGTCCACGATGACATCCCGAGACTCCTGATGCACTCAGGCCTACTTGCATAGCGGGGTAATGAGGGAAGGAAACGACATGTCAGTGATAGTCTTCATGTGGAAATACCTCCACTCCTCAATGATCTGGGCCCCCATATTGACCCTCACCCTACTTAGGTCAACGGCCACCACTAGCGCCCGATGATAAGTCATGTCCGTGATATTGGAAGACGGGCGGATCCTTCGGGACACCAAATGAAGCCACCTCATGGTCTCCGCCATGAAGTGAGTACTCTGGATCCCCATCCAAGTAATCCCCAGTTAATAGTGGCCTTATGCTCCTCCACCACCAGAGTATCCATCAACCATTGCCCATTCCCGGGTACATCCCAATCCTTTAGCTCAGACTCTTGCGGATGTTGGGCAAACCTAACACATCATTGATGGCCTCAGCGGTCAAGATAATCTGCTTGCCCCGGACATAGGCCACTGGCTTATCCTTCCTCCAAGAGACTAGGGGAAGGTTGGCGTAGAACTCCCTCACCAAGGCCTCATTAGCCTTTCCTAGGTCCTCCACCAATGGGCCCCACCCCAACCCCTAAAGAAGGGCATAGAATTCTGGATCCTTCTCCTCCACCTCCTGCACTACGAAACCCCTCTCATGCAGCAAGTCCTTTGTGATATGTTCATTGTAACGGAACTGGCACTGATCATGGACAAACCGAATATACTCACTGGTGTGGAGACTGCTGCTAGAAGAGGCCATGATAACAAACCTGAAATGAAAAGAAAAAGGTTATAAGTGAACAAAGTGGGATAAGGACAAAAAGAAAAACAGAGACTATTTAAAACCTAGACATTGTCTCGCGGACCACTACAGTGGTCTCGTGTCCGCTTCAGCACAAACCTGACCACTGGGACTATACCGTTGCAGTGATAAAGGGTCCATTGTAGTAGACATCGTCTTCCCCAGACCTTCAGACCCCATCAATGGAGGTGTAAAATTCAACCTCCATAGTTCTCAAAATTAACAACAGATCGGGCAAGAGGGAGACTTGTCCAAGTTCTAGCAACTATTATCGCCCCAATAAGGTCCAATTTAGAGCCCGAAAGGATCAAAAGGGTCAAAACCACCACCCCATCTAAACTACCTCATCTTCGGCCTTACAACCCCATGAAAATGATCAGGATCATGCAGAGAACAGTAGGAAACACATGAGGCCGTAAATACTATTCGCGGTCTGCTGCTCGGTATATATTATACACCGACACGCAAGTGTACGTGGTCAAACAAGTAATAAAGTGGCTAAGTAGCCAAGTATCGATCCAAGGAGGCTGCTCTAGATATGCAAAACTGCCTAGTTTACTATATCTCTATTCTATTTCTAACTATGTTAACAACAATCCAACCAAGATTTGAGTGAGTTTTGTTTCTAAACTAATTATCTTACTAAAATTAATAACTACTATTTACGTTGAGTTTAGACAATGGATATGCACATGCCAAGGTTAAGAACGAATAATGAACTTGATAATCATGATAATTTGGTCATCTTCTTCTTCATATTGCTAGCCAAGAACGTTTGCCTAGAAATTATAACTTCCGTATTTAATTTCACTTTAGATTCATAAACCATTCGTCTACATTTCTGTGATCAAATGCAATTTATGACCTAACACTACAATTCCGGTTTCTAAATTGACTAATACGGCTTTCAAGTATATTTCTATCAAGAAAGCACATCAAAACCCAATTTTCCCAAATCAAGTTAAGAACAATACCCTATTAATTCACAACTTTCCAATTTCATGCTCTCTCGAGTGAAATTGGACTTTTTAGATATACTTTAATGGTGGCCAATCAAGAATATAATAAGCACAAGAATTAATAGAACAACATGCAAGAAGAAGAAGAAACCATATCAATTATTACCAACATTCATTACACAAGTTCAAAACCTCAGCAAGAAAGGAATTAGCCACTCATTCTTGGATTAATCATCCTAGAATGAGTGTGAATCATGCATACAATTGAAGGAAAGAAGAAGGGAAGAGAAGAAAACTCTTATCTTTTCTATTCTTCAACTGCCACAAAACCACGTTCCTGCTCCCACTTCTAAACTCAGGCTAAAAAACTAAAACTAAAAAACTCCCTTTAAAAATAACCTAAGTGTGCTATTTATACTAGTGGGAAATTTTTCCCGGAATAACAAGCAACGTGTCACGGAGGCCAACGCGGAGCACTGCCTCCGTGACACGGCGTGGACGCGGACCCTCTCTGGAAATTGCATGGTCCGGATAATTAGCCTCAACGTGGCACGGAGGCCATCGCGGAGGCCTATCTCCGTGCCACGGAGCTGACGCGCAGGCACACTGGAAATTACCACTTTTATTTCAGCCCAGGAAGTGTGCTACCGCGATGGCAGCGTGGCACGGCACCATCGCGGAGCCACAGCAAAATATGCCATCCGAGGTCTTTTCCACGCTCGCATCCAAGTCCAACTCCGACATAGTTCCAACACGCATTTTAGCTCTTAAAAATCACATTATCCTGCAAAACAAATGCTAATCATGTTGGTTAGTATAAATTCGCATTTTATTACCAAATACATGATATTATTTACACATTGCACAACAAACAAGGTAAAAATGATACGTTTGAGTATCACTTGGGCATATAAATCTGCCCAAGATCACTTACCCCACACTTAAATCCTTGTTCGTCCTCGAACAACACATACACAAATCATGCACATCACATCTCAACCTTTGTCACTATGGTGCAACCATTTACGTTACGGTCATACCGATTATTCGATTTTTGCAAATCATCAAGAAAACATGCTTGGTCGTACAAGACAATGACCTTAATACATCGAGGCTTCCTAGACTTTTAAGAATTGATTCTTGATATCGGCAAACTCATGCAAATCAACTAATCAAGAAATCCGACACGAAAATCAATCTTTCATCAAGCATGTACCCTCACAACTCGAGAGAAACTTCCCCTTTTATGCTCGTGCAGCACACAAACATGCAAGTAGGGGCATATAGAAATTAATTTCACTCTCTCTCCCAAAAGAATTCACATGCATCATGTCATGACCCATAGGCTTGCCCTTAGTGTATTACTCCACTCATATAAAGAAATGCAGTGTAGGATCAAATAGGACTTTTAATGGGTTGTAACTGGGCTATGGATCTAGTATATATATATTGGATTAGCCAATAATAGTCGCTAGCATCCTTAAGCGCCTTTTCAACTCATTCCCATCGACTCATGGACATTGTTCCTCTCTTTTCTCTTTTTGTCCCATTCATGTTGGTTTACTTTCATACAGCCCATTTCATCAGGCACACTTGACCCCAAACGGAAGGTTTTCATGTACCCTCAATTTCATTTAATTACAACTAGTGCCTCTTCAACATCATCTTTTCTTTCCTCACTTTGCTTTTCTTTTCTTTTCACTCTTTTCACTCTTTAACACTTTGGGAAACAATTTTCTGTTCTTTGTAAGCGCTTAAGAGCTTCTTATAGACTTTAAGGCTAATGAAAAGAAGGAATAAAGCTTAGTTCATACAATTCTGGACAAAAGAAAGAAATCGGCTAAAGGCTCAACGGGCTGACTAGGGTATACAACATATAAAAAGGTAGAATTTGACAAGAAAAAAATGGAAACTAACGGTTAAAACAAAGAAATGCCTACATCCTTTCCGACACTACACCTCCTTCATTTCGCTTTGTATACACGCCAGGCAAGTTCTAGACAATTCACAATGACATGGAATAGCAAAACCTCACTCACACTTCATGCACATGCTCGAATCAAGATGCATTCACAGACTCTTTAATTAGTCAATTACATGAATTCAAGATTAAGCCTCAATCATAATGAACCAAATTCTATAGCCTAGGTAACTCAACATATTTACACAATTACATGCTTTCAAACGAATCACTTTCACATTTCGAACATCAATTACACACGCAACAAAATTTTAGCAACCATAAGCAACTACAGTTTATTGATGCAATCCACCAAAGAAACTAAAAACAAAACATCTACTCCTATCGACTACATTTCCCTTAAGACGGTCGTCATCCATCCATCATAGGGAATGTTCACTAACCATGACATCGGTTCAATGGGACTATTCTCGGTAAAAGAATCGAAAACAAACTCCGAGAAACCCAAAAATAAAACTTCAAAAATTTTTGCAACACATCGATCATTTCGATGAAAAAAAAATATTTACAAAATATGTTGCTAAGTGCAACATCTTTTCGCAAAAATTTTGAAAAATATCGATCATATCGATAGAGAAAAAATATTTACAAAATTTACGAAATATTTACAAAGGCAACCATAACTTTTTAAAGACACACATCATTAGCCACAAACAAATATATACACATCATTCACAAATCAGTTCACAACAACAGGGAAAGCACAGACATACATAAACGTCAAGGAAGAATATACAGCAGATTTAGAGCCTATGACCCAGCACCTAACTACTCCCCACCCCACACTTAAATCGAACACTGTCCCCAGTGTTCACAAAAATACAAAGCACAAAATTGTGGGTGGTGAAACTCCCTGCTCAGTCAAAATATTCGATTTCCTCATCCGGTGTTGCGGCCTCGTCGCCCATATCTGAATCAGCTCCCTCGCCGTCATCGGACTCCACATCAGAGTCCTCACGACGTGTCTCCTCATCAGTAGGGACGTCGTCGTCAGTCGACTCCACAAAGGCTGGCCCCACCTTGCATAAAGCTCTGGCGTTCTCGCCAAAAGGGTAGTCCAGCTCCAGCTGCCATAATTCATCCTCGGTGGCTGGTCTCCCACCTATCCGTAGCTGCAGCATCTACATACCGAACATACGGGCCATATACTGGTCGTCACGAGCATGTCACTCGCCCAGAGTCAGCATAGGTCCGTGTGTAGTGTCGGGGGCCTTGGTCTTTGTCACATCAAGGGCCCTCCGCTCCAACTACGGAATGTAATCCAAGGCTTCTTCCTCAACGTCGAGGCCTCGAAGGAAGGTGGTGATGAGTCTGCCAAACCCGTATCTGTGGCCCTGGTGTAGTCTGGCTCTCTTCATGGCGGATATTATAACCGCCCCCACATTAATCTCAAGCCCTTTCATAAGGGCATACACCAGGCAGACACGGTCCCGGGTCACGTCTGTCATATGTACTCCCGGGATCAAACACGAACATACAATTTTTAGCCAGATTCTGGCCTCCCTGTTCATCTGCGAATAAGGCAGAGTCTGGTGGTAACCCCTCTCTTTGTGTCTACTCCATCGGGCTGTGGATCGAGCCCCACACAACGTACGTCTGATGTCGGCGTACGGTGGAGTGATGTTGAGCTGGCGGAGAACGTGGGCGTCTGTGTCCCGCGCTCCAACGATGGCATTCAGCTGCTGGGGTTCCAGAGTGACAATCTGCCCTCTGATTTTAATAGTGTGGCTTCTGATGGCCGGGTTCCAGTTGGCATAAAATTCCCGGACCAAGTGAAGGTTGCACTCCTTGGGCTCCTGAAAAATAAAGCTGAGCCCAGCTGCTTCAATTCTCTGTACGATGCGAGGGAACTCCTGTGCAAGTGGTTCCCTTGCAATATGTTCCTCCGGGAAGTACTTGTTCTCCTTATGCTTTGCGTACCATTTCTTCCCTTCATCGGTGACCCATCGTGTCCCGTATCGGTGGTGTTGACCGCGTGGAACAGCAGGTGCAGCTGGGACAGCAGTGCCCAGTCTCATTCTCTTTCTGCCGGTGCCTGAGGTTGAAGCACCCTTGCCTTTATCTTGTCGGCTGGCCATTGTACCTGTCAATTTACACAGACAAGCACAACGTTAAGCTAAAAACTTGTTAGTTTTGGCTAAGGTCGGGTTAAACAAAATTTACCCCACACTTAGTCTTTAACAATATTTACAACATGTTAGCAAGGATAGATCTATTTACACCCCAAGCACAATCACTATAAACATATTGCTTAGTGCGTTCACAAAAATTCGACAGCATAACGGCTAGCGAACTACTCAGACTTCATACAGCTAACCCAATCCTACTATCGACAGCTATTCACCCATAGCACTTAGCAACAATAACAACAACAAAATAGAAACAACAATACAAACATTTTATATACACTAATCTAAGCAATTCAACCAATTCACATATTACGCAATGTCCCACACAAAATCGAGAATTAGTCGTCTTTCACCAATTATACAATATTTACCACGACTTATCTCAAATAATAAACACACCCCGGCATCAATTTCGTCAAACTATCAAGTTACCCAAGTTAAAATTCAACAACCCCAAGCCCTAGAACTCAATTCGACAATCAACAATGAATTATTCAATCAATCGATAAGTTCACCCGTCAACTACAATAATCCAAACACAATCAATCGCAAAATAATTCACATCATGTTTAATTTCTACATAGGGTGATATATCTCACCTCACATGCTCAAAATCGACAAAAATCGCCAAAAATTTGAGATAGACGATGAAAACATACCTTGGAATTGAAGAATCGACGAAAACTTGACGTTTTCCTTGCCTCTTAACGTGGCACGGAGCTTGGGGTAGGGGAATGGGTGTTTGGTCGCGGAGGGAAGAGGGAATGGGAAAAATAGGGGCGAAATCGGGGGTTTTTATTAAGAAAACACGCGGGTCACCCGGAAACCCGGTGTGACCCGGCACTGGGATAAGGGCAACGTGTCACGGAGGGTAACGTGGAGGCCCTCCTCCGTGACACGGAGCCAACGCGTTGGCTTACTGGAATTTTAAAAAAATTCCAGATTTGCCTTCAACGTGTCACGGAGGCCAACGCGGAGCATTGCCTCCGTGACACGGCGCCAACGCGCCAGTGCTCTGTTTCACTATCAAATTTTATTTTTCATACCTCGCCTCGTTTTCTCGATTCCACGTATTTTTCCTCCGGTATACCTGAAAATCACCTCACTAAATAAAAATTGGTTAAATGACTAGATTCCCTACTAAAAGAATAAAAATTACTAATTAAAATGCACATCTAAACCTAGTCAAGAAAAAGAAAATAAAATAAAATAAAATAAAAACTTTACACTAAGGAAAAAGAAAGAAAAATATTTTTCACGGGTTGCCTCCCGTGCAGTGCCTGGTTTAACGTCGCGGCTCGACAGCCTTTACGCTCAATTTTCTACTAGGGAGATGGATGATTTGACCCGATCATGGTCATCTCCCCAGTAGTTCTCAATCTTGTCTGGTGGCCTACCTAGTAACTCTCGGGAATCACTCAATCCATTTGCATTCCCATGATCAATCACGTTGATCACCGAGAGTTCCTTATAGACAGTCGGGAGCTTAGGTGCCTTGTACACGTCGAACACCCCAACCTTGTCGTGTGCTCGCATCGTGAGTTGACCCGCAGCTACATCGATCAATGCCTTTCCGGTTGCCAAAAATGGTCGTCCCAAAATAAATGGGACTTCTGCATCTGGCTCAAAATCCAGAACAATGAAATCTACCGGAAAAATGAGGGAGCCTACCTGCACTAGCACATCCTCCACAATGCCATCCGGCTTAGCTAAAGACCTTTCTGCTAGCTGCAAGATCACTGTTGTAGGTCTAGGACTCCCTAGCCCTAACTTTCTGAATACCGAAGATGGCATCAGATTTATACTTGCCCCCAAGTCGCATAACCCACGAGCTCGGATACTTTGCCCAATCGTCAGCTGGATAGTAAAACTTCCAGGATCCTTCAGTTTAGTGGGCAGCCTGTTCTGAATACGGGATGTGCATTCCTCCGTTAAAGCCACCGTGGCATACTCGGTCAAGCGACTTTTGTTGGCCACGATGTCTTTGATATACTTTGCATATTTTGGCACACCCTGCAAGACATCAACAAGAGGTAAGTTAACATGTACCTATTTAAGTACCTCCATGAATTTCTGGAAACACGCCTCCTCCTTGTGTTTCTTAAGTCGTTGAGGGAACGGGGGTGGAGGCCTTGTTGGTTCAGCTTCTTTGGTCTTCCCCGTATCTGAGGTTTGTTCTCCCTCAACATCTACTGCTCCTGACTTCTGAGGCGGTCTTTCCGGTTCCACCTCCTTTAATTGTAAACCACTCCTCGTGGTCACTGCATTTACCTGCTTAGGATTGGGATCCGTGTCGCTAGGTAGTCCTCCCCTTGGTCTAGTATTTTGGGCACTGGCAAATTGCCCAAACTGATATTCAAGAGCCTTGGTTGCCAATTGATTGTTCTTTACTTCGGCCGCCAGTTTGACATAGTCAGCCTGCAATTGTGCCTGGTTGGCAATCATGGTCTTGAACATTTCCTCAATAGTCGGTGATGGTGGTGGAGGAGGGGCATTGTGATTTCTAAACTGATTCTGATAGCCTTGTTGCCCTCCTTGGTTTCTGTGCATACCCTGCCCTGAACCCTGGCCTTGTTGATTGTTGCTACCCCACGAAAAATTTGGATGATTCCTCCAATTCGAGTTGTAGCCACCACCAAACTGCTGTTGATTCCTCTGTGCATTGCCCACAAAGTTGACAGAATCAGGATTTGCACCACAGCATTCAGCTGAATGCTCACTACTACCACACACTTCACACCACATCTGTTGGACTGCATTAATTGAGGCTGACGGCTGGTTCAAATTCATATTGCTGAAGTGAGTGTTTAACTGATTTTGCAAAGCAGCTATCTGTGCAGCGATAGCTGTGAATCCATCCACTTCAAGCACTCCCGCTGCTTTCCTTGCTCCACCTCTTGAAGAATCTGCATTCCATTCCGGATTGCCTTGTGAAATTCGGTTGAGCAAAGTGTACAGCTCCTCATAAGTCTTCTCCAGCGCTTGCCCTCCAGCTGCTGAGTCTAACAAAATTTTAGTGTGGGGTTCCAAACCCTCAATAAAAGTGTGGACCAACACCTCATTTGACTGATGATGATGAGGACAGTCCCGCAACATGGACTTGAATCTTTCCCAGGCTTGATAAAGATTTTCTCCTTCCCTCTGTTTAAAACTTAGAATCTGACTTCTAAGTTTAGCTATTTTACCTGAAGGGAAAAATCTGATCAAGAACTTCTTTGCAAGATCATCCCACGTTGATATAGAGTTGGGTGGTTCAGCTTTTAACCACCTCTTGGCTTCACCAAGTAAGGAAAATGGAAATAAGGTGAGCCGAACATAATCAGGTGACACTCCAGCGGGGATGTAAGTGTCACTTATCTCCAAAAAGTTCTGGAGATGTTGTTGCGGATCTTCGTGAGGGAGACCGGTAAACTGCCCGCTAGTGTGCAAAAGTTGCACCATATTTTGCTTTAACTCAAATCTCCCCTCAGGCTCTGGTTTGCGGATGCTGGAATGTACATTATTAGCGTGTGGGATTGCCACCTCGCGAACCGGCCTGGCTGCTACTTCCTCGGGCACTAACACTGCCCGCACAACTGGTGGATTGGGTTGCTCCATCATAGACTGTTTGAGCAACTGCAACTTCTTCCGAAGAGCTTCTCTACGTTGACTATGCAATTCACGTTCTGGCTCTAAGTAAGATTCCACCAGCTCCTTGTCCCTTGCCAGTGTTCACAGAAATAAAAATCTGCAAAATACAGGCTAAGACCAAGTTGTTAACACTTAAGAAAATAAAAATACAAATACAGTAAATTTACACTAAACAAAATTTTACAAATCACCTAGCCTCCCCGGCAACGGCGCCAAAAACTTGTTCGCGGTTTGCTGCTCGGTATATATTATACACCGACACGCAAGTGTACGTGGTCAAACAAGTAATAAAGTGGCTAAGTAGCCAAGTATCGATCCAAGGAGGCTGCTCTAGATATGCAAAACTGCCTAGTTTACAATATCTCTATTCTATTTCTAACTATGTTAACAACAATCCAACCAAGATTTGAGTGAGTTTTGTTTCTAAACTAATTATCTTACTAAAATTAATAACTACTATTTACGTTGAGTTTAGACAATGGATATTCACATGCCAAGGTTAAGAACGAATAATGAACTTGATAATCATGATAATTTGGTCATCTTCTTCTTCATATTGCTAGCCAAGAACGTTTGCCTAGAAATTAAAACTTCCGTATTTAATTTCACTTTAGATTCATAAACCATTCGTCTACATTTCTGTGATCAAATGCAATTTATGACCTAACACTACAATTCCGGTTCCTAAATTGACTAATACGGATTTCAAGTATATTTCTATCAAGAAAGCACATCAAAACCCAATTTTCCCAAATCAAGTTAAGAACAATACCCTATTAATTCACAACTTTCCAATTTCATGCTCTCTCGAGTGAAATTGGACTTTTTAGATATACATTAATGGTGGCCAATCAAGAATATAATAAGCACAAGAATTAATAGAACAACATGCAAGAAGAAGAAGAAACCATATCAATTATTACCAACATTCATTACACAAGTTCAAAACCTCAGCAAGAAAGGAATTAGCCACTCATTCTTGGATTAATCATCCTAGAATGAGTGTGAATCATGCATACAATTGAAGGAAAGAAGAAGGGAAGAGAAGAAAACTCTTATCTTTTCTATTCTTCAACTGCCACAAAACCACGTTCCTGCTCCCACTTCTGAACTCAGGCTAAAAAACTAAAACTAAAAAACTCCCTTTAAAAATAACCTAAGTGTGCTATTTATACTAGTGGGAAATTTTTCCCGGAATAACAAGCAACGTGTCACGGAGGCCAACGCGGAGCACTGCCTCCGTGACACGGCGTGGACGCGGACCCTCTCTGGAAATTGCATGGTCCGGATAATTAGCCTCAACGTGGCACGGAGGCCATCGCGGAGGCCTGTCTCCGTGCCACGGAGCTGACGCGCAGGCACACTGGAAATTGCCACTTTCATTTCTGCTCAGGCAGTGTGCTACCGCGATGGCAGCGTGGCACGGCACCATCGTGGAGCCACTGCAAAATATGCCATCTGAGGTCTTTTCCACGCTCGCATCCAAGTCCAACTCCGACATAATTCCAACACGCATTTTAGCTCTTAAAAATCACATTATCCTGCAAAACAAATGCTAATCATGTTGGTTAGTATAAATTCGCATTTTATTACCAAATACATGATATTATATACACATTGCACAACAAACAAGGTAAAAATGATACGTTTGAGTATCACTTGGGCATATAAATCTGCCCAAGATCAAATACAACCCGCATGCTTCAAAAATATAGCCCAAAAGGCAATAATGAGAGTCTTCCCTCCCCACCTCTATAACTACATGAAACCAACAATAGTAAATAGGGAATGGCAAGAAAAAGAAAGAAAATGAAACCTAGAATCATAGTGGGGAGGATTACCTGATAAATGTCGAATCTCTGTCGGAGTAGTTGAGAGAATTCGAGTGAGTGTGAGGGTGGAAATATGAGAAATGAACAAAAATCGTTCGATTCTGCCCTATAACTGACCCAGAGGTCCGCTACAGTAGACCGTTGTTCGCCGTGGTGAAATCGCTGCAGCAGAAATAATAGTCGTCGCAATAGATGACTATCAGGCAGTGACGGTTCAAATTCCACCCGAGACCCCCCCCCCCCACCTCCTCCAATTTCGAAAGCATCGGGCAGCTAAAACACCGGAGTGGGTGAATGAATAACTTTGAATATAATACACCTTTTCGGCCAAGGGCTAGAAGAGCCAAGCACAACAGATATATAATTAGAGAATCCCTTCCGCTTAGAAAGACAGTTCAAAGACGAACGGATGTTTGATTGGTATCTGATGTAACGACCCGTCAGCTCGTTATAAAAACCACCTTGCTTGAATATAAAGAAGAATTGAATATTTTGTATTAAGGTGACATTCAAGGCTAAAGTTTAGAAAAATACGCTTCGGAAAGACTAAGACGAAAATAGGTGGGCCAGGCGCTCGACCGCTGCAGTGGCTCATGGCCCTCCATAGAGGAAACGTGTAGGGGTAAGGATCACGTTGCAACGGACGAAATCAAAGCAGAAAGTGCAAAATCCTATCCTAAATTGGATTTAAAAACCTAGTCCTTGCAAGAGTTGAATAAAAATGCCCAAAAATAGAGAATAGACTTTTGGAACAAGAAAAGGAGCTAAAGAGGAGAGAATTATCCTCCATAGCTAGGAGACTTCATAATAAACCAAGAAATCGAGGCGAAGACGCGATTGGAAAATGGCTTGACGAGAGCTGGCACCCAGATAGGCTATGGCTTACCCACTTTTGTGATAGACTGTGATTAGCTAAACATACACGTGCATGTGATTGATGTGCTTCACACGTAGTTGTAGATTAACCCTAAGAATAAGAGGTGGAAACGTGAAATTGTGTGTCTTGCATATGAGAAATTGAGGGAGAGAATTAGTATAGATATAACGACTTCTGGCAAAGTCGTTATATCTATATTAATTCTCTCCCTCAATTTCTCATATGCAAGAAGGTTAGGGGAGTGAATTTGGGTGATACATGTAAGTCCTATATTTAATAGAATTTATTTGATTGATTAAAATGAGCAAGATAACCATGTTACGATGTGATTTGGGTGGTTTACGAGGACCACATAGCATGTGCTAAAGATCCTGAGTTAGGAGATTAGAAATCCGATTTATGAATTTGTAGGAGAATAATGGTAATATGCTGATTAATTATAGATAATAGAATTTATAACGAATTTCTTATCTGAGCATAAGTTATTTCCTTGAAATTATTGAACTCTCGTGAATTGGTGTTAACTTGACGTTAACGATGAGGGCGAGTGGTTGTGTTATAGTATTGCAATACGAGGTCTGATATGATGAGATTCTATGGAGAGATGTACTAACGATGGTGAATCATGATATTCATGATGAAAAGATCTGTAAGAAAAAGGCTGGAAGAGGACTAGTCGGAGTACTACTAACATAGTACCGCTGCAGCGAGACCACTACAGCGGTAGAAATACCGTTGCAGCAGAGCCCAATCTACCGAGTGGGACTAATCGAGACTCTTCATGATCTACAGGGTATAATTGGTATTTAACCTCTTAAAATATAAAATGGAAGATGGTAAGTAGAAAACGCATGTGTGGTTTTCAAAGTTTGCGGTATGTAAGTCTTTCTATGCATATAGAGATTGGTCATAGTATTACAAACCATGATGTTAATTTTTCAATTATGTATGGATTTCGGTTACAAATCTATAAGTGTTATTGTCTGCATTTTTATGTGAATGAACCTATGGATATAATGTTGTGATGAATGCTTCAAGGGTGCAAATGTGGTTCTTGATAAACAGTACCAGTGGACCGAGATGTTATGTAATATGGTAAGAAAGGATTGTGTAATATCAATGAGAGAGGTACAGCCTGGGGCCGGGAGGAGGTACTTGTATGGTACTGGATCAGTGTGATCGAATCTTGATTGAGGTCGTGGATATGAGTAGCTCGTGCCTGACGTGAGCATATGGGCGAGCATTCTGAGAGAGTGCATTGATAGGTATGGTTAAAATTACCATACGGCTGGATGTACGAAATAAGTATACTGACGTGTATGATAAAGGACTCATACGGCTGGGAGTACTGTATATGAATTTCTAGAGTCCTCCGTAGTTCATGACCAGAATGGCAAAAATAAGACCCTCTGGCATGTATTTGCAGTGATGTGATGGAGGCGTGTGCCCAGCACATTACCGCTGGTATGATCGAGTTCAGATTGAATTGTGATGAGGTATGGTACATATACTTATTCGTTATGATGGTACCGGTGAGGTGACTATATAATATGTGATACAGTGACATACGTTGGTGACATGAGTCTGGGATGAGGTGTGAGTTACACAATTGAAACTCTGGAGACAAAGATAGCGTGGTACAGGTAAGAAATGGGGTATAATTATGGTATGGAATACAAGTATGTGTGCGTGGGGTTAATTTTGAAATTTAGATGCCATATATGATATGTTTGCTTGTTTTGTGGATATTCTAAAACACTGACGTGATGTATGTGTACGTATATTGATTTCACGACGTGCTTGATGTTTATATGTTGTTTGAGGAGGCATGAATTATATTTGTACTGAATATAATATAATACGTTAGAAGCCTCATGAGGAGACTATCTGAATAATAAAAGATTAGACACCATTGGCAATGATTATTAAATAAATAAAAGGTAGTGGCCAGGTCAAGAGGTAGAATGCATGTGCATGAAATGCATCTAGTTAAATTTAGAGTATGGTTACTGATTAGCGAAATTTAGAGTATGGTTACTGATCAGCGATGCCGCTGCAACAGGTAAATCACCGCGGTAGCGGGACCGCGGCAGCGGTAGTACCTACGCTGCAGCGAAAATGGAGGAACAGAATGGTAGGCCAATAATGCACCAAGATTGTAAAATGAGTAGTTGTATTTGTAACATTGCATGACTTAATTGGTTATGGTAATTTATAAAAATGGTTAGTTTAGAGCAATAAAGATGTGGGAATTAGTTTTATTTTATGTCGATGCTTATTAATTATTTTATTGTTATGTGAACTAACTATAGGCGGTCAATAATATCTATCAGTGCATGTGGTGTACTGATACTACTCTTGCTATGCCTTTTTGGTATAGGTTGTAGCAGGTTGAAGTTCGTCTTGGAGTGACAGTCATTCAGCGACAACTTCTGCATTCTTTTGCAACTGGAGTTGTGTCTTTTATCTGTTAATACTCAGTTTTAGAGCTCTTGTACCTGTTTAGACTAGATCTTGGGAAGAATTGTGTTAGTTGGGAGGTTCATTTATGTTTATCTTGGTTAAGTTGTAAGAACTAATGCAAATAAAGAAAGATTTTGACTTATGATTCATGAAATGGCTATGTTTATTGATACGCTTGTTTTCTACGGAAAAAGAGGTTCTCCTACCGAGTAGGTGCCCGCACGGCCTATTTAGTAGGGTCATGACAAAACACCTCAATAGAGTAAATACTTAATGAAAAGAGTTTATATCTTAAAATATAAATAAGATAAAATAATCATCCTAATTATTATTGTCATAAAAGCGTGTAAGAGATAAACACAACACATAATTTAAGACAGAGAGAATAGTACTTCCTCTGTCCATTTTTTACTTGTCCAGTATTGACTTGACACACCCTTTAAGAAATAAAATAGAAGAAAAAAGGGTCAAAAAATGCCCGTAAACTATGAAAAATTGAATGAAAATGCCTTTCGTTAATAATTTGGTCTAAAGATGCCCCTGCCGTCAATATTTTGGTCCAGAAATGTCCTTGTTGTTAATAGTTTGATCCAGAAATGCCTGTACTGTTAATTTTAGATCAAAAATGTCCTTATCCTAATAAAAATATTGTTATTTTTTCTTTTCATCTCTTGATTTTTTAACCTAAATAAATAAAAATTAATATTTATTTTTAATATAGTGAATAAGTAAAAACGAAGAGGAGTAACTTTTCATTCCGCGAGAAGATGGGATTTTAAGTAGTGATATTTGGGAACTTGTGTCACAATTACATTTCTTGTGGCCCCAAAATTAATTTCAACCTCAATATCCGCATGTGCCAGAATAGACTCAAAGATGTAGTAATTGCAAACTTTTTTCAACCAACCAACCGAAGTTGCAAAGGCTCTTGCTCTTCCAAGATAGTGGGGAATCTAGCTCATGGATATTCATTCCCTAGCTTCACCTTCCTTCACTAATGGAAAGATCCCCACAAGAATTTATGAATCAACATCACATTCTTGATGGGCAAAGTTGTCATTATGGCATCAAGAAAAGAAGACAATTTTCTTGAAATCCAGAATTTATGATGTCTTCACTCTAATCTCTCTAGCTAGCTATAGCTGTCACTTCAACTTTCAGTTCTCATACTTAACATAACCTTACACTTTAATCTTTCAATTATAAATTCTGATTGTGATCAGCAGTCCCTATTATCAGCAAAGCCAACGTAGACAAGAACGGGTACCAAATTCCTGGAAAATTTCAGCAACAAAGGGGAAAGAATTCTCTGCAAATGCAAAAGCAGAGGAAGAGACTCAGAAAAGTTACAAGAAAAAAGGCACAGTAGCAGGTGCTGTTGCTCTAATCATTGGAACAAGTATTGGTTCTGGGATTCTTGTTCTTCCCCCAAAAACTTCTTCTGCGGTAACAATTCTAAATTCAACCTTTTATTATTAGGCCTATCACATTAACACTCAAAACTCACTCCTATTATAAAATCATGGGCCTCAGTACCCCGATTTTATGTGCCAATGGAAAGTCCTTAGGTAAATTTCTTATGTAAACAATAGCAAGATTTCCCAATAGTGGTACTTACTCTTTTCATTAGCTCCGAATAAGTGTTTTTTTCACACACCGGATACATACCTGCTATTTACCATTGAAGCAGATATACTGGGTAACTGCACTCACCAAGGCTTACACTAATGAGAACCTCTATATTTAGATTTATATTCGTGGGTGGAAATCGAACCTCTATAATTGTTATGCTAGTCAAAAGAAATAAGCACCATTACGTTGATAAGCAGATTTTTAAGTTATTGCTGATAGTTGCCTTAAACGAATAGGATGTAGAATGGTGGATTTGATAAGCACAAAGTAAAGATTAACCTTATCCGTGGCACAAGATCACAGCATTGTTTATCTTGTCAAACTGCAGGGAATAATCCCAAGTTCAGTAGCTATGATAATATGTTGGGGATTTCTACTAATGGAAGCACTTGTGCTAGTTGAAATCAATGTGGGTTTACTCAAAAAGAATAAGGTGAAATTTGAAGACAGTGAGCTAGAGATCATCTCCATTAGAACAATGGCTCAAGAAACACTAGGAGAATGGGGTGGAGCCTTGGCTACAGTAACCTATGTCTTCTTAGGATACACTTCAATGATTGCTTACATTTCCAAGTCCGGTGAAATCCTCTGCCGTTTGATCAATCTTCCAAAATCAGTTTTGGGCTTTTTCTTCACAACTCTCATCACTGTAGGTGGGACAAAAGCCACTGATCAAGTCAACCAGTGGCTCACTAATCTTATGATAGGTAACTATGATGAATTCAGCTAGCTTTTCTTGTTTTCTTTTCAATTTGATCACTGATGGTGATCAATGAAGCAAAAAGGTCATCTGAAAAGTTCAAGAAAATGTGATAATCGGAATAAAAATCCAAACAGGACTGCTTGTGGCAATTGAGGTTCTAACCATTCTGTATGGAGGTTGGTCAGGAGATGAAGGAAGCAGTGACTGGGGAAAAGTTCCACCAACGATACCCGTATTAATATCATCTTTTAGTCTACCATGATCTAGCTCCTGGTGAACATAAAATTTTTTGAGGTGTTTACACCTTTCTTTTTTTTGTCACCAATTTATGATGATGTGTGTTCTTGCTTTGGTAGCAGTTCTGTGTGCTTACTTGGAAGGTGATCTGAAACGAATAAGAGCTTCAGTGTTGATTGGTGGTCTGGCTCCACTCCTGGCATTGCTTGTTTGGGATGCAATTGCCTTCGGCCTTTCATCCCAGGTTGATCAAGTTGTTGACCCTGTCGAATTGCTCCTGAGGTCATTTAACACTCTTGATTGACTTTTTCTCAAGTGCATTACCAAATCTTAAACTGATATGAGTGTCTTGATTTGCCGATAAGATGTATGTTGAATGACAACATATGGGCTATCTTTTTAAGTGACGTCTTTTACATTGCTAGCATATACAAGTTAAAAAGTCTTCTTTTAAACAATACATTTTCAGGGTGAAATGGAGGGGAGTATCATATATGGTACAGGCATTCTCTCTTCTAGCTGTTGGAACATCTCTAATTGGTACTCTTCGAAGTTTCTCAAGGGGCAACTCAATAACCTTGACCTGCAACTAGATGTATCTACAAGATCAGATTTAGAGGTAACATTTGGTTTCTTAGTGTTTAGTGTCTGATCCTCAAAGAGAGTATCTAAGTACTTTAATCTTATTCCCTAGAAGAGATAAAATTCTCAGCTCCATCTAAGAAATGGTGGAGAAGAAACAATCTAGGCTTCACAGCAACAGCAATTGCCATTGCTCCCCCTCTTCTTGTGTCGACAACAATTCCAGATGCATTTTCGCTGCTACAGCTATAGCAGTGAGTTCAAATTTTCACGTTTCATTCAATAAAACTAGCTAAAATTAGAAAGCCCTTTTGATATCGATGCTTCGTTATAATATCATGTTTGCAGGGCGGCTATTGCATGACAATGCTATATGGCATCCTACCACCAGCAATGGCATGGGCTATGCGTAATAGCGAAGAAAAGGACAGCGAAACGATAATATCAAGAGCAAGACCGGCCCTTGTCACTGTAGGACTAGTTGCTTGTGCTATAGGTTGCAGTGCAAATTCTTCAAGACCTCTCTATGTTACATTGAAGATAATGTAATTACAGAATGAAAAATCTTCTCAAGACCGTAGAAAGAAAAAGCATCTTGAAACTGCAAATTTATCAACACAGAGACCACCATGCTCCTTTTTACAGCTGCATCACTTCATACAACATAAAACGTGCTGAGACAAGTTCATTACATAACTCCTCAGATTCTAGATAAATAAGAAACTGACATGCCTACACGCTGAACCTTGGTTTCTGATCTTTAGTTTACAAAACGTAGGTAGAAAGGAGCTCGAACGAGTTGCTTTATTCAACAGACCAAGACAATAAATAATGATAATAAACATACAATACAAATAGTGAACATCCATCGGACTGATCAAGAACTAGACCCATAAACTGGGGGGCATAAATCTGCAAAATGACATTAAGCATGACCCACTACATCCACAGAAGATCTTAGTTCTTCACTGTGGTTACGTGCCTCAGAAGCATCTGGACAACATCAGAGGAGACTCTTGACGCTTCAGTCTTCAGATGCTCGATCTTTTCATCTGTTTCTAGCTCAAGACGTTTGACATTAGCACCTGAGTCACCACTAGTCTGTAAATTAGAGAAATCAGGAACCATGCTTAGTGAATTATAGAGAAAAGAAGTAGAGCCGTTGTCAAATACATCTCATTTCTCCCACACCCCCAACAAGGACAGAAGTTGGAAAATAGATGCAGTTCTGAGTGAGCCTATTGTTAGTGTCAGACATTGAAGATTAAATTCGGACCGACTTTTGTCATCACCACTTAGAGACAAGCTAGAGCAGATAAGTAACCATATTTAAGGTGTTAAGTTTGTGGGCCTGACTTCAATTAAGATTAAGATTGGAGGACATCCTAAACACTCTAGGATTAGGGGTTTTTCGCAGTCCATATAAACTTGGTTGCATTGGTGTATTTGTAATCATCTTTTATTGAGAAATAGTAAGAGTTGGTGACTGACCATGGGATTTCTTCCCCTTGCGGGTTTCCCACGTAAAATTATGTGCTCTTTCTTTCCATTATTATTGCTTTCATTAGTCGTTGTCTCATAACTACTGGTATCAGAGCTCGGTTCAAGTGGGAGGAATGGGAGACAAAGGGAAGATACGTATCGAGAGATTCGATGAAAACAACTTTGCATTTTGGAAGATATAGATAGAAGATCACCTCTACCATAAGGATTATGGCTAGGTATACTGGAGCTGGCGGAGATGGAACAGCCGAAGTGGTCTATCACTAGCGCAATTGGTTGCCTTCAACATTTCCAAGGAGAAAACAACCAAGGATCTCATGGATGCATTGGCGAGGATGTATGAGAAGCCATCAATATCAAACAAGGTATTCCTAATCAAAAAACTATTTACTATGAAGATGACTAAGGGTAAATCTCTGGCAGCACACTTGAATGATTTCAATACTGTCACGAGACTACGAGAGTCGATAGGAATAACCTTTGTGGATGAGATCATGGCTTTGTTGATTCTGTCAAGCTTCCCCAGCTGCTGGGATGGTGTGGTGATGGCCATAAGCAGTTCAGCAGTTGCAGGACTTAAGTTCGAAGATGTTATGGTAATCTGCTAACTAGGAGTCACGAAGGGACATTCAACCGCATGATGATAATCCTAGTAATGTACTGTGCATGGAGGAAAGAGACAGATCTAGTAAAAGGGGTGGTAATAATCGAGGGAAGTCGCGTCCTAAGTCTAGAAAATCCTCTGGCAAAAGAGGTCCTGCTGTGTTGGAATTGTAGACAACCAGGTCACAAGAGACACCATGTAAGGCACCTGCTAAGCAGTCAGAGAAGAACGACAAGGGTTCATCATCAGGTTCGTTCAATTATGTTGATGAATCATATCATTCTGACGAAGCTTTGGTACTTTCATGTGTTTCAGAAAATGAATCTTGGGTATTAGATTCTGGAGCATTGTTTCATGCTACTTCAAACAGGGAGTACCTTTCTAACTATGAATGCGGTAATTTTCACAAGGTGTATCTTGGAGATAATGAACCTTGTGAGATCATTGGGAAGAGAGATGCAGAAATCAGTTTGATGAAAGGTGGAAAGCTGAAATTGAAAAAAGTTCGACATGTACCAAAACTAGAATGAAATTTAGTTTTTGTTAGTCAATTATCAGATGTCAGTTGGGTTGTCATTTCTAATACAGATTCGTGGAAGATTACCAAAGGTAATTTGGTGATAGCACGAGGGAAGAGAGATGGAACTCTGTATATAACATCCACACACGATAGCTCCCAAGATAGCATTAATATGGCTTTTTCAGAGAATGAAGAAGGTTTATGGCATAGGAGGCCTGGCCACATGAGCATGACAGGAATGGAAGAAATGGTTCGCAAGGAGGATTGGATGGAGTAACATTTGTTGATATATTGTTCTGTGAAGACTGTGTATTGGGAAAACAGAGGTTCTAAGGGAGGACGAGATCCTAAAAGTAAGTAAGTTGGAACTTCTTCATACAGATGTTTGGGACTATCCTAGGTATCTTCAGTTAATGGCTCTTAATATTATGTTAATGCTATGTTACTTTTTTGAGGATTGTACTAGAATGCTTTGGGTTTATTTCACAAAAAATAAGTCTAAGGTATATGACATCTTTAAGAAGGGAAGTCCCTAGTTAAGAATGAGACAGGTTTGAAGCTGAAAAGCTTAAGGCCAGATAATGGAAGTGAGTAGTGCAAGAAGGAATTTGAAGACTATTGTGTAGGAAATGGAATCAGAAGAGAGCTGATTATTTCGGGTACACCACAACAGAATGGGATAGCTGAACGGATGAACAAAACCATTGTTGAAAGAGCTAAAAGCATGATGATCAGTGTTGGGTTAGCTAAAGGGTTCTGCCCTGAAGCTGTGAATATTGTTGCATACTTGATCAACAAAGGACCTTCAACAGCCATAGCATGTGAACTGCCTCAAGAAGCATGGACAGGTGAGGTAAAACTCTCGTATGTTAGAGTTTTTGGTTGCATTGCTTATGTTAATGTGAATACTAATGAGAGATCTAAGTTAGATGCAAAGTCCAAAGGTTGCACTTTCTTAGGCTGTGGTGGTGACGGCTTTGGGTATAGACTTTGGGATCATGACAATCAGAAGGTAATCAGGAGCAAGAATGTGGTGTTCACAACAAAACTGTTCCGCATAAGGAAAAGTTCAAGGAGAAACATAAATCGATAGAACCAATGTTTGTTGAACCTTGGACATTGAGAACAATGTGGAATAGGATGACGCACATGAGGACAAACATGAAACAAGAGGCACCAGTTCCGCTGCGAAGATCTGTAAGACAGAGGTTTACTAACAACTGATATTCTCCTTCTCTCAATTACTTGTTACTAACAGATGGCGGTGAGCCTAGCTGTTTTGATGAGGCAATGCAGGTTGATAGCAAGTCCAAGTGGATTCAAGCCATGGATGAAGAAGTGGACTCACTCCACATAAACCAAACCTGGGTACTTGGTCAAATTGCCAAGAGGGAAGAAGGCAATTCAGAATAAACAGGTGTACAGGGTGAACAAGAGTATGATGGCTCAACAAGATACAAGGCAAGGTTGGTACTAAAAAGTTTCCAACAGAAGGCAGGTATCAATTTCACTGAGATTTTCTCCCCTGTCGTTAAATTGCCTACTATTCAAGTTGTGTTAAATATTGAACTATTGATGAGCCAGAAGATTTATATTTAGAGCAGTTAGATGTAAAGACAGTCTTTCACCACAGAGACCTAGAGGAAAACTTGTATATGCAGCAACCTGAAGGGTACATAGAAGCTGGTACGGAATTTCTGGTGTGCAAACTGAAGAAGAGTCTCTATGGTTTGGAATAAGCACCAGCAGTGGTACTTGAAGTTTGACAGGTTTATGATGATTATTGGCTTTATTATGTGTAATGGTGATCACTGTTGTTACTTCAAGAAGATTGTAAATTTGTATATTATTTTGCTCTTGTATGTGATGAAATGGTGATATTGTTGTTACTAGAAGAAGTTTGTAGATTCATACTCCCTCTGTCCTAATTTATGTGACACACTTTTCTTTTTAGTCAGTCCCCAAAAAAATGACACGTTTCATTATTTGGCAAATGTTTAATGGCACTATCAACATTTTACCCCTGTTGGGTCCCACTTATTTGACAAAAAAGTCCACAAAAGTGTACTGTTCTATTTTAAAAATTCATTTATGTAATGATAGTGCTGAGAAATTGCAAAGTCTTTCCATATTTTTTAAACTCCGGCTCAGTCAAACTACATCATATAAATTGGGACGAAGGATGTACATTATTTTGCTTTTGTATGTGGATGACATGTTAGTGCCACGTTCTAATATGCATGAGATCACAAAGCTGAAGGAGCAAATGGCTAGTGAATTTCAATGAAGGATATTGGTCCTGTGAAGAAGATTTTGGGACTGAAAATTGAAAGAGACCGAAGAAACAAGTTGCTGAAGTTGAGTTAGAAGGAGTACATTGAAAAGATCTTGAAGAGGTTTAACATGGAGGATGCCAAGCAGGTAAGAACTCCTTTGGCAGGTCACTTCAAGAACATCCAGAATCAACTTAGCCCAAAATCTGATGAAGAGAAGAATCAGATGGTGAAGATACCGTATGCATCAGTTGTAGGCAATCTCATGTATGCTATGGTATGTACAAGACCGGATATTTCCCATGTAGTGGGAGTTGTGAACAGATTCATGTCAAATCATGGTACAGAACATTGAAATGTTGTGAACTGGATTTTGAGGTACATGTTAGCAACAACGGGTTTGTCCTTGCTCTGCACAGGTGCTAGAATCAGGCTACAAGGCTTTGTTGATTCAGATATGGCTCGAGATGTTGATTGTAGGAAAAATACTACAGGCTATGTGTTGACTCTTGGAAGTGCAGCAATTAGTTAGATGTCAAGATTGCAAAAGATCACTGTCTTGTCTACCACATAGGCAGAATATGTTGCTGCAATGGAAGCATGTAAGGAGATGATTTGGTTAAAGAGCTTGTTGAAGGAACTTGGGCAAGAAAGGAGCTTCTCTTGGCCTAGCTAAACAGCCCAACCCTTGGAACATATTACAGCCAACTAAAAGTCACCAACTCTATGATACACGATGCGGAAGATGGGATCAGTCCTAAGTGGGAGACTTGTTAAGTTTGTGGGCTTGACTTCAATTAGGATTAGGATTGGGGGACATCCTAAACACTCTAGGATTGGGGGTTTTTCGCAGTCTATATAAACTTGGCTTCATTGGTGTATTTGCAACCATCTTTCATTGAGAAATAATAAGGGTTGGTGACTGGCTGTGGATTTTCTTCCTCTTCAAGGTTTCTCATGTAAAATTATGTATTCTTTCTTTTCGTTATTATTACTTCCATTAGTCGTTGTTTCACAAGGATCTAAGAGGACGAGAAAACATATAGATGGGTTTGCTCAAAATGCAACACTGTGATACCTTTCTTATCCTTTTGGCTCATATCAAGTGTAAAATTGCAGCAAGTAAAATGTAAAGCATTTAAAAGGAGGACAAGATCTGGTAAAGGTCATTATTTTCTGCGAAGATACAAGTTAATAGCATTCTTGTATGAATAGGATCTTCTAGAAACTAATTGTTTCCTAGTTACCTGTTCAAGCTTTCTCTGAAACTCAGCCTCCATGTAAGCACGGAATTCAGCTATCTCCTTCTCAGCTTCCTCCTTGGCTTGCTTCAATCTAGCCTGTTTAGCTGCACATGTAACTCACATTAGCACACAAATATACCTAATTCCATGCATTCACATTGCTCCAAATGATAAGGTCAAGAAGACCAAAGACACAGCTGATCCTATAAGTTAGACAAAAGAAATATAAGATACCAAAATATGACATTTATATTTGTTTGATCAGTAAAGAGAAAGATATCAAAATATAAGCTTCTAGTCAACAATTTTGACAACTACAACTCAATTCTTACCCAAAACTGTAAACCCAACTACCATATGCTAACTCTAGGTTCAAAAAATATGAAAGCATCCAAAGGCAACAAGCAAGAAAACTACGACAGGATAAATAAAAGTGCATCGGAACACACATAAAGCATCATAGCGCTAGGAATTTGCAGCAAAGGAGACAAGACTTGCAAATAGCTCATGTATATTGGTCATTATTTCCCCTAATTGCTAAGTAACAGTGTAGTTAAGCGACAGAGATCCAGGTAAAAAGGTAAGAAAACTGGATCTCTAAAGGAGGTAAAAAGCAATCACCAGTCCTGGCAGTATTGACGATGTGTTGGGCTTCCTGCTCGGCAGCTAAAAGGAGTTGAATTCCGTTCTGGCTACCCCTGCTAGATTCCATTCTCGTCTATAAAACTCAAACAACTGCAATGGAGAAAGAAATGTACCTCTCTAAGACTCTGGATAACATTTGAGACATAACTGATTATTAGAAGATAACATGAATTACCATGCATGAAACTGTAGCAAGCAAGAGAAGTCATAAAGTCTTTATTGCAACATTATGATCGACTATGTCAAGACAAAATTTATAAGCAATGGGCATTCAGTTAACTTGACAGCATTAACATTGTAAGCTTAATAACAATGTTAGCCAAATAGAAAAATCAAAAGCATTTAATCTACAGCACTATCAGATTCCAAGAGTAGAATAGTGTGTATTTTATATATGTATGTTTGCAGGAGAAGATGTTAATCATCTATTATTACTATATTATATAGAGCACAGTGACACATCTATATGGTATATGTTGTGAACCTTTTGTTTTCTTGTACATTTTTGGAGCACGTATGAAATTCCAATTACTGTAGATACTTGATTTGTTTTAGCGGAGTCATGTCTTTGGCAGTGGGAAAGCAACTTTGTTAAAGATTTTGGGAAGAAGATTGCAAGAAAATGTCAAATGAGATCATATAAAATGAATATTCATCAAATTTATTATTTTCCTATTTGTTCTTTCGTTGATGTGTAACATTCTCTATCTTTTCCGTACACATTTTATATGTGGGAATTTTCTATTTTAATCAATTCTAATAAAAACATATATGGCTGATACTCAAAGAGGTCCACAAACAACTGTTGACGTGGACTCTTATGGGGGTCTGGGCAAATATGTGCATTTCACTTTCCAGGGTAAACATATTCTGATCAATAATTTTATGCTATACAAAATTTTAGTGTTAATGGCCTTATCAGGTCATAGATATTTCAGTAATAATGTTTGGCACCAGTTCTTGACTTCTTGTTGTTTATCACCTATTTTCCCACACCTATTTAAATGATTAAGAATTCGCAGACCAATATTTACTAGTTATAAACCTAATCACTCTAGAATAATCAATGCGGAGCTAATGGAGTAAAAGATTATGCGCTAAATAGTAAATAAGGGAAAGCTATTATCTTTCTCTTCTCAAAACACAATATTTTCTACTCAGGCAACTAGTTTCAAATCTTAGAAGTGTGGATTCATCCAGGTTTTCTTCCTTTCTTTTCATCCTCTCTTTTTTCATCTGCTCTTTGATCAGAGTTAATCTACCCAATCACGGTAAGCCAGATTCAAAACATAACACCAAAAACCTGCATCCACATTGTGTACATGTCAACATGAGGCTTGTATACTTTCTACTATATTCCCATCTGAATCATAGTTCCACCCCCAGACAAAAATTACCATGTTCTCTCTTAAATTTAACTGTATGAAACCTTGATATCAAGTACACATGGAGGTGAACGATCACCTGATTGATCCATTCAGTCATGACCTATAACTTAATGTAATTGGATTAAGGAACTTGAATAACAGAATTCCAAGAACTGTTTAAATGTTTTTGCCCAGTCAAATAAAAAATTGGAACCATAAAGCTGAACACTGGTATTCTGGAAAAATTCTTTTTTTCAGACGCCAGGTGACACTACGAATTCCCACTAAGGAAAGACTACTGCAGCTATTTCTGCAAATTGCATTCATGAGAAAGATGCTATAGCATTTTATATGATTCCGTTTACATACGAATTAAAGAAACAAAAACTGGATCTTTAAAAGTTTACTGTTTACGAAAAATTATTTTTCAAATGTAAACCACAAGATTTACTTCAATCATCAGATCATAATTAGAAGCAGCTTATGAAAATAGACCATCAGATCATAATTAGAAGCAGCTGATGAAAATAGACCACCACCATCACACAATCAAACACAGAAATTCAAATCTGGATCAGAAATGTATAAACATGAAGCAGGCCTTCACGAGCTACCACAGCAAAAAGAGAAATCAGATAAGAGTAATTACCATTACAAGATAATCTTCCTAAAAGCACTTCAACAGGAACTATATATTCGTCATTACGTAACAAGTCAAACAGGTAGATGAGAAGAAAAATCAAGTTGACTTAAACAAAAGGTCAGAACTAAATTCAGAGAAACAATGGTCAAAACAAGTAAATTGCAATCGGATCCAGATCTAGTCCGTTGAAGCCAGAAAACAGCAGAAAATATGAAGTGCCCGACTATGAGATCGCTAATGCTGATGAGTATTTTGATGTCTACTAGTACAAGAATTATAGAGAACCTGTGTTGAATCGGAGTTGAGACAGAACAGAAGAAGGGGAAGTTGGGTGAAACAAGAAAAGGAGTGTACCTCTGTGGAATCGGAGTTGAGAATCGGTTGCACAGAAAGTTGAAGGCCTTTGTTTGGATTTAGTTTCACAAGAGACTACGATAAACCTTATATTTTTCTTTATTTTTCGTTTCCCTTCTATTTTTTGGGCATCTCACAAAAGATATATTATATAATGCTTTTAAAAATATTAATTAAATTTTTTTATTTTATAATAAATAAAATTATTATTTACTAAGTTTATATAATTATTATTTTTAATTATTTCATCATATTATTTTATTTATTATTTGTGACACAACTCTATTTATGGTGTAAAACTTTAAAAAAAAATTCAATTATTTTTTTTTTCTTTTTGATAGTAATTAATTTTTTCTATCTTATTTTATAATATTAAATTTTTACTTGTGGCATAACTCTATTTATAATGTAAATCTTAAAACAAACAAAAAAAAAAAAAAACTACCGAAAGTTATTTCCTTTTGATTTGGAATTTTTTTTTCTTTTTCCTTTTTTGATAATTTTTTTTCCTTTTTTCATAGTAAGGAAAAGTTTTTTTTTCTTTTCCTTTTTTTGATTTTTTTTTATTTTTCGATAATGATATCCTAATATTCTTATACTTTCAAATTCTTTTTAATTTATAAGCTCTTCTATTTTTATAAATAAAAAAAATTATAATTGCATAATTTAATTCATCAACTCTTCTACATCAACAACTTTAATTCAATCTTCAACCTTGTATGTTTTCATATTAATCTATTTTTTTTTTAATGTTGTGAATTTTTTTTTATATTATGGAGTTTATAAAGCCAATAATAATTGTTATGCCGGCTCAAGTTATTTATATTCAGAATAATTTAATTTCGATTGTCTTTTTTAGTTGAGTCTAATATTGATACTATGTTATCTCCTTTAATTGAGTCTTATATTGATATTATGTGATTTAAAATTTATGTTATTTGTAAGTGGCATTTTTCATCTATTCATACATTCACAAGTTTCATCTATTCAAGCAAAGTAATCTCTTCATCTCATAAAATAATTTTTTTAATAAAATTATAAATCATTATAATTATAACTCTTGTGCATAATTTATTTTAGATAATTTTGCAATAAAATCTGGAAAAAAAAATCATGAACGAAATTGTGTCACTTAACAACTTAATATGGTATGAGTCTTATTAGATAATAAAAGTTTTAATAATTGAAGGTGGATTAGTAAAGAGAATAAAAAGGGAGGAAAGGAAGACACTTAGATGACTATAACATTAGTTGATAAAGAGGTAATAATTCTTTTTCATATTATATTCTATATTCATGTTTTATATTATATATATATGTTTTAGATCTTATCTATTTTTATTATATTTTATATATGTGTGTGTTCTTCTTTTACCATTAGAGTTTAATTTTTTGCAGAACACAAAGTCCATGTTATACTTTTCAATAGTTAATTGAAAATTTTAAAAAAAAATTATAACAAGACCAGATCTGTTACATCATATAGAAGGAATCCTAATTTTGTATCAGTAAACAAGGAGATTGAGGTTGGATTCAATGACAACTAATTATTTAAATGAATAACTTATACTATATGTTCTATTTTTTTTATACAACTTTGTATCATAATGTGTCTTCATACTATTAATATTTATATTAAATTTTAATATGTTAATAGTGTAGTAAATATAATTTTTTATAATAATTAACATGAGATATAAATATAATGTATGTATTTAAGTGTCACGACCCAGTTAGTTATGACTGACACCCACACTAACCCTCCGGTAGGCGAACCAACGATTCCCAATTACTCAACCCGACATCGCACATGCATAAAGAAATAACTCATAATATAACCAATCGAATCATCAACAAACAAATTTTTCTTAAAAATAAGCAAACAATAATTAATCTCAAGACCTGATTACCATTGCATTAGACGTCTATGTACAACAGTAAGAGTTATCAGTCTAAGAAGTAAAAGAAATAAAAAGAAAAACTGCAATGTTCGGAAAGGAAAGACACCTTCGACAAGGAGTAGTGTTGCCTTCTTGAATCCGCTCATCTTTCAAGTAACTGTTGCCACTTCAAATGTGAGGACGTGATGAACTTCCTGATTCGAACTCTGCACTTAGAAAAGAAGTGCAGGAGTAGGGTCAATACGTAACACGGTACTGATAGCCATCATCGACCACCTTACATAATAACATATGCGCAATGCAAAAATAATATAAAATGAATCTTTAACATCATACATAAGCACAATAGTCATATCATGTACACTAGCTCTACGCAGGTGACAATCGACCTGCTTACTGGATTGGACCTTTCGCTGCAGCGGTCACTAGACAGCTAAAGCAGTCTCACCGTGGCGGAAGTAAATCCACTGCAGTGGTACTGCTCGAGGAAGTAGCTCGACTTAGCTGCACCTTTCACCAATTCACCAATTTCCAACAATTTACAAATTCAGATATTAATTCAGATAGCACGCAAGATTTTGACACTAATTCACATCCACTCATCATTACATACATTCTGAGCATTTCATCACAGGGATAACAACATCAACATCAATTCATCGTTTATCTCTTTTCCACCATCCTTAACTCAGATCATAAGTACAGAATTCACGCATTCAACTCTATTGTTTAACATATACTCATTCAGAATTATTACTAAGCTACAACAACATCATAAAATAAAATCAAGGGTGACATGCTGGACACACGCCTCCGCCATGTCCCTATAACACTCAAACAACATATCAATATACACACATGCTAGAGGGTCTTATTTTTGCCCTCCCAGTCATGACTTGTAGGGGATTCTAGAAATTCATGTATTGTACCAGCATGGTACTCGCTCCTACTCATATGCTCGTCCGAATGCTCCCCTCGGCCACGAGCCACTCAATAATATCTCTCGCCTGGATATTCTCCTTGGGCATGAGCCTCTCATCTCAGGATATATTTACTATCCTACTCATTCTCCATCCACTAAATATAACATGATGCAATATATAAACACTTAGGGACTTACAATCTACTTCTTCACTTGTACAATTATAGATGGTCAACCATCACGAACAACAAAAGCATAATTCACTTCACAGCTTCCACATAGTTTCACAATAATTCAACATCACCTCATAATAACATGTTTTTCACAATTCATCCAATAAAGTAATTCCATAATAATAATGTTTGAAGACCAATAACATATTATCATCACACACATATACACATCATTACGTAGGGTCTAATCTTCTAACCATAACCTACCTCAATATTCGGATATGCAAATTCCATTATTCTGCAAGAGTCTTGCCTTTTCTCAAAGCTTTGAAATGCTCGAAATCTACATAAAGTCAGAGTAATACATTACTTACTCTTCAAATAAGGGTCTAAGCAAACCACATCCTCCCCTTCTGGGCACTTTAATAGTAAAACCCTCCAATTCAATCTAGTTCTAGGTCTTCAGTCCCGTCCAACCCATATTTTTAGCAAGGAAGCCTTGGGGAATGGGAATTACTCAAAAAACTTCTAATCTAATCAACCCATTGACTCCCCATGATCTATCCCTAGTCCACCAACTTAGGGTTTTCTCCATTCAAGAACCCACCACTAAAGGGTCTACAAGCATTCCAAGGTCAACAATGCCCAAAATTTGAGATAGGGAATCGAAATCTTACCTTGAAAGAAAAATTCTCTGCCCTGGAGGGAATTTTCGCTCTCTGACCAGCCTGATCGTGTTTTAAAAATAATAGGATATAACCCCAGAATTTTCACTTAAACCCACTTTCTGATTCCCTTCTTCCGCTGCAGCAGTCAGAAAATCGCTACGGCAGATCCGACGGTTAATTTCCCAATCCATTATGGCAGGACTCCGACCGTCACCACAGTCTCGCTATAATAGAAACTCAACCGCTGTAGCGTTCCCCCGAACCAGTATCTACCAAATTTCAACTAGTCTTATACTTAGATTATCCACAACTTTTCTATCCCTCCCTTAGCATGTTTTCAGCGCTTTAAGTTCATTCTCTTCCTATAAATACATTCGGGTCTTTATATTGAGTGCTCATGAAAAAAATGAACGATTTTTCACATTCCGATCAAATGATATTTCTATGACGTTTTTGCTTATTGAAACAAATTAGAACAAACTGACGAAAGAACTACTCAATTGGATCAAACTCTTAAACATAACTATTTATTAACTTAAAATTTATAATTTTCTTTCTAAATTCTTATATTGTTATACAAACATATCTTTTAAGTGTTAATCATGCTATTTTTAAAATTTTATTCTTATTAGTATAAGGGAAGAGACGCATAACTAAAACCAGTATTTTATAAAAATGTGAAGGACTTTAAAAATATTGATTGCAATTTTTGTCTTTCATTAAATGATTTCACAATAGATAAAATTATTATTAACTATTTTATTAAAATAATTATTATTCTAATATTTAGGGGTTTTAAAATTAATTAAAGTAATAACTATTAAATTTTTACTTATTTGTAAAAGGTAGGAACTCCTAATATTTAGTACTTTAAAATTGACTAAAAATTTTACTTTTTAAATCTTTCCGTATTTAAACTATATTAAAATCCAAATATTTAAGACTTTAAAATCAATTATAATTATGTTAACTTATATCAATCCTTTATTTATCAAACTAACTAATTATCCATCATAATTTTTCAAGTATAATTTTATTATGCATTAATACGTTGATTTTTTTTAAATAAAAATTGTACAATTGAAAAAAAAATATCTTGAACACAACATACTTTATGTTGTTTTAATTAATCGAGTGCTCTTGTAATTCACTCTCTTTAGTTAAATCTATATTATTTCTTCTGTTTTAATTTAATTGAAGGTGTTTGACTAGACACATAGATTAAAAGAGAGAAGAGAAAAAATTGAGCTAAAATGAAAGGTTTAAAATTAAATTATTACTAAATATTTAAAGTGCAATTGAAACATCGTAGCAAAATATCATTCACTTTTTTACCCTTTTAAAAATAGAATGCCCACTTGACAAAATAATTAATTGATTATTATTCTAATATTTATTTTAAAATTAATTAAATTTTATGTATCCTTCCTTATTTGAAATATAAAAAAGTATTAATATTTAGAAATTTAAAAGCGATTAAGATTTCGTATTTTAAAAAATAATTATATGGCGAATCTTACACTTATAATGCAAATTGATCTTATATTTAGGACTTTTGAAAAGGGCAGCCCGGTGCAAAAGCATCCCGGGTTAAAATAGTTTGGAGAAGGATCACACCCCAAGGAGTATAATATAGACAGTGTACCCTAATATAAATATTTGTATCTGTTTTCACTAATTTTGATGAGTCTTTCTTAATGAACGGTCAATTAATGTCAAACAAACCAGTAATAATTCACACTATGATTTCGTAAGTTCTAATTATTTAAACGAATAACTTATACTATATGTTCTATTCTACTGTACAACTTTGTATTATAACGCATCTTTGTAATATTATTATCTATATTAAATGTAATCTGTTAAAAGTGTAGTAGTATAAATTTTATAATGATTAATATTTCAAATATACATATAATGCATACATTAAAGTGTTCATGTAAAAGGAAATGATTTTTTTTACCTTTCAATCAATTAGATTTCTACGACCTTTTTATTCATTAAAATAAGTATTAAAACAAATTGAAAAAAGAACTATTAGATTAGATCAAACTCTAAAACATAATAATTTATCAATTTGAAATTTATGCTTTTCTTTCTAAATTCTTATATTATTACCCAAACACATCTTTTAAGTTTTTTATGCTATTTTTTAAATAGTTATTATTATTAATATGAAGGACACACACGAGGCACATATACTAAGACTAGTATTCTAAAAGTGAGAAGCCCTATAGTTGAAGTTGGATTACAAAAATATCGTTTAGATATTGAATGGCCAATTTATCCCCTGTCTTGGATCTGGACAAAAAAGAGCAATCATTTGATTTCATCTCTACAACTTTTTTATTTTTAGTGCGAATTTTCATTTTAAAATGAACAACGTTCGTTACAAGATTTTCATTTCAAATGTTTGCAATTGCAACTCAATTTTCAGAGTATTGGCTTCAACTTTTCCCTTGCCGCCATATTTCATAGATTTTCTTATTTAAAAAGAGATAGGAGATCTGAAAAAGAATAGATAGGTAGATAGAGAGAGATACAACATTAGCAAGACTAATAAAGGTAACTCTCAATTTAGTTGAGCCAAAAAAATTGAGAATGAAATCGTAAGAGTATGCCAGAGAGATGGGATCAAGTCTATTTTGAATAAATTTGACGCATATTGTCTTTGGACTATATGTAACACCACAAAGGTTCCTAAGGTTAAACCCCTGGCTTGCAATGAAAACTAAAAAGAGACCAGAAAAATTCTGTCTCGCCCCACCTTGGAGCATGATTGGCACCTAGTGCCAACCTGGGACCTGGACTGACCTGGCTAGGCATAGGCACCTTTGGTACTTGTCAGCAACTCAAAATCAAGAAAACAACGAGCGATATCTCAGCTGTAAACACAACTTCGGGCCAACAAGGCCACGCAACACCTGTAAAAGAAAAAAGATAACCCAACAGCTAGACGATAAAAGGGATCCTATGTGGCCGACAAGACCACCATGCTATCTAATTATAACTAAAGGAAAACAGGCAATCATACAAGTTATAACCGACAAGGCTGCTAACTAATAGCTAAACTAGGACTCACACGGCCACCATGCAAAATATAATATACATAGGCCCCACGCGGCCAACAACAGCTGATAACTGAACAACTATAGCCTGCAAGCCTCTATGAGTGGAATATTGGTTGGGACAAGGCCCCAGCCTACCCAAAAGCTATACAACAAAAGAATAAACCTCTCTAACTATTAACTCCAGAGGAAAGGAGCTGACTGTACTGTCGATGCTGACTAGCAGCTAGGAAGGTCCTGGATCACGTCTAACCGTACCTGCAGGCAAGTAATGCAGTGCCCCAAAGATGGGCGTCAGTATAATATGTACCAAATATGTAAGACAGAAATGAAAACTGAGTAAAGCTAATAGAAGGACTGGAAGTAATCAATAAAGAGAATAAGGATTTAACCTGAATAACTTCACAATACGAAATATAACTAGCAAGTATAAGCACAAACAAGAACCTAACTGGGCCCCCATAAGCTTGAAAGGTATAATCAATACAGAATAACCTACCTGGGCTCTCATAAGCCCCGGTAAGTACAAATAATGCACACTTCTCATATCAGGACTACTAAAGGTTTGTAAGCATGTTGTAACTCAAGAGTACTTGTCCTCTGAAACTGTATTCGAGCCTAATAGGCTCTTGTTTCTAGGTTGAGCTGTCTAGGCTCCTGTAGCTGTGTCTGTGTCTGAGCTATCTGAGTTCTTGTAACTGGACCCCGAGCCTTCGCCTGTCTGAGGGTTGTGATGCCACTACGACATAGAGGAGTCTGGAGGTAACTAGACCTCAATACGACCCTCACGACCTCGATCTGCTCCCTTCAGATATCATGTTGCTCCTGCGAGCATATGGGTATCCCAAAACGGCCTCCACAGCCTCAATCTGGTCTCTGCAGACATCATATTGCTCCTACGAGCATATGGGTATCTCAAAACGGTCCCCACGATCTCAATCTGGTCCCTGCGGATATCATGTTGCTCCTACGAGGATATGGGTTTCACAAAATGGCCCCTACGACCTCAATCTGGTCCCTGCAAACATCATATTGCTCTTGCATATGTGTAACTCAATACGACCCTCATGGCCTCAATCTGGTCCCTTTGGACATCATATTGCTCTTGCGATCATAGCCCCATAGGTAACAAAACATCCAACAACTCAAACATCATATGCAAAGACCAAGCTAACTAGGGTTAACTCTGATGAGGGTTACTATGCCATCGCTTTCATTTCAATTATCGAAAAGGATAGCCTTAACATACCTTATTCAATGATTTCTGGGTGCTCGAACAATTCCAACCCGAAGTCAGTAATTTCACCAATTTGCAGCCCTCACGCTCTCGCCTGTAGCCTCTTAGAACTTAATTTAAAGTAAATTCGGCAACCTTTACTCGGCGGGGTTCCAGTTCACTGAGCGAATTTTCACAAAACAACTTCACAACGATGCTTCTCGTGGGCCTAGAACTCGTTACCCGAAGTTAATTTGCGTTTGGATAGCGTTTGACGGCATAATTTGAAGGAAATTAGGTGAAATTTACGTGGATACTCTGTTTTGGCCGAGGGATCTTTTATCAAATGAATCATTTTTCATTAAGAGGGATATGTATATAACTAGGCGGTGGCAGGGGTGTGTGTGGTGCCCCCCCATTCAGCTGCATCATGGGCGCGACGCGTGACTGCCTGCTATAGGGCAGGCTGCGCGGTGCGGCGCCCAGTGCGCTGGCCTCCCGGTCTCGACCTCCCGTCTGTTTAACGATGCGCTCATGTGATCACCCCAAAGCCTTTTACCAGGTGTGTGGTATGCTATAATTCTCAATATACTACACACACGATGGTCGTACTATGAAGATTTATAGGGTGTAACATCATCCCCTCCCCTCCTTAGGAACATTCATCCTCGAATGTAGTCTTTAGGCTAAAAATAAACTCAACTTCTTTAACCATTGCCGAAAAATTTTGATAGAGTCTCCTCTGTAAAATGGACTATCCGAATCCCTGAAATGCAGAAATGTCCAACATAGGCGTCTCACAGGTCACTATAACCAACTATCCCACAACATAAACATGAATAACTGAACAACACTAGTAATATAAGCAAGAAGATAATATTTGAACAACAATCTCACCTCAACCGTATACTCGGGATCAGGTCTGGAATAAGTGAGGATATCTAGCCCTCATGTCATCCTCAACTTCCCAGGTCATTTCCTCTATATTTCTGTTTCTCCATAAAACTTTAATAGAGGCTACATCTTCAGTCCTTAACCTACGAACCTGCCAATCTAGTATAACAACTAGAACCTCTTCATAGGCTAACTCCTCAGTAACTTGAACATCCTTAACTAAAAAAACCTGGGACGGGTCCCCTATGTATTTTCAGAGCATTGATACGTGGAAGGGTGAACAGATTGTAGCTCTGAAGACAGTTCTAACTCGTATGACCACTCGGTCTATTCTTTGGAGGATTCGATACAGGCCAATGAATCTAGGGATAAGCTTGCCCTTCTTGCCAAATCTCATCACGCTTTTCATAGGAGAAACATTGAGAAACACCCAATCATCTACATTAAATTCCAAGTCTCTACGCCGAACATCGAAATAGGACTTCTGACGACTCTGGGCAGTTAACAAGCGTTCTTTGATAAGTTTCACTTTTTCTTCTGATTGATGGATCATATCAGGTCCGATTAACTCGACCTCGCCTACTTCAAACCGGCCTATAGGGGATCTGCATTTTCGCCTATATAAAGCTTCATACAGCGTCATCTGAATGGTAGAACGATAATTGTTCTTGTATGCAAATTCAATAAGGGGCAAATGATCGTCCCATCTCCCTCCAAAATCTAGCGCACACACCCGTAACATATCCTCAAGCGTCTGAATGGTGCGCCCTGCCTGGCCGTCTATCTGGGGATGAAAGGTTGTAGTCAAATTTCTGTGTCCCCAAACCTTTCTGAAATGATTGCTAAAATCTAGTTGTAAACTGTGCCCCCTGTCAGAAATGGTAGATGTTGGTACACCATGCAGTCGGACTATCTCTTTAATATATAATTCAGCATATTCTTCGGCTGAACATATAGTCTGAACTGGTAGGAAGTGAGCTGATTTTGTCAATCTATCGACAATAAACCAAGTAGAGTCAAATTTGCGTCTGATACGGGGCAACCCTGTCACGAAATCCATATTAACTGCCTTCCATTTCCACATAGGTATAGCCATCTCCTGAGTTAGTCCACCATATTTCTGATGTTCAGCTTTTACCTACTGACAATTAGGACACTATGTTACGAATTCGGCTACACCTTTCTTCATTCCAGGACACCAATATATCTCTTTTATGTCATGGTACATCTTCTTCGAACCTGGATGTAGAGAGTAACGAGAGTAATGTACCTCTGCTATGATCTGTTGGCAGAGCCCTACTACATATAAAACGTAGAGGCGACCTCTGAATCTCAAGACTCCATCCTCCATTAACTCGAAGGCTGTTAATTCCCCTTGCTGAACCTTATTTCTGAGCCGTATTAGATTAAAATCCTCGTACTACAGCTCTTTTACCTCTACAACTAGGTATAATACTGTTGTATTCTAAATTATAGCTCCATTATCCTCTGAATCCACTACCCGAATTGCTAAGCTGGCTAGCCGGTGCAATTCTCGAGCCATTTCCTGTTGTTCTAGCCTCAGATGTGCTAAGCTGCCCATGGATCTGCGGCTAAGGGCATCAGCTACGATATTAGCCTTCCTTGGGTGATACAAAATGTTTACAATCATAGTCTTTCAATAATTCTAGCCAATGACGTTGTAGCAAATTCAGCTCTTTCTGCAAGAAAATGTAGTGAAGGCTTTTATGAATCGTAAGAATATCCACGTGCACGCCATATAAATAATGCCTATATATTTTTAAGGCATGAATCACTGGATCTAACTCCAAATCATAGGTGGGGTAATTCTTTTCATGCTTGCTTAGCTACCTTGTCGTGTTGTATCAGAACACGTCCTAACCCAATGCTCGAAGCATCACAGTATACAACATAACACTCTGAATCCTCTGGTAAGGCCAATACTAGTGCAAATGTCAATCTATCTTTCAACTCTTAAAAACTCGCTCACAAGCCTCGGTCAAATGGAATTTGGATGCTTTCTGAGTCAACCTGGTTAACGACGCTGATAGGGTAGAAAATCCTTCCAGGAATCTTCTATAGTACCCGTCTAACCTTAGAAAATTGCGAACTACAGTTGGAGTTATAGGTCTAGGCCATGTCTTAACTGCCTCGATTTTCTGTAAGCCAACCTGAATACTGCCTCTGACACAATATGGCCCAAAAAGGTTACAGAATTCAACCAAAACTCGCATTTAGAGAACTTTGCATATATTGGCGGTCTCTGAGGATCTGGAGTACTGTTCGCAAATGATCTCTATGTTCCGCTTCTAAGTGGGAGTATACCAAAATATCGTCAATAAACACTATCACAAACAAATCTAAGTATGGCCTGAAGATACTATTCATTAGGTCCATGAACGCTGCTGGTACATTTGTCAACCCGAAGGACATAACTAGGAACTCAAAATAACCATACCTGGTCCTGAAAGCTGTCTTCGGGATATCTTCCTCCTGAACTCAAACCTGGTGGTACCCGGATCTCAAATCAATTTTGGAGATATATTTTGCCCTTTGCAGCTAGTCAAATAAATTGTCTATCCTTGGAAGAGGGTATTTATTCTTAATAGTGACTTTATTCAACTGCCGATAATCTATACACATGCGTAGGGAGCCATTTTTATTCCTCACAAACAGAACTGGCGCACCCCACGGCGAAGTACTAGGCCTGATAAAATCTTTTTCTAACAAGTCTTTCAATTCTTTCAACTCAGTGGCAGCCATGCGATATGGAGGGATGGATATAGGTTGAGTGTCTGGTAGCAAGTCGATGGAGAAATCGATTTCACGCTCTGGGAAAATACCAGGAAGCTTATATGAAAACACATCTAGAAAATTACTAACCACTGGGATGGACTGAAGATTTAGGGATTCTACTTGCATATCCCCAACCCTAACAATATGGTAAATACAACCTTTTGCTATCAATTTTCTTGCCCGAAAATAGGATATGAACCTACCTTTTGGCATAGCTGCATTACCTTTCCACTCTCGTACTACTTCCCCTGGAAAGCAAAATCGGACAGTTCTGGTCCAACACTCTACAGTTGCGTAACAGGGTGCCAGCCAATCTATACCCATAATTACATCAAAATCAATCACTTCCAACTCCACTAAATCTTCTAAAGTCTGCCGACCAACAATCTCTAGTATACAACCCTGGTAATTTTTTTTTGCAACAATATAGTCACTAACGGGTGTAGACACTGAGAAAGGTCTCTGAAGTAACTCTGGCGTTATACCGGTCTTTCGGGCCACTAGTGGAGTAACATAAGACATAGTGTACCCTGGATCTATTAGAGCATAAACTAAGTGAGAACAAACATCCAGCATACCTGTCACAACATCAGGTGACGACTCTGACTCCTATCGTCCCGGTAGTGCATACGTGCGATCCTGACCGCTACCTGAACTAGACACCCCTGGTCTACCTCGGCCTCTGCTGGTTGGAGCTGAGGGCCTGCACCTTGCAGAAGGTGCTGGGGCATATGAACCTACTGAGGATTTATTCTACTGGTCTCGACTGCCCTGGCGTCTAGTCGGACAATCCCTCATTATATGTCCCTCCTGTCCACAGGAATAACAGGTGGTGGAACCATACCTGCACCTCCCCAGATGTGGCCTATAACAGGTACTGCAACGTGGTACTACTGGTCCTATCTGATCTGGCCCACTCTGCTACTGTGAGCCTGATGCTCGTGAACTTTCATCGGGACCTGACTATCCACGACGATCTAATCTGCTGCCCTGCTACAGCTGGAATGGGGGCCTAGGTGGTCTACCTGAGGAAAGGAGCTGACTGTGCTGTCAACTCCGACTGGCAGCTAGGAAGATCTTGGATCACGTGTAACCGTACCTGTAGGCAAGTAATGCAGCACCCAAAGATGGGCGTCAGTACAATATGTGCCGAATATGTAAGACATAAATGAAAACTGAGTAAAGCTAATAGAAGGACTGGAAGTAATCAATAAAGAGAATAAGGATTTAACCTGAATAGCTTAACAATACGAAATATAATTAGCAAGTATAAGCACAAACAAGAACCTAACCAGACCCCCGTAAGTCTGGAAGGTACAATCAACACATAATAACCTAAATGGGCCCCCATAAGCCACGATAAGTACAAACAATGCACACTTCTCATATCAGGACAACTAAAGGTTCGTAAGCATGCTGTAACTCAGGAGTACTCGTCCTCTGAAACTGTATCCGAGCCTGATAGGCTCCTGTTTCTAGGTTGAGCTGTCTAGGCTCCTGTAGCTGTGTCTGTGATTGAGCCTTTTGGGTTCCTGTAACTGGACCTTGAGCCTTCGCCCGTCTGAGGGTCGTGATGCCACTACGGCATAGAGGAGTCTGGAGGTAAATAGACCCAATACGGCCCTCACGGCCTCAATCTGATCCCTTCGGACATCATGTTGCTCCTGCGAGCATATGGGTATCTCAAAATGGCTCCCACGGCCTCAATCTGGTCCCTGCGGACATCATGTTGCTCCTGCGAGCATATGGGTATCTCAAAACGGCACCCATGACCTCAATCTGGTCCCTGTGGACATCATGTTGCTCCTACGAGCATATGGGTATCTCAAAACGACCTTCATGGCCTCAATCTGGTCCCTGCGGATATCATATTGCTCCTGTGAGTATATGGGTAACTTAATATGACCCTCACGGCTTCAATCTGGTCCCTTCGGACATCATATTGCTCCTGCGAGCATAGACCCATAGGCAACAAAATATCCAACAACCCAAATATCTTATGCAAAGACCAAGCTAACTAGCGTTAACTCTGACGAGGGTTACTATGTCATCGTTGTCATCTCAATTTTATTTGTAGTAGTTGATCACAATAGGCTTACTCTGGAGTACTATAGATAAACAGGTCGTACTAGCTTTACGACGAACGTAACTTGCCGAAAAGGATAGCCTTAACATACTTATTCGATGATTTCTGGGCGCTCAAACAATTCCAACTTGAAGTCAGTAATTTCACCAATTTGCAGCCCTCACGCTATCGCCTGTAGCCGCTTAGAACTCAATTTAAATTAAATTCGGCAACCTTTACTCGGTGGGGTTCTAGCTCACTGAGCAAATTTTCATGAAACAACTTCGCGGTGATGCTTCTCGCAGGCCTAGAACTCATTACCCGAAGTTAATTTGCATTTGGATGGCGTTTGACGGCGTAATTTAAGGGAAATTAGGTGAAATTTGCGTGGATGCTCTGTTTTTGGCCAAGGGATCTTTTATCAAATGAATCATTTTTCCTTAAGAGGGATACGTATATAACTAGGCGGTAGTGGGCGGGGGGTGTATGGCGTGCCCCCCATCGCATTGCACCAGGGGCTCGATGCGCCACTGCCTGCACAGGGCAGGCTGCGTGGTGCGGCGCCCAGCGCGTCGGCCTCCCGATTTTGGCCTCCTGTCCGTTTAACGATGCGCTCGTGTGATCACCCTCCGAGCCTTTTCCCGAGTGTGTGGTATGCTATAATTCTCAATATACTACGCACATGATGGTTGTGCTATAAAGATTTACAAGGCATAACAAATTCCCTCAGAATGACTAGTCAGACGAGTTGCTATTAGAGACAACGACCCACTAAGATGATCGTTAGTCGTCGAATAGATTCCTCCCTCAGATTTAATGAGCGATACAATAACCTGTCGTTGGTGGTAATGAGTCTTTGTGTTACTTGTTCTGATAAAGTCCAAAATCTTGTCAAAATATTTTCCTAAACCAACCAGCACAGTGACGAGTCGTTGGAAGAAGTAACGACTCATCGCATCAAACTATTAGATGAAAGACAGAAAGTGTTAAAATCCCTCTAGTGACAACGAGTGAAACAACAACCTGATGTTTCATCTAATGGCTCATTCTGTCCATCCATTGGGAGAGGTTTAGAGATTTTTCAAAATGGTCTAGCGATAACAACTGGACTCAACGACCCGTCAAGTCCTCTAACGGGTCATCCTTTCCAGCCATTGGTTGAAGTCCAGAAAGTAAAATTCCATACCTAGGACCAACGACTGGTCCCAATGAGTCGTGGTCACAAACCAACGACTCATTATGTGACCCGTTGGATTTGGATGGCAGTTTTTCAGACTTTTCTCCAAGAGCATTTTCGTAACTTTTCACTAGTTTAGTTCCAAAACTACATCGCTTTAGGATATTTATTAGGGGGATTTAGAGGAAATAAATAGCCCTTCTCCCTCATTTCTCACTTAGGCTCTCAAGAACATTACGCAGAAACTCTGGCCCTCTCTCAAGTAAAGAACTAGGGTTCTACTCTCTTCTTAGAACTTCAAGATTCTTCATAGAGATTCTTCTTTAGGTATGTGGGGATTTAGCAGGGGTATTCCTTTCACCCTTGTGCCCCAAAATAACCAGTGAAGCCTAGCTCTCCTTCAAGTTTTTTTAGAAATCATGGCTTAGAGTTTTTCTTTCAGATGTTGAATTTCTAGGACCAGTACTATCTCTTAAATCTTTTAGAGTTTCTAGGACCAGTATTATACTGTAATTGTGATGTGACTTCAACTTGTAAAATATCTCTCCAAACTCTTGATTTTTTCATGATTGTGATACTTCACTTTATGATTTAGCAATGTCTTTGAACAGTATTATCTTTCATAAATACACATGATTTATGTCCTATGCTTTACAGTTCTAGTAACATTTTAATATACTCAGTAATATCAATACTACCAGTATTTCAGTACCATTAGTATCAGGTCCTTTAGACTATCAGGGCATTTTCAAGTAAGTAGTCCTGACTTAGTATTAGGACATTGTTCTTAGGACATTGGTTTTGAGATATTAGTCTAGTACAGTTGCATATATCTATAATTGTTTATGTGTCCTCAGTTGGGAGTCGTACTTAGCACCGAGTGGACCGGGGTTCAGCACACCCAGGTTTCCAAAACTATGTACCACCGTAGGATTTGACCTGAATGGGTATTACAGTCAGCGATCACATAGCCCAATCACTGTACCTGGTAAGGTACGGTGGGCCCTATCGATGGGGAGTAGACATCAAACTCCATATCTAGCTCACGTGGTTATATATCAGTTAACAGACTCTCCCACAATACGGTAAAGTCAGAGTCCTCAGTCAGTCCTATCTATCAGATTTCAGGATATGCTTATGACCTTAACTCAGTTTATCATTTCTTACAGTATTCCCATAGATGTCAGACTATTTGTTGTATTTACGATTTCAAATAGGGTCTTTGCATGTCATTTCAGTTCAGTTTATGAGTTACTAGTATATCTATATTTTATTTACATCCCATATAATCAGTACATTCCAAGTACTAATCGCATACTCCTTAGGTACTATATCATTTTATGATATAGGCTCAGGTACCCAACCTTAGTATCGCAGCTAGCTTCACCGGTGATACCCAACAGTGATAGTGGTGAATCTCATCTTTCAAGGACCGGAGTTTTATTTCAGTTATTGTGATTTCTAATTTCTTTAAGATTCTAGAGTTAGTTGGGGGATTGTCCCAACAACTCATCAGTTATTAGAGGCTTTTAGATAGCGTAGTATTAATTTTAATATTTTTGAATATTATTTATTTATGTGAAGAATGATTTTACACTTCAATAATGCTTCCACTCAGTTTATTTAGAAACTCATATTACAGTAGTGTTGTGCTATGTCATTGATTTGTTTGGGGTCACTTGTGATTCTACGTACCGTATCGCGTCCAGGGTGTAGACTCGGGTCATGATAACTTGGTATCAGAGCATCAAGTTTGGAGAGTCCTAGGATGTCTGAAAGCCGCGTCAAGTAGCGTCCTTTTCATAGGTGTGAAGCGCGCCACACTTATGAGGAGTAGGCTACGAGGCATTTTGAGGAAAATTCCCTTCTCTTCATGATTCCTATCGTGTGTAAAGTATTACTCTCTAGAATGTCCTTCTAACTCGTGCTCTATCATTTTCAGTTGACGATGCCTCCTATAAGAGGAAATGGAAGGAGGATTGGTAATGCCAACCAACAAGCTCCAGCTCTAGCAGCCCCTCAGGATGATCAGGTGACACCTGCCGAATTCAGCACTGCTATTCAGATGCTAGCCCAGGCGGTGACCAACCAGGTCAACCAGTAGGCTATCATACCTACAAATGCAAGTGGACCTACAATTGCTGCAAGAGTCCGGGACTTTACTCGGATGAATCCTCCGAAATTTCACGGGTCTAAGATAGATGAGGACCCACAGGACTTCATCGACGAGGTTCAGAAGATCACTAAAATCATGGGTGTTACCTCTATCAAAAGTGCAGAGTTGGCCACCTATCAACTGAAAGGAGTGGCCCAGATATGGTATAGACAGTGGAAGGAAGGGAGACAGGTTGGAGCAGGTCCGGTGGAGTGGGATGAGTTTGTGACTGTGTTCTCTGATAGGTTCTTTCCCCGGGAGTTTGTGACTGTGTTCCTTTACAGTTCTAGTAATATTTTAGTATACTCAGTAATATCAGTACTACCAGTATTTCAGTACCATTAGTATCAAGTCTTTTAAACTATCAAGGCACTTCCAAATAAGTAGTCCTGACTTAGTCTTAGGACATTAGTTTCACGATATCAGTATAGTACAGTTGCATATATCTATAAACTCAAATCACAGTAGTGTTATGCTATGCCATGAATTTGTTTACGGTAAATTGTGATTCTAAATATCGTGTCGCGACCAGAGTGTAGACTTGGGTCATGACCCAAGGAAAAAAAGAGTCTAGCACACCCTTTTTGTTCATTTAGTACTGAAAAAAGAGTTCAACCATTTTTTTCTTCCTACATTTGCAACAAACTTCATTTTCGTACATTATTCCTCAGCTAAAAGTTTTATACTTTTTTTTTAGTTTTATGTATTTTAATGTTTAGATTATTTTGTTCACTAATATTACAACTTCAGAATATGTACTAAAGTGTTAGTTATAACTTTCAAAAGACAAACTTCATATCTATGAGTTGATTATATATCTATGAGTTGATTATTATTAAAAGTTGGATTGAGGTATCTGATACCTCATTTATTTACATATAAATAGAGATTTGAATTTAAATAATCATATCTTAACTTGTTAAGAGCATTATTTTTAATATGCATATATTTTTATTAAAATTTTGCTACTTATTAGATCTTGAGATATCCAATTCAGTCACTTTAGTATAAGTCTTAAAAGCATTTAGACCTTAATTAACAAGTATTTCTTTATTAATAATATTAACGTGCGCATTTTGCACGTATTCATTAAATTAATAAGAATAATTTTTTAAAAATAAAATAAATAATATTTAAAAGATGTATTTTATGTAACAATATAAGAATTTAAAAAGAAAATCATGAATTTTAAAGATAAATGATTATGTTTAAGAGTTTGATCAAATCCAATAGTTATTTTTTCAGTTTGTTTTAATACTTGTTTCAATTTATAAAAATAGCTTTTGATTGAAAGGTAAAAAATCGGTCGTTTTTACATAAGCAATATATATATATATATATATATATATATATATATATATATATATATATATATATATATCATGTTAATTATTATAAAATTTGTATTACTTCACTATTAACAAATTAATATTTAATATAGATATTAGTATTATGAAGACGCATTGCAATACAAAGTTGTACAATAAAATATAACATACAGTATAAGCTATTAGTTTAAGCAATTAGCACTTACGCAATCGTATTATGAATTATTACTGACTTGTATTGGCACTAATAAATCGATATCATATTACTAATGCATTTATTTATTTGTAATTGATTGTTCAAACTAATTAAGACATACTCATCAAAATTAGTGAAAACAATTGTTAATGTTTGTGTCAGGGTAGACTATCTAGGAGTGTGATGCTTCTCCAGATCCTTACCGTGGGATGCTTGTGCACCGGGCTTCCCTTTTTTCAATTTGTATTTTTAAAAGTTCTAAATAGGGGTAGACATAAAAATTAAAAAATCAAACCGAACCGAACTAATTCGATTTTTTTATTTCAGTTTTATTTTTTCTATAATTTCTGTATTCGGTTCGGTTTTCAGTTTTCAAATTTCGGTATTTCAGTATTTCAGTTTTTCAGTTTAACCGCAGTTTTTTATATATTTTTTTAAAAAATAAAATTATAACTTAATTTTAAAAAAATAAAAATATTATATCCAACCCAATCTCAAAGCCCATTTAGAGACTTATTTATATAATTGACATAATATGGTTGTATTTGGTATTTTGGTGATTTAAGACTTAATATGTGATTTCTAGTTGCTACTATTTGTTAGTATTGTGTTTGGTGAATCGTGATGGATTGAGGAGTATAAAAAATTATTGTACGATTAGAATCTTTAGTGATAATATGATATAGTTTCGGTAAAAATGTATTATCATTGTACTTGTAAAGGTAAAGAAAAGGATAACGTATAAGTCATTATGAACGACAAAAAACTCTAAAAATTATTTATGAACAAGAAATGCAAAAGTTTATTGAAGATATTTGTTTGTTATTTGTTTTTTATTTTTCTATCATTGACTTAGCTCTTAGGTTGTCAAATATAATCTGCCGATCTGGCACGTTGCTTCTTCTATTTTTAGTTACTTACTTACTTGTAAGTTGAAATATTTTATGCAATGCAACTATCGATTTTAGCTTCTTGAACTGGTTTGCTATAGACTGTAGGCTACAATTTCCTTTCAGCATTGGTGATATTAAAAAATAGATTATTTTGAATTAAAAAGTATAAAATAATTCATATTTTATTTATAAAGTAGCTCATTTTACAAGCAGGAAAAAAGCCTACAAGTCAAGCCCAAAAATCAAAAAAATCGAATTAAATAAATGAATCGAATAACAAAAAAAATTGAACCGAACTGAACTAATTCGGTTCAGTATTCGGTGCCCCTTTTTCATAACTAAAAACCGAAAAAATTGAACCAAAATTTAAAAAAACCGACCGAAAAATCGAATGCCCACCCCTAGTTCTAAACATAAGATTGATTTTGCATTATAAGTACAATTTTATCGAATGCATAATCATTTCTTAAAAGATAAAATCTTAATCGCTTTTAAATTTCTAAATATTAATATTTTTTTTATATTTCAAATAAGAAAACATTTAATACCTAAAATTTAGTTAATTTTAAAATTCTAAAAAAAATTAAATAACTATTTTTGCAAGTGTGAACTTTATTTTAAAAGGGTAAAAAGATGAATGATATTTTGGTATGATGTTTCGTACTTTAAGTATTTAGTAATCACTTAATTTTTAACTTTTCATTTTCCTTAATTAGATGATTTCAACTCAATTATTTCTCTCTCTCTCTCTCTCTTAATCTATGTATTTAGTTAAACACCTTCATGCAAATTGAAATAGAAGAACTAGTGTAGATTTAACTAAGGAGAGTGAATAACAAGAACATTCGATTAATTGAAACAATTTAAAGTATGTTGTATTTCTATATTTTCTTTTCTTTTTTCATTACATAATATTTTAAAAATGAAAATTAAAGAAATACAAATCGCATGTGACGAATATGATTTGCACATCACATGACTAATAGCCCGTTTGGCCAAACTTCTCAAATCAGCTTATTTTGAAAAGTGCATTTATCAAAAGTGCTTATCAAAAAAGTACTTTTGGTGAGAATCTGTTTGTATTTGGGCAATAAATTTAAAAAATACTTTTGAGTAACAATTAGTGTTTGGCCAAGCTTTTGAAAAGTGCTTCTAAGTGTATTTTTTACTAAAGTGCTTTCCAAATAAGTGCTTTTGGAGAGAAGCTATCTTTTTAGCTTCTGAAAACAACTTCTGCTACTCCTTAAAAACACTTATTTTCTCTCAAAAGCTTGGCCAAACACCTTTTTTTTTTAAAATAAGTGATTTTTAAGAAAAATAAGCACTTTTGACCTCCCAGAAGCCGACCAAATAGGCTATAATTGGATTACACATTTACAAATCGTACAGGAGTAATGTGATGTGTGATCGCATAGTGCGAATGCTATTTACAAATAGTTTACAATTGGATGCTATTTACAAATTGTATATATTGAATGCGATTTATACAATACATACGATAAAATTTATAAATCATTTTTTCACGGTGCATGTAAATCGTGTTCTACCAAAATTTACAATCTCGTTCCACTAATAAGTATATAAATCACGTTCATCAATATGATTTATAAATTTATATAAGGTAAAAGAATTTAATAATTTTAAAATTATAAATTAAAACTTCTTATCTAGACAAACACGATTTGTTCAAATAAGAAAAGACTTTAAAAAAATAAAATATTAGTCAATTTTAAAGTACTAAATATTATGAGTTCTTATATTTTTATAAATAAGTAAAGTAATAGTTATAACTTTAATTAATTTTAAAGTCTTAAATATTTAAAATGATAATTAAATGATAATTAAATAATAATTAATTAATAAAAATAGTAACTAATAATTTTGTCTAGAGTCTTTTAGTGATTTGCAAAAAGTTCAATCAATAGCTCTAAGAATTTTCATGCTTTTAATATAGTATAGATAGATAGATCGATAAATATAAATTAAATTTCTAAATATTAATACTTTCTATATTTTTCAAATAAGGAAGGATTTAATATATAAAATTTAGTTAAATTTAAAATTCTAACTATTAGAAAAATAATTAAATAACTATTTTGTTGAGTGTGACCTCTGTTTTTAATAGGATAAAAAAGTGAATGATATCTTGTTACGGGATTTCGTATTTTAAATATTTCGTAATAACTTAATTTAAACTTTTTATTTTATCCTTATGATATGATTTCAACTCAATTTTCTCTCTCTTAATCTATATGTCTAGTCAAACACCTTCACAAAAATTAGAATGGAAGTAATGTAAATTTAACTGAAGAGAGTGAATTACAAGAACATTCGATTAACTTAAAAAAAAATTTAAAACATATTGTGTTTCTATATATTTTTTTTCCGATTGTACAATTTAATTTAATTTTTAAAAGAAAGAAGGATTTCAACATATTAAATGCATAATAAAGTTAGACTCTTTAATTTATTTTTTATATCATGATTTAAAATCCTGTGATGGATAAATTAATTAGTTTAATAAAAAAATTTACTATAAGTTAACAAAAATATAATTGCTTTTAAAGTCTTAATTAATATGACTTTTAATATAATTCATATAAAAAGAGATTTAAGAAGGAAAATTTTAATCAATTTTAAAAACTAAATATAGGAGTTCTTACTTTTTAGAAATAAGAAAAAATTTAATAGGTATAACTTTAATTAGTTTTAAAGTTCTAAATATTAAGATAATAATTAAATAATAATTATTTTAAAAAAATAGTAAATGATAAATTTATCTATTATAGAATATTTTAATGAAGAGTAAAAAATTCAATAATATCTAAAGGCCTTTAAATTTTATCAATATAGTATAGATAAATGAAGATAGATTTTTTGTACTACACGCCTTAAAAAAACTGACGTCTTCTCCCACAAACCTTTTAACATGATTTCTTCCACAACCCTTGTACTACTAATGGTGATTTCTTGTGCCCACCATCTGTTCTCTTTCGGAAAATAACACATACCTTGTTTGATAGTCTTCCACATATTGTTCCAGGCATTTTTCTATGTGAATTAATAGAGTCACTAAATTTAGACTAAGAATATTATCATGAATAAATATGTTTTTGAGTCTGGTAAAGAATACAAATGATGAGATTATGGCATATTATAATCCATGGCACAAAACTTAATACATTGCATCAAGCAAACAGGAGATATCTATCTCCTCTAAACTAAGGGTTTGCCAGAAGAAGTAGTCTCTTCAATTTAGGAAGTTGTTTCCTCTGCTCCGTTCAGAGGGTAACCTCAGCTGACTCAGATGTTGATGACTGTAAAGGTTCTTGTAGTTCAGGATTAATTGGGAACATCATACACTGCGCATACTGAGCCATTAACTGATCCACAAGCACCAGGGCTACCATTGCTTCAACCATTGGAACAGCTGTAGCATCACAAACATCAAATTATTGTCATTGGAAGAGTGATGCCACACTTTTTTCTTTGGTCAAAGCATCCTATTTTCATTTTTTACATAATTACCCCTAATTCTTATTTTATTATTTTACAAAGAATATCATCATTCATATTCTTTAATGTAAAAACTTAATGGTCTATATTTCTATTATTACTCCCACAACTTATTATTATCAATTACTCCCACAGCTTATTATCATATCATAACCCCTAAATTAGCCACGTTCATAATATTATTTGATATTCCATATTGTAGTTTTATAAATTAAGGCATTGTAGGATTTTATAGCAAAAAGAAATTAGCACTTCATCTTTTGTCTACCTCTCTAACCCTACATCTTTTGCCCAACAACAATTTTACATATATATAGTAGAAAACAATATTTGACTATGATGCGTTGCATTACTCTTTTTTAACCAATAATATGTTGTATTACTTCAAGCGCAACACTGGTTTAGAAATAGCAACCTGAGGTTTAAAGTGATCTTAGGCAAATAATCCGACTTAGAAATTTTGCGAAAAGTTGAGGCTATAAAGATGCTACAGCAATTTGAAAATAATTCTTCAATCTCTTGTTCCTTCTTGAGCGTCAGATATCGTAAACTCAAAGTTATATTTTCATTCCATATATGTAGTAAAGTTGTTATATTTATAACAATATTATACTTATGCTTTAATTTTGCTTGGAGAAGAAAAAGACTCTTGAATGGTAATCAACTTATGGTAGTGGATGTTGACAAGAGCTTGAAAAAGTATGTATTGATTCTGTATTTTTTCCTTCTATTTTTAATGATTAAGGTCATATGAACAATATGTGTATTATATTAGTTTCTTCTTTATTTATTTTTTCGTATATTCTCTCTATGATTCCTCTTTAGTTTGATTTTTTTAATGAATTTTTGATTGTTGTAAGTCTATAATTTCTTTTAGTTCAAACTAGTAATTTATGAATTTGTTGGAAATCTGCTAACTACTAACAAAATGTATGCTTCTATGGAATCAATTGTCCGTCTAGGTATTTATATAGAAACGATCAAGTGGTTTTTTTTTTTTTGTATTTTTCTGTTTTACATTCTTTTTATGTAAGAAAAAACTCCCGCAAAATATTTTAAAATCTTGATGTAGATACGTACGTATTAAACAAAGACATTTTTATTTATATAAAAATGGATATGAATTTTCTTCAAGTTTAACATTTTAAAAAAGATGATTGAAAAATATATATCAACTTTACAAATATAAATCATTTATAATATCCAGGCCATCTTTACACTTTTATGGACAACTTCTAATATTGCTTGAAGCATGGAAATTGTCACCAAATTACTAAAAGTGCATTATATTTATGAATTAGTCAATTTATACATATAATATAGATATAAATATATATTATAAATACTTCTATCTATAAAAATTATTGATGTTTTCTATGACCGCGAGAAGCGCGGACAAATTCACTAGTAAGTTATAAAGCTAATGCATTCAGCTTGTCCTAATAAAGGATAGGGATAAGTTGCCCAGATTCACAGGAAAGTCTAGATGGCTTCAACAAATAGACAAGACAATAGCAAAGACTTCAAATCACTACCAAACGAAGAATAACAGGAAAGTATTATTTCAGAGACAAACCTCGGGGAACCACACAAGGATCATGGCGACCCCTAGCGATGAGTTCTGTATCGTGTTTGTCTCTCGTCACTGTTTGCTGCTTCCTCTGCAAAGAATTGAAATGAGATAATTAAACTGCTTCTTAATTGTAGTCATGAATATAAATAATTGACCTAGTCAAGTAAATTGGCTATCAACTTACAAAATGACTAGAGTTTCTTGCAAGAAAATGGTAAACAAGAAGCTCAGCTTGAGAAAAACTTATATTCCTCCCCATCCCAATTATGTGGCTCTGTTTGACTTAGCACAAAGTTTAAGAAAGAAAGACTTGAGAAATTTGAGGTCTAAAATAAATCTTAGACATTTGTGTAGCTATAATCATTTCATTAAGGTTAAAAGGAAATTTTAAACTTAAGTTGTTTGTTTCTAATTATATAAAGGTGACATTCCTTTTGGGACAGACTAAAAAGAAAACAGTGTCACACAAACTTGGATAGAGGGAGTAGTAGTTTACTCCAAATAAACCACAAAGCAAAGGTGCTAGAGCAGTATAAATACATCATCGTACACCACAAAGGACTAACAAGAAATGAATGCATGAAAGACAGGGAGAGAGCTCTCACAGCAATAGTTGAAGTTGGCTTAAAAGCTATTCTCATATTGATAACTTCTCCATTTGATATACCGCCCTGCAAAGTTAGACAATTATAAATTCTGCTCCTCTCAATAGATATCACCTAAAAATACTGGACAAAGTGTACCTGGATACCACCAGATCTATTGGTTCTTGTCCTGATCCGGCCATGCTCATCCATATAGAATTCATCATTATGCTCGCTACCGGTCATGAATGTGCCTTTATTTTCACCAGAAGCAAATATTTACATTAGATTTCCATCAGAGAACGTAACATTTAACGGTGTTTTTAAGTTATTGAAATAGGTCAGAAGTACTTATGAATCGTTTGGTTGTTGGTTAGGAAGGGAGTTATACATGTATTAAAACTAACATAGCTTATACTATATATGGTAGCATTTTAGTTGCTTTGCATTAAATTCAGCACACTGGTAGAAGATGGAATAACTAATAGAGGGATTAGTAATACATCGATAAAACAACTAAAATGACAAATTTACCCTCTATTACTCCACACTTGAATTTATGGCTCTGATTGCAATGCTTTCACGTGCCAACTATATAGCTTGCCTTGCCTCATTTTTAAAGATCAAACATATTATTTCATGCATCGTAAACAAACATTTTATTTTAAAAATTATATAATGTATATTAATTGCTAATATAACAAACCAAATATCGAGAAAAAAAATAATTCATGCATTGTAATCTCTGCATAACTATTAGTTGCATTACTTATTCCTACATAACTAAACACTGCATAACTCTAACCAGCAAACAAATGACCCCTTAAAATCTACAGTTCAAAACAGATACACCAATCTGATTCTGATTCCACGGAAAGTCTTTCAAGTTCGGATACGATCACCCAACTAATGCGATCCCCACCAACCCAAAAGTCAATTGACAGTGAAAAAAATAGGAAATGTCGGTAATACCTTTATCCGCCTCACCTTATGGCCAGAGAAGCAACCAACACACTCTAGGCAACCTAGACCTAACTTGAATCCAGCAAAGCTTTAAGGACCCAAAACACTGTTTAAAGTCACAATTACCTACTTCAAGCCTAAAAGCATTATACTTCCTTTTCTGTTGACAATCATAAAAGCTATTTTACCATCACCTGGCCATCATTCAAAAGCACAAGTCTTTAAGCTGCTTGTCTGCATCTTTTGTCAAACAACATCTTAAGCTTGAGGATAGAGCAACTACTGAATTTTATAGAAGTCAGTGACCAGTACGATATACTCAGAGCAGATGCCATTTAGCGAACTTTTCATGTCAAAAGTACATTATTGGATATTTTGACAGCAACTGCTAAATGATTACTACTGTCTACCAGTTTTATAGTATAATTTTTGAAGCAATTCAAGTCAGTTGAAAAAAATCACCCATTTTAAGAACATCTTGAGGAATATTTATCTGCTTAGGACCTTGCTATGCTCATGGAGAATGCATCAGAACAAACATACCAAGGCCTTCAGTGATAAAGTAAGCTACATCTCTGAGAAACAGTGAAGTAAACATGTTGTACCTGCGAAGCCACTTCCAAACTCAAAACCCTTCGTCGCAGGTAATGACATGCAAGCTTTAGCTAGCTCAGCTTCTAGTTTATCAAAGACTGGTGTACCAAGACCCTAGTAAACATTAACAAACTCTCAGGCACGTATTTTACTATTTGAGATGATAATTTTATGTTAGTTACCATACACATCACACTAACAACACAGAGAGAGATAGCTTACCCGTGGGAGATTTCTAACAATGCAAGTTACAACACCACCAACAGAGTCCCCTTTCACTCGTACAGCATCAATAGCAGCAATCATCTTCTCTGCATATTCTGGATTTGGGCATCGGACAATATTGCTTTCTATCTGGTAATATAAATAATTACCAAAAACAGTTACAAGTTTCATCAGCAGAAAAAACATCAAACAATCAAGTAGATCAGACATGCTGGAGAAAAATCTCAGTTAACTGGGAAGCTCATAACAAGATTATTATTGGTGAATTAGAATAGCCACAAAATACAAGGAGAAAGGGTCTCTTCAATTTTTTGCCTACTAAGCCAGAAACAAGATGCCCTTCATGTCCTAAAAAAAATCTGTATTAGCTAAAAAGGATAGTGTCCATCACCAGAGGCACAAACCTATACCATTATCACATTGGCAGCTGCTACAATCTCACTTAGCTACTGACTGGATGAGAAATCATTTATATTCTTGTATATAACTTTAAAGTAGCCTTGATCAACCAAAAAGAGGTTAGGAAACAAACATTGACAAGTCCCAGCCGAGACAAACCATCTTGAGCCTCTACAAACTCACGAGATTAAATGAAAAATCATCAAATTAGTCAAACCAAATGCCCTTTCACTGGCCAAGTAGAAGAATCTCCTCTTTCGTTACCCCAAGGATTGGTCAAACAGAGGGAAACCAGACTGGATCCTATGAGAAGAAAACTTTCCCTCTTCCCCTAGGAAAAGCTTTTATGAAATGCAGATGATTATGAGTTAATTTTGCATTGGAGTTCAATATAATGAAAAAACTATCGCGGCAAGGAGGCACAAGTGTTGCCCTCTAGAAAAACAATAAACAAAACACAGAACATTTCAGTTCTAATTGTGGACGCATCCAACTTAAATCAAGAGATTGTTCCACTCAACCTTTCAGTCCAAAGTTTAATGAGTGAAATTATTTTTATCTGTCAAATAAAATGATATCCAACAGGCAAGTTCATCCTTCCCTCACAACCAACAAATATGCAAGCATCTTTAGATTTTTGACTCCCAAATAAGGAAATAAAAAATGGAAAGATCTAAGGAAAACCAAAGGACATATTCATATGGGATGATAATAGTTGGAAGGAGTGCCTAAATGGACTATAGCTAGAAATGATATTTACAGTTAATGCCTTCAGAATTCTCATAGTGAGACTCAGACACTTACTTGCACCTTTGGACTTATAGCATAATGGAGCATGTTAGTCAGAAAATCACCATTCAAAACACTTACTCAGCATGTATTAAACAGTAAATTCATCTCAAAGTTACTGATTAGTTTGTGTAAATGAAATATGTACCAAGGTTAAGGGACAACAAATTTTCCTTTAGTTAATTGATTCAATTATTGAATTACTTTATTAACTTATTTATTGCAATCGGCAGAATGCCAAACAGTATTCTGAAGTCAGTTCAAACACCTATGAGAATTTTCTACCCCTCGAAATACTATACAATAATTGAGAATCAAGCTAAGATACAACATTTTCATGTATACTACGTCAACAGTGTTAAAAATGGAAAAGATGGAGGAATCCAATATGATAAAATGAAACATAGGATCTCTTTCTTTTCCTTATCAAAAAATGATAAAATAGAACATAGGCACTAAAAATCGCAACTGCAGATTAAAAAAGATTGATAAATAATATATTAAATTTGTTTCTTCCAGAGCGTCAGAAGATTCACAACTGAAACTAACTGTTACACGATGATTTCGACACCATTCTACAACCTGGACCTGCCGCAACATGAATTAATTCTTCATCTTTCTTAGTTTCAGAAAGAATATAAAATTGAAATACATTTCTGATGTGACATTACCTGCTCTAGAGTCACAGTCTGATGATCAATCGAATCCTCAGGAAGTACAACTTGGTGAACTTGAGAAACATAAGCAAGAACCTGCAGTATGTAAATATAAGAGCTCAAAAGCTATTCTTCCCAGTAAAGAAAGGAGATCTTGCCACATATTTAATGGGTTATTAATCCTAAAAGTTAGCTGACACTAAAGGTTCTGAATCTTTAGTTTGAGAAGAAAAGGGATGTGGGGTAGGTTTGAATGCATTGAAATGCCTCTAATATCACCATCGCGGAGATTTGTTATTCCCGAATGAGTGCCAGAGGGAGGTTTTACACGTTGATTTGATATAATAGTAAATACAGCTAATTTTACATATAGGATCTTAAACCAACAGCATAACATACCTCAGCTCCAGAATAAAGTTTGAGAATTTTCTTAGCAACTGCTCCAGCAGCAACTCTTCCAATGGTCTCCCTTGCTGATGATCTACCACCCCCCTACATGAAGATATAAGAACCAAAGAAATAACAAGAGCTAGGACTAAAGAAAACCAAACTAATTAGGATATCTAAAGATATTTATAATTAGAATTATCATGAAATTACCTGTACAGATCTCACTCCATACTTGAAGTCATAAGTGGCATCTGCATGAGATGGCCTGTAAGCAAGCGACATTTCACTGTAGTCCTGGTAATCCAACAAACAATAATTTATCTGATAAGTATGGGAGAAGAGAAAATTTGGCGTCAGTTGGCAAAAGCTCAAATACAACTAACATAATATACCCAGAGCAGAAAATTTGCCTTTTCCCTCCAAATTATTCTTGGATTTATCAATACATTGTGCGAAATTCATATACTTTAGGTTTTAACTTAAAACAGTTATAATTAAGCAAAAGTAAGTCCACATAGCATTTGCATATCCTATAATTAAGCAAAAGTAAGTCCACATAGCATTTGCATATACTATAATTAAGCAAAAGTAAGTCCACACAGCATTTGCATATCCTTTTGACTCTAATGTCACAAATTCCACCACTGAATGAAGGCAACAGAAACTTGACTCATCACCATGATGTCTCTGTATTGTGCCCACCGAAAAATTAATTTGACGAGTCAAGAATAGGAATGACTCATCTCTGAACATAGTCAGCTATATGAAATTGCCAAGCAAGATAAACCTAAGCTTAACATAGATACTTGTGTTCATTGCGATGAAGTAACACATACCAAAGCAACAAACAGCGACGAGTTAAAAACAGAGCAGTGGAATCTATAATCATTTTAAGAGCTAAATTCCTGGTTCACTATCCTTTTCTTATTTGACACACAGAAAGTCTCAAGAAGGTAAAGACCATACTTACATTTCCTCTCTGATCAGTGTTAGGTACTTCAACCTTGATTGGGGATCCAGTAGTCAGCCCTGCAGTTAATTAACTCCCCATACTAAGTTCAAAAGAATTTTGCCCTTTAATGGCTTAGTCCATGAGAGACAAATGATAGAAGACAAAGGTTACAACAAACTGGATCTGAAAACTAACCATCTGCAGTGCCTGATGATATTTTGCAAGTGTCAGTCTCTTTCCTAGGTGTGGTAATCCGGCTTTGACCTGGCCTCCTGGATGACAAAGTTTTGTAAGCAATTTAAAATGAGCAAAAAATAACGAAACCTTAGTAATCCCAACGACTACTCATTCAATTAGCCTCTTTCTAGACTAGACTGTCGAAAATGTCAAAAGTTTATCCTGGTGTCAGATGTTGCTATCAAGATGATGCTGGTAACATTAATCCCGCAGAAAAATAGCTGGAGATAAGGAAGGAAATACCTCCTGTCAAGTTCCACCTGCATATCAGATTCAGAGAGTGGCAGCCGGGGGGGACATCCATCAATAATACAACCAACTCCACCACCATGAGATTCTCCAAAAGTTGTAACGCGGAAGTAATTTCCAAATGTACTACCAGCAGCCTGTATCTCTGCGGGTACAAACAGAGAGAACTAAGTTTCTAACCAACTTAAACTCTATTTAGCAGCAAGCAAGTCAAGGAAGGCAAAGGATATTTATTTAAGTTTGTCTTTCCACGTGGCAAAGGACAACAATTGCAAAAGAATATTGGTATTATCTGTGTTTCCAGATGCACCTTTTCAATTTCCTTTAACAAGAATAATATTCTCTAGAGAAACAACCAAATAGTGCTTAAAAAAGAATGCACAAAATTTCCAGTTCATTGTTTCCCAGGACTAGAAAATTTCAGCTGAAAGCAATATAAACAGAGAGAACTTTTCTTCTGAACCCGATCATTTTTCACTTTACCTTCTCTTTTTCTTTCTTGTTTCTGGCACGACTAAACTCAATAAATGAATACAAGACAATGTGGTATAAAATAAGGCAGAGCGCAACTATTAGTCAGACGAGGACCATAATAATTCTTTCAACAAGATGGTGAAAGTAGAAGTGCACATACAATTATAAGTGAAATACTCTATTTCCAGAGAGCATAAACCCAAAGCTTCTAAGTCGGCATTCTAACATTACCACTTCACATAGTCCATAGACAAAGAAAGGCTAGATATGTGTGTGTATTAAATGGGTCATATGAAACTAGCCGGACTCAGGAACTCGCTTCTGTTGAATCCACCAAGTAAAGGTCAAATGACTGAGAGGTAGTGTCTACCATACCCAAGCAGAGACATTTATTAGAATCAAAATAGTTTTTCCTTGAATATTATTTTGTGGTAAGAAAAATAAATAGATATACATATAAACAAGTTTATGCTTTTCATGAAAGTATTAGTATTATTTTTCTCTTTTACTCAATCAAACAAGAACAATGAGATTAATCAAATTAACATTATCAGACTAAGAAAATAAAAGTCAATGTTAATCGTAAAATCATTTTCAGCATCATCTTCAAAACAAGGAAAATAGTTCTTAGTTCCAGTTATCTTAAACGCAAACTACACCTCATTAAGGATAATGGTCTTAAATACAGAAAGCCAAGCAGAAATACAATTATAACTAAATCGAAGCAGAACTACAACATAACTAATCTGGTACACATAAATCAAGATCACTGCTTCGATGACAAATAGCAACAGAGAGATAAATCAATCAAATTAAACAAATGTGTAAGCCCAATAAAAAATAATAATATATCTACTTCAATTTCAATATTTTATTCCCTACACCTCTCATTACGCCTTACTGATTTACAACAACATAGTGTGAGGGTGTGGGGAGGGGGTGTGTAGGCAGACCTTAGGATAAATCATTTGGCCTTACTGATTTATCAAGACCAGTTACCGAATTCCTCAATTCACATAAAAAGAAGAAAAATGGGGAACACCTTAGCTTAATTCATAAATTGTCAAAAGGAATTCGAAATTTCTGTACCTAGCCGTTTGGGGTGTGATGGACGAGATTGGATATGAAAGTTGGAAAATGAGAGCTTAGAAGGTAGCTGAAGAGATCCAAGACGAGAGGATCCGATATCAGAGGACGACGGAGCTCCGAGAAATTGTTTGGTAGGTACAAGAGACGCCATTCTCCGTGGTCGTTTTGACCTCTCTTTTGCTTATTTCAAAAAAAACTTTTTTTAAAAAAAATAAAATTGGTGGGTGAAATGGGTTATGTGCATCTTATATATAGAAATTGGAGCTGTATATATTGCGCAATGGCTGCTGCTATGCGATTTTGGGTAGGTGAGAGAGCAATGGTGGAATTGGGTAAAGCTGGGGGTCCTCCCAGTCGTTGCTACCTACTCATCCAACGTCACCTCCGCGTATGAACGTAGTATTCAATGTAACAAACAACATACCTCTTATATTATTTTCACACCTGGAGTTTGCCTACTGGGGCGAGAGATTGAGCCCAACGAACGACCCGTCTCAGGGACCAATGGGTCGTCCTATTGATAACATTCAAAAAAACTTCTCTAATTAAGGAGGTGGCGGCTACGGTCGTTGAAAAAAAAATTTCAATGAGTGTCGAGGTCGAATCCCACGAGGATTGGGTGGAATTATGAAAATTTCGTAAATCAACTCACACGAGTAAACGTCATGCCTCAATAATGTAAAGTAAAAAATAGTGAAAAAGAGTTGTCATGCCCCACCTTGGGAGGCATGACCGACACCTAGTGCCATACTAGAATCTGACTGACTTGGCTTGGTTTATGCACGTCTAGTGCATGCCTGCAACTCAACTCAAGAAAACGAGCTATATCTCAGCTGTAGATATAGCTCCCTGCCGACAAGACCTTATAGCTACCTGTAAATAAAATCATCTAACCAACAACAGGTAACAAAAGGGATCCTATGCGGGCCGACAAAACCACCATGTTGTCTAGTTATAACAGTAGGAGAACAAGCCACTATACTAGGCCCCACACGACCAACATACCAAACATAACTAATTTAGGCCCCACACGGCCAATAACACTAACTAACTGACGACTGTAGTCTGCAAGCCTCTAAGAGTACAAATAGTGGTCGAGACAGGGCCTCGGCCTACCAAATGCTATACAACTAAAAGACTGTAACCTCTACAACCTGGCAACTCCCGAACGAAAGGAGCTAGCCAAACTACTGACTCTGAACAACTGCTACTGAAGAGCCTGAACTCAGTCTGTCTAAACCTGCAGGTAAGTAGCGCCCCGGGATGAGCGTCAGTACAATATATACCGAATATGTAAGACAGTAAGTAAACTGTTAAAGACTGAAAGTAAATAGAGAGAAGGGGCAGAAAGATTAACTTGTAGGCTGGCTTATTCGTAATATGCATCTAGCAAAACACTACACGTATATGAGCTACGACTGTGCAGTCATATATTCATAAGATATAGCTAGCAGACAAGAATACAAACAAGAACCTAACCTGGCCCCCATAAGCCTGGAAGGTACAAGAAACACAGAAATAACCTCCCGGGACCCCCATAAGCCTTGGAAAGTACACCTCAATATATATACCTCTATCCAGGTTTATATGACTCTACTGGTGCTATAGCCAACCTACCTATCCCCCTGGGTCTGTAGCTGAGCCCGCTTGGCTCCTGATCTGTAGCTGTGTCGGAGTCTAGTGGACTCCTGATAACTGCACCCCGGGCACCAGGCTCGACGGGGGTGTACTGTTGATACGACGTAGAAATAATAGTCCAGCCATGGAATGGACTGTATAAGGCCCTTGGGCCTCATCATTGTCCCTTGGGATGGCATATCGCTTCTCGGAGCAACGTCATATAGCCCCTGGCAGGCGATGACACAGGTAGTAACCCTTGGATGGTTACGGAAGGCTCCTAAGTGAGGGCAACTCCACCCGAGGTGCTATACTGAAGTCTCAATCTAGCCACTCAAAAGGTGTATTTGGCCTTCTGGGCCTAACGCGATCGCTGCTCGCCCGTAGAATAATCTATATGACTGCTAGCAGGCACACCTCGTGCACCTGTATCTTATTAGAGGATCCTGGTGTTGATCATAATCTCTAACGGTCTAGATCGAGTAGGGCGAGATCTGGAGTGGCCTAACAATACTCTGAATGTCCTGTTCGAGCAACTATAACTCACAAGCAACTGTAGGATCGCAGACGACCAATTACTTAGTCCCTTTATTGAAAACACCTGTAGGACTGAGCGGTCGGTCTCTAATCCACCGCAGGTACCCTACTGAAATTCTTAGCCTGAGGGTAATACTGTACTAACATGGTTCTAGTCCTTTAGACCTTAACTTGGCCTGCTTGGGTCTTACATGACTCCTCTGGATGATTCCTAACCTTGAAGTTAAGTTTACACGGACTTAGCCATTCACATCAACCTGTACTTGAGTATCTCATAGAAGCAGGCTGGGGTGTTGGCTCTGATCTTGGGCAGATTTATATGCCCAAGTGATACTCAAACGTATCATTTTTACCTTGTTTGTTGTGCAATGTGTATATAACATCATGTAATTAGTAATAAAATGCGAATTTATACTAACCAACATGATTAGCATTTGTTTTGCAGGTAAATGTGATTTTTAGGAGCTAAAATGCATGTTGGAACTATGTCGGAGTTGGACTTGGATGCGAGCGTGGAAAAGACCTTGGAATGCACATTTTATAGGGGCTCCGCGATGGAGCCGTGCCACGCTACCATCGCGGTAGCACACTGCCTGAACAGGAATTAAAATGGCAAATTCCAGTGTGCCTTCGCGTCAGCTCCGTGGCACGGAGAGAGGCCTCCGCATTGGCCTCCGTGCCACGTTGAGGCTAATTTACCGGACCCTGAAATTCCAGTGAAGGTCCGCGTCCACGCCGTGTCACAGAGGCAGTGCTCCGCGTTGGCCTCCGTGACACGTTGCTTGTTATTCCGGGAAAAATTTTCCACTAGTATAAATAGCACACTTAGGTTTATTTTAAGCAGTTTTTAGTTTTGAGACTGAGTTCAGAAGTGGAGAGCAAGGACGTGGGTTAGGAGCAGTTGAGGAACGAAAAAGCTAAGGGATTTCTTCTCTTCTTTTCTTCTTTCTATCAATTGTACGTATGATTTACACTCATTTTAGGATGATCAATCCACAAATGAGTGGCTAATTCTCTTCCTTGCTGAGGTTTTGAACATGTGTAATGAATGTTGATTATAATTGATATGGTTTTCTTCTTCTTCTTTCATGTTGTTCTATTAATTCTTGTTCTTACTGCATTAGTGCTTGGCCAACATTAATGTACATCTAAAAAGTCCAATTTCACTCGAAAGAGCAAGAAATTGGAAAGTTGTGAATTAATAGGGTATTGTTCTTAACTTGATTTGGGAAAATTGGGTTTTGATGTGCTTTCCTGATAGAAATATACTTGAAAGCCGTATTAGTCAATTTAGGAACCGGAATTGTAGTGCTAGGTCATAAATTGCATTTGATCACAGAAATGTAGACGGATGGTTTATGATTCTAAAGTGAAATTAAATACGAGAGTTTTAATTTCTAGGCGAATGTTCTTGGCTAGCAACATGAAGAAGAGATTAACCAAATTATCATGATTATCAAGTTCATTACTTGTTCTTAACCTTGGCATGTTCATATCCATTGTCTAAATTCACAGGTAAATAGTTGTTATTAATTGTAGTCTATATAGTTTAGAAACAAAAACTCAAGTAACTATTGGTTACATTGTTGTTAGCATAATTAGAAGTGAAATAGGAATATAGTAAACTAGGCAATTTTACGTATCTTGAGCCTCCTTGGATCGATACTTGGCTACTTAGCCACTTTATTACTTGTTTGACCACGTGCACTTGCGTGTCAGTTTATAATATATAATACCAACCCGAACAGCAGACCGAGCAAGTTTTTGGCGCCGTTGCCGGGGAGGCTAGGCGATTTGCGAAATTGTGTTTAGTGTAAATTTACTGTATTTTTATTTTTATTTTCTTAAGTGTTAACAACTTGGTCTTAGCCTGTATTTTGCAGATTTTGTTTCTGTGAACACTGGCAAGGGACAAAGAGCTGGTGGAATCTTACTTAGAGCCTGAACGTGAATTTCATAGTCAACGTAGAGAAGCTCTACGAAAGAAGCTGCAGTTGCTTAAACAGTCTATGATGGAGCAACAAAATCCACCAGTTGTGCGGGCAGTGTTAGTGCCCGAGGAAGCAGCAGCAAGGCCGGTTCGCGAGGTGGCAATCCCACACGCTAATAATGTACATTCTAGCATCCGCAAACCAGAGCCTGGAGGGAGGTTTGAATTAAAGCAGAATATGGTGCAACTTTTGCACACAAGCGGGCAATTTACCGGTCTCCCTCATGAAGATCCACAACAACATCTCCAAAACTTTTTGGAGATAAGTGACACTTATATACCCGCTGGAGTGTCACCTGATTATGTTCGGCTCACCTTATTTCCATTTTCTTTACTTGGTGAAGCTAAGAGGTGGTTAAAAGCTGAACCACCCAATTCTATATCAACGTGGGATGATCTTGCACGGAAGTTTTTGATCAGATTTTTCCCTTCTGGTAAAACAGCCAGACTTAGGAGTCAAATCCTAAGTTTTAAACAGAGGGAAGGAGAAAATCTATATCAAGCCTGGGAAAGATTTAAATCCATGTTGCAGGACTGTCCTCATCATCATCAGTCCAATGAGGTGTTGGTACACACATTTATTGAGGGTTTGGAACCCCACACTAAAATTCTGTTAGATTCAGCAGCTGGAGGGCAAGTGCTGGAAAAGACCTATGAGGAGCTGTACACTTTGCTCAACCGGATTTCACAAGGCAATCCAGAATGGAATACAGATTCTTCAAGAGGTGGAGCAAGGAAAGCAGCGGGAGTGCTTGAAGTGGATGGATTCACAGCTATCGCTGCACAGATAGCTGCTTTGCAAAATCAGTTAAACACTCACTTCAGCAATATAAATTTGAACCAGCCTTCAGCTTCAGTCAATGCAGTTCAACAGATGTGGTGTGAAGTGTGTGGTAGTAGTGAGCATTCAGCTGAATGCTGTGGTGCAAATCCTGATTCTGTTAACTTTGTGGGCAATGCACAGAGAAATCAGCAGCAGTTTGGTAGTGGCTACAACTCAAATTGGAGGAACCATCCGAATTTTTCGTGGGGTAGCAACAATCAACAAGGCCAAAATTCAGGGCAGGGCATGCACAGAAACCAAGGAGGGCAACAAAACTATCAAGATCAATTCAGAAATCACAATGCCCCTCCTCCACCACCATCACCGACTATTGAGGAGATGTTCAAAACCATGATCGCTAATCAGGCACAATTGCAGGCTGACTATGTTAAATTGGCAGCCGAAGTGAAGAACAATCAGTTGGTGACCAAGGCTCTTGAATATCAGTTTGGGCAATTTGCTAGTGCCCAAAATACTAGACCCAGAGGAGGACTACCTAGCGACACGGATCCTAATCCGAAGCAGGTAAATGCAGTGACCACGAGGAGTGGTTTACAGTTAAAGGAGGTGGAACCGGAAAGACCGCCTCAAAAGTCAGGAGCAGCAGATGTTGAGGGTGAGCAAATCTCAGATAAGGGGAAGACTAAAGAAGCTGAACCAGAAAGGCCTCCACCCCCGTTCCCTCAACGACTTAAGAAACACAAGGAGGAGGCGTGTTTCCAGAAATTCATGGAGGTACTTAAACAGGTACATGTTAACTTACCTCTTGTTGATGTCTTGCAGGGAGTGCCAAAATATGCGAAATATATTAAAGACATCGTGGCTAACAAAAGTCGTTTGACTGAGTATGCCACGGTAGCTTTAACGGAGGAATGCACTTCCCGTATTCAGAATAGGTTGCCCACAAAACTGAAAGACCCTGGAAGTTTTACCATCCAGCTTACTATTGGGCAAAGTATCCGAGCGCGTGGATTATGCGACTTGGGGGCAAGCATAAATCTGATGCCATCTTCGGTATTCAGAAAGTTAGGTCTAGGAAGTCCTAGACCTACAACGGTAATCTTGCAGCTAGCAGACAGTTCTTTAGCTAAGTCAGATGGCATTGTTGAGGATGTGTTAGTGCAAGTAGGCTCCCTCATTTTTCCGGTCGATTTCATTGTTCTGGATTTTGAACCAGATGCTGAAGTCCCATTTATTTTGGGACGACCCTTTTTGGCAACTGGAAAGGCATTAATTGATGTAGCTGCGGGTCAACTCACGATGCGAGCACATGACAAGGTCGAAGTGTTCGATGTGTACAAGGTACCTAAGCTCCCGACTGTTTATAAGGATCTCTCGGTGATCAACGTGATTGATCATGGGAATGCTAATGGAATGAGTGATTCCCGAGAGTTACTAGGAAGGCCACCGGATAAGGTTGAGAACTACTGGGGGGATGACCATGATCGGGACAAATCGTCCATCTCCCTAGTAAACAAGTGAGCTTAAAGAACGTCGAGCCGCGACGGTAAACCAGGCGCTGCACGGGAGGCAACCCGTGAGAAAAATATTTTATTTTTTTCTTTTACACAGTGTAGTTAGTTTTTATCTTTATTTTTGTTTTTATTTGTTTATTTCCAATTTTTATTTTTCTTTTTCTTTTCTTGATTAGGTTTAGATTTTCATTTAGTTAGTATTTTTTTATTTTAGTTAGGGAAATCTATTAATTTAACCAATTTTTGTTTAGTGAGGTGATTTTCAGGTATAACGGAGGAAATATACATGGAATCGAGAAAATGAGGCAAGGTATGAAAAATCAAATTAATTGAAGAAACAGTGCAATGGCGCATTGGCGCCGTGTCACGGAGGTAAGGCACCGCGTTACCTCCGTGACACGTTGAAGGCAAAATCCAGATTTTTCAAAAATCCAGTAAGCCAACGCATTGGCTCCGTGTCACGGAGGAGGGGCTCCGCGTTACCCTCCGTGACACGTTGCCCCTTATTCAGTGCCGGGTCACACCGGGTTGCCGGGTGACCCGCGTGTTTTCTTTAAATAAACCCCCGATTTCGCCCCATTTTTCCCCATTTCCCTCTTCCCTCCACGACCAAACACCCATTTCCCCCTCCCCAAGCACCGTGCCACGTTCCTAGGCAAGGAATACATTAAGTTTCTTCGGTTTCTCAACTCAAAGGTATGTTTTCATCGTTTATCTCAATTTTTGGCGATTTTTGTCAAATTTGGGCATGTGAGGTGAGATATATCACCCTAGGTAGAAATTAAACATGAATGTTGGATTATTTGTGATTGATACATGTTTGGATTGTTTTATTTAGAGTTTGAACTTATCGATTGCGTAAATAATTCGAAATTGATCATAGAATTGTATTCTAGGGCTTGGGTTGTTGAATTTGATTTGGGCACTTGATAAGTCGGCAAATTAGATGTCGGGGTGTGTTTGTTATTTGAGAGAAGTCGTGGTAAATATTGTGTAAATGTCAAAGATGACAAATTCTCGAATTTTTGTGGGAAAATGCAAAAAGTGTGTAAATTGGTTAGATTGTTTAGATTAGATTGTATATAGAATGTTTTTATTGTTGTTTTTATTTTGTTGTTGTTTTGTTGCGAAGTGCGATGTGTGAATTGTTAGCGATAGTAGGATTGGGATTAGCTGTATGAAGTCTGAGTAGCACGCTAACCGGTATGCTGTCGAAATTTTGTTGCGAACGCACTAAGCATGAAGTTATGGTGTTGTCTGTAGTGTAATTAGAGTTATCTTTGCCGTAATTTTGTAGAAGTAGCTAAGGCCTAAGTGTGGGGTAAATGTTGTGTAACCCGACCTTAGCCGAAGTTAACAAGTGTTTAGCTTAACTTTGTGCTTGTTTGTGTAAATTGACAGGTACAATGGCGAGCAGACAAGATAAAGGCAAGGGTGCTTCTACCTCAGGCACAGGTAGGAAAAGGATGAGACTGGGCACCGCAGTCCCAGCTGCACCCGCTGTTCCGCGCGGCCAACGCCGCCAATACGGAACAAGATGGGTAACCGATGAAGGGAAGAAGTGGTACGCGAAACATAAAGAAAACAAGTACTTCCCCGAGGAACATATTGCAAGGAAACCACTCGCACAGGAGTTGCCTCGCATTGTACAGAGAATCGAAGCAGCTGGGCTCAGCTTTATTTTTCAGGAGCCCAAGGAGTGCAACCTTCACTTGGTCCGGGAATTTTATGCAAACTGGAACCCAGCCATCAGAAGCCACACAGTGAAAATCAGAGGGCAGATTGTCACTCTGGAACCCCAGCAGCTGAATGCCATCGTTGGAGCGCGGGACACAGACGCCCACATTCTCCGCCAGCTAAACATCACCTCACCGTACGCCGACATCAGACGTACGTTGTGTGGGGCTCGATCCACAGCCCGATGGAGTAGACATAAGGAGAGGGGTTACCACCAGACTCTGCCTTATTCGCAAATGAACAGGGAGGCCAGAATATGGCTGAAGATTGTGTGTTTGTGCTTGATCCCGGGAGTCCATATGACAGATGTGACCCGGGACCGTGTCTGCTTGGTGTATGCCCTTATGAAAGGGCTTGAGATTAATGTTGGGGCGGTAATAATATCCGCCATGAAGAGAGCCAGACTGCACCAGGGCCACAGATACGGGTTTGGTGGACTCATCACCACCTTCCTCCGAGGCCTCGACATTGAGAAAGAAGCCTTGGACTATATTCCGCAGTTGGAGCGGAGGGCCCTCGATGTGACAAAGACTAAGGCCCCCGACACTACACACGGACCTGTACTGACTTTGGGCGAGCAACATGCTCGTGACGATCAGTACATGGCCCGTATGTTTGGCATGCAGATGCTACAACTACGGATTGGTGGGAGACCAGCCACCGAGGAAGAATTATGGCAGCTGGAGCTGGACTACCCCTTCGGCGAGAACGCCAGAGCCTTATGTCGGGTGGGGCCAGCCTTCGTGGAGCCGACAGATGACGATGTCCCTACTGATGAGGAGACATGTCGTGAGGACTCCGATGTGGAGTCCGATGACGACGATGGAGCTGATTCAGACATGGGCGACGAGGCCGCAGCACCGGATGAAGAAGTCGAATATTTCGACTGAGCAGGGAGTTCCACCACCCAAAATTTTGTGCTTTGTATTTTTGTGAACACCGGGGACAGTGTTCGATTTAAGTGTGGGGTGGGGAGTAGTTAGGTGCTGGGGCATAGGCTCTAATTTGCTGTATGTTTTTCCTTGAGTTGTATGTATGTTTGTGCTTTCCCTGTTGTGAACTGATTCGTGATGTATCTGTATATATTTGTTTTGTGGCTGATGATGTGTGTTTTTGAAAGTTATGGTTGCTAGTGTAAATATTTTGTAAATTTTGTAAATATTTTTTTTCTATCGACATGATCGATATTTTTCAAAATTTTTGCGAAGATATTTTGAAATTATCAAAAATATTTTGTAAATATGTTTCTATCGAAATGATCGATGTGTTGCAAAATTTTTCCGATTTTATTTTTTTTTGGGTTTCTCGGAGTTTGTTTTCGGTTCTTTTACCGAGAATAGTCCCATTGAACCGATGTCATAGTTAGTGACCGTTCCCTATGATGGATGGATGACGACCGTCTTAAGGGAAATGTAATCGGTAGGAGTAGGATTTTTATTTGTTTTTAATTTTTTTTCTTTGGTGGATTGCATCAATGAGCTGTAGTTGCTTATGGTTGCTAAAATTTCGTTGCGTGTTGTAACTGATGTTCAAAATGTGAAAGTGATTCATTTGAAAGCATGCAATTCTGTAAATATGTTGAGTTACCTAGGCTATAGAATTTGATTCAGTATGATTGAGGCTTAATCTTGAATTCATGTAATTGACTAATTAAAGAGTCTGTGAATGCATCTTGATTCGAGCATGTGCATGAAGTGTGAAGTGAGGTATTGCTATTCCATGTCATTGTGAATTGTCTAGAACTTGCCTGGTGTGTATACAAAACGAAATGAAGGAGGTGTAGCGTTGGAAAGGATGTAGGCATTTCTTTGTTTTAACCGATAGTTTCCATTTTTTTTCTTGTCAAATTCTACCTTTTTATATGTTGTATACCCTAGTCAGCCCGTTGAGCCTTTAGCCGATTTCTTTCTTTTGTCCAAAAATTATATGAACTAAGCTTTATTCCTTCTTTTCATTAGCCTTAAAGTCTATAAGAAGCTCTTAAGCGCTTACAAAGAAAAGAAAATGTTTCCCAAAGTGTTAAAGAGTGAAAAGAAAAAGAAAAGCAAAGTGAGGAAAGAAAAGATGATGTTGAAGAGGCACTTGTTGTAATTAATTGATAGTGAGGGTACTTGAAAACCCTTTGTTTTGTGTCAAGTGTGTCTGATGAAATGGGCTGTATGAAAGTAAACCAGCATGAATGGGAGAAAAAGAGAAAAGAGAGGAACAATGTCCATGAGTCGATGGGAATGAGTTGAAAAGGGGCTTAAGGATGCTAGCGACTATTATTGGCTAATCCAATATATATATACTAGATCCATAGCCCCTTTACAACCCATTAAAGTCCTACGTGATCCTATATTGCATTTCTTTATATTAGTGGAGTAATACACTAAGGGCAAGCTTATGGGTCATGACATGAGGCATGTGAATTCTTTTGGGAGAGTGAGTGAAATTAATTTTTATATGCCCCTACTTGCATGTTTGTGTGCTGCATGAACATAAAGGGGAAGTTTCTCTCGAGTTGTGAGGGCACATGCTTGATGAAAGATTGATTTTCATGTCGGATTTCTTGATTAGCTGATTTGCATGAGTTTGCCGATATCAAGAATCAATTCTTAAAGTCTAGGAAGCCTTGATGTATTAAAGGTCATTGTATTGTACGACCAAGCATGTTTTCTTGATGATTTGCAAAAATTGAATAATCGGTATGACCGTAGCGTAAATTGTTGCACCATAGTGACGAAGGTTGGGATGTAATTTGCATGATTTGTGTATATGTTGTTCGAGGACGAACAAGGATTTAAGTGTGGGGTAAGTGATCTTGGGCAGATTTATATGCCCAAGTGATACTCAAACGTATCATTTTTACCTTGTTTGTTGTGCAATGTATATATAACATCATGTAATTAGTAATAAAATGCAAATTTATACTAACCAACATGATTAGCATTTGTTTTGCAGGTAAATGTGATTTTTAGGAGCTAAAATGCATGTTGGAACTATGTCGGAGTTGGACTTGGATGCGAGCGTGGAAAAGACCTTGGAATGCACATTTTATAGGGGCTCCGCGATGGAGCCGTGCCACGCTACCATCGCGGTAGCACACTGCCTGAACAGGAATTAAAATGGCAAATTCCAGTGTGCCTTCGCGTCAGCTCCGTGGCACGGAGAGAGGCCTCCACGTTGGCCTCCGTGCCACGTTGAGGCTAATTTACCGGACCCTGAAATTCCAGTGAAGGTCCGCGTCCACGCCGTGTCACGGAGGCAGTGCTCCGCGTTGGCCTCCGTGACACGTTGCTTGTTATTCCGGGAAAAATTTTCCACTAGTATAAATAGCACACTTAGGTTTATTTTAAGCAGTTTTTAGTTTTGAGACTGAGTTCAGAAGTGGAGAGCAAGGACGTGGGTTAGGAGCAGTTGAGGAACGAAAAAGCTAAGGGATTTCTTCTCTTCTTTTCTTCTTTCTATCAATTGTACATATGATTTACACTCATTTTAGGATGATCAATCCACAAATGAGTGGCTAATTCTCTTCCTTGCTGAGGTTTTGAACATGTGTAATGAATGTTGATTATAATTGATATGGTTTTCTTCTTCTTCTTTCATGTTGTTCTATTAATTCTTGTTCTTACTGCATTAGTGCTTGGCCAACATTAATGTACATCTAAAAAGTCCAATTTCACTCGAAAGAGCAAGAAATTGGAAAGTTGTGAATTAATAGGGTATTGTTCTTAACTTGATTTGGGAAAATTGGGTTTTGATGTGCTTTCCTGATAGAAATATACTTGAAAGCCGTATTAGTCAATTTAGGAACCGGAATTGTAGTGCTAGGTCATAAATTGCATTTGATCACAGAAATGTAGACTGATGGTTTATGATTCTAAAGTGAAATTAAATACGAGAGTTTTAATTTCTAGGCGAATGTTCTTGGCTAGCAACATGAAGAAGAGATTAACCAAATTATCATGATTATCAAGTTCATTACTTGTTCTTAACCTTGGCATGTTCATATCCATTGTCTAAATTCACAGGTAAATAGTTGTTATTAATTGTAGTCTATATAGTTTAGAAACAAAAACTCAAGTAACTATTGATTACATTGTTGTTAGCATAATTAGAAGTGAAATAGGAATATAGTAAACTAGGCAATTTTACGTATCTTGAGCCTCCTTGGATCGATACTTGGCTACTTAGCCACTTTATTACTTGTTTGACCACGTGCACTTGCGTGTCGGTTTATAATATATAATACCAACCCGAACAGCAGACCGAGCAGGCTCCACCTCCAACCACTAATAAGGTCCCCTTTCTTAGGGTACCCACGGGTCTATTTGACCTGATCGACTAGGATGACTTTCTGGGCAACCTATATGACGAATACTAAGTCAACTGAAACTGAAAATCACTGGTAGTAGCTAACTAGATGGAGAGCTTCCACTCAGTTCACTAGACAACCCTAGTGCCACTGACTTTAAAGTATGGCCATCCTATCTAAATTTTTGGCCCTGGGGTGGGAAGGTACACCAATGGTCTCTAGGCGTGCTTTATTGACAAAACAGGCGCCCGACTGGTAGCTATATTGCCTAGCTGCGCCTATGCGGTTCGACTTACTAACTCAGATCCAATATCTATCCACAAGCTTCTAAGGTCTAGGTTTGACAATAAAACATACAACTCTACTAATACAATGAACTGGAGAATAGAAGAGTTTCGATGATGCTTCTAGCGTGTATCACACTTAACATGTTCTTTCCCGACAAGGGACACTGTGATATAATCTATATACATTTTCTAGCAGCTAACCAAAACATATATATTCATAGTCTACCAACAACAGCTGACCACAACATACCTAATCACAATCTACTGATAACAATTACTTGCAACATATGGGACCATTATTTCCATTCAAGAATATAAGTCGTATCACTATACGACGAGAATAACTTGCCGAGGGATAAGCCTTATATATCTTGATTGTCGATTCCTAATTAACCGGCGAGTTTCAGCTTGCAATCGACGCTTCCCTCCAACTGTAACCTTTATGCTGAGAGAATAGGACTAATGTCGATACTAATTTCGAAAAAAACGATAACTTTTGTTAACAATAGTAACTATAATTCAACTCCGTATAACTCGGCTAAAAACCTATAATTTTCTGAGGGTTCAGAAGGGAGAAATGCTTACTTGATGTCTGTGACTGTGCATGAATCAATTAGGAACAATTCTGACAACTTTTACTCAGCGGAGTTCCGATTTTCCGAGCGTATCTTGAGAAAATAACTCCATAGTAATGCTCCCTACAGGATTAAAACTCGATACCTAAAGTTAATTTGAGTTTGGACCTTGTTTGATAGCGTAATCGGATGAAAAACTATTGAATTTTGCGTATCCTCTTACTTCTGGCCGAATGTGAAATGTTGGAAAATGATTCAACAAAGTGAAGGGACCTTTATATATATGCCTTAGCAGTGGACTGGGGGCGCTTCGCGCAAGCCATTGCAGCAACCCAGTGTCGCGCCGCACTAGCCAGTGCGCTACTGGCTGGCGCGTCGTGCTGGCCCTGTGCACGTTGGCTTCGTCCGACCCTGCTTCCGTGGCTTTTTCTACATGCGTCAAGCTCTTCTTTATTCGTCACAAATCCATGCGTATGCTCACTAATCATTAACTTTTATTGGGTGTAACATCCTCCCCCCGTTAGGAACATTTGTCCTTGAATGTCTTTCTCAGGTTAACTCTCTTACCCAAGATTTAGGAAAATTTCAGCAGAGTTTCCTCTGTAATATGGACTATCCGAAAACCTGAAACGCAGAAAAGTCCAACATAGGCGTTTCGCAGGATGCTATACAACCATTACACAATAAAAAAGGGATAGCTAAACAACAATACTGATAACATAAGTAGAAAAATAACAGCTGAGCAACAACCTCACCTTAACTGCATAATCTGGATCAATCCTGGGACAGGTGAGGATATTTAGATTTCATATCATCCTTAGCTTCCTAGGTCATCTCTTCTTTATTCATGTTCCACAATATTACTTTAATAGATGTTATATCTTTTGTTCTCAACCTACAAACCTGCCGATCTAATATGGCTACTGAAACCTCTTTGTAGGCTAACTCTTCAGTAACCTGAGCATCTTCAGCTAGCACAACTCGGGACGGGTCCCCTATACACTTTCGTAGCATTGACACGTGAAAGACTGGGTGGACAGATGTTACACCCTGTAAATTCTCGATATGTAGATGGCCTATTCGTTTGTTGGTTAAGAATTTTTGAATGCCATACATGCTAGGAAAAGGCCCGGGGAAAGACCGGACAAGTGACACGTCGAACCATCGTAAGAGAAGGTTGGCAGACCCCCTCCGCGATGGCCAGAGTGTCACGGAGGCTCACCTTCGCGATACACAGCGTGTCACGGAGGCTAGGCTCCGCGATACACAGCGTGTCACGGAGGTGAGGTGCAGCCCCAAGTATAAAAGCCTCCAAACTTCAGTTTTTGCTTTAATTAACTTAATATTTCCAGTAAGAATAGAGAGTAAACCAGAGAGGAAGAGGAACGAACAATCCTATCCATTTCTCATCCGATTACGCCGCCAAACACGGTCTAAACTCAAATTAACTCCAAATACCGAGGTATTAAGCAGCAAGGAGCATTCCTACAAATTTAGTTTTGTGAAATTTGGCCGGCGAATTATCGTGCTATCCAGCTAAGGTAAGTGGAATTGCTCCAAATTAGTGTCAATATACTTCTAGCCATAAAGTGAGTATTTCTCCCTTCCAGACTTTCAAGAAATAGCGAGTTTTCGACCGTCTTTCGATAAGTCAAAGTTTGGGCTATATATATATCAAAAGTGTTATCTTCTTCCACAATATTAGTGTATTTAGTCCTAATTGATATATATATATGGATGTAGTTGGGAGAAATAGCGAAAATACTGACCGAGCTATGCCAGTTAGTCGGGAAATCAGAAGCGAAGGTATGTAAAGCTAGTTTCCTCGGCAAGTTAGTAGTCTCGGTACAGTAAAATAGTTCAAAGGCCTGTAGAATGTTTCAGAAGTCGTGTGTTATGTTTAGTATGAATATTAGTATGATTTTGGAAGCATCATGTTATGTATAGTGTGAAACTTGCTAGCATGATATAAATTCTAATATAAAGTGTGTTAGGAGATTATCATGTTTAGTTGAAACTTAGTAAAGCAATATAAGTCCCTGTAAGATATTTCAGAAATAGAATGGTAGCCTAAAATGAAATTTAGAAAGCATGTTAGAAATAGTAAATCATGTTTCTATGAAACTCAGTTATACAGCATGATTCCCAGCAGAAAAACTATATCTTGTTCAACATTAGACTCAACACAGTATGACAGAAGATTATATATATATACCGTTATCAGTCTCAGCATTTATTAAATACATACATATCACTATCATTAGTTTTAACATGTAGTATATACATACACATTATTGTCACTAGTTTCAACATGTGGTATACGCAGTTAGTATTACTAGTTGAGACCACTGTATTATTTTGGGGTTGGATTACCTAGCATTCATGACCGCCCCAGGGGTACAGTATAAGGTTGAGTCCCTAGAGCTTACTGTATTCTTTGGTTACAGATAATGTCAGACCAGCGACATCTTATCACAGGCCGGAGCTTGGATATTGCAGCAGGGGAAGGCATCAGCAGGATGCCTCACCCTCGTTTAGAAACAATGCGATCAGAGGGCAATACAGAGGCATCGTCCCAACCTTCTCAGCAGTCTCCACCACATCATGAGCCACTTGGGGCGACACCACCTCCAGCAGTCCCTATACAGATACCTTCCGACCAGGAGGTTAGGAGTGTGGTAGTCATGTTAGCACATATGATGGCTACTCAGCGTCAGCCGATGTCATCTACAGTTGCAGAGTCGTCAGGAGGGCCCGGTAGTTCAAGGTTCCGAGAGTTCTTGGCTCTGAATCCCCCACAGTTTACAGGTACGGACCGGACAGAGGACCCTCAGGATTTTCTAGATCAGATGCAGAGAATTTTCAGGGTTATGCATGCCACGCCTACAAAATCAGTTGAGTTGGCAGCATTTCGGTTACGGGACATCGCCGTGTTATGGTATGAAAGCTGGGAAAGGTCCCGAGGGAGAGATGTTTCCCCTCCGACCTGGTCCAGCTTCTCAGGAGCTTTTCTGGATCACTATTTGCCACGGGAGATTCAACAGGCCCGGGTGGACCAGTTTTTACATTTAGAGTAGGGGGCCATGAGTGTTTGGGAATACGCCTTGCGGTTTGATTCTTTGGCCCGGTACGCACCGGCCTTTGTTGATACCATGGCATCCAGAGTACACCGCTTTATCATGGGGTTGAATCCAGAATATGTTGAGACTTGTATTACGGCCACACTAAGAGAGGACATGGATATCGCCCGGGTTCAGGCATTTTCCCAGAATATTGAGGGCATCAGGCAGCAACATCGGGAGATCAGGAGGACCAATCAAGAACAGCGCCGCAGGGATAGACCAGTTGAGTTACAGAGGGAGGCTCGGGGAGGACCTAGGCCACGATTGTTAGATAGGCCACCCAGACCCCTGCCTCCACCACAGTCGCAGAGGGGCAGATTTAGCCGTAGGGGGCAGTCAGAGACCGACAGAGGCTCGCAGATTGCAGATTCACCATTACAGAGGAGGGCACCACTTTGCCCTATATGCAGCCGACGCCATTCTGGAGCATGTAGGTATGGCTCCACCGGATGTTATATTTGTGGCCAAGAGGGCCATCTGATGAGAGATTGCCCAGCCAGAGGTCAGGAGGATCGGGATAGATAGGACAGGGCATCCGCAGGGTCACGAGCTTCAACATCCTCGGTAGGGCGCATGCCCTCAGTTTCAGCAGGCAGGGGTCAGGGCAGATCAGGGGCCTCCAGTGTAGGTGCGGGTCCAAGCCGCACATATGCTTTACCAGGGAGGCAGGATTCAGAAGCGTCACCTGATGTTGTGACAGGTATGATGACTATTTGCTCACACCCTGCTTATGTATTGATTGATCCAGAATCTACTTTGTCCTACATTACTCCATTTGTGGCTCGAAAGTTTAGTGCTGCACCAGAGTTGCTTCAGCAACCCTTTTCAGTATCCACCCCTGTTGGTGACTCCATTGTAGCTAGAAGGGTCTATCGCGGGTGTATAGTAGAGGTTGCTGATCGTCAGACCACAGTAGATCTGGTAGAATTAGAAATGGTCGATTTCGATGCCATCATGGGTATGGATTGGTTGGCTCCGTGCTATGCAAATGTAGAATGCTGGACCAAGACAGTCTAATTCCACTTTCCAAGAGAGGCAGTATGAGAGTGGAAGGGCAGCACAGCTACGCCAAAAGGTAGGTTTATTTCCTACCTTCAGGCGAGGAAGTTGATAGCCAAGGGATGTATTTACCATCTAGTCAGAGTTTAGGATGTTCGGGTAGAGCCTCCGACTCTCCAGTTTGTTCCAATGGTGAATGAATTCCCTGATGTATTTCCAAATGAACTACCTGGTATTCCTCCAGAAAGGGAAATAGATTTTGCAATTGATTTATTACCAGGAACTTAGCCCATATCAATTCCTCCGTATCGTATGGCTCCTGCTGAACTCAGAGAGTTAAAGGAGCAGCTGAAAGATCTGTTAGACAAGGGCTTTATCAGGCCGAGTACTTCACCGTGCGGTGCGCCAGTTCTATTTGTAAGAAAGAAGGATGGCTCGCTCCGCATGTGTATAGATTACCGGCAGTTGAATAAGGTTACAGTTAAGAATAAGTATCCACTTCCTAGAATAGATGATTTGTTTGACCAGTTACTGGGGTCCAGATATTTCTCCAAGATTGATTTACGGTCCAGATACCATCAGGTTCGAGTTCGTGAAAGAGACATTCCCAAGACAGCCTTCAAGACTAGATACGGCCACTTTGAATTTCTAGTTATGTCCTTTGGGCTGATGAATTCCCCAGCAGTATTTATGGACCTGATGAACAGTATCTTCAGACCGTACCTGGACCTGTTCGTGATAGTGTTTATCGACGACATTCTGGTGTATTCTCGCTCAGAGATAGACCACCAGAATCATTTACGGATAGTGCTCCAGATTCTCCAGGACCGTCAGTTGTACGCCAAGTTCTCCAAATGTGAATTCTGGCTGAACTTAGTAGCTTTCTTGGGGCATATTGTGTCGGATGCTGGTATACAGGTAGATACGCAGAAAATAGAAGCAGTCAAAACATGGCCTAGACCTACCACTCCGACTGAAGTCCACAGTTTTCTGGGATTAGCAGGATACTATAGAAGGTTTGTTGAGGGATTCTCCACCATAGAGGCACCTCTAACTAAGCTAACGTAGAAAGCAGTAAAGTTCCAGTGGACAGAGGCATGTGAGCAGAGTTTCCAAGAATTGAAAGACAGGTTGACCTCCGCCCCCGTATTAGCGTTGCCAGAAGGTACAGAGGGTTATTCGGTGTATTGTGATGCATCAAGTATTGGGTTGGGATGTGTGTTGATGCAGCACGGTGAAGTGATTGCTTATGCTTCCAGAAAACTGAGGAAACACGAAAAGAATTATCCTACCCATGACCTGGAGTTAGCCGCAGTGATTCACGCCTTAAAGATATGGAGAAATTACTTGTATGGCATCCATGTGGATATTTTCACAGATCATAAGAGCCTACAGTATATCTTCACTCAGAGGGAGTTGAATTTGCGACAGCGTCGCTGGTTGGAGTTATTGAAAGATTATGACATGAACATTTTGTATCATCCGGGGAAAGCCAATATAGTAGTAGATGCTCTCAGCCGTAAATCGATGGGGAGTTTGGAGTATTTGCAGCGGGAGTTGGTCAGAGAAATACATCAATTAGCCGGCCTAGCCGTTCATGTAGCAGAGACAGAGGACAACAGAGCGGTAATTCAGAATACTGCAGTGTCTTCATTTGTTGGGGAGGTAAAAGAATGGCAGTATGAAGATCCTGACCTGGTTCAGCTTAAGGATAGAATTCAGCAAGGGAAAGCGCCGGATTTTTAGGTAACTGAGGATGAAGTGATGAGATGCAAGGGTCTTCTCTGTGTTCCAGATGTTTCAGGGCTCCGCCAGCAGATTATGAGTGAGGTATATTACGCCCGCTATTCTCTCCACCCAGGCGCAACGAAAATGTACCACGATATCAAGGAGATCTACTGGTGGCCAGGTATGAAAAGGGAAATAGCTGAATTTGTAGCCAGTGTCCTAACTGTCAGCAAGTAAAAGCGGAACACCAGAAACCAGGTGGGTTGATTCAGGACATAACTGTGCCTCTTTGGAAGTGGGAAGCAGTAAACATGGACTTTGTAGCAGGACTACCCCGTACCAGGCATAAACATGATTCAATTTGGGTAATTGTTGACAGACTGACGAAATCAACCCATTTCCTGCCAGTGAAAGCTACTTTCTCTGCCGAAGATTATGCCAAACTGTATATCAGAGAAATAGTTAGATTACACGGTATTCCAGTATCTATTATCTCTGATAGAGGAGCACAATTTACAGCTAGATTTTGGCAGTCATTTCAGAGAGGTCTGGGAACGCAAATTAATTTGAGCATAGCATTCCACCCTCAGACAGATTGGCAGGCTGAACGCACTATTCAGATGCTCGAGGATATGCTACGGGCGTGTGTGCTAGACTTTGGAGGTAGCTAGGACGAGCATTTGCCGCTAATTGAATTTGCTTATAATAATAGTTATCACTCAGCTATCCAGATGGCACCCTTTGAGGCATTATATGGGCGAAAATGTAGGTCGCCAGTCGGCTGGTTTGAAGTGGGAGAGTCAGCACTGATTGGGCCAGATATTATTATACAGTCAGAGGAAAAGGTAAAGCTTATCAGAGAACGCCTACTGACTGCACAGAGCCGCCAGAAATAGTATGCTGATGTGCGGCGCAGAGACCTGGAATTTGATGTGAATGACTGGGTATTTCTGAAAGTATCTCCGATGAAAGGGGTGACGAGATTCGATAAGAGAGGTAAGCTAAGTCCGAGATTCATTGGGCCTTATCAGATTCGTTGAAGAATAGGCCAAGTTACATATGAGTTGAACTTGCCTCCAGAATTAGAATCCGTTCATCCAGTTTTCCACATATCTATGCTAAGAAAGTACATAGGAGACCCATCCAGAGTAGTCCCAGTCCAGGATGTCCAGGTTACGGAGGAGCTGGCCTATGAAGAGGTTCCAGTAGCTATCTTAGACAGACAGATTCGTAGATTGAGAACTAAAGATATTGCGTCTGTCAAGGTACTGTGGTGTAACAGGAATTGAGAGGAGATGACTTAGGAGGCAGAGGAAGATATGAAAATCAGATATCCTCACCTGTTTCAAGCCTAGTCAGTCAAGAGGTATGTTAGTATTGTTATTTTATGTAGTGCCTTATAGTATATGTATAAATGAGATAGTCGACTCTAGTCTTTTATGAGATGAATACTATAGTATTGTGTGGAGTACCTGTATTGGGCTTTTCTGCATTTCAGGTTTTTGAGATAGTCCATATTACAGGGGAAACTCTGCCAAAATTTTCCTAGAAATAAGTTGAGTAAGTTGAAAATTCCTATAAATAGAAGTTTACATTCGAGGAAGAATGTTCTTAATGGGGGGAGAATGTTACACCCCATAAATTCTCGATATGTAGATGGCCTATTCGCTTATCGGTTAAGAGTTTTTGAATGCCATACATGCTAGGAAAAGGCCTGGGGAAAGATCGGATAAGTGACACGTCAAACCATCGCAAGAGAAGGCTGGCAGTCCCCCTCCGTGATGGCCAGAGTGTCACAGAGGCTCACCTCCGTGATACACAGCGTGTCATGGAGGCTAGGCTCCGCGATACACAGCGTGTCACGGAGGTGAGGTGCAGCCCCAAGTATAAAAGCCTCCAAACTTCGGTTTTTGCTTTAATTAACTTATAATTTCCAGTAAGAACAGAGAGTAAACCAGAGAGGAAGAGGAATGAACAATCCTATCCATTTCTCATCCGATTACTCCGCCAAACACGGTCCAAACTCAAATTAACTCCAGATACCGAGGTATTAAGAAGCAAGGAGCATTCCTACGGATTTAGTTTCATGAAATTTGGCCGGTGAATCGTCGTGCTACCGAGCTAAGGTAAGTGGAATTGCTCCAAATTAGTGTCAATATACTTCTAGCCATAAAGTGAGTATTTCTCCCTTCTGGACTTTCGAGAAATAGCGAGTTTTAGACCGTCTTTTGATAAGCCAAAGTTTGGGCTATATATATATCAAAAGTGTTATCTTCTTCCAGAATATTAGTGTATTTAGTCCTAATTGATATATATATGGATGTAGTTGGGAGAAATAGCAAAAATACTGACCGAGCTACGCCAGTTAGTCGGGAAATCAGAAGCGAAGGTATGTAAAGCTAGTTTCCTCGGCAAGTTAGTAGTCTCGGTAGAGTAAAATAGTTCAAAGGCCTGTAGAATGTTTCAGAAGTCGTGTGTTATGTTTAGTATGAATATTAGTACGATTTTGGAAGCATCATGTTATGTATAGCGTGAAACTTGCTAGCATGATATAAATTCTAATATAAAGTACGTTAGGAGATTATCGTGTTCAGTTGAAACTTAGTAAAGCAATATAAGTCCCTGTAAGGTATTTCAGAAATAGAATGGTAGCCTAAAATGAAGTTTAGAAAGCATGTTAGAAATAGTAAATCATGTTATTATGAAACTCAGTTATACAACATGATTCCCAGCAGAAAAACTATATCTTGTTCAACATTAGACTCAACACAGTATGACAGAAGATTATATATATATACCGTTATCAGTCTCAGCATTTATTAAATACATACATATCACTATCATTAGTTTTAACATGTAGTATATACATACACATTATTGTCACTAGTTTCAGCATGTGGTATACGCAGTTAGTATTACTAGTTGAGACCACTGTATTGTTTTGGGGTTGGATTACCTAGCATTCATGACCGCCCCAGGGTTAATAGCTGTATCGACTCGTCCGCCAGAGGGCGAGGATATGCCACTCTACGGAGTGGCATGCCGTCCCACAGGGGACGAAGATGGGATGCCGATTTCCCTATATTTTTCCTTGGTCGGCTCTTATACACCCCCGTCGAGCGGGTATGCCCGGGGTGTTGATTCAGGAGTCCTCCGGACTCAGGTATAGTTATAGTCAGGGGCTCAGCGAGCCCAAGTGCATACCCAGGGGATCGACAGAATGCTTATAGTTATTATAGGAGATGGGACGACCGGGGCAGGGGTATAGATTGCGTGTTGATTGTACCTCCTGGCTTATGGGGGCCGGGTAAGGTTTGTGTGTGTGCTATGCTATGTCATGCTATGTTATGTTATACCACGTTATGCTAGATACGAGTAGATCGACAGTAAAGCATTACATTTCCAGGTATGGCTCCTACTCTTTCCAGTATAGTTGAGAACAGGCTTAGCTTTACATTTTCAGTCAGTTCTAGTCTATTTCTTTTTGTTTCAGTTCCATTGGTTGTATTGTTGTTTTCAGATATTTTTCAGTTGTTGCTTTACATGCTCAGTACCAGCGGTACTGACGCCCGTTTGGGGCGCTGCATTACTTGCCTGCAGGTACTCATAGACGAGGAGCCGATACCTCGTGATTCCATCCAGCTCACAGGGTCATCAGCTCCAGTCATCCGGAGCTAGATAGCTAGAGGTTTATCCCTTTTCTTTTGTTGTATAGTATGGGTAGGCTGGGGCCCTGTCTCGACCATCTTATCAGTATTCTTAGAGGCTTACAGTCTGTATATATTTCTCTGTGGTTAGTTGTGCCGGTCGTGTGGGGCCGTGCGATTATTTAGTTGTTTATATTGGCCGTGTGAGGCCTTATTCAGTTAGTAGTGGTGACCTTGTCGGTCACGTAACTGTTTAGCATCTGTTATATTGATTCAGAAGTAACTAGTCAGCATGGTGGCCTTGTCGGCCCGCTTAGATTCCCCTATATATATGTGATTCTGGTTATCTGATGTTATAGTACAGGTGGCTATAGGCCTAGTCGGCCGGAGGCCGTATTTATAGCCGTTATATAGCCCGTCGTTTCCTTGAATCCAGAGTTAGAGCCAGCCAGGCACCAGAAGTGCTTAGGCTTAGCAGTCTAGCAGTTCAGGTCCACTAGGACACCAGGTGCCAGTCATACCCCCCAAGGCGGGGCGTGACAACAGATTCTAGCTTTGGAGACAGTTCCAGCTCATATGCTACTATGCCTGTCCTCTGGAGGATATAATACGTGCCAATGAATTTAGGGCTAAGCTTGTCTTTTTAACCAAATCTCGTAACGCCCTTCTTTGGTGATGTTTTTGGAAATACCCAACTGCTGCTTCAACCCTTAGCTGCCTACGCCGTACATTAGGGTAGGACTTCCGACGATCCTGGGCTATCAATACCCATTTTTTGGTAAGTTTAACTTTTCAGTCTGCCTGTTATAATTTCCCTGGTTCAACTACCTCTAATTTACTTTAGGGGGCTTCTACTTCCACTCGTAATAGACCCTCGATGTCTGAGTTGTGTGCTCTGCTTAGCCATTTTCTTGGAGACGAGGAGTCGTACTCAACTTAATATGCATTCCAATTTGTTCTGGAAGCCTTTCTAAAACCTAACTGTACGTTGTGCTCCTCTGTCAGAGTTTATTGGATACTTGGGCTCCACGCAACCAAACTACTTCTTAAACATTTAACTCAACATAGCCTTTAGCTGAAATATAATTCCATCTAGCAAGACATGAGTCGACCTTGTTAGCCTTACCATACTGACTCAAATGAGGTCAATTTATACCTGGTATGAGATAATCCTATAACTGTATTGATATATGTTACTTTCCACTTCCTTACAGGTATGATCACCTCTTGAATTAGCCTGCTCCGTTCTTGCTATCCAGCCTCCCCTGGCTGATCATTGGAGTCCTATGCTACGACTCAATGATATCTCCCCTCTTCCCATGTCATCTGTAGGTCTCTCTTTACGAACTGATGCATTTTCATTAAACTGTGGGTGGAGGGGATAATGAACATAGTGTGCCTTGTCCATAGTCTGCTAATGAAGTTCTGCCACCTTTGAAATGCAGAGTCAACCTCTGGGTCTTATAACTCCGTCCCTTATTTTCTCAAGGGCCAATAACTTCCTACTAGGCCTTGTATCTAGGTTGTACTAGGTTGTACTAGGTTAGAGTCTCTATGTTGGCACCCCTTTGCATCCTCAACTGGCGGGGATACTGCAGCATTCTAGGTTACAACCTCACTGTCTTTTAACTGTCAGCCTGATGCTTATTTCTCAATATTCAACGGTGGTCCCATGTTTTTGTCAATTTACTTCAACTTGGAGGTGATTCTGTTTCCCTCTAAGTTAGATACTCATGCCTTTCCCTTTGCTCCCCTAGGCTAAGACCTGGAGTTCGCGCCTTTTGCCCCATACTATCAAGGATACTACTAACCAAGTCTATCGACTTCTATCATTCTAACCTGCTCCCGGGCAAATTTTGTTTATATGACCTCCCTGTCCTTTGACATGACAAACTAGGGTCATAGCCATTACATTGCGGATATGCCCTTGTCACACCCCACCTTGGAAGGCATGACTGACACTTGGTGCCCTTCTAGGATCTGAACTGACTGAGCTAACTGAGCCTAAGCACTTCTGGTGCAGGGCTAACTCTAATTCTTAAGTCAAGAAAACAACGGGCTATATCTCGGTTGTAAACACAGCCCCCGACAGACAAGGCCTTATAGCCACCTGTAAGGAAAACAACTAACCAGAACCAGGCAATAACAGGGAATCCTATGCGGGCCGACAAGATCACCATGATATCTAGTTATAACTGTAAAGTAAAGCCAGTGTTAAGCTAAACTATGGACAACAAGGCCGTTAATCTGTCAGCTAAACAAGGCCCCACACGACCAACATGTAAACTAAAACACATATGGGCCCACACGGCCAATAACAGCTAACCACAGGGAAATAGAACCAATTTGCAAGCCTCTAGGAGTAATATGATGGTCGGAACATGGCCCCGGCCTACCCATGAACTGTGATATCAAAAAGAAGTAAACCTTCTATCTACAAGCTCCGGAAGAAAGGAGCTAACTACTCTGATGATGCTGACTAAAAGCTACGAGGGACCTGATCCTCGTCTATCTGTACTTGTAGGACTCAAATTGGGTTATCATGCTAAGGAAACCAACTTGCTGAAAGAAGCTGCCTTAACATGCCGGAACACGGTTGAAAACTCGTAATTATCGAAATTCCAGAAGGGAGAAATGCTTACTTTAAGCTTGTGATCATATTAACACTAGTTTGGAGCAATTCCAACAACTTTAGCTCGGCGGAGTTACGATTTGCCAGGCGAATTTTGCAAAACTAACTCCATAGTAATGCTCCTTGCAGCCTTATACTTTGATACCCGAAGTTAATTTGAATTCGGGCGGCGTTTCACAGCGTAAACGGAGGAAATTCTATCAATTCATTCGTCTTCTCCCTCTGCTGGTCGAATATAACATGTATATAATAATGAAGGGAGGACCTATATATACTTGGGTGGTGGACAGGGGTCCGTGGCACGGACCCTGTCGCGTCAATTCTGGGCCGTGCCACGGAGCCCAATGCGCCAGGGAGGGTCCGTGCCATGTTGCCCCTTTGGGCAGCTAGTTCGACCTTCTCCCGTGCGGTCCCGACTCCGTGCTCGTTCGACCTTTTCCTGGGCCCTTTCTCATACGCATTACCCTCTAAAACTCTTTACCAACGTACGAATAGGCCATCTAAATATTATAAACTTACGGGGTGTAACATCCTCCCCCCTTAGGAACATTTGTCCTCAAATGTTAACTTTAGCTTACAGGCGTCTTAACTCTTATAACTACTCATTCTGGAAAAATTTTGGTAGAGTCTCCCCTGTAATATGGACTATCCGAAAATCCTAAAATGCAGAAAAGTCCAGTACAGGCACTTCACATAATACTATCACAACTATTTCACATTAAGGCTGGAGTTCACTGAGCAATATATATAACACAAATCATGAAACAACGACTGAGTCAATAACTTACCTTAACTGCATAATCTGGGCTAAGCCTGGAACAAATGAGGATATCTGGATTTCATGTTGTCCTTAGATTCCCAAGTCACTTCCTCTCTGTTCTTGTTTCTCCACAGTACCTTAACAGAGGCAACATCTTTAGTCCTCAACTTGCGAACCTGCCGATCTAATATAACTACTGGAATCTCTTGATGGGCTAATTCCTCGGTAACTTGGACATCCTCAACTGGCACAATTCGGGATGGATCCCCTATTCACTTGCATTGCATTGACACATGGAAGATTAGATGAACAAATTCCAATTCTGAAGGCAAATCTAGCTCGTGCGCCACTTGGCCTATTCTCCAGAGTATTTAATATGGCCCAATAAACCTCAGGCTGAGTTTACCCTTTTTGCCAAACCTCATTACGCCCTTCATTAGAGAGATTTTTAGAAATACCCAGTCACCTACACTGAACTCCAGGTTTCTACGCTGCATATTAGCGTAAGATTTCTTGCGGCTCTGAGCTGTTAGCAGACGTTTTCTGATAAGCTTTACTTTCTCTTCTGACTGGTGAATTATATCCGGCCCAATTAACCCTATCTCTCCAACCTCAAACCAACCAACTGGGGACCTACATTTTCGCTCATATAAAGCCTCATAAGGTGCCATCTGAATCGCTGAATGGTAATTGTTTTGTAGCTAAACTCAATAAGGGGTAAATTTTCATCCCAGCTGCCTCCAAAATCCAGCGCCCATGCCCGTGACATATCCTCGAGCGTCTGAATTGTACGTTCCGCCTGCCCATCTGTCTGAGGGTGGAATGCCATACTTAGATTAACCTGGGTTCCCAAACCTCTCTGGAAGGACTGCCAGAACTAGCTGTAAATTGTGCTCCCTTGTCAAAAGTAATCGATAACGGATCACCATGCAATCGGACTATCTCTCTAATATATAGTTCAGCATAATCTTCAGCTGAAAAGGTAGCCCTTACTAGCAGAAAGTGAGCTGATTTCGTCAATCTGTCAACAATCACCCAGATGGAATCAAATTTACGCCTGGTACGAGGTAACCCTGTCACAAAATCCATATTAATTGCCTCCCCTTTCTACATAGGCACTGCTATCTCTTGTGTCAGTCCGCTGGGTTTTTGATGTTTGGCTTTCACCTGCTGGCAATTAGGATATTGAGCTACAAATTCTGCTATCTCCTTTTTCATTTCCAGCCACTAGTAAATCTCTTTTATATCGTGATACATCTTTTTTGAACTCGGATGAAGAGAGTAACAGGAATAATGCACCTCGCCCATAATTTGCTAGCAAAGTCCTGCCGCGTCCGAAACACAGAGGTGGTCCCTATACCTCAAAACTCCATCTGCAGTTACCTGGAAATCTGTAACTTCCAACTCGCTGAACCTTGTCTCTGAACTGAACCAAGTTAGGGTCTTCGTACTGTTGTTCTTTCACTTCCATAACTAGCGATGATACTGCCGTATTCTGAATTACTGCTGCACTGTCTCCTGAATCTACTATACAGACGACTAAACCGGCTAACTGATGTGATTCTCGGGCCAGCTCCCATTGTCCTAGCTTCAGGTGTACCAAACTCTCCATGGATTTATGGTTGAGAGCATCTGCTACAACATTGGCTTTCCCTGGGTGATACAAAATATTCACATCATAGTCTTTCAACAGCTCTAACCAGCGACGCTGCTGTAAATTCAACTCTTTCTGTGTGAAAATGTACTGAAGGTTTTTGTGATCAGTGAAGATATCTACATGAACACCATACAGATAGTTCCTCCATATTTTCAAGGCATGAATCACCGCGGCTAATTCCAGGTCATGGGTGGGGTAGTTCTTTTCATGCTTCTTCAGTTGACTAGAAGCGTAAGCAATTACTTAACCATACTGCATCAGAACACATCCTAACCCAACGCCTGAAGCATCGCAGTATACTACATAACCCTCTGATCCTTTTGGCAAGGCTAATACTAGTGCTGAGGTAAGTCTGTTTTTCCACTCCCAAAAGCTGTGTTCACATGCTTCATTCCAGTCAAATTTAGCTTCTTCCTAAGTTAACTTGGTCAATGGCGCTACTAAGGTGGAAAATCCTTCCACGAACCTTCTGTAATACCCAGCTAAACCCAGGAAACTATGTACCTCGGTCGGAGTGGTAGGTCTAGGCCATGTTTTCACTGCTTCAATTTTCTGCAAGTCTACCTGAATGCCAACATCTGACACAATGTGGTCCAAAAAGGCTACTGAATTCAGCCAAAATGCACATTTAGAAAACTTCACATACAGCTGGCGATTCTTGAGAGTTTGGAGCACTGTTCATAGGTGATCCCGGTGATCTGCCTCTGAGTGGGATTATATACCAGAATATCATCAATAGATACTATCATAAACAGGTCCAGATACGGCCTGAAGATGCTGTTCATCAAGTCCATGAACACTGTTGGAGCATCCGTCAGCCCGAAGGACATGACTAGAAATTCAAAATGGCCATACATGGTCCTGAAAGAGATTTTTGGACTCACGAACTCGAACCTGATGGTACCCTGACCTTAAGTCAATTTTTGAGAAATACTTTGCCCCCTGTAACTGGTCAAACAAGTCGTCTATTCTGGAAAGCGGGTACTTATTCTTGATAGTGACTTTATTCAGCTACCGGTAATCTATACACATAAGGAGGGAGCCATCCTTCTTTCTCACAAACAGAACTGGTGCTCCCCACGGTGAAGTACTCGGCCTGATGAAGCCCTTATCTAATAGATCTTTCAACTGTTCCTTCAATTCTCTGAGCTCAGCAGGATCCATTCGGTACAGAGGAATAGATATGGGCTGAGTACCTAGTAATAAATCAATTGCAAAGTCAATTTCCATTCTGGGGGAATGCCAGGTAGCTCATCTAGGAATACATCTGAAAATTCATTAACTATTGGAATGGACTGAAGAGTTGGAGATTCTGCTTGGACATCCTGAACTCTGACAATATGATAAATACACCCTTTTGCTATCAATTTCCTCGCCCGAAGATAGGAAATAAACCTGCCTTTTGGCGTGGCTACACTACCTTTCTACTCCCATACAACCTCCATTGGAAAGTGGAATCGGACAGTCTTGGTCCAACATTCAACATTGTCATAGCATGGTGCCAGCCAATCTATACCCATAATTGCATCAAAATCAATCATTTCTAGTTCTATCAAGTCTGCTAAAGTCTGACGACCAACAACCTCTACTGTGCATCCCCGGTAGACCCTCTTAGCTATAATAGAGTCACTGATGGGTGTGGACACTGAGAAAGGTCACTAAAGCGATTCTAGCGTAATACCGAACTTCCGAGCCACTAATGGGTTAACATAAGACAAGGTGGATCCTAGATCTATCAATACATAAGCAGAGTGAGAGAAAATGTCCAACATACCTGTCACCACATCCGGTGACGACTCTTACTCCTGTCGTCCCAGTAAGGCATAAGTGCAATTTGGACAGGCACGTGAGCTAGATGCCCCTAATCTGTCTCGGCCTCTGCCGGCTGGAGCTAAGGGCCTACGCCTTGTTGGAGATGCTGGGGCACGTGATCCTACTGAAGATCTATCCTGTCAGTCTCGATCACTCTGACCCTTGACTGGACAATCTCTCATCTTATGACCCTCCTGTCCACAGGTATAATAGGTTGTGGAACCATACCTGCATGCCCCGGAGTGACGTCGACTGCAAATAGGGAAAAGCAGCACGGTGAATCTACTCTACTCCACTCCTCTCTGCTGCTGTGAACCTACTAATCATGAGCTCTCGGCAGGTCCTGACTACCCCTAACGACCAGATCCACTCCCCTGCTGCTGTTGTGGGGGTGGGGGTCTGGGTGGTCTGCTTGAAATCGTGGCCTGGGTCCACCCTGGGACTCCGCCTGCATGTCACTAGGCCTTGCCTTACGGCGCTGCTCTTGATCTGCCCTCCTTATCTCCCGTTGCCGCTGTCTAATCCCCTCAATATTCTGAGCAAAATCCCGAACACGGGAAATATCCATGTCCTCTCACAGAGTGGCTGTAATAAAGGTCTCCACATATTCTGGATTCAGCCCCATAATAAACTGATGCACCCTAGCCGGCATGGTATCCACAAAAGCTGGTGCATATCGGGCCAAGGAGTCGAACCTCATAGCATACTCCCGGACACTCATCGGCCCCTGCTCTAGATGTAGGAACTGATCAACCCGGGCTTGTCGAATTTCCCGTGGTAGGTAGTGGTCCAGAAAAGCCTCTGAGAAGCAAGGGCAAGTCAGAGGGGAAACACCTCCCCCTCGAGACCTCTCTGAACTCTCGTACCATAGTACTGTGATATCCCGTAGTCGGAATACCACTAACTCAACCGACTCTGCAGGTGTACCATGCATCACCTTGAAACTCCGCTGCATCTGATCTAAGAAATCTTGAGGGTCCTCCTCCCGGTCCTCCTCTATGAACTGCGGGGGACTCAGTGCGAGAAACTCCAGGACCCTCAAACTACCAGGTCCTCCTGAGGACTCTACGACTACGGGTGTCACTGGCTGATGTTGTGCAACCATCATCTAGGCTAACATAACAATAACACTCCTAACCTCCTAATCCGATGGTATTAGTATAGAGACTGCTGGAGGCGGTGCCGTCACATTTCCACTACAAGTGGCTCCTGATGTAGTGGAGAGTGCTGGGGAGACCGAAATGAAGTCTCCCTATCGCCCTCAGATCGGGCTGACTCTGACTGAGGCACCCTGCTAGTGCCTTCCCCTGCTGCAACATCTAATCTTCTACCAGTCATGGGGTGTAGCTGGTCTGCCATTTCTCTGTAGATAAAACAATATGGTAAGCTTAGGGACTCAATCCTATACTGTACAGCTCTATAGCACGACTGGATAAGAATAAAGAGTAACCATCCTATCATGCCTCGCAGCCTCCTGCCTATAGAATGTAGTGCACAATACATCCATAGACAAGACTCTACTTAGCACGGCTTGCAGACTCCTTGGGATACGACCTGCTCTGATACCAAGTTTGTCACGCCCCACCTCAGAGGCATGGCTGGCACCTGGTGCCCTACTAGGATCTGAATTGACTGAGCTGACTGAGCGTAAGCACTTCTGGTGCAAGGCTAACTCTAACTCTTAAGTCAAGAAAACAACGGGCTATATCTCGACTGTAAACACAGGCCCTGGCCGACAAGGCCTTATAGCCACCTGTAAGGAAAACAACTAACTAGAACCAGGCAATAACAGGGAATCCTATGTGGGCTGACAAGATCACCATGATGTCTAGTTATGACTGTAAAGTAAAACCAGTGCTAAGCTAAACTATGGCCGACAAGGCCACTAATCTGTCAGCTAAACAAGGCCCCACACGACCAACATGTAAACTAAAACACATATGGGCCCCGCACGACCAATAACAGCTAACCACAGGAAAATAGAACCAATTTCCAAGCCTCTAGGAGTAATATAACGGTCGGGACATGGCCCCGGCCTACCCATGAACTGTGAAATCAGAAAGAAGTAGACCTTCTATCTACAAGCTCTGGAAGAAAGGAGCTAACTGCTCTTATGATGCTGACTCAAAGCTACGAGGGACCTGCTCTTCATCTATTTGTACCTGAAGGCAAGTAATGCAGTGCCTCGGCCTATCCAAATGCTATACAACAAAAAGACTGTAACCTCTACAACCTGGCAACTCCGAACGAAGGGAGTTGGCCAAACTACTGACTTTGAACAGTTACTACTGAAGAGCCTGAACTCTTTCGGTCTAAACCTATAGCAAGTAATGCAGTGCCCGGAGATGGGCGTCAGTATAATATATACCGAATATGTAAGGCATTAAGTGTTTGCAACAAATTTTTGAGGTGCTGAAAATTAACTGCAATAAAAAATAAATAAAAGACAATAATTTTATTGACGAATCTTGTGGGTACAATTCTGTTGTTCTCTTGATTCTTCTCTCCTAAGATTTTCTGTGATTTGAGGGCCTTCAGTAGCATATCTCTCGAATTGCAAGATGATTTGAACCTCCTAGAAATGTATGTGATCTTCAGGAAATGTCGGACAACACTTAGTTGTTTCGGGTTGATCTCCAGGAAGAATTCTGTTGATCACTCCTTAGAAGAACTGTGTAGTCGAACCTGATGCTTGCTCCAATGCTTCCCGAATGTCCCTAGAAAATTATGTAGCCCTCCTATTTATAGTTGTAGAGGGTATAAAGTCCAAGTATGAATGAACTCTTTTGCTTCATTCTGATTGGTTCATGTAAGTCATCAAACTTATCACAAATGCCATGTGATAAGCTTGATTTTGATTGGTTCCTAAATTTGACTTGGATTGCCACTTCATTTGAACATGTGGCATCCCCTTGTTGGTCTTGAATTTGGTTGTACTGCCACGTCACTTGACACGTGGCGTGATTTTGGGACCTAATAAAAAGTGACTCCTGAGCTTGAATTTAATAAAATAGACTTATTTAATTGTGTAGTCCAAATTAATAAGTCAAGCCAAATAAATGTGAATATAAATTCAAATTTGTTATGAATTTAATTCAACAAAATTTATGTGTTTACAGATGCCCCTTACTTCAAAATTCATTGAGTTGTAAAATTGATTAACTGTAGAGATGAGTTTTGAAGTAGTACTCGAAAGAATAAATTTTTTTTTGCTCAGTCTTGTCCTAGTAGGAAATCTTTGTTCAATTGTAATTCGAATTCCTAGGAGGAGAATTCTATTTTATAAGGAGTTCTTGATTCTTCTCCTACTAAAATACAAATTTCTTATTGGACGATGCTTATAAAAAGGGGAGACCAATTGAGAACTTCACAATCAAGTAGCTCAATCGGCTTATCCTTTGCGATTTTGATTTCTCTGGTCCGACAACGTGCCTTCCCTCTTGTTCATCTTTTTCTTTTTTTTTGACAGCTTGGAGCACCTGCGAGAGAAAATTCATAACGTATTGTGGGAGCATCTAAATAATGAACAACTTGCAACACTACAAAGCAATCTCGAAGAACTACATCATACGTGAAAATCACGATCCGACAACCTCCAGATTTTCTCAGGAAATTTTCCGAAGTTCAGCTTATGAATTTCGATAAGCTATTGTTTCAGATTCACGCGTTCTTACCAAATAAATTGTATCTTGATGTAGGAATATCGAAATTATGAACAACTTACGGCCCTGCAAAGTAGTCTCAAAGAACTACATCATATGTGAAAATCACATCCCAACAACCTCTAGGTTTTCTCAGACAATTTTTCGAACTTCAGCTTATGAATTTCTATAACCTACTGCTTCAGATTCATGTGTGCTCATGAAATAAATTGTATCTTTGATGTAGGAATATCAGAATCATGAATGAATTGTGAAACTGGAATGTAATCTCGAAGAGCTACATTATACGTGAAAATCACAGTCCGATAGCTTCTAGATTTTTCCAAGTGATTTTTCAAAATTCAGCTTGTGAATTCCGATAAGTTACTGCTTCAGATTCGCGTATGCTCACCAAATAAATTGTATCTTGATGTAGGAATATTGGAATTGCAAACGTCCTATGGTACTGGAAACTAATCTCGAAGAGCTACATTCTACAAGAAAATCACAGCCCGATAGCTTCTAGATTTTTCCAAGTGATTTTTCAAAATTTAGCTTATGAATTCCGATAAGCTACTGCTTTAGATTCACGTCTGCTCACCAAATAAATTGTATCTTGAAGTAGAAATATCAGAATCATGAACGGCTTGTGGAACTATAAGTAATCTCAAAGAGATACATTGTACAAGAAAATCACAGTTCAATAGCTTCTAGATTTTTTCAGGTGATTTTTCAAAGTTCAGCTTATGAGTTCCGATAAGCTATTGCTTTATATTCGCGTGTGCTAACCAAGTAAATTGTATCTTGATGTAGGAATATCGAAATTATGAACAGCTTGCGGCACTGGAAAGTAATCTCGAAGAGCTACATTGTACATGAAAATCATAGTCCGATAGCTTTTAGATTTTTCTAGGTGATTTTTCAAAGTTCAGCTTCTGAATTCTTGGCACGCTGTTTTATATTAACTTTCCATGGTCTCATGAATCTCATCTTCGTCTTTAATCGTTTTTGTAAGCTTGAAAACACAGAAGATATTTCCCTTTTCCACCAGCGAGATGAACTTCCATGATAGCAAGACACCGCATCCCCAACTCGAGATAGTGAGTGACAGGGGAGATCCCCACGCGAGAATCCTTTCCTTGGAGGTTCATCCTCCAGTGATTGGTGCCTTCCCACTCAACAGAGAACCACCCGTCGAAGCTCTTCATCTAATCAAATGATCATCAAAGGAGAAAATCAATGTTCTTGACTTGAACAAGGTCCTCAATACAACTGCCTTTCTACTGAAATCATCTACCCATAACGAGGAAGCTTCCGCTACTTGTACCAAAGTTTCAGAGGAAGGTTTGGCCACATGGAGTTATCCTCAATTTGTCTTCAGAGAATTTCGATATACGACTTGCTATTGGGAATGGGTAGAGGATGTTCTCAGCCGCAACAAGGAGGTGTTGGACCGTGTTAAGGTATATGACACCATTTTCACCTCTCTATTCACATACGACATCAACGAGAACGTGCTGCGGGCTTTTTGTGAACTTTGGCATTCAACGACTAACACAATATGTGTTGGTATTGGCGAGCTCTCTATTTCACTATGGGATATGCGTATGATTGGGGACCTTCCTGTTCGAGGAGCTTTCTACGACGAAGTTGTTCCTTCGGCCCAAGAATTGACACAAGCAAATCAACATGGGTAACAATTTTTGCCTAAAACTTGTGCCTACTTATTTTCAGCATTTTATCGTCTTTCAAAGGGTGTATCTTAGGAAGTTTTCGTTCGTGATTGGTGAGTTTCTGGTTCAAAGGACCGAAAATGTATAAAGAACCTCTATAAAGGATGTCTAAACAAGAAAAATTCAAACTCCGCTGTCTGTAATATTTTAATATTTCTATTTGAAATTCCTTACGGATTGATCATAACTAATTTCTGATGTTGATTTCGAAATCTGTTATGCCTGCTTGCAGCTTGCGCAATAGTGGTAGAAAATTCGTAACTTGGCGTAAAAATGTCTAAATCATGAGAAATTTTTTTCATTAAAAAGATAACTTTCAGAACTGCAATCCACATAAAAATCACTATCAAAAGCTTCCTAGATTTGTACAGATATTTCTTCAAATTTAGCTCAAATTTTTCCTTGCTTGATTGTTTTTCAGCTTTACGTGCCTATGTTAGAAAATTTATAACTTGGCGTAGAAGCATACAAATCACAAGCTGCTCCTTTCACTGAAAAGATAAATTTCAGAGCTACAATTTATATAAAAATCACAGCCAAAATCTTCCTGGATTTGTACAGATATTTCTTCAAAATTAGCTCAAATTCTGCCTTGCTCGACTTTTTTTTTCAGCTTTGCGCACCTGTGTTTAAAAATTCATAACTTGGTGTAGAAGCATCCAAATCATGAGCCACTTTTTTCATTGAAAATATAACTTTCAGAACTACAATTCATATAAAAATTACATTCAAAAGCTCCCTGGATTTGTACAGATATATCTTCAAAGTTAGCTCAAATTCTGCCTTGCTCGACTTTTTCAGCTTTACGCACCTGTGTTTAAAAATTCATAACTTGGTGTAGAAGCATCCAAATAATGAGCCGCTTTTTAAGTGAAAATATAACTTTCAGAAATACAATTCTTATAAAAATTACATTCAAAAGATCCCTGTATTTGTACAGATATATCTTCAAAGTTAGCTCAAATTTAACCTTGCTCAACTTTTTCAGCTTTGCGCGCATGTGTTTAAAAATTCATAACTTGGTGTAGAAGCATCCAAATCATGAGCCGCTTCTTTCATTGAAAAGATAACTTTCAGAACTTGCTCGACTTTTTTATATTTGCATGCCAGCGATAGAAAATTCATAACTTGATGTAGAATCCTCTAAGTCACGAGTTGTCTATGCCACTTGAAACTATTGTGATGATCAAGTAACAATATACCCTTTTTTTTTCTTTTTTTTTAAACTCATGTGACTGAACTTAGGATAATACTCCAAGCTGCCTACATACCTTGGTGAAGAGGATCAAGTCATAACGTAGTTCAGAAAAAAATGAGCTCTTTTTTTGTTTTTTTTAGGTCGCCTCTTTCGAGGTTTTTAACCTAGTGATTTTTTTTTTCGGTTGGGCCATACACAGTTTAAACTCATGCGGGCTAGGAGTAACATTCAGTTTATGCTCATGAGTCAAGGAGCGTAGACGAATTTCATGGGAAATACTGCTTCAGAAATTTTTCATTGATTGGACCAATTCTTAAACCTTCTTGATCAACAATTTTGTAGGCTCCATTAGAGTACGCTTCTTTCACAATGTATGGCCCGTCCCATTTTGGCGTGAACTTATCTCCTATGCGCCTGTTGAGGATTATGGATCGTCTAACAGCTAAGACCAAGTCTCCCACTTGAAACGACTGCAGCCGCACTTTCTTGTTAAAAGCTCTAGCTAGTCTAGCTTGATAGCACTCCAACCTTTGTTGTGCCTCCAATCTTTTCTCATCCAATGCTTCTAATTCTGCGAAACGGTGTTGAGCATTTCTTTCGATCGTAAGTCCTTCATGGATTGTCGTTCCAGTGAAGGACTGCTTCTACGCCATATACCAAGGAGTATGGAGTCTCCTGTGTAGCAGTTTTGAAGGTTGTCCGATATGCCCATAAAGCTTCACCAATTTTCTCGTGCCAGTCTCTTTTATTCTTTGCAATGAATTTGTTCAATAGGTTACCAAGTGTTTTGTTAAAAGCTTTAGCAAGACCATTGGCAGGTGCATTATACATCGAAGACTTATGTTGCTTAAAACTGAACTTCTCGCACAAAGTCCTCATGAGCTTATTGTCGAAAGGCATTCCATTATCGGTGATTATGCATCTTGGTATGCCATACCTCAAAATTATATTTGACTTGATAAACTCAAAAACATTATCCTTCTTCACTTCTTTTAATGACACAACTTCGGCCCACCTTGAAAAGTAGTCAGTAGCAGCCAGGATGTACATCTGCCCCTTTGATGACTTTGGAAGAAGTCCAACAACATCAAGTCCCTACGCATCAAAAGGCCATGAAGCTATGGTTGGATGAAGAGGCTCTGGAGGTTGGTGGATGTAACTGGCATGGAATTGACAGGCTTGATGCCTCTTGGCATGTTCCAGATAGTCCATCACCATGGTTGGCCAGTAGTATCCCATCCTCTTGATGCGAAAATGAAGTTTGGGCCCTGATTGGTGCGCTCCACAAGTGCCAGAATGTGCTTCCTCCATTGTTTGTTAAGCTTCTTCTTTGTCAAGACACCGTAGGAATAGTCCTTTGTAAGAGCAACAAAATAATATTCCCTCGTAAAAGATGAATCGCGGTGCCCTTCTCTTAATATCTACTCTTTTTCGTGGATCCTCGGGCAGCCTTCCATGTTCGAGGTATTCAATTAGTAGCTACCTCCAGTATTCTTCTTCAATCACTCAAACAGATGTATGGTGACTTTCATTTTTGGAGATCAAGACGTCCAGGAATAACCCATCGATGACATTCACGCACCTTGGTGGACTCATTTTATCCAAGTGCCATTGTTGTTGCCAAATTAGCCAAAGCATCAGCCATGCGGTTTTATTTTCTTGGGATATGGTTTAAGAACACTTGATTGAACCTTTTAAGCAAACAAGCAGCATATTGATGATATGGAAAAAGGTCTTCCTTCTTCACCTCATAACTCCCCAAGAGTTGATTAATGATCAACTTGGAGTCACTATAAATATCCAACTGTAGAATCTTCAAACCTGATTCCATTTCAAGGCCAATAATTAAAGCTTGATACTCTGCAACATTGTTGGAACATGTTTCGCCCAAACCAAAGGTAAATGGAAAAATCAGTCTTTCTGGAGATATCAACACGACACTTGCCCCTGCACCATTGTGACGTGCAACTCCATCAAAGAACATTGTCCACCCTGGAAGTTCTTCAATGAATAATGCATCTTCATCTGGAAACTCATCTGACACCTCCCACTTTGCTAGAAGAGGATGATCGGCAAGGAAATTGGCAAGTGCTTGCCCTTCGATAGCCTTTTGAGGTTTGTATACAATGTCATATTGGTTAAACAATATGGACCATCTTACTAGATGTCCAGAGAGAATGGGTCGAGTCATTACAAACTTTACAGGATCAGCTCAAGCAACAGCTTAATAGTATATGCTTCAAAATAGTGTTTTAGTTTTTTATTGCATAAAGCAGCACTAAGCACATTTTCTCAACAGGGGTGTAGTTCAACTCAGCTCCTATCAAAGTTCAACTTAGGTAATACAACGCCTATTCCTTTTTTGCTTCATTCTCTTGAGCCAATAGTGCCCTAAGTGATTGCTCTTGTGAAGCAATGTAGAGTATCAACGACTTCCCATGCATCGGTGCCCCTAACACAGATGGATTTAACAAGTACTTTTTGATTCCTCCAAAAGCATTTTGGCATGATTCATCCCAGTGAAAAGGAACATCCTTCCTCATTAGATGGTTGAAGGGTTGACATCGTCCAGCCAGGTTAGAGATGAACCTCCAAATGAATGCTAAATTTCCTTGTAGACTAAGGAGCTCTCTCAAGTTCTTCGGCTCAGGCATCTTCTGAATGGCGTCAATCTTTGCAGGATCAACTTCAATTCCATGGTGTCGCATGATGAATCCCAAAAACTTCCCCGAGGTAACTCCAAATGCACATTTGAGTGGGTTCATCCTTGTAACACCTCGGATAATTTGAGCGATAAAATTGTGCTTTCGAGGTAGGAATAAGAGTACTAAATAGGCTAAAAAGGAATTATTATGAGTTATTTGAATCACTCTATGGTCATATTTAAGATTGTACATCGATCAAGTTGTATAACAAAATTTGAAAAAAGTGATTGCAAAATTTCCTTCTTGAGATTCTTTGAAATTTAGGTCAAATTTCTCAAAGCTTTTATACTAATATATACAGATTTATGGGGTGTGCAACCTATAAAATTAATGATCTACGAGTATATTTTCCAACTCATCAAACCGTTCGTTAATCCGACTTCGGAATATAGAGATATTCGCGTTTTTGCGAGACCGCGCAAGTAGGCACGTCACAAGGGTCTAAGGCGGTGGAAGGCTATTTAAGCCCCTTTGGTCGGTTTGAAGTAATCCAAATTCATTTTCCAGAAACCTATTTTGTAAGAAACCTCTCTCAACTTCTCTCCATGGTTTTCTTTGGGTTTTGAGGCTAGAAGCCATGGCTCAACATGATTTTGGTGTCGGGAAGTCGGGAATCGCGTGTAGTCCGTGGTTTGGTGTTTTTTTTCTGGGATGTTGGTGGCTTTTTCGTGGTGAATCTGTTGGTAAGCCTTATTTGTTTAGTTCTCTTTAGTTTTTAAGGTTGTTTATAGGTGTGTTAATGCTGGTAAGTTATTGTCTCGGAGTTTCTACCCTCGAATTCCTGTGAATCTTATTGGGTAAGCTTCGTTTGTCGTTTCTTATTGTTGAGTTGTGTTGGCTCTGTTTTGGTAGAATTTTGGACTGACTTTAGGCAGTAGGTTCATGGTGTTGAAGGCTCAAGTTAGTGTAGGCTTGAAGCTAAGGTATGTTAGCTTGTCCCTCCCTTTGTCGGCATGAATTCCATAGCCGTTGTCATCCGTGTTGACGTGTGTGTTGGCTGTTTGTGATGGATTGTGTTCTGATATTATTGAACTCTTGTTCTACTGTTTATATGGTGATAATGGTGTGTTTAAGGTGCTGGTTTGGTTGGTGGCTCGGGCTTGAGTGCGGAGAATCGTAGACATGGCAAATTATTAGGCTCGTGTCGAGAGGCCATATGTGAGGCGTGTGGTTCTCATAGAAAGTTGTGGGATGTTTGAGTGAATAAGATTAGGTGATTATATTATCAAGTGAATGAGGGATTAGAGTGGTTAAGGTCAATGGCTGCGATAATCCTTTTTTAGATTTGAATCGGCGATCGTGTCGACCGCGTCGAGGGCACGTGACTTGGGCTGATTTGGCCATGTCCCTTGATGTTAGTGGTAAGTAGAGTGGCATGTGGGCTGTTTGTAAATCTTGAGGATAGACTGGTTAGGATGGTCGTCCTTCACTTGATTAGTGGCTCGTCGGTGGACGGCTAGACGTGGAAGAATAGTATTGCGTTGTAATAGTTGGGTTGTGGGGTTTGAGAGCCGATTGTGGGCTATATGAGCATGTATTATTAATTTTTTTGATTGTGTGTGTGTTATGTTTGAGGCCTTGTGTCTTGTGGATAACCGATGCACGATAGTTGTTCCGGCTAGGGGTCGAGCCCGAGGTACCTTGTGGCTTGTGGATACCCGACGCACGAGAGTGTTTTTGGCTAAGGGGTTGAGCCCAAAGAGTTAAATTACCTATGGGGTTGATAATGATGTTCTCTATAGTGTTGAGTTGAGACATGATTCGAGAGTGATCCGACATGTCTGAGCCTTCCTGGGATCGCGATTTGGTTCTCCCAGATGGATTGAGCTCCGCTAATTGTGCGCAGCCGAGAGAGAGTCCGACAGTGCTTGATTGATGATGTTCACTAAATGGTGTTTACTTTTGATATGCTTAGAATTATATTATAATTGCTGCTCATGTTATATGTTATCTGATAGCAGTGGATGCTAGATGTTGGCTGGTGTTAGCTGGAGGACATAGAGAGGTGTAGAGGCGATGACAGGTGAGCTATGTTGGCTTGGTGCCACTGTGTTATTGTTTACTTTTAGACTTGCTGGGCTTATGGGGGCCAGGTAGGTTTTTTTGTATGTTTGTTTGTATTTGCCAGGCTTATTGGGGCTAGGTAGATTTTATGTGTTTACTTATATTGAGTCTCCTTTTGCGATATCTAGTGTACCTGTTGATCTCTAATCTATATCTTCCAGTTGTTTCTGCCTTTCATGCTCAGTACACTATTGTACTGACGCCCTAGTCGGGGCGCTGCATTCATGCCTGCAGGTGATGGTGGGTTGTTAGATTGAGTTCTTGGGTGTTGAGTTGAGTTCCAGCTGAGTTGGTGCGCTCCAGGTCTTTCACAGTCACCAGATGTTTGAGTTAAGAGTAGTTTGGGGCCCTGTCCCAATCATTTGATTACTAATGAATTCATAGAGGCTCATAGACATTACTGTGGTTTTAGTATGTTGTTATAGGCTAGGTGGGCCATGTTATATAGTTGTTTTCCTTTTCGTGGCCTTGACGGCATATGGTATTTTTTTTGGTTGTTCAAGTGAGCCAGCTTCCGCTACAGTCTATCATCTTATTCTAATTTTATAGTTGTTCTGTTGTTGAACCTCATCGGTTCTGGCCTTTGTTTTATATTTTGGGTGTCCGGTATGCTCATATCAGGGGTGGTACCAGGTGCCAGTCACGCCTCCCCATGTTTGGGGTGTGACAATCCTCAAGTCAAATTTCCTTAACCGCTAAAAAACAATTCGAAGGTCTTCAAGATGGTTGTGTTTATGCTTCGTTTTCACCACCAAGTCATCAACGTAACATTCCACCCTTCTATGAAGCATGTCATCAAAAATGTTTTGCATTGCTCGTTGGTAGGTGGCACCAACATTTTTTAGCCAAAAGGCATCACCTTGTAACAATATATTCCTTTTGGAGTTCGAAAGGCAGTGCATTCTTCATCTTTTGGGAACATTATGATTTTATTATATCCAGAAGATCCATCTATAAATGACATAGCTTCACGCCTAGTTGTAGCGTCAACCATGAGTTCAATGATTGGTAGCGGGAAGTCATCTTTTGGACATGCCTTGCCAAGTCTCGAAAATCAACATAGACACGTATCTGACCATTCTTCTTCTTGATAGGTACAATATTCAAGATCCATGATGGGTACTTCACTTCCCGAATCAATCCGGCTTCGATGAGCTTGTTGACTTCTACTTAATTTGTGCTACCAACTCAGGGCGAAACATGCGTTGTGACTGCTTTATAAGGCGTGCTCCACTTTTGATTCCTAAATGATGAACAACTACCCTAGGACTAAGGCTTGGCATTTCCTTATAAGACCAAGCAAAGACATGTTTGTATTTTGATCAATAACTTGAAGTATTCCCTCTCTTCTTGAGGTGTAAGAAGCGCACTAATGAAGGTTGGGCGGGGGTCTTCCAGAGTGCCTAAATGTAGTTCCTTGAGCTCATCTATAGTTGATCGTACTCCATCTTCTAGTTGAGGGGGAGCCTCTTGAACATCCTCATCTACATCGTCTAGGCAGGGACTATCTTCCACTATTATGTGATAGGAAGTTTGCACAAAGTTTGAATCTTCTCCTTGATTTACTTCCAAATTCTTCGTGGCTTCTTCTTGCTCTTCCTTTGTTTCTCCACGAAACTGGTTAGTGAAGACAATGGTACTTCTCCTCACCTTCAGTGAACCCTCTGTGGTGATAGATAAAACAACCTTTCTCTTCATACGTGATGGGAAAGCACTACGAGTCTCTTTATCATTGATCTCTTTACAAGCACGTTGTTTTTCATGCTCCAACAATGTCTTTCCTAAAAATGACTTACTTGTTGTTCCCAAACAATGAAAGACAGAGGTATTGGAGGTGGTTACCTTTTCTCTCATCTATCCAGAGGCTTCACTTTTATCTTTGCAGCCTAATCTTTCAAATGCAGAGACTCGTTGTGTCAATCTTCCTATCCTGTCAAACACTGAAATCCGTTGTTGTGTTTTCTTGTCCTCAACTTACCTTGTTCTTTCTATTGAGGCATATGTGAGGAAGATATTTCCTTACCCTTCTTAGAAGCAATTCGCAGAGGCTCAGGCAAGTTGAATCCTATCCCAAACTTAGGAGTGGCGATATAATGCCCTTGCTTTCTCAACTTAATTTGGAACTCTGTAAGCCCATGTATCTTATCCCCAATGACTTCATCTTTGAGTTCTCCTAGTCTTGGTGGATCAGAGAAGTCATAACCTGATTTTTCAAGAAGTGTGAAGACCTTCTTATCAAAGTGCCTTTTATCTTATCAACTGAGGTATTGTCTCTAGTAGACTCAAAGGTGATAGACGAGACTTGTTCAGCTGGGAAAGTCATATTCTCATTCAAATATTGGAATGATTTATCACTCATTTCTTTCTTTGGAGCATGAAGTTTATGAGTACATTCCTTTAGCAGGGGTTATCCCTTTCTTTGGCGCTTACGTGGAGTATAGTGAAAAACTGGAGGTCCCTTATCAATATTTGTTTGCATGTCTCCTTCAAGTGAGGAACCCTTAATTGGGACTTCTTCGATTTTATTCTTAGATATCTTGACAGCGGTCCATTGAACTTTATTCTCTTCTTTTGAATCGACATCAGTTGGGTCGGTCGGTTCGGGTTTCTCCATATTTGATTTACAAGAATCTAAGTAGAATTTTGCATCTGCAAAGTATGACTCCGTCTCACTGAAAGGATTGACGTCTGCGTCAATTTTGAATACCTCACCATCTTTCACATACTTCATGCAGAGATGCAAAGTAGATGACACCACTCTATTTTCATGGATCCAAAGTCCGTCCAAGCAGCAAGTTGTAGGATGTTTTGGCATCTATAGCATGAATCAAAGTATTTGATCTCATGTCACCAATGGAAAACCCTACACAAATCATACCCATAGCCCTTTGTCCTCCTTGATTAAAACCTTGGATTGTTAGGTTTCTTTTGGATAATTCCTCAGTGGAGATTCCAAGCCTCTTTAACACCATTTTTGGCATGATGTTGACTGCTGAACCATCATCAATTAGTATGCGATTGAGGTGTTGTTCTCGAATAGAACCTACAACGAATAGAGGCCTGTTATATGGCTTAGACCCTAACAACAAATCATCATCTGTGAAAGCAATTGCAGCAAAACATGGGGCAATTTTTCATTAGCTGATGCTCTTGGGCTATTATTGGATTATGCTCATCTTTGCTTTTCTTCGCTTCCTTTGTGCTTGAAACTACATGTGTTGCACCAATTTGACCATCTTTAAGAATGTTTCCAGTAAAGAATTCAAGCAATGTAATAGGATTTCGGATTCTCTGCTACAAAGAACCATTGTTCTTCTTGCTAGCACAAGATTTGGTGCTTTTTGATGGTTGTAGTTTATCCATGTCCCTCTTCATCAATCTTGGCTTAGAAAGCCGTATCCTTAGAACTGCTTGATGTCTTCATTTTCTATGAGTAACTAGAGTCCAATCGTCATCTTCATTTTTTTTGAGGTTGTTGTCTATCTCTAGTGAACCTTCAAGAGTTTCTCTTGGAAAATTGACTTCAACTGGATTGAGACTCCTGAATTGCAAGAAGATAGTGCTCGGCATAGTGTGGGACTTTGAGTACTTCTTTTGCATGGTTACAATGCTAGCGTGATTTGCTTCCACTGTTTCATCCATGTCAATGATGATTTTCCCTTCAGTTACTAACCTCATAATTTTCTCCTTCAAGAAGAACACTTCTCTGTCGGGTGCCCAATAAAGCGATGGAACTTTCAGTATCTAGGATCACCAACTTTACTAATTTCCTCAGGCCTCTTTGATTTCGGAATATTGATGACTTTCTTGGATAGAAATTCATCAAGGATCATGGGCACGTATGAATCTGGAAATGGGTAAACCTTTGCCTCTAACTCCTTCAAGGTTGGACAACGTTTCTCCTCCTTTGGATATTGATTTGGGCTTTCTCCTCTTTCGGTTTTTGCTTGGTTGTCACCTTTACCGAAGTTTCTTTCACCATCATAGATGCTTTAGTTGGATCCTTGAGGTAGCTTTCTTAAACTCCTTCTTCTCTTTTGCCAGTTCAACAAAAGGAGATCTTTTCCCATGACTTGCGATGCTCAACTCCATGTCATGTGCTCGTGTTGCCAGTTCTTCGAAAGTTCGTGGTTTGATTCCTTGTAGGATGTACAAAAAGCCCCAATGCATTCCTTGAATGCACATTTCCATAGCACATATCTCAGAAAGGCGGTCTTTGCAGTCCAAACTTAGTGCCCTCCAACGATTGATGTAATCTATCACAGGTTCATCCTTCTTTTGCCTAGTGCCAGTCAACTCTATCATGCTCACGGTTCGACGAGTACTGTAAAAGAGATTTAGAAATTCCTTCTTGAGTTGATCCCAAATATCAATAGACTCGGGTTCCAAGTCAATATACCAATCAAATGCATTCCCTTTTAGTGAATGAATGAATTGTTTTACCAACAAATCACCCTGTGTTCCAGCGTTGCTACAAGTTTCAACAAAGTGGGCAATGTGTTGCCTCGGATTTCCTTTGCCATCAAATTGTTGTAGCTTTGGTGGTTGGTAGTTCACTAGCATGGGTAAACAATCAATCCGTTTGGCATAAGGCTTGGAATAGTACAATGAACTTTGTGGTGCTCCACCATATTGAGCCCTGATAACAGTTGGACAGATAAAGCTGCAACTAAAGCAGATTGTTTTTCCTTTTTGAATTTGAACTTAGTAGGTGGTTTGTCGATGTCGTTGTTTTGTGGCGTGAATTCAGCCGAACAGTTGGGGGCACGACTTGACTCTCCAGGCATAAAGGCCTCCATTTGTTCATAAGTTGAGCAATTTGGGGATATTTGTCGTCAACGGACTTTTTCAAGGCTTCAATTGTTTGTTGCATCATTGCGAAATTCTCGTCCATGTCAGACACGTCGGCCATCAAAGCATTGACCTTCATTGAAATTGGAGAGTCTCAGAGGCGGATCCAGAATTTGAAGGTTCCGGGTGCCACATCATTCAAATAGGATAAATGGATCGATTTTTTTAATTTTGGAGTACGATTCAGTATATTTATCTTTTGAATTTTTATAGACAAATTGATGGAATATACATATTTAGTAATATTCTTTTTTAGATATTCTGAGATTAAAAATACTGAAGTAGTCAAAAAAATTTAATAGAAATGAAAGTCTTATTCTTTAAAACTTTCAGAAAGAAAAAGATTTTTCACGTTAAAAATTTGTACTTGTATAAACTATCTAATATCGTTACCTCAATATATTCATATTTCATTGCCTTTATGTATTGGTACACATATATATTTGAGAAATAATCTAGAATTATAGCTTCAATTCATTTAATTTCACTTAATGTAAATGTCGGTAAAAAATCAGAATAACTGTTAAATTTTAAATACCTTAACATAATAATATCCATCATTTTTAAAACTTAAAACTTTTTCTTAAAATTTACTATTTAATTATATTTTTATTAATATTTATGTGACATTTAAAATTTAGTACTCATTTATATGGAATATATATATATAGCATGAAATGCTTGTAAAGGGATTGTTCCCTTCATCCCCTTTTATTTGTCATGTTTCACTTTACGAAAATTAATTTGACTAATTTTCAAAACTAAATTAAATTAGATTAATTTAATACTTTAAATTTAGATATTAAAAACTATACAAAAAAACTATAAGTTGCAATATTTTTTCATATTAATATGATGAAAATGTTAAACCTACGATGTAGACTTAAATTCATGCAATTTAACTCTCAAAAAGCAAAATATGATAAATAAAAGTGAATGTAGAAAATAATACTTATCGAAAGAGAAATTAAGAAAAGTTAAAATTAATTATAGAAAAAAAGTGTCATTTTGAATCAATAAAGAGTAGAAGTAAATAAAATTAACGAATTTTTTTTAAAAGACCAAAGAAGAAGTAAAGAAATTAATGAAAAAGGCAAAACATAAGACCTTCAACAAGCAAATGAGAAAGCCAAAACTTAATGTTGCAAACGGGGTTCGAACCCTCGTTGCTTGTGTGGCATATTGCACCCTTTACCACTGGCACCATTAGCTCTGTTATTATTCTGGGTGCCACAACTAATTCATATTATATTTCTTATACAAATATATACATATATAAGAAGTTTCGATCGAAGTGTTTGGGTTCCGTGGCACCCCCAATGTCATACATAGATCCGCCCCTGGAGAGTCTGCTGAATCCTCAGATTCACCAAGATTGAGGCCAGTTTCAGAAAGTCCATCTAACAATACGGGTGCAAGGTTTCCCCCAGGGATTGTAGTTACCATCATCACATGAGATTTGCTCTTCTTTTCCATCTCCAAAGAGGTAAAGTATTCATATCCATAAAAAGCGCTTGTTTTGAACTTGTATCAAGTGATTGGACCCAGATGACTGAGATCAACAGATGTGGCAGCAGTAGCGTCCTTGCCTGAAACAACATTCGTCTTTTTGAAGTCCATTGCAGTAGTTGAATTTGTAGTTTTTAATTTGCAGAAAGATGAGATGAAGAGCAGAATTGGTCCCACTGGGCATGCCAAAATTTGTTTGCAACAAATTCTCAAAGTGCTAAAAATTAACTGCAATAAAAAATAAATAAAAGAAAATAATTTTATTGATGAATCTTGTGAGTATAATTCTGTTGTTCTCTTGATTCTTCTCTCCTAAGCTTTTCTGTGATTCGAGGTCCTTTAGTAGCGTATCTCTCAAATTGCAGGATGATTTGAACCTCCTAGAAACGTACGTGATCTCCAGGAATGTCGGACAACACTTCGTTGTTTTGGGTTGATCTTCAGGAAGAATTCTGTTGATCACTCCTTAGAAGAACTGTGTAGTCGAAGCTGATGCTTGCTCCAATGCTTCCTGAATGTTCCTAGAAAATTATTTAACCCTCCTATTTATAGTTGTAGAGGGTAGAAAGTCCAAGTGTGAATGAACTCTTTTGCTTCATTCTAATTGGTTCATCATGTAAGTCATCAAGCTTATCACAAATGCCTTGTGATAAGCTCGCTTTTGATTGGTTCCTGAATTTGACTTGGATTGCCACGTCATTTGAACATGTGGCATCCCCTTTTTGGTCTTGAATTTGGTTGTACTGCTACGTCACTTGACACGTAGTGTGATTTTGGGACCCAATAAAAAGTGACTCCTGAACATGAATTTAATAAAATAGACTTATTTAATTTTGTAGTCCAAATTAATAATTCAAGCCAAATAAATGTGAATATAAATTTAAATTGTTATGAATTTAATTCAACAAAATTTATGTGTTTACACTAAGTAAGCTGTTAAAGACTTGAAAGTAAATAGAGAGAAGGGGCAGAAAGATTAACCTGTAAGGTGGCTTATTCGTAATCTACATCTAGCAAAACACAACATGTATATGAGCTACGACTGTGCAATCATATATTCATAAGCTATAGCTAGCAGACAAGAATACAAACAAGAACCTAACCTGGCCCCCATAAGCCTGGAAGGTACAAGAAACACAGAAATGACCTACTGGAACCCCCTTAAGCCCTGGCAAGTACACCTCAATCTATATACCCCTATCCAGGTTTATATGACTCTACTGGTTCTATAGCAAACCTTTCTGTCCCCCTGGGTCTACAACTGAGCCCACTTGGCTCCTAATCTGTAGCTGTGTCTGAGTCTAGTGGACTCCTGATAACTGCACCCCCGGCACCAGGCTCGACGGGGGTGTACTACCGATACGACGTAGAAATAATAGTCTAGCCATGGAATGGACTGTATAAGGCCCTTGGGCCTCATCATTATCCCTTGGGACGACATATCGCTCCTCGAAGTGACGTCATATAGCCCCTGGCAGGCGAAGACATAGCTAGTAATCCTGGGGTGGTCACGAAGGGCTCCTAAGTGAGGGCAACACCACCGGAGGTGCTATACTGAAGTCTCAATCTAGCCACTAAAAAGGCATATTTGGCCTTCTAGGCCTAACACGACCACTGCTCGCCCCTAGAATAATCAATATGGCTGTTAGCAGGAACACCCCGTGCACCTGTATCTAATCAAAGGATCCGGGTGGTGATCATAATCTCTAACGGTCTAGACCGAGTAGGGCGAGATCTAGAGTGGCCTTACAATACTCCGAATGTCCTGTTCGGGCAAATATAACTCACAAGCAACTGTAGGGTCACAGATGACCAATTACTTAGTCCCTTTATTTAGAACGGCTGTAGGACTGCTACTGACCGGACATGCTTCTGAGCGGTTGATCTATAATCCCCCGCAGGTACCCTACTGAGATTCTTAGCCTGAGGGTAATATTGTACTAACACGGTTCCAGTTCTTTAGACCTTAACTTGGCCTGCTCGGGTCTTAGATGACTCCTCTGGAGGATTCCTAACCTTGAAGTTAAGTTTACATGGACTTAGCCTTTCACGACAACTTGTACTTGAGTATCTTATAAGAGCAGGCTGGGGCGTTGGTTCCTCCTCCAACCACTAATAAGGTCCCCTTTCTTAGGGTACCCATGGGTCTATTTGACCTGATCGACTGGGATGGATTTCTGGGCAACCTGTATGACGAATACTAAGTCAACTGAAACTGAAAATCACTGGTAGTAGCTAACTAGATGGTAGGTTGCCACTCAGTTCACTAGACAACCCTAGTGTCACTGACTCTAAAGTATGGCCATGCTATCTAAATTCTTGGCCCTGGGGCGGGAGGGTAAGCCAATGGCCTCTAGGAGTGCTTTACTGACAAAATAGGCGCTCGACTAGTAGCTATATCGCCTAGCTGCCGCCTATGCGGTTCGACTTACTAACTCAGGTCCAATAGCTATCCACAAGCTTCTAAGGTCTAGGTCTGACAATAAAACATAAAACTCTATTAATAAAATGAACTGGAGAATAGAAGAGTTCCTATGACGCTTCTAGCGTGTATCACACTTAACATGTTCTTTCCCAACAAGGGACTCTGCGGTATAATCTATATATGTTTTCTAGCAATTAACCACAACATATATATTCATAGTCTACCAACAGCAGCTGACCACAACATATTTAATTACAATCTACTGATAGCAATTACTTGCAACATATGAGACCGTTATTTCCATTCAAGAACATAAGTCATATCACTATACGACGAGAATAACTTGCCGAGGGATAAGCCTTATATACCTTGATTGTTGATTCCTGATTAACTGGCGATTTCAGCTTGCAATCAACGCTTCTATCCAATTATAACCTTTATGCTGAGAGAATAGGACTAATTTCAATACTAATTTCGATAAAAAGCGATAACTTTTGTTAACAATAGTAACTATAATTCAACTACATATAACTCGGCTGAGAACCTATAATTTTTTGAGGGTTCAGAAGGGAGAAATGCTTAATTGATGTCTATGACTGTATAGGAATCAATTACGAGCAATTCTGACAACTTCTACTTGGCGGAGTTCCGATTTTCCAGGCGTATTTTGAGAAAATAACTCCATAGTAATGCTCCCTGCAGGCTTAGAACTCGATACCTAAAGTTAATTTGAGTTTGGATCATGTTTGATAGCATAATCGGACGAAAAACTATTGAATTTTGCGTATCCTCTTACTTTTGGCCAAATGTGAAATGTTGGAAAATGATTCAACAAAGTGAAGGGGCCTTTATATATATGCCTTGGTGGTGGACTGGGGGTGCCTCGCGCTAGCCATTGCAGCAACCCAGTGCCACGCCGCACCTCTCAAGGCGCCAGCTGGCCTGGCACACCGCGCTGGCCATTGCGCTGCTGGCTGGTGCGTCGTGCTGGCCCTGTGCATGCTGGCCCTGTTCGACCCCGCTTTTGAGGCTTTTTTTACACGACATCAAGCTCTTCTTTATTCATCATAAATCCACGCGTACGCTCACTAATCGTTAAATTTTACGCGGTGTAACAAGAGTAATCATGTATCGATTTAAAATGAGGGGGAAACGACTTAATGCAATCAATGAGAGGGAACAGGGTTGTGCATTCAATGGGGTGTCGACTAGAGAGGGGGTTGATTAAGAGCTTTAAACTTGATTAGGTCATGGAGAGCCTTGGTTATGGCTACACCTTATTTTTTCAACCCAAAGGATGAGGTTACCTTGGGTTTTCTCAAGTCCCAAAGCCACAATCACCAAACAACCAACAAGCTCTAGGAAGGGTTAGGCTATTTCTAGCTCTAACCCATTAATGGAGTATGAATTTGGGTTTTGACTATCTCTAGATCCAACCCATCTATCTAACACTCAAATTCCTCACTATTGAATCCTTACCCAATTTTACTTTCCTCTTTCAAGCAAAAGCAAGATTAGAAAGCTAAATCAATGTTTGCAACCATCAATTATTGAATTAAAACTTAAAGAAAATAATAGATCTATGCTTGCTAATCAATTTTAAGAATAAGTAATCAATACCCACTCAAGCCTCGACACCCATCATGCACACACACCCCTAGTAAGATTTAGCTACTCATTGTCAAAGAGAGAGAAATTATACCCATAAGAAATTTCTCTAAATTCATCATATTTACTAATCAAATCTCAGTTCAAGCCCAAGATCTACAACATGGTGGTTTTCCCAGTAAAGAAAGAAAAAATATAATCTATTTATCTCTATGATGTAATCTCCATTCAATGTCAATGTTCTTTCATGATATGTACAATTGGGGTTAAATCTATGAAAATTTCTTTTGCACAGCTATTCAAAAATGCCCTTTGGAAGCTTCTCAGATACATTTATGCCTTTCTAGATGATTTTGTCCTTCAACAAATGATGCGAGTCACTTGCGTGGAACCTGCGTTTTCGCAGATGCCAATGTATGACATGCAGGTAGTATGAGGCTTAGGCAGTGTCCCTTGCATATCATCTGCGGTGACATATGTGGTCTGCAGATACCAATATGCGGCTGGTTGGTCTAGTTCACCAAATCTCCAGAATCATCTACTTGGCACCTGCGATATGCGTCACACATGTTCTTTTCCTTCCAGTAGACTATTTTCAGTCCACTTCTTTCATTTTCATTGTCTAAGTTAAATGCCTGCACAAGAGAAGAGAAAAGACACAAAACCTTCCTAAATTATATGAAAATAAAGCAATAGCTCATGCTTAAAAGCCAAATGAGTTGGTAAATTACCAACTCCTCTAACCCCTAAAATTGAACCATAGCTTGTCCTCAAGCAATGCATTCACTCACAAGTAAAATTGACTGAAGCATATCACATCATGAGAGCTGCAAAACAGATCATTAAGACTCAAGACAACCCCAAAATCACACACAAACACAAAATTTAAAATGACTCAAACAAGTGCACAAACTTCAATTGGCACCACCACAAGTACTCGACACCTATCATCCTCATTCTTTTAATTCAAAGCAAGGGACATTCTCATTCAAATCAATATCAACAAGCATCCCAAGTCATTGATAATCAACATTCAAGGTTTGCATAGAAGTTCACTTCACAACTTGTCGCATTCATACCTCTCAATTGAAATCATAATTTTAGCATTCACTCCAAGAATGTAATGCCACTTATCAAAAGAGAGAATCCCACTCACAATTATGCAATTCACATAAATAGGGATCATAAGATTATGCAAAAACTCCCACTCTTTTATAGACATTCAAGTGTACACACATTAAAGCATAGACTTGCCCTTCATGTAACTCGCCACCAAACTTGGAATCACTAAGGACTTGCAGGTCATAATGAAGGCTAGGGGTAACGGTGGAAAATCATTTAGTTCAAGTGACTAGAACTTCCTTAATGCCTTTGTGACACAATTCAAACCTCCCGCTTACACATAGAGAGTCAACTCTACCTTATCTCTCCCTTTTCATCCTCCAAATCTTTCCAAAGAGCTATCCTTTTAGCGCCTTACATTTCTATATCAATCCTTTTTTATACAAGAGATAGCATCACTCAATTCTTTTCTTTCTTCTTTTGATCAAAGATTTTTTTTCAACCATCCATTTTGTTTTTATATTTAAGAAATTGGTACTACCTCCCATTGATGCTCCTTTCTCTTTTTTCCTTTTTTTGAGCACCCCCAAACTTAGGCTTTTGCCTTTATCACATTTTATTTTCCCATACTCCCTCGAATCTTAGGCTTTAAGCCCCCATTTTTATTTCATCTCTAGCAATTATGGAGGAACGGGTGCCAAAGTAGTGGATTCAAAAAGGATTTAAAGCTTGTAATGTGGTTTTGAAGAAAAGGGCTTAAGGCTCAAAAATTGGTTAGTTAGGATAAATTTTAAAGGAAGGTCTTGTTTTTAGTGAAGTGACTATCCAAAAAGGGCCTATAGTCATTTTTCAAGATCAACTACGTCTAGGATTTCACCTTGAATCACATTCAGGGCAAGTTCTAGATGATACACATACACAAGATCAAGCAAAAGCCTGACCACACAAGGCATCACATTGCAAGGAGTTTAAGCTATTCATAAGATCAATTAAAAGACATGATTTTTGACAAGTTATTTCGAGTTTTGCACACTCATCTTGTAAATCAAGAAGTCAAACAAGGAATGTGGACATCATGACAAGGGAATGCTCTTTCCCAAATTCAATTGTCCCATTTTATCTTAAAAATCACCTTTGTTATGCCACGTAAAAATTTTGGTGGTGCCGCTCAAAATAAGTGCAACGAGGACTCAAAATGACAAACTAAAACTTGGCCATTTCCCTTAAGAAATTCATCTCTAGTCCATCATAGGGAAATGCCACTCGGTTCGACACAAAAATAAGATAAGAAAAATTTGCTCATTGGAAAAGAACTGTGGTATGAAGAAAACCCTTGGAGTTTATACACTAACTACTATTTACAAGGCGATTGCAATGCATGTGTCATAGAACAATTGGCATGTAAAACTAACCCGACGATGGCAACTCACATCGTCATAAGACAAATTAAAGTCCGACAAGGGTCAATAGTTAAAATCAATATAAAAGAAGCCCCAAAGGGCAATCCTTCATCCAAACCAAACAACATTCATATAAAAACATCATTTCCAAAACATCAAACAAACAAAACAAGCCCGACAAGGACAATAATAGTAACAGCCAAAAGAGCACAGCCCACCTCCAACATTGTCCCCAATGATTCAAATAAAGGATAAAAGGGGGAAAGAACTCCCTGAGCCATCTACTCTTCATCATCATTTTGTGGCGCTGCATCAGTACTAGAGCCTATGCCATCCCTGCGAAAGTAAGTCATGCCCAAGGACTGGAATAGAACATTTTGGATTCCTGGAGAGACTCATTTTTATTCCTCAGCCTCCTCATCCTCCCATAAATCTCCAAGAAATTCATCAATTAGGCTCTGCGTGGCGTGCGGGGCTGCCATAGCTTCGACTAAGAAGCTTAGATTAAGACTGGATATGGGAGCCTTTCCCTTCATCTCTCTCACATCAGCCTAGAGAGATGCCACTGCTCCCTCAACCACGTCGACTCTGGTGCATAGCTTTTTTAAGATGTCAAACACTTCCTTCATCGCGTTTTTGACCGATCTGTGGATCAGGATTGACAGATTTTTGGCCAACTTTGCGAGTTGATTTTCATGGGAGTAGGTTATGTCGATCAACCTTTGGAGCCCACTAGGTCTGGAGGATAGAGGTAGTGGTGAAAACCCCGGAGGTGGCACCTCTTTTGAAGCATGTCCCGACATTTAGGGAGTAGGCTCATTGAGAACTTGTGCCAATAGGGCACTATCAATGTCATGTGTTGTGGAATTCTCAGGGATATCTCAGGATTGCATTCTCCTCTTTTTTCTCTTGGGAGCATCTACATCTCACTTGTTGTCAATATCAATAACTCAGGTAGTGGAGCTAACATGATCATTAGCAAAATACAGGATGCTTACTCTAGCGCATAATTGGCTAATTAGCACAGAAAGGGCATGGAGAGAGCTAGCTTCCGAGCCTTCATTTTCATTTGCATGACGACCACTTCCCCAAAAGTTGACATGCACCCCTAGCATAATGCAAGCTATTAGAATGGCAGCCTCCAAATGTACTTTTTGATCATTTTTGGATGGCATGAGGCAAGAGCAAACTAGGTCCAACCGCAACTTCACTTCAAAACGAAGATCCTATCTAAGAATTTCACCACCCAAAGTGGCCCAAACTGGATGCCCAAGTGCAATAATCCAGCCCACAAATTGAAGTTAGTTGCCTTTTGTAGCAATCCGCTTCATGAACTCAGTTCCCGAGGTAATTGACTCTACCCAATAAAGAGAGTTGATGGCATCCGGGGTGATATCAACTTCTTTACCTTGGACCATAACATATGGAAGATTTAGGAACTTATCTACCCTGCCTGATGTTTCATCGAATCTTGCTCGCTTGATAAGAGGCGTAGAACTCAACCACAAGGTTTGGATAAAATTGTAATATCCCAAAAGGCCTAAGACTAGACTCGGGAATTAAAATGGGGAGCAATAGAAAAAAATCTGAGATTTTACTCAGAACGACTCGTGGTACGAGTCATTGGAGGGTCTAATGACCTGTTGGTGGCACTCGTGGTTAGGATCTACAGAAGTAGACTCGGAAGTAACGGGTTCATAGTATGACCTGTAGGAAGATGTGACGTGTCGTAGGTTGTCACCAGGATATCAGGGATGGATAGTACGAGTCCTGGTACGACTCATTGTGAGAAACAACAAGTCGTTGTAAGTGCCAGTGAGAAGGAGCAGGAAAATCCCCCAGTTTAAGTAACGGATGGAACCCACCACTTGTTGGATGAAGGTTGGCGTGACTCGTGGGAAGTCCAGATGCAGTTTCATAAAAAGCAGTAACGGTAGGATACGACCAATCATTGTTTAGTGTAATGACTCGTCTGATCGAGTCGTGGTATCAGGACCTAAGAACGGAAGAATGAGGGAAGGAAGTAACGGACGGATACCACGAGTCGTGGTATCAAGGTACGACCTGTGGTATCACTCATTGTCACTAGTAGTGCAGAAATTCCAGACTTTTCATTAAGGACATTTTCATAATTCCTAAGCTCTAAGGTCCTAAACTACGTCATTTTAAGCTTAGTTAGTAGATTTTGAGGGTGTTAAACCTATCCTAAGCTTTGCCATTCCATGCATGCAAATTAGAGCTCTTCCTTGGAGATCAAGCTTGAAGAATTTCTCAAATTTCCTTTGGGCTTTCAAGAGGAAGTGTAAATAAGATTTACCCAGGTATGTGAGGCTATGAATTAAGTACCTTTCACTCTCATGCTCTAAATTCTTCTCAATTCCATGAATTTCAATTCTAGTTTTAAGTTTCATGCTCTATGGGGTTTATTCCAATTCTTGTGAAATTCTCTATGATCTATCTATGTGCCAATTCCCTTCATGTATCAAATCATGTTTTATGATCTATTTTGATTATTAATTTATAGTTTCAAATTTTAATTAAATTATGCCCAAATATGTATGCTTCATGAAAAGTCAAGTTATGATTCCAATTATGATCTTGATCTCCTTAAGCCCTAAATTATGATTTATGATTTATGTTATGATTTCTCTTTAAACACTCATCATGGATTTTTATGAATATCAAGTATGTAAATGTTTAACAAGTATGCATGGTTTTCATGATTTATGGATTTATGACTCTTGGCCAACTCATGGGCCCTAATTCATGGCTAATCATGTATTTCAAGTGGGATCCATCATGTTATTATTTATTTGGCCATGAATTTCATGAATGATTTTACAATTTCTATATGAGCCCTCACGTGCATATTTTTGGGAGAAGTTTCTAGCACCGAGTAGACTCGGTGTTCAGTAAATCCCGTGGTCTCAAAACTATAGATCACTGTGGTCACACCCCGCCTTGGGGGGTATGACTGGCACCTGGTGCCCTACTAGGACCTGAACTGCTAGACTACTGAGCCTGAGCACATCTGGTGCCTGGCTGGCTCTAACCTAGATTCAGGGAACCAACGGGCTATATAACGACTGTAAATACAGCCTCCGGCCGACTGGGCCTATAGCCACCTGTACCTGTACTGACAGCTAACCAGAACATATCAATATGGGGGAGCCTATGCGGGCCGACAAGGCCACCATGCTGTCTAGTTATCTGGAACTCAACAATGAAATACTGGAAAGCTACGTGACCGGCAAGGCCACCACTACTGTCAAGCTATGGCCCCACACGGCCAACATAAAAGAAACAGAAGTACCAACAGCTATACAACTGCACGGCCCCACACGACCGGCTCATCTGACCACAGGGAAATATATACAGACTGCAAGCCTCTAAGAATATTGATAAGATGGTCGGGATAGGGCCCCGACCTACCCATGCTGTACAACAAAAGAAAAGGGATAAACCTCTAGCTATCTAGCTCCGGATGACTGGAGCTGATGACCTTGTGAGCTGACTGGAATCACGAGGTACCGGCCCCTCGTCTATGAGTACCTGCAGGCAAGTAATGCAGCGCTCCACCAGGCGTCAGTACCATTGGTACTGAGTATGTAAAACAATAACTGAAAGAAATATCTGAAAGCAACAACACAACTGATGGAACTGAAATAGGAAGGAATAGACTAACTGACTGGAAATGTAAAGCTATGCCTACTCTTAACTGTACTAGAAGGAGTAGGAGCCATACCTGAAGATATATCATTCTTCTGTCGATCTACCTGTGTATCGTATCACATGGCATGACATAACTTAACATAACATAGCACACACAAACCTTACCCGGCCCCCATAAGCCGGGAGGTACAAACAACACGCAATCTATACCCCTACCCCGGTCATCCCATCTCCTATAATAACTATAAGCATCCTGCCGGTCCCCTGGGTATGCACTTGGGCTTGCTGAGCCCCTGACTATAACTCTACCTGAGTCCGGAGGACTCCTGAATCAACACCCGGGCGTATCCGCTCGACAGGGGTGTATACGGGCCGACCAAGGCACAATATAGGGAAAACTGGCATCCCATCTTCGTCCCCTGTGGGACGACATGCCACTCCGTAGAGCGACGTATCCTCGTCCTCTGGCGGACGAGTCGATACAGCTATTAACCCTGGGGCGGTCATGGATGCTAGGTAATCCAACCCCAAAACAATACAATGGTCTCAACTAGTAATACTATCTGCATATCCCACATACTGAAGCTAATAGTAGTAAAGTATTGTACATACTGTGTGCTGAACTAGTGATAGTAATATGTATGTACTTAATACATGCTGAGACTGATAATAGTATATATGTATAAATATAATCTTCTGCCATACTATGCTGAGTCTAATGTTGAACAAGATGTAGTCTTTCTGCTGACAACCATGTTGTATACTGAGTCTCTATGGTAACATGGTTTACTATTTCTAACATGCTTTTTAAACTTCATTTTAACCTATCATTCTACTTCTGAGATGGTTTACAGATATTACATTGCTTTACTGGGTTTTAATTGAATACGATAATATCCCAACATTCTGTACTACGTCACATACTGAGCATGCTGTGCAGTTTCTAATACTTATATTAGAATCTGTATCGTGCTAGCAAGTTTCGCGCTAAATATAACATGATGCTTCTAATATCGTACCAACATTCGTAATAAACATAACACATGACTTCTGAACATTCTACTGGCCTTTATATTACTTTACTATACCGAGATTACTAACTTGCCGAGGAAACTAACTTTACATACCTTTGCTTCTGATTTCCCGACTAACTGGCGTAGCTTGGCCAGTATTTCAGCTATTCCTCCCAACTGCATTCATATATATGTCAATCAGTACTAAATACGACTTTATTTCGAAGAATGATATCACTTTCGATATAATTATAGCCTAAACTTAGGCTTATCAAAAGACGGTCGAAAACTCGCTATTTTTCAGAAGTCCAAATGGGAGAAATACTCACTTCACCGCAAGAAACACATAGACACTAGTTTGGAGCAATTCAACTTACCTTAGTCCGGTAGTTCGATGATTCGTCGGCCGTATTTCACGAAACTAAATCTGTAGGAATGCTCTCTGCTGCTAAATACCTCGGTGTCTGAGGTTAATTTGAGTTTGGACAATGTTTGGCAGCGTAATCGGACGAAATTATATTACCCTCTTCGTTCTTTTCTCTCCTCTGGTTATTCCTCTTTGATTTCTGGAAATTTTTATAAGTTTAAATGAATTAAAACTGTAGTGGGGCTTTATATACTTGGGCCTGGACAAATCCAACGTGTCACGGAGCCAACGCGGAGGCTCCACCTCCGTGACACGTTGCCATCGCGGAGGGGCTCTGCCTCGGCTCCTTCCGCGATGGTTCGATAGGTTTCTCGTCCGATCTTTTCCCGGGCCTTTCTTTAGCATGTATGGCCTTTAAATATGCTTAACCAACGTGCAAATAGGTCATCTAGGTGCCGGGAACCTTACGGGGTATAACATTCTCCCCCCCTTAAGAACATTCGTCCTTGAATGTAAACTTCTATTTAGAGGACTTCTCAACTTACTATCTAGGAAAATTTCGGCAGAGTTTCCCCTGTAATATGGACTATAGCAAAAACCTGAAATGCAGAAAAGTCCAACACAGGTACTGCACGCAATACTTTAAAATTCACTGGATAGCTAAGTATCAATCTTTCTCATTTATACATATACAACCATAAGGTATTACATAAGTAATAATACAGATATACCTGTCGCCTGACTAGGCCCGGAATAAGTGAGGATATCTGGTCTTCATATCTTCCTCCGCTTCCCATGTCATTTCCTCTCGGTTCCTGTTATGCCACAATACCTTGACAGACGCAATATCTTTAGTCCTCAATCTGCGAATCTGTCTGTCTAAGATAGCTACTGGAACCTCTTCATAAGCCAGTTCTTCTGTAACTTGGATATCCTGGACTGGGACTGCTTTGGACGGGTCTCCTATGCATTTTCTCAGCATAGATACATGGAAGACCGGATGAACGGATTCTAGTTCTAGAGGCAAGTTCAACTCATATGCTACTCGGCCTATCTTTCGATGAATCTGATAAGGTCCAACAAACCTCGGGCTAAGCTTACCTTTCTTGCCGAATCTCATTACCCCTTTCATCGGAGATACTTTCAGTAATACCCAGTCATTCACATCAAACTCCAAATCTCTGCGCCGCACATCTGCATATGATTTCTGGCTGCTCTGTGCAGTCAGTAAACGTTCTCGGATAAGCTTTACCTTTTCCTCTGACTGCTGAATAATGTCTGGGCCAACCAATGCTGATTCTCCTATCTCAAACCAACCAATCGGCGACCTGCATTTTTGCCCGTATAATGCCTCAAAAGGTGCCATCTGGATGGCTGAATGATAGCTATTATTGTAGGCAAATTCAATTAACGGCAAATGCTCATCCCAACTACCACTGAAATCTAGCACACACGCTCGCAACATATCTTCGAGCGTTTGAATTGTGCGTTCAGCCTGCCCATCTATCTGAGGATGGAATGCTGTGCTCAAATTAATCTGTGTTCCCAGACCTCTCTGAAACAACTGCCAAAATCTAGCCGTAAACTGTGCTCCTCTATCTGAAATAATGGAGACTGGCACTCCATGCAATCTGACTATCACTCGGATATACAACTAAGCATTATCTTCAGCCGAGAAGGTAGTTCTTATTGGCAGGAAGTGAGCTGATTTTGTCAATCTGTCAACTATCACCCATATAGAGTCATGTCTGTGTTTAGTATGGGGTAATCCTGTTACAAAATCCATATTCACTGCTTCCCATTTCCAGAGAGGTACAACTATATCCTGAGTCAAACCGCCTGGTTTTTGATGTTCTGCTTTCACCTGTTGGCAGTTAGGGCACTGGGCTACAAATTCAGCAATTTCTCTTTTCATACCTGGCCACCAGAAGTTCTCCTTGATATCATGGTACATTTTTGGCGCACCGAGGTGAAGAGAATAACGGGCGTAATGTACCTCGTTCATAATCTGCTGGCGGAGCCCTGAAACATCTGGAACACATAGGCGACCTTTACATAACAGCACTTCTCCCTTAGTTACCTGAAAATCTGGCACTTTACCTTGCTGGATTCTGTTTTTGAGCTGGATCAGGTCGGGATCCTCATATTGCCGTTCTTTCACTTCCACAACTAATGATGACACGGCGGTGTTCTGTATTACTGCACTACCGTCCCCTGTTTCTGCTACACGAACGGCTAGGCTAGCTAACTGATGTATCTCCCTGACCAATTCCCATTGCTCGGGCTGCAAATGTGCCAAACTCCCCATGGACTTACGACTGAGGGCATCTGCTACAACATTAGCTTTTCCGGGGTGGTATAAAATATTCATATCATAATCTTTTAACAGCTCCAACCAGCGACGTTGCCGCAGATTCAACTCCCTCTGAGTGAAGATGTACTGTAGGCTCTTGTGATCTGTGAAAATATCAACATGGACGCCATACAGGTAATGCCTCCACATCTTAAAAGCGTGGATCACTGCGGCTAATTCCAGGTCGTGGGTAGGGTAATTCTTTTCGTGTTTCCTCAGCTGTCTGGAAGCATATGCAATTATTTTACCATGTCGCATCAACACACAACCTAACCCGATGCCTGATGCGTCGCAATACACCAAATAACCTTCTGTACCCTCCGGCAACGCTAACACTGGGGTGGAGGTTAATCTGTCTTTCAGTTCCTGGAAGCTCTGCTCGCATGCCTCTGTCCACTAAAACTTTGTTGCTTTCTGTGTGAGTTTAGTCAGAGGTGCCGCAATAGTCGAGAACCCTTCAACGAACCTCCTGTAATATGTTGCTAACCCCAGAAAGCTACGGACTTTAGTCGGAGTGGTAGGCCTAGGCCATGATTTAACTGCTTCTATTTTCTGCTTGTCAACTTGTATACCAGCGTCCGACACAATATGCCCTAAAAAGGCTACTGAGTTTGTCACACCCCGCCTTGGGGGGTATGACTGGCACCTTGTGCCCTACTAGGACCTGAACTGCTAGACTGCTGAGCCTGGGCACATCTAGTGCCTGGCTGGCTCTAACTCACATTTCTGGAAACAAAGGGCTATATAACGGCTGTAAACACAGCCCCCGGCCCATTGGCCTATAGCCTCCTGTACCTGTAATGACAGCTTAACCAGAAACATGCAACTATAGGGAAACCTATGCAGGCTGACAAGGCCACCATGCTGTCTAGTTATCTGCAACTCAACAACAAAATACTAGAAGGCTACGTGACCGGCAAGGTCACCACTACTGTCGAGTTATGGCCCCACACGGCCAACATAAAAGAAATAAAGGTACTAACAGCTATACAACTGCACGGCCTCACACGACCGGCTTAACTGACCACAGGGAAATATATACAGACTGCAAGCCTCTAGGAATAACAATAGAAATGATCGGGACAGGGCCCCGACCTACCTGTACTATACAACAAAAGAAAGCGAAGTACACCTCTGGAATTCAGTCTCCGGATGACAGGAGCTGAATACTCGATCGCTGACAGGAATCACGAGGGATCGCCTCCTTGTCTGTGAGTACCTGCAGGCAAGTAATGCAGCACCCCACCGGGCGTCAGTGCCACTGGTACTGAGTATGTAAAGCAATAACTGAAAGAAATATCTGAAAATAACAGTACAACTGATGAAACTGAAATAGGAAGGAATAGATTAGCTGTCTGATAATGTAAATCATGCCTACTCTTAACTATACTGGAAGGAGTAGGAGTCGTACCTGGAGACGTATCATTCTACTACCAATCTACTCGTACCTAATGTAACATTGCATAACATAACATAACATAACATAGCTCACACAAACCTTACCCGGCCCCCATAAGCCGGGAGGTACAACCAGCACAGAATCTATACCCCTACCCCGGTCATCCCATCTCCTATAATAGCTATAAGCATCCTGCCGGTCCCCTGGGTATGCACTTGGGCTCGCTGAGCCCCTGACTATAACTGCATCTGAGTCCGGAGGACTCCTGAATCAATACCCGGGCGTATCCGCTCGACAGGGGTGTATAAGGGCCGATCAAGGCACAATATGGGGAAAACTGGCATCCCATCTTCGTCCCTTGTGGGATGGCATGCCACTCCGTAGAGCGACGTATCCTCGTCCTCTGGCGGACGAGTTGATACAGCTATTAACCCTGGGGCGGTCATGGATGCTAGGTAATCCAACCCCAAAGCAATACAACGGTCTCAACTAGTAATACTATCTGCATATCCCACATACTGAAGCTAATAGTAGTAAAGTATCCGTACATACTGTGTGCTGAACTAGTAATGGTAATGTGTACGTACTTAACACATACTGAGTCTAACGCTGAACAAGATATAGTTTTTCTGCTGAAAACCATGCTGTATACCGAGTTTCTATAGTAACATGATTTGCTATTTCTAATATGCTTTCTAAACTTCATTTTAACCTATCAGTCTGCTTATGAGATGCCTTACAGATATTACATTGCTCTACTGGGTTTCAACTGAATACGATAATATCCTAACATTTTGTACTACATCATATACTGAGCATGCTGTGCAGTTCCTAACACTTGTATTAGAATCTATATCGTGCTAGTAAGTTTCGTGCTAATTATAACCTGGTGCTTCTAATATCGTACCAACATTCGTAATAAACATAACACATGACTTCTGAACATTCTACTGGCCTTTAAATTACTTTACTATACCGAGATTTACTAACTTGACGAGGAAACTAGCTTTGCATACCTTTGCTTCTGATTTCCCGACTAACTGGCGTAACTTGGTCAGTATTTCAGCTATTCCTCCCAACTGCATTCACATATACGTCAATCAGTACTAAATACAACTTTATTCTGAAGAACAACATCATTTTCGATATAATTATAGCCTAAACTTAGGCCTATCGAAAGACGGTCAAAAACTCGCTATTTTCCAGAAGTCCAGAAGGAAGAAATATTCACTTCATAGCTAGGAACACATAGACACTACTTTGGAGCAATTCTACTTACCTTAGCTCGGTAGCTCGACGATTCGTCGACCGTATTTCACGAAACCAAATCCGTAGAAATGCTCTCTGCTGCTAAATACCTCGGTATCTGAGGTTAATTTGAGTTTGGACAACGTTTGGCAGCGTAATCGGTCGATAATATATTACCTTCCTTCGTCCCTCTCTGCTCCCTGCGTTTTCTGGAAATTTTCATAAGTTTTAAATGAATTAGACCGAAGCGGGGCTTTATATACTTGAGCCTGGACAGGGCCAACGTGTCACAGAGCCAACGCGGAGGCTTCACCTCCGTGACACGCTGCCATAGCGGAGGGGCTCTACCTCGGCTCCTTCCGCGATGGTTCGATAGGTTTCTCGTCCGATCTTTTTCCCGGGCCTTCTCTAGCACGTATAGCCTTCAAATATGCTTAACCAACGTGCGAATAGGTCATATAGGTGCCGGGAATCCTACGAGGTATAACATTCTCCCCCCCTTAAGAACATTCGTCCTCGAATGTATACTGCTATCTAGAGGACTACTTAACTCACTACTTAGGAAAATTCCGGCAGAGTTTCCCCTGTAATATGGACTATCCTAAAAACCTGAAACGCAGAAAAGTCCAATGCAGGTACTGCATGCAATACTTTAAGATTCACAGGATAGCTAATCATCAATCTTTCTCATCTATACATATACAACCATAAGATACTGCATAAGTAACAACACGGACATACCTGTCGTCTGACTAGGCCTGGAATAGGTGAAGATATCTAGCTTTCATATCTTCTTCAGCCTCCCACGTCATCTCCTCTCGGTTCTTGTTACGTCACAGTACTTTGACAGATGCAATATCCTTAGTTCTCAATCTATGGATCTGTCTGTCTAGAATAGTTACTGGAATCTCTTCATAGGCCAGCTCTTCGGTAACCTAGATATCCTGGACTGGAACTGCTCTGGATGGGTCTCCCATGCATTTCCTCAGCACGGACACATGAAAGACGGGATGGACGGATTCTAGCTCTGGAGGCAAGTTCAACTCATATGCTACTCGGCCTATCCTCCGACGAATCTGATAGGGCCCAACAAATCTTGGACTGAGCTTACCCTTCTTGCCGAATCTCATCACCCCTTTCATCGGAGATACTTTCGGAAATACCCAGTCATTCACATTAAACTCCAGATCTCTGCGCCGTACATCTGCATATGATTTCTGGCGACTCTGTGCAGTCAATAGGCGTTCTCTGATAAACTTTACTTTCTCTTCTGACTGCTAAACAAGGTCTGGCCTAATCATCGCTGATTCTCCTACTTCAAACCAGCCAACCGACGATCTGCACTTTCGCCTGTATAAAGCCTCAAAAGGTGCCATCTGAATAGCCGAGTGATAGCTATTACTATAGGCAAATTCTATTAGCGGCAAAGGCTCATCCCAGCTACCACCATAATCTAGCACACACGCTCGCAGCATGTCCTCGAGCGCCTGAATAGTGCGCTCAGCCTGTCCGTCTGTTTGAGGGTGGGAAGCTGTGCTCAGATTAATCTGCGTCCCCAACCCTTTCTGGAACGATTTCCAAGACCTAGCCGTGAACTGCACTCCTCTGTCTGAAATAACGGATACTGGCACTCCATGCAATCTGACTATCTCTCGGATATACAACTCCGCATAATCTTCAGCCGAGAAAGTAGTTCTAACTGGCAGTAAATGAGCTGATTTAGTCAATCTGTCAACTATTACCCATATCGAGTCATGTCTGTGTCTGGTACGGGGTAATCCTGCCACAAAATCCATATTCACTGCTTCCCATTTCCAGAGAGGCATAGCTATGTCCTGAGTTAACCCGCCTGGTTTCTGATGTTCTGCTTTCACCTGTTGGCAGTTAGGACACTGGGCTACAAATTCAGCAATTTCTCTTTTCATACCTGGCCACCAGTAGTTCTCTTTGATGTCATGGTACATTTTTGTCGTACCGGGGTGAAGAGAATAACGGGCATAATGTACCTCGTTCATAATCTGCTGGTGGATCCCTGAAACGTCTGGAACATATAGACGACCTTTACAACGCAGGACTCCACCCTCTGTTACCTGGAAACCTGGCGTTTTCCCTAACCAGGTCAGGATTCTTATACTACCGTTCTTTTTATTTTCACAACTGATAACGACACGACGGTGTTCTCAATTACCGCTCTGTTGTCCTTCATTTCTATTACACGAACGGCTAAATTGACCAATTGATGTATCTTTCTGACCAACTCCCGTTGCTCGGCTGCCCATACACCACACTTCTAATAGATCTATAGCTAAGAGCGGTTGTTGCTCCAGTACCTCTTCTTGGCTGATATAACATTTTCATACTTAGAGAGCTCGGCATATACTTGACGGTCATACTGACTTGTCTTGCTGAAGAGATCGACAGGTAGTTTACAGGCGTAGCTAGAGCTTATCTGGCCCTCCGGCCACATGCTAAAGCTACTTGTTGCTGAGATAACCTGAACGACTATCTGCACACCATGTGCCCGTATCTGATCAGAGTATCCTGACAATGATCATGATCTCTAATAGTCTAGCTGAATAACCTCGACTAACTAAATAGTTGGGTTAGATGATCCGAATGCTGCAGTAGTCTAACGATGCTCTACATGTCCTACTCGGACATCTGTAGCTCATGCATAACTGCGGGGTTGTGGACAGCTAACTGTTTCGTCCTCCTAATTGAACAATTGCGATGTTGTGCTTTGTCCAACCTACTCTCAGGCGATCCGTCCCTGGATCTTCATAGGGAACCTACCGATCTCCTTGTCTTAGTAAACACTGTGCTAGCAAAGCACTACCAATTTCTTATGCCTTATTCGTACCCCCTTGTATTTATATTACTGTTCTTGGAAATTCTCGATCTTATGAGCCATTCTGTAAAGACTAGCCTTCTGTTAGGGCTCTGTATCTGAATACCTTACGAGAACCAGCTGAAGTACTAGTCCGTCACTGACTACTGATACAGACTCTTTCTTGGGGTACCCACAGGTTTGTCTAACTGAGACGGTCGGCTGACTTGCGGGGTGTTCCGCATAATAGCTGCTAGGTTGACTAAGGCCGATTCTCACCTACAAGGCTGGGAAAACGATGTACGACCACTTAACGTGTCACCCTCTCTTTTGGTGAGGGGTCCTGCAGTACGATCTGTATATATTTCTTAGCAGCTAACCAAAATCTGTATGACTGTAACCCCCATTGCCAACTACTTACATCATATCTATCATCTGTAGATATATGTATATATATCAACAACTATGTACAATACATACTGAATTTTTGTGGTGATACATAGTCTCTAACATGCTTTACTGAATTTCATACTGCACGTGATATACCGCTCCTACGGTCTAATGATATCTCATATCCTCTCGTATCATTTCATGGGATTTTTTCATCCCATTCTGGAAGCAACACACACATGCACTTTAGCTATGATCTGCTATTTGAAATTTTGCCACTCTTACAATGTGGGGTCAACATCCGAACCTTGTGGCCTTACTTGGCATTATATTAAGGCCCGTGACTGTCTGTTGGACCTTATCTCCGGGCCACACTAGATTGGAGTCTCTGGTTCGGTACCCTCTTACCTTCCCCTTGGGCGGACATACCGCAACATTCTAAACTACAACCTTACTGTCTCTTAGCTGTTCGTCTAAGGTTTAGTCCTCAATACACGATGTTCTATCAGTCTAGAGGTGGTTCTGATTTCCCCTCAAAATCTAGTATTCATGCTCTTAACCTTCATCTTCCTTAAACTGGGCTATGGGGTTCAAGGTACCTGCCTTACACTGTCAATAAGGTTGCCAGTCAAGTTCCAACCTATACTTCTTCTGACTTGTAGTCGGACCCATCTTATTCAAATAATCTCCCTGTCTTTTGATATCACAGCTAAGATTATAACTATTATCTTGCAGACATACCCTGCCGTCGTTAGCATGCCACGGTGGATTCAACCCTTTCCTGACTTGAACTTGACTCTTACGGGGAGTCCATCATTGACGGATCTCCTACACCCACTTTGAGTAAGCTAGTAGTCTTACTTGCTCTTCTGGCTTATTACCGTGAGGGTCTGCACAACTTACACAATCATAAGGGCTCCTTACTCTTTCTAACACTTTCTGGAATCAACCAATCCACCTTTCACTTACTGCCTGCTTTGGGCAACAACATCTCAATCCTTATGCCCTTTGCTACACTGGGATCAAAACTAAGGGGTAGGAATAACTTTCTCTTACTGCAACGAAACGAAGACATGGAACTGTACCACACCTGAAGGAATGGAGGTGGGAATCCTACATTTTCCTCTCTTTCCCACACTTATCTGATAATCTAATATTGTCTACTATCTTAATCAGGTCTTATATATATATATATCTAACAAATAAATCGACTCATTTATACGTTATGCTTATGACTTCCTATTCTGAAATTATTGACATATACTGGGGATGGTACCAATAAAAGATTAACATTGGGAGGTCCCTGTTACCTCCTCCTACTGCTGTAGTTACCTTGTAACTGGCTGATGTTCTCTCCTGTTGCTATATCTGATCTTCTGCCTGGGATAGGATTTCGCTGGTCTGACTTGTATCTGTATTCAAAGAATATGATAAGTTTTAAAAGGACCAACCCTGTACTGTACTGTGCTATGGCACGACTGAGTATGAAAGAAAGGTAACCATCCTATTATGCCCCGCAGCCTCCTGCCTATAGTATGTGGTGCACAACACATCCATAGACAAGACTCTACTTAGCACTGCTTGCAGACTCCCTGGGACACCTGCTTTGATACCAAGTTTGTCACACCCTGCCTTGGGGGGTATGATTGGCACCTGGTGCCCTACTAGGACCTGAACTGCTAGACTGCTGAGCCTAGGCACATCTGGTGCCTGGCTGGCTCTAACTCACATTTCTGGAAACAAAGGGCTATATAACGGCTGTAAACACAGCCCCCGGCCCATTGGCCTATAGCCTCCTGTACCTGTAATGACAGCTTAACCAGAAACATGCAACTATAGGGAAACCTATGCGGGCCGACAAGGCCACCATGCTGTATAGTTATCTGCAACTCAACAATAAAATACTAGAAGGCTACGTTACCGGCAAGGTCACCACTACTGTCGAGTTATGGCCCCACACGACCAACATAAAAGAAATAAAGGTACTAACAGCTATACAACTGCACGACCTCACATGACCGGCTCAACTGACCACAGGGAAATATATACAGACTGCAAGCCTCTAGGAATAACAATAGAAATGATCGGGACAGGGCCCCGACCTACCCGTACTGTACAACAAAAGAAAGCGAAGTACACCTCTGGAATTCAGTCTCCGGATGACAGGAGCTGAATACTCGATCGCTGACAGGAATCACGAGGGATCGCCTCCTCGTCTGTGAGTACCTGCAGGCAAGTAATGCAGCGCCCCACCGGGTGTTAGTACCGCTGGTACTAAGTATGTAAAGCAATAACTGAAAGAAATATCTGAAAACAACAGTACAACTGATGAAACTGAAATAGGAAGGAATAGATTAGCTGTCTGATAATGTATATCATGCCTACTCTTAACTATACTGGAAGGAGTAGGAGTCGTACCTGGAGACGTATCGTTCTACTGCCAATCTACTCGTACCTAATGTAACATGGCATAACATAACATAACATAACATAGCTCACACAAACCTTACCCGGCCTCCATAAGCCGGGAGGTACATCCAACACAGAATCTATACCCCTACCCCGGTCATCCCATATCCTATAATAGCTATAAGCATCCTGCCGGTCCCCTGGGTATGCACTTGGGCTCGCTAAGCCCCTGACTATAACTGCATCTGAGTCCGGAGGACTCCTGAATCAACACCCGGGCGTATCCTCTCGACAGGGGTGTATAAGGGCCGATCAAGGCACAATATGGGGAAAATTGGCATCCCATCTTTGTCCCCTGTGGGACGGCATGCCACTCCGTAGAGCGACGTATCCTCGTCCTCTGGCGGACGAGTCGATACAACTATTAACCCTGGGGCGGTCATGGATGCTAGGTAATCCAACCCCAAAACAATACAACGGTCTCAACTAGTAATACTATCTGCATATCCCACATACTGAAGCTAATAGTAGTAAAGTATCCGTACATACTGTGTGCTGAACTAGTAATGGTAATGTGTACGTACTTAACACATACTGAGACTGATAATAGTAGATATGTATAAATATAATCTTCTGCCATACTGTGCTGAGTCTAACGCTGAACAAGATATAGTTTTTCTGCTGAAAACCATGCTGTATACTGAGTTTCTATAGTAACATGATTTGCTATTTCTAATATGCTTTCTAAACTTCATTTTAACCTATCAGTCTGCTTCTGAAATGCCTTACAGATATTACATTGCTCTACTGGGTTTCAACTGAATACGATAATATCCTAACATTTTGTACTACATCATATACTGAGCATGCTGTGCAGTTCCTAACACTTGTATTAGAATCTATATCGTGCTAGTAAGTTTCGTGCTAATTATAACCTGGTGCTTCTAATATCGTACCAACATTCGTAATAAACATAACACATGACTTCTGAACATTCTACTGGCCTTTAAATTACTTTACTATACCGAGATTTACTAACTTGACGAGGAAACTAGCTTTACATACCTTTGCTTCTGATTTCCCGACTAACTGGCGTAACTTGGTCAGTATTTCAGCTATTCCTCCCAACTGCATTCACATATACGTCAATCAGTACTAAATACAACTTTATTCTGAAGAACGGCATCACTTTCGATATAATTATAGCCTAAACTTAGGCCTATCGAAAGACGGTCAAAAACTCGCTATTTTCCAGAAGTCCAGAAGGAAGAAATATTCACTTCATAGCTAGGAACACATAGACACTAGTTTGGAGCAATTCTAGTTACCTTAGCTTGGTAGCTCGACGATTCATCGGCCGTATTTCACGAAACCAAATTCGTAGAAATGCTCTCTGCTGCTAAATACCTCGGTATCTGAAGTTAATTTGAGTTTGGACAACGTTTGGCAGCGTAATCGATCGATAATATATTACCTTCCTTCGTCCCTGTCTGCCCCCTGCGTTTTCTGGAAATTTTCATAAGTTTTAAATGAATTTGACCGAAGTGGGGCTTTATATACTTGAGCCTGGACAGGGCCAACGTGTCACGGAGCCAACGCGGAGGCTTCACCTCCGTGACACGCTGCCATCGCGGAGGGGCTCTGCCTCGGCTCCTTCCGCGATGGTTCGACAGATTTCTCATCCGATCTTTTTCCCGGGCCTTTCTCTAGCACGTATAGCCTTCAAATATGCTTAACCAATGTGCGAATAGGTCATCTAGATGCCGGGAATCCTACGGGGTATAACAGAGTTAAGCCAGAATTCACACTTAGAAAATTTAGCATATAACTGGCGGTCCCTGAGGATCTGGAGCACTGTCCGCAAATGAGTCCGGTGATCTGCTTCAGAGCGAGAATAAACCAGAATGTCATCAATGAATACTATCACAAACAAGTCCAGGAAGGGTCTGAAAATATTGTTCATCAGGTCCATGAAGAATGCCGGGGCATTCGTTAACCCGAAGGACATAACTAGAAATTCAAAGTGTCCATATCGGGTCCTGAACGCTGTCTTAGGAATATCTCTTTCACGTACTCAAACCTGGTGGTATCCGGACCGCAAGTCAATCTTAGAAAAGTATCTGGCCCCCTGCAACTGATCAAATAAGTCATCAATTCTGGGAAGCGGGTACTTATTCTTCACTGTAACTTTGTTCAATTGCCGATAATCTATGCACATACAGAGTGAGTCGTCTTTCTTTCTCACAATCGTGGCCTGGGTCCTCCCCGAGCCTCCCTCTGTAACTCAACTGGCCTGTCCCGGCGGCGCTGTTCCTGATTGGCCCTCCTGATCTCCCGATGCCGCTGTCTGATGCCCTCAATATTCTGGGCAAATGCCTGAACTCGAGCAATGTCCATGTCCTCTCGCAGTGTGGCCGTAATACAAGTCTCAACATATTCTGGATTCAAATCCATGATAAAGCGGTGTACTCTGGATGCCATGGTATCAACAAAGGCCTGCGCATACCGAGCCAAAGATCAAATCGCAAGGATTATTCCCGAACACTCATGGCTCCCTGCTCTAGATGTAGGAACTGGTCTACCCAGGCCTGTCGAATCTCCCGCGACAAATAATGATCCAGAAAAGCTCCTGAGAAGCTGGACCAGGTCGTAGGGGAAACATCTCTCCCTCGGGACCTTTCCCAGCTTTCATACCACAATATGACGATGTACCGTAACCGGAATGCTGCCAACACAACTGATTCTGTAGGCGTGGCATGCATAACCCGGAAAATTCTCTGCATTTGATCTAGAAAATCCCGAGGGTCCTCTATCCGGTCCATACCTGTAAACTGTGGGGGATTCAGAGCCAAGAAATCTCGGACCCTCGAACTAACGGGCCCTCCTGCCGATTCCACAACTGTAGACGGCATCGGCTGACGCTGGGCAGCCATCATCTGTGCTAACATAACTACCACACTCCTAACCTCCTGGTCAGAAGGTGTCGGTATAGGGACTGCTAGAGGTAGTGTCGCCCCAGGTGGCTCCTGATGTGGTGGAGACTGCTGAGAAGGCTGGGACGATGCCTCTGTAGTGCCCTTTGATCGGGCTGTTTCTAAACGAGGGTGAGGCATCCTGCTGGTGCCTTCCCCTGCTGCAATATCTAAACTCCGGCCTGTGATAGGATGTCGCCGGTCTGACATTATCTGTAACCAAAGAATATAGTAAGCTTTTAGGGACTCAACCCTATATTGTATCGCTCTACAACACGATTGAATAAGAATAAAAGACAACCATCCTATCATGCCTTGCAGCCCCCTACCCATAGTATGTGGTGCACAACACATCCATGGACAGGACTCTACTTAGCACGGCTTGCAGACTCCTTGGGATTCGACCTGCTGTGATACCAAGTTTGTTACACCCCGCCTTGGGGGGTATGACTGGCACCTGGTGCCCTACTAGGACCTGAACTGCTAGACTACTGAGCCTGAGCACATCTGGTGCCTGGCTGGCTCTAACCCAGATTCAGGGAAACAACGGGCTATATAACGGCTGTAAATACAGCCTCTGGCCGACTGGGCCTATAGCCACCTGTACCTGTACTGACAGCTAACCAGAACATATCAATATAGGGGAGCCTATGCGGGCCGACAAGGCCACCATGCTGTCTAGTTATTTGGAACTCAACAATGAAATACTGGGAAGCCACGTGACCGGCAAGGTCACCACTACTGTCAAGCTATGGCCCCACACGGCCAACATAAAAGAAACAGAAGTACTAACAGCTATACAACTGCACGGCGCCACACGACCGGCTCATCTGACCACAGGGAAATATATAGAGACTGCAAGCCTCTAAGAATACTGATAAGATTGTCGGGACAGGGCCCCGACCTACCCATGCTGTACAACAAAAGAAAAGGGATAAACCTCTAGCTATCTAGCTCCGGATGACTGGAGCTGATGACCCTGTGAGCTGACTGGAATCACGAGGTACCGGCCCCTCGTCTATGAGTACCTGCAGGCAAGTAATGCAGCGCCCCACCGGGCGTCAGTACCACTGGTACTGAGTATGTAAAACAATAACTGAAAGAAATATCTGAAAGCAACAACACAACTGATGGAACTGAAATAGGAAGGAATAGACTAACTGACTGGAAATGTAAAGCTATGCCTACTCTTAACTGTACTGGAAGGAGTAGGAGCCATACCTGAAGATATATCATTCTACTGTCGATCTACCCGTGTCTCGTATCACATGGCATGACATAACATAACATAACATAGCACACACAAACCTTACCCGGCCCCCATAAGCTGGGAGGTACAAACCGCATGCAATCTATACCCCTACCCCGGTCGTCCCATCTCCTATAATAACTATAAGCATCCTGTCGGTCCCCTGGGTATGCACTTGGGCTCGCTGAGCCCCTGACTATAACTGTACCTGAGTCCGTAGGACTCCTGAATCAACACCCGGGCGTATCCACTCGACAGGGGTGTATACGGGTCGACCAAGGCACAATATGGGGAAAACTGGCATCCCATCTTCGTCCCCTGTGGGACGGCATGCCACTCCGTAGAGTGACGTATCCTCTTCCTCTGGCGGATGAGTCGATACAGCTATTAACCCTGGGGCGGTCATGGATGCTAGGTAATCCAACCCCAAAACAATACAATGGTCTCAACTAGTAATACTATCTGCATATCCCACATACTGAAGCTAATAGTAGTAAAGTATTGTACATACTGTGTGCTGAACTAGTGATAGTAATATGTATGTACTTAATACATGCTGAGACTGATAATAGTATATATGTATAAATATAATCTTCTGCCATACTATGCTGAGTCTAATGCTGAACAAGATGTAGTCTTTCTGCTGACAACCATGTTGTATACTGAGTCTCTATGGTAACATGGTTTACTATTTCTAACATGCTTTTTAAACTTCATTTTACCCTATCATTCTACTTCTGAGACGCTTTACAGATATTACATTGCTTTACCGGGTTTTAACTGAATACAATAATATCCCAACATTCTGTACTACATCACATACTGAGCATGCTGTGCAGTTTCTAATACTTGTATTAGAATCTATATCGTGCTAGCAAGTTTCGCGCTAAATATAACATGATGCTTCTAATATCGTACCAACATTCGTAATAAACATAACACATGACTTCTGAACATTCTATTGGCCTTTATATTACTTTACTATACCGAGATTACTAATTTGCCGAGGAAACTAACTTTACATACCTTTGCTTCTGATTTCCTGACTAACTGGCGTAGCTTGGCCAGTATTTCAGCTATTCCTCCCAACTGCATTCATATATATGTCAATCAGTACTAAATACGACTTTATTCCGAGGAACAACATCACTTTTGATATAATTATAGCCTAAACTTAGGCCTATCGAAAGACGGTAGAAAACTCGCTATTTTTCAGAAGTCCAAAAGGGAGAAATACTCACTTCACCGCTAGAAACACATAGACACTAGTATGGAGCAATTCCACTTACCTTAGTCCGGTAGCTCGACGATTCGTCGGCCGTATTTCACGAAACTAAATCCGTAGGAATGCTCTCTGCTGCTAAATACCTCGGTGTCTGAGGTTAATTTGAGTTTGGACAATGTTTGGCAGCGTAATCGGACGAAATTATATTACCCTCTTCGTTCTTTTCTCTCCTCTGGTTATTCCTCTCTGATTTCTGGAAATTTTTATAAGTTTAAATGAATTAAAACCGAAGTGGGGCTTTATATACTTGGGCCTGGACAAGGCCAACGTGTCACGGAGCCAACGCGGAGGCTCTACCTCCGTGACACGTTGCCACCACGGAGGGGCTCTGCCTCGGTTCCTTCCGCGATGGTTCGACAGGTTTCTCGTCCGATCTTTTCCCGGGCCTTTCTTCAGCACGTATGACCTTTAAATATGCTTAACCAACATGCAAATAGGTCATCTAGGTGCCGGGAACCTTATGGGGTATAACAACTGTGATATCACCACACACGCATGTCCCCCTTCCTGGCAAGCTGGGGATAGGTCTGACTACATGGGCAAAATAGTGGGGAATTATGTAAGGCTCTTGATGATGGAGTTGGTTAAGATGAGTCCTCCCATTTTTCCTCATGATTTATGTATGGTTATGTTTAAGATACTTTGGCTCAAGTTATATTTTATAAAATTTTCTCTTATGAATATGATTATGATTGGTTCGCGAATGGTTTGAAAACCTTGAACCCTTATTTTTACATTATAATATTTACTTTATGATCATGCTGTCCTACTCTATAAACTCTTATATATTTTAACTATCCATTTTACTTACCTTGCATACTCTGTAAATTTCAATTACTGACTACATACTCATGCTGTATCATTTCATGATACAGGCTCGGACATTTAGGTCCAGTCCCGTCGTTATCTTGATCCTCAGAGTTTGCATCCCTCAGCTAGGGCCGGTGAATCCTCATCCTTCGAGGAACCTTTTATAAGCCTATATTCAGTACTTTCAGTTTCAATCTTTAGTGAGTTAGTTGTGGTTTTTTCCTTTTAATTCGTTAGTATGTAGAGGCTTATTAGACATCATATGTATTCAACGTTAGGATTGTGTTATGTATTCATATGTTCAAATGTTATTATATTCTTAGAATTCTGCTATTTCGTGTTAGACTTTTTCGCATTTATTATGTCGAGCTTTAGATGTCATGTTAATTTCATGGGTCTACTTGGAGCCTTCGGGGTTCTTTGTCCCATGTATCAATCTGGGCCTATGTTCGGGTTGTGACAAACTTGGTATTAGTGAATTAGGTTTTGAAGTGTCCTAGGATGTCTGAAATCTACGTTAAGTAGTCTTTTTCATGGGTGTGAAGTTCGCCACGCTAATGACGAAGAGGCTATGAAACGTTTAGAAAACTTCCCATCTTTCATGATCTATGTCGTACGATGAAATGTCTCTCTATCCTTCTTACTCGTGCTATACGCATTTGCAAAATTATGCCTTCTCATCGAGTTAACGGAAGAAGGAAACGACCACGAGAATGGCAATGAGATGGGCACCCGCAGGCCCCACCGGCCCTCGAGGATCATGTGCTCGAGCAGGTGACCCATGCAGAGTTTAGGGTTGCCATTCAGATGTTAGCTTAGGCTTTGACCGCCCAAGTCAACTAATAGGAGGTAGCGCATGTCCCTCAAAATGGGAATGTTGCCGTGGCGAGTGTCAGAGATTTTCTGAAGATGAACCCTTCGGAGTTTCTCAGATCGAAGGTGGGGGAGGATCTGCATGAGTTTATTCATGAAGTTCTGAAGATCACCCAAATCATGGGGGTAACTGGGGAGGAGTGCGCAGATGTAGCCTCGTATCGGTTAAAAGGGGTTGCGCACATCCAGTTCAGGCAATGGAAGGCTAGCAGGATAGTTGGAGAGGGCCCCATTGGTTGGAATGAGTTCCATACCGCATTTCTGGATCGGCTCTTTCCACAAGAGATGAGGAAAATCAAAGAAGCTGAGCTTTTGAACCTGAAGTAGAACAACATGATGGTCCAGGAATATGCTTTGGAATTCACTCCTTTGTCCAAATATGCGCCAGAGCTAGTGGCTGATCAAAGAGCTTGGGTAAGTAGGTTTCTGCAAGGGGTAGCGGACTACCTGGTCAAGGATTGTAGGACCACTATGCTTTACCAGGACATCGATTTTCCTCACTTGGTTTTGTATGCCCAGCAGATGAAGGTGGTGCATCTGAGAGAGAAGGAGGTCAAGAGGGCCAGGACAGGCAGTTATGGGTTCTCTCAATAGAGATTGGGAAGAAGACATCACCAGCAGTCTCCTCAAAGGTCATTGGATCCAATGCCATCATCGGCTAGTGCTCCATCTAGACCGCGAGGTGACCATAGGAGTGGAGCATCAGGTTCAAGGTGACAAAGGAGCATGCAGGCAGAGTGTACTTTTTCAATCTGCGGAAAGTGTGGAAAGAATCACATTGGAGAGTGCTTGATTGGATCAGATATCTATTTTGGGTGTGGTAGACCCGGGCACAGGCGCCGGGAGTGTCCGTTTTCTAGACAGGGTGATGGTAGAGGTCGTGCTCAGGGTACCAGCTCAGCAGCAATACCAACACGCCCGACTTAGCAGGGTGCTTCACTAGTGCCAAAACAGGTTTTATGCCCTTGCATCTCGACAGGAGCAGGAGACTTCACCAGATGTGGTCACTTGTATGTTACGAGTATTTCACCTTGATGTATATGCATTGTTAGATCTAGGGGCTACTTTATATTTTGTGATGCCCTATGTTGCTAGTAGTTTCAGAGTCTATCCCAAAATCCTATCAAAACCTTTCTCAGTCTCTACTCTAGTTGGTGATTCAATTATAGCTCGATGGGTATATAAAAATTTCCCTGTCACAGTCCTTCAGAAAGTCACGTCAGCAGATTTAGTAGAGCTAGTCATGACATATTTTAATGTTATCTTTGGCATGGATTGGCTACATGTATGTTATACCTCAGTAAATTGTAGAACCTGTGCGGTAGAGTTCCGATTTCTAGGAGAGCCAGTCCTAAAGTGGAAGGGTAGTTCAGCTGTACCTATAGGTCACTTCATTTCCTTCCTTAAGGACAGAAAGATGACCTCTAAAGGGTGTGTGTATCATCTAGTTAGGTTTAAGGATGCTACATCTGAAACTCCGACTATCCAGTCAATTCCTGTAGTGTGTGAATATCCAAAAGTGTTTCCAGATGATTTACCGGGAATTCCTCCCAAGCAGGAGATAGATTTTTGTATTAACCTTCTTCCTTATATGTAGCCTATATCTATTCCTCCTTACAGAATGGTTCCAGCTGAGCTAAAGGAGTTGGAGGAGCAGTTGAAGGATCTTTTAGACAAGGGTTTCATTAGACCAAGCAAATTCCAGTGGAGTGCACCAGTTCTCTTTGTCCGGAAGAAGGATGGTCCCCTTCAGATGTGCACTGACTACCGACAATTAAACAAGGTCACCATCAAGAACATGTATCGCCCCCCAGGATTGAGGATTTGTTTGACCATCTTCAGGGTGCTAAGTGTTTTTCAAAGATAGACCTCAGATCTAGGTATCATGAGCTCGGAATTGGGGAGAGTGACACTCCGAAGACAACCTTCAGGATTCGGTATGGTCTCTATGAGTTTGTAGTGGTGGAAGACACTCTTAGCAGGATTTCTATGGAGGGTGTGACCCATGTAGATGAGGAGTGGAAAGAGTTAGTGAAGGATGTGCATTGGCTTGCACGGCTAGGAGTTCGTCTTGTTGACTCGACAAATGGTAGTGTCATTGTTCAAAATGAATCAAAATCTTCCTTTGTGAACGAGGTCAAAGCTAGACAAGACAAGGATCCTATTTTAGTAAAGTTGAAGGAAGCCGTTAGAATCATAAGGTGAAGGTCTTTCCCAAGGGGGAGATGGTGTGCTGTGGTATCAGGGTCATGTGTGTGTACTGAGAGTTGATGACTTGAGGGAGCAGATGTTTCATGAGGCTCATGATTGCATATATTATATACATCTAGGTACCACCAAAATGTACTGTGACCTAGGGGAAGTTTATTGGTGGAATGGCATGAAGAAGGACATAGCGGAATTTGTGGCTAAGTGTCTGAATTGTCAGCAGGTGAAGGTTGAGCATCAAAGAACCAGAGGTGTGCTTCAATACATTAGTATCCCTACATGGAAATGGGAGAAAATCAATATGGACTTCATTACGAGGTTGCCTCATACTCATCAATAGTATAGCTCTTTTTGGGTGGTTGTAGACAGGTTGACTAAAGAAACTCATTTCCTACCGGTCAAAACTACCAATTCAGCGGAGGATTATTCTAAGTTGTACATTCGGGAGTTAGTTCAATTTCATGAAGTGCCCTTGTCCATCATATCAGATAGAGGTACTCAATTTACCTCCCAGTTATGGAGATTGTTTCAGAAGGGACTTGGCACTAAGGTCAAGCTCAGCACAACATTTCACCCGCAAACAGATGGTCAGGATGAACGGACCATTTAGACTCTTGAGGATATGTGAGGGTGTGTGTGATTGATTTCAAGGGTAGTTGGGATGATCATTTTCCTCTCATGGAATTTGCATATAACAATAGCTACCATTCCAGCATTCAGATGGCTCCGTTTGAGGCTCTTTATGGGCGGAGATGTAGATCACCTATTGGTTGGTTCGAAGTCGGTGAAGCTGTGATGATAGGAACAAATTCAGTCCATGAGGCTATTGAGAAGGTTCAACTTATAAGGGAAAGATTGAAGACAATCCAGAGTTATCAAAAGTCATATGCGGATGTGAGGAGGAGAGAACTTGAGTTTGAAGTTGATGATTGGGTGTTTCTGAAGGTATCTCCCATAAAGGGAGTGATGAGATTTGGAAAGAAAGGAAAACTTAGTCCTCGTTATATTGGCCCATACCGGATTGTGAGACGGGTTAGCAAGGTAGCATATGAGTTGAAGTTGCCCTCAGAATTGGCTTCGGTGCATCTGGTGTTTCATGTGTCGCTGTTGAAGAAGTGCATGGGTGATTCGGCTTTAGTGTCCCAGTGGAGAGCGTAGGTGTAAAGGATAACCTCAGCTACGAGGAGGTCCAGGTGGAAATATTTGATCGTCAGGTTCGAAAGCTAAGAAATAAGGAAGTAGCTTTAGTAAAGGTTTTGTGGCAAAATCAGCATGTTGAGGGAGCTACGTAGGAAGCCGAAGAAGATATGATGACTAAATACCTGCATCTATTCCCTTCCAGTTTGATTCCAACTTGAGGTACCAGTTTCTTCCTTAGTACTCTATTCAGTTTTATGTTTAGTTTATGTGTTCAAGTTTCTTTCATGTCGATGCATATATGTGTGATTCATGAATTCAGTTCAGTTATGTGTTCTAGTGCGGAGTCAGTCACTCTATCAGTTTTTAGCTTTAAATGTTTAGTATTTGAGATGTCAGTCCTTTTTCCCAGCTTTCAGTATGTTCATTCACATTCAAGGATGAATGTTCCTAAGGGGGAGATATTGTAATACCCCAGAAGTGCCTAAGACTAGACTCGGAAATTTGAAATGGGAAGTAGCAGAAAAAAAATATGAGATTTTACTCAAAACGACTCGTAGAGGTTCTAACGGCCCGTTGGTGGCACTCGTGGTCAGGATCTGTAGAAGTAGACTCGGAAGTAACGGGTCCATGGTACGACCCGTAGGTAGATGTAATGAGTCGTAGGTTGGGGTTGTTGGCTGTCACCAGAGTATCAGGGATGGATAGTATGAGTCGTGGTAAACAACGAGTCAATGTAAGTACTAGTGGAAAGGCGAAGGAAAATCCCCAGTTGAAGTAACGGATGGAACCCACGAATCGTTGGATGAAGGTATGAGTCGTGGCGTGACTCGTGGGAAGTCTAGATGCAGTTTCATCAGAGGCAGTAATGGGAGGATACAATGAATCATTGTTTAGTGTAGTTACTCATCCTATCAGTCATGGTATCAGGACCTGAGAACTGAAGAATGAGGGAAGGAAGTAACGGACGGATACCACGAGTCGTGGTATCAAGGTACGAGCCGTGGTATCACTCATTGTCACTGGCACTGCAGAAATTCCAGACTTTTCACTAAGGGAATTTTTGTAATTCCTAAGCTCTAAGGTCCTAAACTATATCGTTTTAAGCTCAGTTAGAAGGATATTAAGGGCATTAAACCTATCCTAAGCCTTGTCGTTCCATGCATGCAAATTAGTGCTGTTCCTTGGAGATCAAGCTTAAAGAATTTCTCCAATTTCCTTTAGGATTTCAAGAGGAAGTGTAAATCAGATTTACCCAGGTATGTGAGGCTATGAATGAGAGTCCCTTTCACTCTCATACTCTAAATTCTTCTCAATTCCATGAATTTCAATTCTAGATTTAAGTTTCATGATCAATGGGGTTTATTCCTATTCATGTGAAATTCTCTATGATCTATCTATGTGTCAATTCCCTTCATGTATCAAATCATGTTTTATGATCTATAGGCAGATTTTTATAACTATTTTGATTATTAATTTATAGTTTCAAATTTTAATTAAATTATGCCCAATTATGTATGGTTCATGAAAAGTCAAGTTATGATTCCATTATGATCTTGATCTCCTTAAGCCCTAAATTATGATTTATGTTAAGATTTCTCTTCAAGTACTCATCATGGATTTATGAATATCAAGTATGTAAATATTTTATAAGTATGCATGGTTTTCATGATTTATGGAGTTATGACTCTTGACCAACTCATGGGCCCTTATTCATGGCTAATCATGTATTTCAAGTGGGATCCATAATGTTATTATTTATTTGGCCATGAATTTAATGAATGATTTTATGATTACTATACGAGCCCTCACGTGTATGTTTTTGGGAGCAGTGTCCAGCATTGAGTAGAGCCGACATTCAGGTAAATCTCATAGTATCAGAACTACGTGCCACCGTAGGTATATATATATATATATATTTATTTATTTATTATTGGATCCCTGTGATATCACCACGCACGCACGTCCCCCTACCTGGTAAGCCGGGGACGGTCCTGACCACTTGCGCGAAATAGTGGGGCATCATGTAAGGCTCTATCATGATGGAGTTGGTTAAGACGAGCCCTCCCATTGTTCCTCATGATTTATACATGGTTATGTTTATGATAATTTGGCTTAAGTTATGTTTTATATAGTTTTCTCTTACGACTATGATTATGATTGGTTTGCGAATGGTTTGAAAACCTTGAGCCCTTATGTTTACATTATGATATTTACTTTATGATCATGCTGTCCTACTTTTATGAACTCTTATGTATTTTAACTGTCCGCTTTACTTACCTTGCATACTCAGTACATTCCAAGTACTGAACATATACTCTATGCTGTATCGTTTCATGATACAGGCTCAGACATTCATGTTCAATACCGCACTTAGCTTGATCCTCAGACTTTTGCTTCCCTCAGCCAGATTTGGTGAGTCCTCATCCTTCGAGGACCCTTTTTATCAGCTTATGTTCATTACTTTCAGTTTTAGGCTTCAGTGAGTTAGTTGAGGTTTTATCCCGTCAACTCTTCAGTATGTAGAGGCTTATCAGACATAGTATGTATTCAGCGTCAGGATTATGTTATGTATTCAGATGTTCAAATTTTATTATATTCTCAAACTTCCGTTATTTCATGTTAGATTTTTCCGAATTTATTATGTCAAGCTTTAGATTTCATGTTTATGCCATGGGTCACCTTGGAGCCTCTCGGGGTTCTTTGTCCCTGTCTCGATCCGGGCCTATGTTCGGGTCATGAAAAATACCCAACAGGAGTATCCAGGAACGGGTGCCACTCTCTCGCAACAATTTGTTTGCTGATGTTGGAAAACTCCTGGTCCAACCTAGCTAAGTTGAGGCACTTCTCTAGTGTGAATGACCGGTTTTGTTTTTTGATAAAGTAGGTCTTTATGCTCTCTATGCAGAACCAGATACTGTCCTCAGTGTTGGAAGGGGCTTGAGTCTCCGCGATTTTGCCTTTTCCTTTGCTCTTGCCTTTACCAGAGGCTGGAGCTTTCACTTTCTCTTGGCGCTTGGGTAAAAACATGTTCCTGCAAAATGATGTGAGTGCCACAAAACATAGGTCACACTCTTTTTGTATTTTTTTAGTAAATAAAAGAAAGCATCTACACTAGTCTAAGGGAAGAAAAAGAATTTGATTGAAAACGGGATGAAGCAGCAAAATTTAACTGCTAGTATCTGCGCTTCACCTACATGTCACAGGTGCAGACATACTACATGCGGATGAGGCGTGGATGCAAAGCAGAACACTGGGACTTGACACAGGCATCTGCATTTTGCAGAAGGAGATTTGCGTTACACTGGTAGAATGTAGGTGTGAGTGAATGAACCTGTAGTCCATTAGCCTACCTGCATTGAACCTGCATTTCGCAGAGCAATATCTGCCGTATGCAGTTTCTCAACAATGCCTCAACTTCCAACTCCATGTTTTCAGCTCAATTTTTTAGCATGTTCAAACAATTTCAAAATCTAATGGGTACTCAAACTTCTCCCAAAGACATACTAACAACTTCAACACCAAATTGACCATTACGACTACTCAACGACTTCCCTTAAGAAGGATGTTACTCTATCTATCATTAGGAAATGTCAAGTCCCCATCTTTACTATCATCATCCACATAAATTCATTCACAACAACCCAACACACTCACTAGGCATGATCATATTCTATCAATATTATAAAGCATGACCCAATGCCAATTGAAATTCATTAACATTACCAGACAAGCATGAAGCAATGCCGATTATTCCTTAAAAGAGATGTCACCTAATCCACTATTAGGAAAATTCAATAGTCACCAACAAATGGGTTACTCAGATTTCACCCTCAACTAAATTTTCATGGCATAAATCATCATATTTAGGCATACAAAGGCACATGAAACAAGAATTCCCCAGACATTTGCCAATTTCAAGGCCACCCACATATACCCACCAAAATCAATTTCAAGGGAAGCATCAAGATACAAATGGGGAAACAATAGCTAAGGAAAAATAAAAATTATCATGCTTGTTCTACCCATATCATCAATCATAAAGAAATAAAAGTTAAAACCAAGAAGCTTTCAAATTAGAGTGAGTGAAAATAGTGAGTTAAAACTTCAAGCTTTTCACAAAAAGGTAATGGTGGCCAACCCTAGCTTTGCTCCAATGGTTTGGTTAGATTTGTGATGGAAGAAGAGGGAAAAATGGTGAGATTTATAGTGAAGGAAGGTGAGGAGTTATATTGAGTAAATGGGGAGTAGTTGGGAGTTAATAGGTGGCAAAAATGGGTTTGAGGTGCTGAAAATCGAGGTTCTGGAAAATGGAGAAGAAGGTGGAAAGTCACGGGTCAAGCCGGGTCGGTTCGGTCGAACGGGTTGGTCAAATTTTTAAAATTCTCTTACCTCGTCTGCGCCTGCATATGCAGTCGTAGATCAGATTTGCAACACACATTTTTAGCATAGATATACCTCAAAAGTACCAGGTATTCTATCTATTATCTGCGCTATACCTGCGTACCGCAAGTCCATGACTGCGTTTCACATATGAGGCATAGGTGAGTCACTTTTCAACATCTTTCTCCCAAGCATTCTAGATCAGACTTGCACAACACCTGCGCTATACAAATCGGGACTTGCTTTTTGCAGGTCTAGCGCATACATTCCACTTTGCTTCCTTCAACTTATGCCACAATCCAACATCCTATAACAACAAAAACAACAAAAAAGTAAAGAAAAAAGAAATTTAAAAATACTTGGTTGCCTCTCAAGAAGCGGTTGATTTGACGTCGCGGCTTGACGATATCACCGCACTTGTCAACATGGGTCCGTATGTTCAACCTTCTCATAAGGGATCTCAACCAATTCGTCCCTTGCGTCTATCATGACCACAACCTTGCACTTATCCTGGGGCTCTGTGAGCTTGCACAAATTGAAGTTAACCTCATCATTTCCAATCCAAAACCTGAGTTCACTTAACTCCACATCCACTAGAGCATGTCCGGTGGCCATCAATGGGTGCCCTTAGATGATGGGCACCTCAAGGTCTATATCACAATCCAATACCACGAAGTCCTCAGGGAGTATGAATTTTTCAACTTTCACCAACACATCAAAGAGAATTCCCACCGAATGTTTGATGGATCAATCAACCATAAGCAATTGCATAGGAGTAGGCTTGGGATCTCCAAACCTAACTTCTTGAAGATCACTAGGGGCATCAAATTGATACTCGCCCCCAAGTCACATAAAGCCTTGTTGAGAAAATATACCCCAATAGTGCAAGGGACTTTGAAAGCCCCTGGATCATCTCTTTTGTGGGCTAAATTGCTAGCCATGACCGCATTACAATGATGTGACAGCTCCACTGTGCCCGCATCAATTACCCTCTTCTTTTTCAACAGCTCCTTCATGAACTTTACATAACCGGGAATTTGTAACAGAGCATCTACCAGCAGAGTGTTTACGGACAACTTGCTAAACATATCAACCAGCTTTTTGATTTGGTTGTCTTCTTTCTTCTTCATTAGCCGCTGAGGGTAGGGAGGTGGATCTTTAAACACCTGGCTTTTAACAATTGGGGCCTCATTGCCCACTTCATCATCACTCACCACTTGATAATGAATATCAACCTCTTTGTCATGACCCGAACATAGGTTCGGATCGAGACACAAAATCTAGAACCACGAATGGCTCCTATGCCATGAATATAATGGCTAAAGAGCTTACATCAAACAGAAACTGATAAACTAAACGTGAATAAGCGGAAGTTTAAATACATATCAACCATACAAAGTCAACACTGACAAAGTTGAAAGTCTACATATTGTTTGAAAAAGACTCTAACATAACTGAAGAAATCATGGGAAAACATGCCAACTAACTCACTAAAAGTCTGAAAACTGAAAATATCACAACTCAAAAATCTGAAGGTCCTCAAAGGATGATGACTCACCAACAAGAGAATTGGACTAAACTTTGGAGACTGGCTAATGGAGGAACTGAGTCTGAGCATCTGAACCTGTATCATGAAATGATACAACATAGAGTATGCGGTCAATACTTGAAATGTACTAAGTATGTAAGGTAAGTAAAGCAGGCTAAGTAAGTATAACTGAAATCATGCACATAACGTAAATCATAAGATCATGAGAGTAAGGACTGCATACTGATATCTTAAAACATGTATAGTTATAAATTGAATCTCATATCTGAAGAAAATGACCCAAAGCTCAAAATAGAATCATATGGCTTGTCATAATTGAAATCATAAGTAAAAGTTTATAAACTTATTATTGGGTCAAACCTGCTGAAAACGTAATATCATTAGTCATAAACATACATAATTGAAATAATGTGGAATAATAGGAGACTCGTCACAACCGACACCATCGCGATAGGACTTATGTGATACCCCAACTATCACACTTAAGTGGGCAGAGCCATCCAAAACCTTTCCAGGGCTAAGGATGCTACTATGATATCAATATCAAGCTGAAGGCCCCTTGTGGGCGGGGGAAACTATCTTGAGAGGCCCCAAATATATATATAAACCCTACATTGGCATGTAGTTCTAATACCCGGGGTTTACATGAGCCCCTACCCTACTCGGTGCTAGACACTACTCTCAAAATCATGCAAGGTACTCACCATCATTTCTCAACGAAGTTGAAACCATTGTTTTTCAACAAAGCTGATAATGTACTTACATGCATAGTCTGAAATCTGAATACGGGGAGTCCTGGCTCCAAACATACCATAAGCTGAAAATAGGGGGTATCAATCCAAACCATATGGTAAGCTAATATTATAAAACTGTACTGAATCATGAGAACATACTTAATATGTGTGGGCTTGCCCAAATCTCAAAATCATGCATACTTGAAATAGACTTCATAAGTCAAAATCATAAATTCATACATGGATAATTTGTAAACATTCAATCATGCTAGATATCTCATCATACTGAAATCATAAATCAAAAACTTGATTCTCATGAACTTGCTTAATTGGGAATAATTTTCTAAATTTTAAAATCATAAATTCATAATCAAAATATTCTTAAAATCTACCCATGAATCTTCAAATATACTTTAGAACATAAAGGGAATTGACCCATAAACAATTGATAGAGAATTCTATAAGATTGGGTTAAAACCCCTTTTAGATCATAACTTGGATTGAGACTTGATTCATGAAATTGAGGAGAATTTAAGAATGAGTGTGAAAGAAACTCTCATTCATAGCCTTACATACCTGGGTAGCTGAATTTACACTTGTCTTTGAAAACCCAAAAGATTTGGAGAAGAAATTGAAGGATTCTAGGCTTGATCTTCAGTGGAGAATTCCTAATTTTGCATGCATAGGAGGGGAATGAATTATAATAGGTTAAAACTCCCTTAAAACCCTCTTTTTAGAGCTTAAAACAACATAGTTTAAGGTTTAGGAGCTTAGAATTTATGAAAACATCCTTAATGTATTCACAGGAAAACTGATTCTGTCAGTTGTCATGACTCGTATCATGAGTCATACAATCCTCTTATGATTCGTGGAATCCTCCCATACTGACCAAGTCCATAACCTATATTCCTCTGAATATTTTCACGAATCATACAACGACCCATAATAGGCTATCACGAGTCATACCAATACTCATATAATCAGCATCTGAAAAATCTCAAGTACTTGTTACGATTCGTACCATGAGTCATACCCACACACTATGACTCGTAGTGAGGACTCGTGGTCTAGGGAAAGAAGTGTCTGGACAGTACCATGGGTTTTCATACGACCCACATCACCAACCTACCACTTGTAGGTTGAGTCATACTAAAGCAATTGTCCAACTTTTCCTGCTGATCACATTCCAAATCTCGAGTCTAGTCTTATGAACTTTTGGTTTATTAAACTCCTCCTCCTCCACTATATTATCATCATCAACAATAATATATTCCCTCGGCACCCTATCATTCAATTTTTAATCATTCTTCCTTGAACCAACATCGCCATTGGGTTTATCACTCATATTTGCAACTACCTTTCCACTCCTTGTAACAATATCCATGCAATGGACTTCATTCTTCGAGTTTGGTATAGTGTTACTAGGGAGAGTTCCTTTCATTTGATGGTTCATTTATCCTTAAGGTGTTTGATGGATGCTAAGTGAGAGTTTATTGTTTGGGCAAGATTAGACACCTCACCTTTTAACTCCTTCATTCCATTATCCATTGATTCCACCTTTTTCAACACCTGAGCTAACATGTCCTCAATCTTTGAATTTGGCGGGTCACTAACACTTAGTTGAATTGGAACTACATTAGCCTTTGGAGGAGGGATGTACGGGTTTGAACTTTGGTGATTGTACCTATCCCCTTCTCCTTCGGGCTCACGATTTCTCCATTGATTATCCCTCTCTCTTCAACCTTGGTTCTCACGATCTCTCCAACCTTTGTTTCCATCACGAGGACGCCAAGGGACTTGATTGGAACCTTGGTACCTTGGACAAGAACCCACCATTTGGGTCGTCATGTATTGGCATTCTTCATCATATCTATCTTGGGAAACATCCTCCTCAAGTGAGTTGCGTCCTTGGGCCCCAATTGTGTTAACACTTTTGGTTCCAGACCCCATCACATGTTTTGCAAGCAACCCTACTTGAATCATCATCTTAGCGAACATTTCATCTTTTTTTTTTCAATCTTTTCTTCGAATTTCAGCTGTCATTTGGTTGGAAGATATACTTAGGGACACCTCTATTTTCCTTGTGTGCCATGCTTGATTGGTATTTTTATTCGATCCAAAAGTGCCTTTGAAAGTCCATCGGTCTGATCTATGATTGAGCCACCAGCTAAATTATTCACCACCGACTTGTTGATTGAATCAAGAGATCAATAAAAAATGTGGAGAAGTACCACATCAGGTAGTCCATGATTTGGGCAAAGGGCCACTTTCTTCTTGATTCTTAGCCACAACTCGTCGATTGGTTCTCATAGGAGTTGGCGGAAGTTCGTGATTTCATCATGCAGTTGAAGCATCCTAGAGGGTGTGAAAAATCTATCAGAAAACACTTCAGTCAACTCATTCCATGAAGTGATTGATCAGGGAGGTAGCTCCTCCAACCAAGCTATGGCGTCCCCTATAAGAGAGAAGGGAAACAACCTCGATCTAATTTGACTCTTGGCTAATGTTGGTAATGTTGAATGGTTGGAAAATCTTGATAAAATTCCAGAGATGCCGATTAGCATCTTTGCTAGCCAAACCATCGAACAACTCCTTCATTTGAATAAGATGTAACATAGTGCTAGTCACATGGAACATAGCATTCCCTACCATGGGAGGTAGGCGAATAGCACCAGTTTCATCATGAACAATGGGCTCATCTTCCATGTCCATAAACCCATCCACACTACCAATATCACTAGTGTGGTTCATCTTTCTCCTTTTCTATCAACAAAAACAACAAAAAAGAAAAGAAAAACACAACAAAAAACAAGTGTGAATCTGATGTTTGGCATATTCTTATGCCTATTTGCCATACTTTTGCCCATGTTTTTCCTCGTTTTGAGTTCATTATCCTTATGAAATGCATGGATTCTTATTTATGTGTTTTTTATGAGATAACAAGTGGTTTTAGATATTTTAAGCAGGTAATCAATGAAAAAGGACTTAAAAATAGCTTAAGGTATGAAGAAAGAAGAGTTCTAGAAAAATTGGCCTAGTGAGATAGCTGGTGCACTACGCCAGATCCTCGACTTTAGAGAAAATTATGCTCAGTTTGGTGCATTGAGTGGTGCGGTGTTCTAGTTCTTCAACTTCAGAGGAATTTCTGCTCAACACCTTGGTGAAATAAGTGGTGCGACGCGCCAGAAGGGTTTCGGACTTACAAATTTTTTTCAACACTTTGGTGCAGTGAATGGTGCGGCACAAATTTTCCAACACTTTGGTGTAGTGGATGGTGTGGCATGCCAGACCCCAGAATGTGCAGAATTTGACTACCACCTTGGTGAGATGGCTAGTGCGGCGCGCCAGGTGCAAAACTTCAGAGCAAATTCAAGCCAAATTTGGTGCGTTGTATGGTACGGTGCGCCAGAAGCTGTCTGGGACGGAATTTCAAGTCTAAAAGATGTATTTCTCAAGGGTAAAGATGTCATTTAATATCTTGCTTATAAATATAACATCTAGGGCATATTATTAGGAGTCTTTGATTATTCTGAGATCATTTTGTATGCAGTTCTTAGGGGATGAGATAGAAGTTCATTTTCTTCTAGATTTTCTTCTTTACTTATACTTTTGTTAATTTGAATAACGCTTGCTTTAGTTTTCCACTTGAACATGAGATGCTAAACTCTTGTTTTAGGGTTTTGGCCATAGCTAATGGTTGTAGTTTGAAAACTTTTTTTATGCTATATTGTGATTCTTCATTCAAGATTGTTATACTTACTTATTTTCATTGCTTATTCGTTATTATGATCACCTCATGAATATTATCTGTTGGCTCTGGGTTGAACTCGGGACGGGAACCAGGAGGGTTAAAAGTAAGTATAGAATAGGTTCAATGATATTTGGGCAATGGGTTAAAGTGAGATTTTGTTGTTGAGGATAGGGATATACACTTTAACCCTGTTCAGTTGAATACGAGTAGCTACAACCATCGTTTCATGTTTCTCCTACGACCGTAGGGATGTATGCGTTAGGGTTCATGAGATAGTTCTTGGATGTTTAGGAGAATGGCAAGAAATGGGATCATAACTTGCAACTAGCAATCTTGAGAAGATTTAGTCTAGCGTAATCGAGTCCTAAAACTCAACCTAAAAGAGAAAGTGCCAAAACTGAGATTCTCTCATCATTTGAATTACAAACACTTGTAAAAATGATTCTTGTTCATTAGTTTAATTTACATTTTAAATTTAATAGAATAATTTCCAAAACTATTTCCCTAATTTACCTGTGTATTTCTGAATAGTGAAATAAAATGTTAATCTTGAGCAATTAATATGACAAGTCTTTGAGGGATCGATATCGAGACTTCACTGTCCTATATTACTTGACGACTACATGTGCTTGCATGAGCTTGAGCGACATCAAAATAAAAAAAAATGGAAATCACAATCCGATCCCCGACAACAGTGCCATTTTTTGATAACGCCCAAAAATACTTCTCCAATTAAGGAGGTGGCTATGGGCATTGACAAAAACAAATTTCCCGATAGGTGTAGGAGTCGAATCCCAGAGGATTGGGGTTGGATTATCCAAATATCATAAATCAACTTGCGTGAGTAAATGTCATGACTCAATAATGTAAAGTAAAAATTGAAGGAAAAGAGTAATCATGTGTCGATTTCAAATGCAGAACAGAATGAGGGAAAAATGACTTGATGCAATCAATGAGAGGAACTAGGGGTGTGCATTTGATGGGGTGTCAGCTAGAGAGGATTTGATTAAGAGCCTTAGACTTGATTAGGGCATGGAAAGCCTTGGTTATGGCTACATCCTATGTTTTTCAACCAAAAGAATGTGGTTACCTTGGGTTTTTTCAAACCAATGACACAATAACCAAACAATCAGCAAGCTTGAGGAAAAGTTAGACTATTTCTAGCTCCGACCCTGTAATAGAGTATGAATTTGGATTTTGACTATCTCTAGCTTCAATCCATCTATACAAAACTCTAATTCCTCACTATTGAATCTTTACCCAACCTTACTTCCCTCTTTCAAGTGAAAGCAAGATTAGAAAGCTAAATCAATGTTTGTAAACATCAATTATTGAATTTAAACTTAAAGAAAACAATAGATCCATGCTTGCTAATCAATTTTAAGAAAAAATAATCAACACCCACTCAAGTCTAGACAACTATCATGCACACGTATCCCTAGCAAGAAATTTAGCTACTCGTTGTCAAAGAGAGAGAAATTATATCTGTAAGAAATTTCTCTAAACTCATCATATTAAGTAATTAAATCTCAATTCAAGCTCAAGGTCTGCAATAATGGTGGTTTTCCCAATGAAGAAGAAAGCAAACATGTACTCGATCTATCTTTATGATGTACTCTCCATTCAATTTCAATGTTCTTTCATGATATGTACAATTGGGGTTAAATCTCTAAAAATTTCTTTTGCACATCTATCTAAAAATGCCCTTTAAAAGCTTCTCAAGTACACTTGCGCCTTTGATTTTGCCCATCAACAAACGACACGGGTCACTTGCATGACACCTGTGTTTTGCAGATGCCAATCTGTGACACGCATGTCACTTTTGAGGCTTAGGCAGTGTCCCTTGCATATCATTTATAGTGGCATATGCAGTCCGCAAATGCCAATCTGCGGCTCGTAGGTCTAGTTCAACAAATCTACAGAATCATCTACTTGGCACTTGCGTTTCACAGGTGCCTATATGCGACACGCATGTCCTTTTCCTTCCAGTAGATTGCTTTTAGTTCAATTCTTCCATTTTTTTGTCTAAGTTAAATGCCTGCACAAGAGAAGAGAAAAGGCACAAAACCTTCCTAATTTTATAATAACAAAGCAATAGCTCATGCTTAAAAGCTAAATGAGTTAGTAAATGACTGACTCATCACCCATTCATTCGTTGGTTTTGGGAAACTTTCACCAATATTCTAGACCTCTAAAGGACGGGTCGATTAATGACCCGTCCTAAGGGTTGTTCTGTGGCACAGTGTCGACACCTGCTGCTTTTCTTCTTAAAGTATTAGATTCAGTCTTAGGGACTTTCGGGGTGTTACATTATCTCTCCCCATGGAATATTCTCCCTCGAATGGAGACTAAGTAAGAGAAAAAGATAGGGAAAGAGCTGCAATCCCAGAAGTTAAAGCTATAGACAGAAGGCTGATAGAGTGACTGACTCCAAACTGAGATACATGACTAAACTAAATTCGTGAAACATAAGAGTAACTGAGAGACATGAAACTGATTAACACATGGAGGAGAAAACCAGTACCTCAAGTTGGAATTGAACTGAAGAGAAAAGATGTGGGTATCTAGCCATTATATCTGCTTCAACTTTCCACATAGCTCCCTCAACTAGCTAATTTCTCCATAAAACCTTCACCGAAGCTACCTCCTTATTCCTCAACTTGTGAAGCTGATGATCAAGGATCTCAACCGAAACCTCCTCACATGTTAGGCCATCCTTCACAACAATGTTCTTTAGTGGAACAACTAGAGCTGGATCTCCAATGCACTTTTTCAACAAGGACATATGAAAAACTGGATGCACTGAAGCTAACTCTGCTAGCAACTCCAACTCATAAGCCACATTGCCAACTTGCCTCAAAATCTTATAAGGATTGACATACCGGGGACTATGCTTCCCCCTCTTGCCAAATCTCATCACCCCCTTCATGGGTGACACCTTCAGAAATACCCAATCATCAACGATAAATTCAAGCTCTCTCCTCCTAATATGCGCATACGATTTCTGACGACTCCGGCTGTCTTCAACTTTTCTCTAATAAGATGAACTTTCTCCATAGCCTCATGAACTGAATCGGTCCTGTCAATATAGCCTCACCTACCTCGAATCATCCAATAGGTGACCTGCATATCCGCCCATAAAGAGCTTCAAGCGGAGCCATCTGGATGCTAGAGTGGCCACTGTTGTTTGAAGCAAAGTTAATGAGAGGCAAGTGGTCATCCCAACTACCTTTGAAATTAATCACACAAGCTCTCAACATGTCCTCTAGAGTCTGAATGGTCCGCTCAGCCTGACCATCCGTCTGCAGGTGAAAAGCCGTGCTAAGTTTGACCTGAGTACCAAGACCCTTCTAAAACGACTTCCAAAACTAAGAATTAAACTGAGTACCCCTATCTAAGATGATAGACAATGGTAACTCCATGCAATCGGACTAACTCCCAAATGTAGAGCTTAGCATAATCCTTGGATGAACCTATAGTCTTGACTGGTAAGAAATGTGTTGACTTGGTCATCCAATCTACAATCACCCACATAGAATCATGTTGTTGGCATTTATGGGGAAAACCTATAATGAAGTCCATATTTATCTCTTCCCACTTCCTAGTAGAATTACTGATATCTTGTTGCATACATCCCAGCCTCTGATTCTCAACCTTCATGTCACGATCCGAATTTAGGACCGGATCGAAACACGGGACAAAGAACCCCAAGAGACTCCAAGTTGACCCATGGCATGAACATAATATCTAGAATCAATATGAATACATGCAGAAAATATAAAATTATAATAGCGAAAGTCTGAAAATTCAATAATATCTAAACAACGAAAAAAAAGCATAATACTAATTTGAAGCTGAATACATACTATGTCTGATAAGCCTCTATAACCTATGAGTTGATGGGACAAGACCCCAACTAACTCACCAACAAACTGAAACTGAAAGTACTGATAACAAGCTTTTATAAGAAAGTCCTCGAAGGATGAGGAGTCACCAATAGGCATAGAAATGCTAACTTTGAGAATCTGGCTAGCGGCGAGATTTAACCTGAATGTCTGAGCCTGTATCATGAAACAATACAACATAGAGTATGCGGTCAGTACTTGAAATATACTGAGTATACAAGGTAATTAAAATTGCTGAGTAAGTAAAAACTGAAATCATGCATATCATAAACATATTCAAGACAAGATTTTGAGAGTAAGACTTGCATGCTATTATCTGAAAACATGATTTAAATATGACTGAGTATCACAACTGATTCAAATGACCCAAAGCTGAAACTTGATAATAATAAGTAAAACTAAACATTGGGTTAAACCTGCTGAAAATATATTATCATAACTGATGAACATGCATTATTGATAGTCATGAGGAACAATGGGAGACTCATCATATAACCGACATTACCACGATAGAGCTTACATGGTCTTGACCATTACATTCAAGTGTGTAGAGCCGTTCAAAGCCTTGCTAGGGATAAGGGCGCTACCATGATATCGATATAAAGCTAAAAGCCCATCGGGGGTAGGGAAAGCTCACAAGGGAGGTCCCAAATAAAATACATACCTATGTTCGCATGTAGTTCTGAGGCACAAGGTTGACTGAACCCTTAGCCTACTCAGTGCTAGACTGTCACACCCACCTTGAGAGGCATGACAGGCACCTAGTTCCGACCTGGGACCTGGACTAACCTGGCTAGGCATAGACACCTCTGATGCTTGCCAGCAACTCAAAATTAAGAAAAAAATGAGCTATTTCTCGGCTGTAAACACAGCCTCGGGCTGACAAGGCCACGCAAGACCATTAAAGGAAAATAACTCACCCAACAACAAGACGATAAAAGGGATCCTATACAGACCGGTAAGACCACCATGCTTTCTAGTTATAGGTGAATGAAAAATAGGCATTCATACTCATACTATGGCTGACAAGGGTGCCAACTAACCAGCTATACTAGGCCCCACACTGCCACCACGCAAAACATAATATACATAGGCCCTACACGGCCAACAACAACTAACACTGAGGAACTGTAGCCTGCAAGCCTCTAAGAGTGGAATAATAGTCAGGACAGGGCCCCGGCCTACCCAAAAGCTATAAATCAAAAGAACAAACCTTCTCTAACTATCTACTTTGGAGAAAATGAGTTGAATGGACTGTTGACTCTGACTGGCAGTTAGGAAGATCCTGGATCACGTCTAACCGTACCTGCAGGCAAGTAATGCAGTGCCCCAAAGATAGGCGTCAATACAATATGTACCAAATATGTAAGGTAGAAATGAAAGCTGAGCAAAGCTAATAGAAGGACTGGAAGTAACCAATAAGGAGAATAAGAATTTAACTTGAATAGCTTCATAATAGGAAATATAATTAGCAAGTATAAGCACAAAAAAGAACCTAACAGGACCCCATAAGCCGGGAAGGTACAATCAACACAGAATAACCTACCTGGGCAGCCATAATCCCCAACAAGTACAAACAGTGCACACTTCTCATATTTGGACTACTAAAGGTTCGTAAGCACTGTATCTCAAGAGTACTCGTCCTCTGAAGCTGAATCCGAGACTGATAGGCTCCTGTTTCTGGGTTGAGCCGTCTAGGCTCTGGTAGCTATGTATGTGTCTGAGCTGTCTGGGCTCCTGTATCTGTATCTGAGCTCCTGTAATCGTATTTGAGCCGTTTGGGCTCCTATAACTATGTCTGAACCGTCTGGGCTCCTGTAATTGTATCTGAGTTGTCTAGGCTCCTGTAACTGTATCTGAGCCATCAAGCTCTTGTAACAGGACCCCGAGCCTTAGCTCGACTGAGGGTCATAATGCCACTGTGGCATATAGTCTTCTAGAGGTGAGTAGACCTCAATACGGCTCTTGCGGCCTCAAACTGGCCCCTTCGGACATCATATATCTCTTGTGAGCACAACCTCGTAGGCAAGAAAACATCCAACTATCCAGAAGTCATATGCCAAGATCAAGTTAACTAGAGTTAACTTCTGACGAGGGTTACTATGTCATCATTGCCATCTCAATCTTACTTGTAACAACCAACCATAATAGGATTACTCTAGAGTACTATAGATAAACAGGTCGTACTAAGTTTACAATGAACGTAACTTGCTGAAAAGGATAGCCTTAACATACCTTATTCGATGATTTCTAGACGCTCGAGCAATTCCAATCTGAAGTCAGTAATTTCACCAATTTGCACACCTCACGCTGAGAAAACGAGGCTAGTTCAATACTAATAATCTGCAAACAACAATATCTTTCAATAGAATTGACTATAACTTCAACTTCAATTAATTCAGCCAAAAAATCGCCAATTCTCGAGAATTTAGAAGGTAGGATTGCTTACCTGTTGCGTGTAGCCGCTTAGGACTCAATTTAAAGTAAATTTGGCAACCTTTACTCGGCGGGGTTCCGATATACTGAGCAAATTTTCACGAAATAACTCTGCAGCGATGCTTCTCATTGTCCTAGGACTCGTTATCCAAGGAAAATTTGTGTTTAGATGGAGTTTGACGGCGTAATTTGAAGGAAATTTGATGAAAATCGTGTGGGTTCTCTGTTTAGGCCAAGAGAAAACTTTGATCTAGTTATTTGATATAACTAAGAGGGATTAATATATAGTTGGGCGGTGGCTAGGGGGTGTGTGGCGCACCCCCATCGCGCTACACTAGGAGTGCGATGCACCAGTGCCTGTGCCAGGGCAGGCTGGTGACGCGGCACCCACTGCGCCGGCCTCCCGGTCTCAGCCTCCAGTCCGTTTAACGACGCGCTCGTGTGTTCACCCCCGGTACTTCTCCCGTGTGTATGGTATGTATAATTCTCAATATACTTACACACACAATGGTCATATGATGAAAATTTATGGGGTGTAACATCATCCCCCCTTAGGAACATTCGTCCTCGAATGTAGTCTTAGGCTCCAACGACAACCTTCTTAACTATTACCGGAAAAATTTTGGCAGAGTCTCCTCTATAATATGAACTATCCGAAAACCTGAAACACAAAAAAGTCCAACATAGGCATCTCAATGGATGCTATAACCATCTATCCCACATCGTAAACGTGAATAACTGAATAGTACTGGTAATTTAAGCAAGAAGATAATATCTGAACAACATCTCACCTCAACTATATAATCTAGATCAGGTCTGAAATAGGTGAGGATATCTAGTCCGCATGTCATCCTCATCTTCCCAGGTAATTTCCTCTACATTTCTGTCCTCCATAAAACTTTAACGGAGGCTACATCTTTAGTTCTTAACCTACGAACCTGCCAATCTAGTATAGAAACTGGAACCTCTTCGTAGGCTAACTCCTTAGTAACCTGAACATCCTCAACTGGAACAACCCGGGATGGGTCCACTATGCATTTCTAGAGCATTGCCACGTGGAAGACTGGGTGAACAAATTCTAGCTCTGAAGGTAGTTCTAGCTCGTATGCCACTCGGCCTATTCTTCGGAGGAATTGATACGTGCCAATGAATCTAGGGCTAAGCTTTCCCTTCTTGCCAAACCTCATCATGCCTTTCATAGGTGAAAGCTTGAGAAACACCCAATCATTTACATTAAATTCCAAGTCTCTACACCGAACATCGAAATAGGACTTCTGACGACTCTGGGCTGTTAGCAAGCGTTCTCTAATAAGTTTCACTTTTTCTTCTAACTGAGGGATCATATTAGGTCCGATCAACTCGGCCTCACCTACTTCAAACAAACCTATGGGGGACCTATATTTCCGCCCCTATAAAGCCTCATACGATGCTATTTGAATAGTAGAATGATAACTATTATCGTATGCAAATTCAAAATAAGGGGTAAATGTTCGTCCTAGCTCCCTCCAAAATCTAGCACACACGCTTGTAACATATCCTCGAGCATCTGAATAGTGCGCTCTGCCTGGCCGTCTGTCTGGGGATGAAAAGCTATACTCAAATTAACCTGTGTCCCCAAACCTTTCTGAAATGATTGCCAAAATCTAGCTGTAAACTATGCCCCTTTTTCAGAAAGGATAGATGCTGGGACACTATGCAGTCAGACTATCTCTTTAATATATAATTCAGTGTAATCTTTGGCCGAGAATGTAGTCCGGACTGGTAGAAAATGAGCTGATTTTTTCAACCTATCAACAACAACCCAAATAGAGTTAAATTTGCATCTACTACGGGGTAACCCTATCACAGAGTCCATATTAACTGCCTCCCATTTCCACATAGGTACAACCATCTCCTGAGTTAGTCCACCAAGTTTTTGATGTTCGGCTTTTACCTACTGACAATTAGGACAATGTGCTATGAGTTCGACAATACCTTTCTTCATTGGAGGCCACCAGTATATCTTTTTTATGTCATGGTACATCTTTGCGAACCTGGATGAAGAGAGTAACGAGACTAATGTACCTCTTCCATGATTTTCTGGCGGAGCCCTGCTACATCTGGAACGCAGAGGCGACCTCTGAATCTCAAGACTCCATCTTCCATTAACTAAAAGATTGTTAATTACCCTTGCTGAACCTTATTTCTGAGTTGTACTAGGTTAGGGTCCTCATACGGATGCTCTTTTACCTCTACGACCAGGGATGATACTGCTGTATTCTGAATCAAAACCCCATCATCCTCTAAATCTACTACCAAAACTGCTAGACTAGCCAACTGGTGCAGCTCCCGAGTCATTTCTCATTGTTCTAGCCTCAAATATGCTAAACTGCCCATGGATTTGTGACTGAGGTCATCGTCTATAATATTAGCCTTCCCTGGGTGGTACATGATGTTCACATCGTAGTCTTTCAGTAATTCTAGCCAATGGTGCTGTCGCAAATCAGCTTTTTTCTGCGTGAAAATATACTAGAGGCTTTTATGATCAGTAAAAATATCTACATGCACGCCATATAAATAATGCCTCCATATTTTTAAGGCATGAACCACTGCAGCTAACTTTAAATCATGGGTGGGATAGTTCTTTTCATGCTTTCTTAGCTGCCTTGAAGCTTAGGCAATTACCTTGCCGTGCTGCAGCAGAACGTATCCTAACCCAATGCTAAAAGTGTCACAGTATACAACATAGCCCTTTGAGCCCTATGGTATGGCCAATACTGGTGCAGATGTCAATCTATTTTTCAACTCCTGGAAACTCTACTCACAACCCTCAGTCTAGTGGAATTTGATTGCTTATGAGTTAACCTGGTCAATGGCGCTGATAGGGTAGAAAATCCTTCCATGAATCTGCTGTAGTACCCAGCTAACCTTAGAAAACTATGAAACTCAGTGGGAGTTGTAGGTCTAGGCCATGTCTTAACTGCCTCGATTTTTTGTGAATCAACCTGAATACCTGCATCCGATACAATATGGACCAAGAAGGCTACAAGATTCAACCAAAATTTACATTTAGAGAACTTTGCATATAATTGGCAGTCTCTGAGGATCTAAAGTACTGTTCACAAATGATCTCTGTGTTCCACTTTTGAGCGGGAGTACCCCAGAATATCATCGAGGAACACTATCACGAACAGATCTAAATATGGCCTGAAGACACTGTTCAGCAGATCCATGAACACTGTTGGTGCATTTGTCAACCGGAAGGACATGGGAACTCGAAATGACCATACCTGGTCCTGAAAGCTGTCTTTGAGATATCTTTCTCCTGAACTCAAACCTGGTGGTACCCGGATCTCAAATCAAATTTGAAGAAATATTTTGCCCCTTGCAGCTAGTCAAATAAATCATCTATCATTGGAAGAGGGTATTTATTCTTAATGGTAACTTTTCAACTGCTGATAGTCTATACACATGCGTAGGGAGCCATCTTTCTTTCTCACAAAAAAAACTGGTGCACCCCACAGTGAAGTACTAGGCCTGATAAAACCCTTTTCTAACAAGTCTTTCAACTCGGGGGGAGCCATGCGATATGGAGGGATGGATATAGGTTGAGTACCTGGTAGCAAGTCGATGGAGACATCAATCTCAAGCTCTGAGGGGATAGCGGGAAGCTCATCTGGGAACACACCTGGAAACTCACTAATCACTGGGATGGATTGAAGAATCGGGGATTTTTTTTGCATATCCCGAATCCTACCAATATGGTGAATACATCATTTTTCTATCAACTTTCTCTCCCGAAGATAGGATATAAACTTACCTTTTGGTGTATCTGCATTGCCCCTCCATTGTCACACTACCTCCCCTAGAAAGCAAAATTGGACAGTTCTGGTCCAACACTCTACAGTGGCGTAACATGGTGCTAGCCAATCCATACCCATAATTACATCAAAATTAATAATTTCCAGCTCCACTAAATCTTCTAAGTTCTGGCGACCAACAATCTCTACGGTACAATCCTGGTAAATTCTCTTTGTAACAATAGAGTCACCGATGGGTGTATACATTGAGAAAGGTTGCTGAAGTAATTCTAGTGTTATACCGAACTATCGGTCCACTAGTGGAGTAACACAAGATAGAGTGGAACCTGGATCTATTAGAGCATAAATTGAGTGAGAACAAACATCCAGCATACCTGTCACAACCTCGGGTGATGACTTTGACTCTTGTCATCCTGGTAGTGCATATGTGCGATCCTAATCACTCCCTAAACCAGATACCCGGATCTACCTCGGCCTCTGCCGGCTAGAGTTGAGGGCCTGCAGAAGGTGCTGGAGCATATGAACTCACTGAGGATTTATTCTGCTGGTCCCGATCACCCTAGTGTCTAGTCGGACAATCCCTCATTATATATCCCTCCTGTCCACAGGAATAACAGGTGGTGGAACCATACTTGCACCTCCTCAGATGTCGCCTGTGACAGGTGCTGCAACGTGATACAGCTGGTCCCATCTAATTTGGACCCCTCTGTTGCTGCGAGCTTGACGCTCGTGAACTTTTGCTTGGACCTGAGTGTTCCCGACGATCTGATCTGCTGCCCTGCTGCTGCTGAAAAATGGGCCTAGGTGGCCTACCTGATAAACGAGGCTTAGGCCCACCCTAAAATCTGCTTGAAAGTCTGCAGGCATAGTCCTCCGATGCTGCTCCTGACCTGCCCTGTCAATCGCATACTAACGCTGTCTGAGTTCCTCTATGTTTTGAGCAAAGGCCTGAATCCATGAGATATCCATATCCTCCGACAGTGTGGCCATGACACAAGCTTCCACTTATTCTGACGTAAGTCCAATACTAAACCAGTGTACCCTAGCTAGCATGGTATCAACAAATATAGGCGCATATTTAGCCAGGGAAGCAAATCTTAATGCATATTAAATGACACTCATTCTACCCTGCTCCAGCTGTAAAAATTGCTCTACTCTAGCCTGCCGGATATCTCGGGGCAAGTAGTGGTCTATGAAAGCTTCAGAGAAGCTAGTCCACATAGGTGGGGGTGCATCTCTGCCTTGGGATCTCTCCCAACTCTCGTACCACAAACTGCTATCTCTCGCAATTGAAACACTACTAACTCGACTGATTTTGTGGACGAGGCATGCATGACCCAGAATATCCTCTGTAGCTGACCTATGATGTTTTGGGGGTTCTCCCTTCGATCCATTCCTATAAACTGCAGAGGACTCAAAGCAAGGAACTCGCGAACCCTTGAACTCCCAGGCCCCTCAGTGGGCTCGACAACGGCTGGTATTACTAGCTGAGGCTGACGCTGGGCAGCCATCATCTGAACTAACATATAAACTGTGCTCCTAATCTCCTGATCCGATGGCACAAGGATGGATGGAGGTGGAACTGGTATACCTGCTGCTCTAGAGGGCTCCTGTTAGGGTGGAGAACGCTAGGGAGATTGAGGTGATTTCTCCCTATCGCTCTCAGATCGGACCAATTCTGACTGGGGCCCTCGACTAGTTCCCTCTCCTACTGCGACATTTATCTCACGACCAGTCGGGGTCTGTTGTGCATCATACATATCTTTGTAAATAAGTAGAATAACGTAAGCTTAGGGAGTTACCCTATACAACACTGCTCTATAGCATGACTGGAGGAGAAAGGAGGGTAACCACACTTATCATGCCTCGTAGCCTCCTATCTATAGAATGTGGTGCATAACACCCATAGAAAAGACTCTACTCGACACGTCTTGCAGACTCCCTAGGATACGACCTGCTCTGATACCAAGTTTGTCACGCCTACCTTGGGAGACATGACTGGAACCTGGTGCCAACCTGGGATCTGGACTGACCTGGCTAAGGTATAGACACCTCTGGTGGTTGCCAGCAACTCAAAATCAAGAAAACAATGAGCTATATCTCGGTTATAAACACAGCCTTGGGTCAACAAGGCCACGCAACACCTGTAAAGGAAAACAGCTCACCCAACAACAAGACGATAAAAGGGATCCTATGTGGGCCGACAAGACCACCATGTTTTCTAGTTATAGCTGAATGAAAAATAGGCAATCATACTTATACTATGGCCAAAAAGCCTGCTAACTAACCAGCTACACTAGGCCCTACATGGCCACCATGCAAAATATAATATACATAGGCCCCACATGGCCAACAACAACTAACAACTGAGGAGCTGTAGCCTATAAGCCTCTAAGAGTGGAACAAGAGTCGAGACAAGGCCCCGACCTACCAAAAACATATACATTAAAAGAACAAACCTTCTCTAACTATCAACTCTAAAGAAAAGGAGCTGACTGAACTGTTGACTCTGACTGGCAACTAGGAAGATCCTGGATCACATCTAACCATACCTATAGGAAAGTAATGCAAAACCCCAAAGATGGGCGTCAGTACAATATGTACCGAATATGTAAGACAAAAATAAAAGTTGAGCGAAGCTAATAGAAGGACTGGAAGTAACCAATAAGGAGAATAAGAATTTAACTTGAATTTCTTCACAATACGAAATATAACTAGCAAGTATAAGCACAAATAAGAACCTAACCGGGCCCCCATAAACCTGGAAGGTACAATCAATACAAAATAACCTACCTGGGCCCCTATAAGCCCCGAAAAGTACAAATAATGCACACTTCTCATATCTGGACTATGAAAGGTTCATAAGCATATTGTATCTGAGGAGTACTCATCCTCTGAAGCTGTATCCGAGCCTGATAGGCTCCTGTTTCAGGGTTGAGCCATCTAGGCTCCTGTAGCTGTGTCTGTGTTTAAGTCGTCTGGGATCCTGTATCTGTATCTGAGCTATCTGGCTCCTGCAATTGTATTTGAGCCATCTGGACTCCTGTAACTATATCTGAGTCGTTTGGGCTCCTGTAACTGTATCTGAGCCATTTGGGCTCCTGTAACTGGACCCTGAGCCTTGGCTCGACTGAGGGTAGTGATGCCACTGTGGCATAGAGGAGTCTAGAGGTGAGTAGACCTTAATACGGACCTTGCAGCCTTAAACTGGTCCCTTTGGACATCATATTTCTCCTGTGAGCACAGCCCCATAGGCAAGAAAACATCCAACAATCAAGAAGTCGTATGCAGAGATCAAGTTAACTAGAGTTAACTTTTGATGAGGGTTACTATGTCATCATTGTTGTATCACACTTGTAACAACTAAATATAATAGGCTTACTCTAGAGTACTATAGATAAACAGGTCGTACTAACTTTACGAAGAATGTAACTTGCCGAAAAGAATAGCCTTAACATACTTTATTCGATGACATCTGGATGCTCGAGCAATTCCAGCCTGAATTCAGTAATTTCACCAATTTTCAGCCCTCACACTGAGAAAACGAGGCTATTGGCTCATCATCCAGAGGCGAGTTGAGCCCCTTGCACATCTTTTTAGCAGATGATTCCAGGCAAGACAAGATCAGGATTCAATACTAATAATCGGCAAACAATAATATCATTCAATAGAATTGACTATAACTTCAGCTTCAATTAATTCAGCTGATAACTCGCCAATTCTTGAAAATTTAGAAGGTAGGATTGCTTACCTATTGCCTGTAGCCGCTTAGGACTCAATTTAAAGTAAATTCGGCAACCTTTACTCGATGGGGTTCCGGTACACTGAGCGAATTTTTATGAAATAACTCCACAATGATGCTTCTCGTAGGTCTAGGACTCGTTATCCAATGCTAATTTGTGTTTATACAGAGTTTAATAGCGTAATTTGAAGGAAATTTGATGAAAATCATGGGGGTTCTCTATTTAGGCCGAGAGAAAACTTTGATCTAATGATTTAATATAACTAAGAGGGATTTATATATAGGTGGGCGGTGGCCAGGGGGTGGGCGATGCACCCCCCATCATGCTGCACTAGGGGCGCAACATGCCAGTGCCTGCACCACTGCTGGCTGCGCGATGCGGTGCCCAGCGCACCGGCCTCCCGATCTCGACCTTCGGGTCTCGACCTCCCATCCGTTCAACGATGCACTCTTTTGTTCACCCTCCTGGACTTATCCCGGGTGTATGGTATGCTATAATTCTTAATATACTTATGCACATGACGGTCGTACAATGAAACTTTATAGGGTGTAACATAAACACTACCCCAGAAAAGCATGCATATGCTCTCCATCATTTTTCAACGAAGCTGAACCATCGTCTTTTAACAAAGATGAATCATAATCATACATGCATAGTCTGGAAACATATCATGAGGAGCCTTAGCTCAAACCATACCCCAAGCTGAAAAGTTAGAGTCTAGACTCCAAAATCATGTGGTAAGCTAATAACATGAAATTAAAGTAAATCTTGGAACACTTGATCATATGGGCTTGCCCAAACTTGTACATGCTTTGAGATAGTCAAAATCATGAATATAAATATAGGTAATTCAAAATGATACTTTCATCATATACATCTCATCATACTTGAAAACATAGATCATAATCTCAACCTTTCATGAACTTTCATAGTTGGGCATTATAATTGAAAGACTTTGAAATCATAATTTGTGATTGGAAACATTATAAAACCTTCCCATGAATCTTAAAAAAACATTAGAAATGTCAAGCCCCACCTTGGGGGATATGACTAGCACCTGGTGATCTACTAAGGTTTGGACTGACCTGACTAGAATTATGCACTTCTGGTGCAAACCTACTTCCCGATTTAAGAAAACAACGGGCTATATCTCAGCTATAAACATAGCCCCCGGCCAACAAGGCCGCATAGCCACTTGTAAAATAAAACAGCTACCCAGAAACAGATAATGATAGGGAGTCCTATACGGGCTGACAAGACCATCATGATATCTAGTTATGACTGTAATGAAAATCAAACGACTTATACATGATTTAGCTGACAAGGCCACTACTCAATAGCTAAACAAGGCCCCACACGGCTGTCATCACAAAATGAAACACACACCTGGGCCCCACACGACCAACAATAGACTAACCACAGGGTACTGTACATATGTAAGCCTCTAGGAGTAGAATAGTGGTCGAGATAGGGCGCCGACCTATCCATTAACTAAACAATCAACAAAAAAAGACCTTCTAACTATTAGCTCCGGAGGAAGGGAGCTAACTGTGCTGCTAATCTTGGATGGAAGCTACTAAGGTCCTGGTCTGTGCCTGGATGCACCTGCAGGGAAGTAATGCAGCGCCTACGGAGGGCGTTAGTACAATATGTACCAAATATGTAAGGCAGTAAAGTAATAACTGAATGAGAGATGAAGAACTAAATAATCATACAAAAAGGTAAGAGTTTAACCTAAGCAGTCTCGCTATCTGTAGTACTTAATTAACAAGGTACACATATATATACAAACAAGAACCTAATCGGGCCCTCATAAGCTTGGAAGGTACAACCCATACAAGAATAACCTACCTAGGCCCTACTAAGCCTCGGAAGGGATAAGAAATATACGTTCTACTATCTGGTTACCGACGATCGCAGTATACTATAACTCAAAACGACCCTCATGGCCTAGATTTAGTAGAACTCACTGTGGCCCTCACGACCTTACTCTACTAAAACTCGCTATGGCCCTCGCGGCCTCAGTGGAATAAGACTCGATATAGCCCTCGCGGCCTCAATACAAGAGAACTCAATATGGCCTTCATAGCCTTAGTATAACATAACTCAATATGGCCCTCGCGGCCTCAATATAACAAAACTCAATATGGCCCTCGCGGCCTCAATATAACATAACTCAATATGGCCCTCGCCACCTCAATATAACAGAACTTAATATGGCCCTCGCGGCCTCAATATAATAAAACTCAATATGCTACGACAGATAATCACAATAAACATGCCTTTGACTCTCTTATTGGGGCTCCAACTGTATTATAATACTTAGGAAACTAACTTGCCAAAGGAAATCTCCTTAACATACCTCAATTGTCACTTCCTCAGTAACTGGCGAGTTTCAACTGGTATTCAAATAGCCCTTCCTAACTAGAATTGTATTGCTGAGAGAATGAGACTAGTTTCAGTACTAAATTCAGTAGAAACAATACCTTATAATACTAATATTGACTATACTTCAACATAACAAAACACAACCGAAAACGTATAATTTTTTGAAAGTTTAGAAGGGATAAATACTTACTTGAAGCTTGTGATCTTATAGAAACTAGTTTGAAGTCATTCCGACAACTTTGACTCAGCGGAGTTACAATTTTCCAGGTGAATTTTCGAAACTTCATAGTAAAGCTCCTTACGGCCTTAAATGTTGATACTCGAAGTTAATTTGAATTTGGGCAGAGTTTCATAGCGTAAACAGAAGAATTTAACTTAAAATTAGCATTTCTACTCTTCTCTGGATGAAGCTTTACTTTGAATATATATATCAAATGAACAAGGTGCTATATAATATACTTGGGAGGTGGACAGGGGGTCCGTGGCACGGACCCCATCTCGCTAAAACACGGGCATGCCACGGAGCCCAACGCACTAGGGAGGGGTCCATGACACATTGCCCCTCTGGCAGCCTGCTCTGGCTTCCTCCCGTGCAACCTCTATTCTGTGCTCGATCGGCCTTTTCCCGGGCCCTTTCTCACACGCGGCGTACTCTAAAACTCTTGACTAACATACGAATAGGCCAACTAAACATTAGGAACTTATGGGGTGTAATGTCCTCCCCGCCTTAGGAACATTCGTCCTCAAATGTCGTCTACAGGAGTTTAACTTGCTCAATTGTTATCCTGGAAAAATTTCGGCAAAGTCTCCCCTATAATAACGACTATGCGAGAACCATGAAACGCAGAAAACTGCAACATAAATATTTCACGCAACACTATAATAACTCTTCCATAGCTAAGAGATAACCAATCAGATAGTACTGATAATATAAGAAATAAAATAACAACTAAGTAACAATACCATCTTAACTGTATAATCTGAGTCAATCCTGGAACAAGTGAGGTTATATAGACCTCATGTCATCCTCAGCTTCACAGGTCATCTTTTCTTTATTTCTGCTCCTCCACAACACTTTAACGAAGGTCACATCTTTAGTCCTCAGCCTGCGAACCTGCCTATCTAATATTGCAACTGGGATCTCTTCGTAAGCTAGTTCTTCAGTGACCTGAATATCTCCAACTGGTACCACTCGGGACGGGTCACCTATACACCTCCGCAACATAGATACGTGAAATACTGGATGAACAGATTCTAACTCTAGAGGCAACTCTAATTTATATGCCACTCAGCCTATTCTTCGGATGATTCAATACGGCCCAATGAATCTTGGGCTAAGTGATCTCGGGAAAAATAACATGCCCGAGTGATGCTTGATAATTTAATTTAGTCTTGTTTAGCTAAGTAATTGTATACATTTTCATGTGATTTTATATAAATGTGAATATATGTGCTAACCAACATGATCTTTCCGTGTTTTATAGGTTTCAATGATTTTGAGGAACTAATTTATAAGTTGGTGAAGTAGCGGAATAGAGTCGAGAGCAATGGGTGAGAGTCAACAAGGAGAAGGCCATGGAAAGGCTGGCCGCGCCAGGCAGCGTGCCACGTTGTGCGTGTGCCGCGCCCAGCGCCGTGCCACGCCTATGCCAGGCACGCGAGCAGCTGCGGCAGGCAGGCAACACTAGCGCGCCAGCAACGTGCCACGCCGTGCCAGCTGCACGACAGGGGTGTGCCAATGCGCTGCCCAAGAAGCGTGGCATGCTGCCAACGCGGTGACACTCGGCAGTTTTGGCTTTCGGAGGCAATTTCGAGAGAGCTTTCGCGTTACCTCCATGTCACGGAGGTAGTGCTCCGCGATACACTCCGTGACACGAAGCCATTCCACGACAGGCTAAATTATACACGTTTTCCATTTACTATAAATAGGTCCCTTAGCTCCTAAATCCAATTGGTCACGATTTTATTCTGGAAAACTACCTAGGAGTGAAGGGAGAAGTGGGAGAACTCATCTAGGGTTTGTCAAATTCCCTTCTCTTCTACTAAATTCTTGTAAGTATGTTAATTTAGTTGTATTTTCTTGTAGTTATACGAACATGAGTGGCTAGAACCCTTCCTCTAGGGTTGAAGCCACAAGATATGACTGTGATTTGTGGTTTGTTTTGGGAATTAAATTATTGATTGTTGCTTCTGTCTTGCATTCTGGATTGTTGGTTGTCTTTATGATTGATCACCATGAAAACATATACGTTAGCTTAGGAATAGGCTTGAGAAAGCAGTGACCTAGGTCAGAACATGAGAATGTGAGGAGCATGTTTATGTCTCATGATATAATTTCGTGTTAGGATAGAAATATACCTAACACCTTGCTTGGTTGATAAAACGGGGGTATGTAAAGACCGACTTAGGATTGTCACATCACCACTCGAAGAAGTAGTTGTGAGGCTGTGTTGAGTTAAATGATTAGACGCACGGAAGTCCCTAATCATTTCCACATAAACCACAACATAATTGATTGCCCACGAACTAGAAGTAGCATCCTCGCTCACAATGATGCAGTGAGGCTAGTTTGTCGTGTTTAGAGGCTCGAAAGACCATGAACATGCAATTCTAATTATGTGAAACGACAATCAATAGTTGCATACTTAACCCATTGCAAATCGTAGCATCGCATGATTATCTGGTTTTAACTCTATGTTGCTCCTAGAGTGCATTCAGAATATTTCGTTGACCAAATTTAGACTTAATTAAAAATCTCCCTTGAAAACTTCTATAACCAACATTTTTGGTATTTAAGATCACACTTGTAATGGATAGTTAGAGGAATGGGTCCAGTCCCTGCGGGTTCGACATTCCGGTTCTTAAAAAGAGCCACTATATTACTTGCACGACTTGCGGACGCGCGAACAAGGGCATGTCAAGTTTTTGGCGCCGTTGCCGGGGACTCAGAGAAGTTTTGATAATTTATATGTTTTTGTGTGATTTTTGAAATTTCCTTAAGTGTTGAGAAACTTGGTCTTAGTGTGTTTATTTGCAGGTGACAGGTTGTCCTGCCGAGCTGGCTAGAAATAGAGAGCTTGTGGAACCGTTGCTGGAACTTGAACGTCAAATCCATTTGCGAAGGAGAGTAGCTCTAGAGCAAAAGCTGAAGAGACTTCAAGAAAAGGTACAACAACAACCACCCGCGGGACAATCACAATTGTCATCAGAAGCAATGGCAGCAAGACCAGTTCGCGAAGTGGCAATCCCACTAGCGACGAATGTGACCTCTAGCATCCGTAAACTGGAGCCTGGGGGACACTTTGAGCTTAAACAAAACATGGTGCAGCTGTTACATTCTAGTGGTCAATTCACTGGGATGGCACATGAGGACCCGCAACAGCACCTATAGAGCTTTTTAGAGATTAGTGACACGTTTGTCCCCACCGACGTGTCCATAGATTATGTACGACTGACCCTCTTCCCATTTTCACTGTTGGGAGATGCAAAAAAGTGGCTAAAGGCTGAGCCACCGAACTCCGTAACTTCATGGAATGACTTGGCTAAGAAGTTCCCTATCAGATTCTTCCCTTCAGGCAAAACTGCAAAGTTGAGAAGTGAAATACTCAGTTTCAAGCAGAGGCCTGATGAGAACTTATATATGGCTTGGGAAAGATTCAAGTCATTGTTGAGAGACTGCCCCCATCACCAACAATCAAATGAAGTGCTGGCTCACACCTTTGTAGAAAGTCTTGACCCACACACAAAAATATTACTAGACTCTGCATCGGGTGGGCAAGCCTTGGAGAAGACATATGATGAGTTGTACACTTTGTTGAACAGAATTGCACAAGGAAATCCAGAGTGGCACAGCGAGTCATCGAGGGGGGGCAGGAAAGAGATCGGGGTTGATAGAAGTAGATGGTTTGAATGCCTTGGCAGCACAGTTAGCTTCGTTCCAACATCAAATGATGACTCAGTTCAATAAACTGAGTATGAACCAACACCAGGGCCAGGTTAGTGCAGTTCAGCAAGCTCTGAGTTGGTGTGAAATTTGTGGTAATAATGGGCATAATGCAGAATCTTGTGGATGCAATCTGAAATCAGTCAATTTTGTTGGTAATGTGCATAGGAATCAGAATTTTGGGAATAACTCCAACAGAAATTGGCAGGGCCACCCAAATTTTTCTTGGGGTGGAAACCAAAAGCAGAATTATATGCAACCTCAACAACAGCAGTATCAGCAGAATAGGCAGAATGATGGGCAATTGAGTAGTAGCACTGAGGAAACACTGCAGAAAATTATGGAGACCTAGAATCAGTTAGCGGAAAATCAGGCGAGTATGGCAACAGACTTAATGAATCAGCAAGTAGCCACCCGCAATCTTAAAAAACAAGTGGGTCAGATAGCAGCTGCTCAGAACATGAGGTCACAGGGGGGATTACCAAGCGATGCAGATCCTAACCCCCGGCAAATTAATGCCATCAGTCTTAGAAGCAGAAAGCAATTAGCTGATGCAGTGCCTAAAGAGTTGAGAAAGGAGGTGCAGCCGGAGTTGGTTAGACCAGGACCATCCATCGACACTGGAGCGAATCAGAGTGCTGGTCAACAAAATGCACAACCTTCATTGCATCCAGCACAAATACCACCACCACCATTCCCTCAGAGATTCAGAAAGAGCAAGGAGGAGGAATGCTTCAAAAAGTTCTTTGAGAGTTTCAAAGAACTTCACATAAATTTGCCTCTTATTGATGTTTTGCAGGGAATGCCCAAGTATGCTAAATACTTGAAAGATGTGATGGCGAACAAAGTTAGATTGGTGGATGTCCGACGGTAGCACTGACTGAGGAGTGCAGTCACAGGGTATTGAGCAAGATTCCGAAAAAGCTCAAAGACCTAGGGAGTTTTACCCTCCCCATACAAATTGGTAAAGCTGAGGTGCTACGAGCTTTGTGTGATTTAGGGGAAGCAGTTAATCTAATGCCCCTATCTTTATTCAACACCCTGGGATTGGGAAAACCGAGGCTAATGAGGTTGATGTTGTAGCTGGCAGATAAGTCGCGAGTGACACCTGATGGAATAATAGAGGACCTTCTCATTAAAGTAGGTAAGTTTATTATACCTGCTGATTTTATTATCTTGGATTTTCAGGTTGATGACCAGGTACCCTTAATCTTGGGACGACCGTTCTTGGCTACCGGAGGAGCGGTGATTGACTTGAGAGCAGGGACCCTGAAAATGAGGGTCGAGGATGAAGAAGAACTCTTTCGAGTATACCAAGAAATCAACCCATCCACACACTACAGAAACTTTTTTTAGGTTAGTGTGTTGTCAGAGGATGAGTGTGGGGTGGAGGAGCCCACAGGTCCATGGCCAAAGGTAATGACAAGTGTTCAGCCCGAGTCTGATAAAGGGCTTCAAAGTGTGAAGAAGTTGGAGGAAGAGAGAAATAGAGTGGAGGCTGTTTCCTCTAAAAATCAAAAGAAAAGGAGGTGGTTCTCGAACAGGAACCCAGGTATGAGGATGTCCTTAAAAGGATAGTCCACGTCGTGCTGCGACGTAAAACAAGGCGCTGCTTGGGAGGCAACCCAAGGGTACCACAGGTACGAATTGTGATTTTTTTGTTGGTGTTGATTTTGTTATTTTCATTGTGTTTGTGCTTTTGGTGGAAAGTTAAGCACAAATGGAAGGGAAGTCTGAGTACCAATGGAGGAGGAAGCTAAAAAGCATGAAAGAGAAGAAGTGTGGGGTCAAACACCTACCTCTGAAAACTTGAAAGGAAAGCATGCTTTTAGCTTGGCATAGAGGCTCAGGGAGTATTTCTCATCCTTTAAATGTTAATTTGATGCTATGAGGACATAGCATGATTTAAGTGTGGGGTGAGAAAAATTTCAAAATGTTTGTGCTTAACAAGTTTTTGGTGAATGTAATGCTTGTGTGAAATTTGAGAGAAATTTGAAGAACTTTTGTGAATTAAGCATGACTTCATCACCCGTTGGTTTTTCTTTTCTGTTCTTTTCCGACGGGGGGCCTTTGAACCGAAGAATAAAAAATTTTCTTTTTCTTTCCTTTGTCTATATATAGTGTTTTTAGTCATAATTAGGGACTGTTTCCAACGATGGATGGATGATGACCGTCTTGAGGAAAAACTAGTCGATAGGTTTTGGGTTTTTGAAACCATAACTAATTGGTGCTTGATGTTCGGGTTATGTGCTATACATGATTGTAAGATGCAAGTATGTTCAGTGTGAAGCATGCAAGTGTATAACTTTGTTTGAGACACGTAGGCTCTTGAATTTGACTCAATATGATTGAAGCTTAATTCTGAATTCTTGTGATTAGCTGAGTTAAGAGTCTACAGGATGTGTCTTGATTTGAGCATGTGCCATGAGTGGAAGGTTTTTGAGTACTCTGTGCTATTGTGGAGTGTCTAGAACTTGCCTGGTGTGTATATAAAACGAAATGAAGGATGTGAATTGTAGGAGATGATTTAGGCATTTCTTTGAATGAACCTAAATGTTATCCCTCACATTACCTACCTTGAATATTTAATCCTAGTGAGCCCCATTGAGCCTTAAGCCTATTCTTTGATAGCTACAACATAAGCTTAATTCTTTTTCTTTCATTAGCTTTGAATTTGATCCCAAACTCCTAAGCGCTTAAGGGAAAAAATCCAAAAGAGTGAAGGAGTGAGAAGCATGAAAAAGAAGGAAAAGTAGCAGTTGTAAAAGTTGAGAACGGTCAAGGGTGTTTGAAAAGGCTGGAATATGGGTAGGGAGTAAGAGAACAAATTAATGAAAAGTTACTTATAGAACTCCTTACTAATAAGCTAAGAGTGCCTAAAGAAATGGGGAAACAAAAGAGGAAAAGAAAAGCTGAAAAGAGATAAAGGTGAAGTAAGAAAAGGGGAGTTCGTAATGAGGGCGTGATGTATTAAAAGCGCTTAGGGAAGATAGTCACTATTACTGGCCAGAATAGTACCTACCCGTCCCTTAGCTACATTACAACCTAAAAAGTCCTAATTGATCTTACGTTCATACGTTCTTAAATTAGTGGAGTAAAACACTAAGGGCAAGCTTATGGGTCATTACATGATGCATGTGAATTCTTTGTGAGAGTGAGCGTAATTCTATTCATGTACCCACACATGTTGTGATTTAATTTTTTTTTTGCATGTGAAAAATGGGTAACTCTCTTGCTGTGAGGGCACATGTTGAATGAAGGATATAATTCATGTTGGATTTCTTGATCAGTTGATTTGCATGAGTTTGCGAAGATTGAGAGTCGCTTCTTGAGGTTAAGAAGTCTTAGCGGAGTTGTATTTCATTTCAATGATTAAATTGTGCATGCTCTATTTGTAGCTTGTTATCTTACGTAATCATTGTAGCCGTAGCTTTAATTATCTTACTAAATTAGTTATGTGTGAGTCTCCATATGCATGAGATGTAAAAGGTTGTTTGAGGACGAACAAGACTTTAAGTGTGGGGTTGTGATCTCGGGCAAAATAGCATGCCCGAGTGACGCTTGATAATTTAATTTAGTCTTGTTTAGCTAAGTAATTGTATACATTTTCATGTGATTTTATATAAATGTGAATATATATGATAACCAACATGATCTTTCCGTGTTTTGTAGGTTTCAATGATTTTGAGGAACTAATTTATAAATTGGTGAAGTAGCGGAATGGAGTCGGGAGCAATGGGCGAGAATCGGCAAGGAGTAGGCCATGGCAAGGCTGGCCACGCCAGGTAGCGTGCCACGCTGTGCGTGTGCCGCGCCCAGCACCGTGCCACGCCTATGCCAGGCACGCGAGTAGATGCGGCAGGCAGGCAGCACCAGTGCGCCAGCAACGTGCCACACCGTGCCAGCTGCACGACAGGGGTGTGCCAACGCGCTGCCCAAGCAATGTGACACGCTGTCAACGCGGTGACACTCGGTAGTTTTGGCTTCCGGAGGCAATTTTGTTATACCCCGTAAGATTTCTAACACCTAGATGGCTTATTCGCATGTTGGTTAAGCATATTTGAAAGCCATACATGCTAGAGAAAGGCCCGGGAAAGGATCGGACGGGTAACCTGTCGAACCATCGCGGAAGGAGTCGAGGCAGAGCCCCTCCGCAATGGCAACGTGTCACGGAGGTGGAGCCTCCGCGTTGGCTCCGTGACACATTGGGCCTGTCCAGGCCCAAGTATATAAAGCCCCACTTCGGTTTTAAATGAAATAATTCTTATATTTTCCAGTGAAAACAGAGAGAAAAACCAGAGAGGAGAAAGGGACGAAGGTTCCTTGATAATTTCCTTCCGATTACGCTGCCAAACGTTGTCCAAACTTAAATTAACCTCAGGTACTAAAGTATTTAGCAGCAGGGAGCATTCCTACGGATTTAGTTTCGCGAAATTCGGTGGACAAATCATCGAGCTACCGGACTAAGGTAAGTGGAATTGCTCCAAACTAGTGTCGATGTGTTCCTAGCTGTGAAGTGAATACTTCTCCCTTCTGGACTTTTGAAAAATAGCAAGTTTTCGACCGTCTTTTGATAAGCCTAAGTTTAGGCTATAATTATATCGGAAGTGACGCCGTCCTTCAGAATAGTATTGTATTTAGTACAAATTGACGTATTTATGAATGCAGTTGGGAGATTTAGCTGGAATACTGACCGAGCCTCGTCCGACAGTCGAATAACTCAAGGTTAAGGTATGTGAAGTTGTTCTTCGACAAGTTAGTAAGCCTTAGCTTGGTAAATCATAGTAAACTCCGTATTTGAAACTCTCGGAGTTGAATGTTGAGAATTAAGCTAGTCTGATAGATTCTGAGTTGTGTTGCTGTATCGCATTCAGTCCGAAAGTTAGTAAAGCATGCGCCAAAGGGCGAGTTAGCATTCCAGATCCAGTATAGCTTATTGTATGATTAGCAAGCATGTTGTAGAATAAAAAGGATACAGATTTTTAGAATAAAAGCTAATAAAGTAAAATCAGATAGACAGACAGTTTTATGGCTGCAGATTAGCCATTCAGACAGATAGTATCCTGGCTACAGATTAGCCAAACAGTTAAATAAAGATTTCAGAATCAGTATAATCAGTAAAGAATCAGTTCAGTATAGAAACATATCAGAATAAGAAATCAGATTTCAGATAGTCTTTTTCAGTTATACATGCTTGCTATTTATATGTGCTATTTGTTGTTGAGACTTGATGTGGCGTGAGGGCACCTTATTGAGCGTCCTCACCACCCTGGGTTGGTAATCGTGTCACCCATTTAGAGGGTGGGTTTTACGTCACTCCAAGGAGTGGCATGCCGTCCCCAGCTTGGACGAAGATGGGATGAAGCTTTCCCCATAGCAGTCTGATCAGCATTACATGTGCAACTCCGATTTCAGATAGCCCTGTTGAGTTTTGTGTCCAAGGAACCAGACCCTATCTATTACTGTCTGTACATTCAGTTATTATAGGTGTAGCTCCGGTTCCAGATAGCCCCATTGAGTTGTGTCCGGGGATCCAGACCCTATCGTTACTGTCTACATAGGAGTCCTCTGGACCCAGACACGGTTGCTTAGATCGGAGGCCATGGCCCGAGCCGAAGACCCAGGGGGCCGATAGAGGAGCTCCGAAGTGAACAGATGAGTGGAGTGACTTATTTTTGGCTGGTTTTGACCCGAGTAGGGGTATATAGATTGTTTGCTTGTTTGGCGCCATCCGACTTATGGGGGTTGGTATTAGCTCTTGCTTGCTAAATGTATATGTATTTATGTGCTTTATATATACTAGCTAATAGACAGTAGGCCTCCGTGACTACAGACACGCTCCTGCCTATCAGTGCAGAAAGGTTTGATCTAGTTCCTATCAGCTCTTCAGATTCAGTTATCTTCTGCTCACAGACTTGTTAGTTATGTTATCTGTATTCAGTTGTATTATTTCAGTTACTTTGCATACTCGGTACCAGTGGTACTGATGCCTAGTGGGGCGCTGCATTACTTGCCTGCAGGTACTCATAGACGAGGAGGCGACCCCTCGTGATCCTAGCCAGCACAGAGTCATCAGCTCCTATCATCCGGAGCTTGATATTTCAGAGGTTTATATCATTTCCTTTTGTTGTACAGTCCGGGTAGGTCGGGGCCCTGTCCCGACCATCTTATCAGTATTCTTAGAGGCTTGTAGTCTGTATATATTTCCCTGTGGTCAGCTGAGCTGGTCATGTGAGGCCGTGAAGTTTGTTATAGTTGTTTAGCATTTCAGTTTATGTTGGCCGTGTGAGGCCTTAGTTTGATAGTAGTGGTGACCTTGCCGATCACGTAGTTATCCAGCATTTTATTGTTGAGTTACAGATAACTAGACAGCATGGTGGCCTTGTCGGCCCGCATAGGTTTCCCCCTGTAAGTATGTTCCTGGTTAGCTGAAGTTTCATACAGGTGGCTATAGGCCTAGTCGGCCGGAGGCTGTATTTACAGCCGTTATATAGCCCGTTGTTTCCCTGAATCTGAGTTAGAGCCAGCCAGGCACCAGATGTGCTTAGGCTCAGTAGTCTACCAGTTCAGGTCCTAGTAGGGCACCAGGTGCCAGTCATACCCCCCAAGGCGGGGTGTGACAAACTTGGTATCAGAGTAGGTCGTGTCCCAGGGAGTCTGCAAGCCTTGCTAAGTAGAGTCTTGTCTATGGATGTGTTGTGCACCACATACTATAGGCAGGAGGCTGCGAGGCATTATAGGATGGTTACTCTTCTTTCATACTCAGTCGTGGCATAGCACAGTACAGTATAGGGTCGAGTTCCTAAAACTTATTATATCCTTTTTCTATAGATAAGAATGGCAGATCAGCAACACCCTGCCACAGGCAGGAGACTAGACACAGCAGCAGGAGAAGGCACCAGCAGGATGCCTCAGATTCAGTTAGAGTTAGCCCGATCGGAGGGCGATATAGAGGCTTCATCACAGCCCTCTCAGCAGTTCCCCTCACATCAGGAACCATTGGGCACTACACCGCCCCCGATAGTTCATGTGCCTTCGCCATCAGACCAGGAGGTTTGTAGCGCTGTGGTTATGTTGGCACAGATGATGGCCATACAGCGCCAGCCAGTGCCACCTGTAGCAGCAGAGTCTTCAGGTGGGTCAGGCAGTTCCAGAGTCCGGGAATTTTTGGCACTAGGTCCCCCGCAGTTTACAGGGTCAGATCAGGCAGAGGACCCTTAGGACTTTCTAGATCAGATGCAGAGAATTTTCCAGGTTATGCAAGTGACCCCATTAGAGTCTGTTGAGTTGGCAGTGTTCCGGTTGCGGGACATAGTAGTACTGTGGTACGAGAGTTGGGAAAGGTCCCGAGGGAGAGATGTTACCCCTCCGACCTGGACCAGCTTCTCGAAGGCCTTCCTGGACCATTACTTGCCACAAGAGATCCGGCAGGCCTGGATGGATCAGTTTTTGCATCTGGAGCAGGGGGCGAGGAGCATACGCGAGTATGCTTTACAATTTGACTCCTTAGCCCGTTATGCTCCAGCATTTATTGATACTATACCAGCTAGAGTTCACAGATTTATTATGGGTCTAAATCCGGAGTTTACTGAGGCGTGTATGACGGCTACGTTACGAGAGGATACGGATATTGCTCAAGTACAGGCTTTTGCTCAGACCATAGAGGGTCTTAGACAGCGGCAGCAGAGTAGTAGACAGACCAGTTAGGAACAGGGCCGCAGAGACAGACCAGATGACATACAAAGGGAAGTTTAGAGGAGACCCAGGCCTCGACTATCGGATAGACCCCCTAGACCCCCACCTCCACCACAGCAGCAGCAGCGAGGTAGATATGTGCGACGAGGGCAGTCAGAGCCCAGTGGCAGTTCTAGAACAGTAGAGTTGCCGCAGCAGAGAAGGGGAGAGCAGAGCAGATTTACACCCCCACCCTGCCCTAATTGCAGCCGACCTCACACTGGAGCTTGTAGATATGGCTCCACTGGGTGTTATATTTGTGGACAGGAGGGGCATCGGATGAGAGATTGTCCGACTAGAGGTCAGGGGAGTGGAGACAGCCAGGACAGGGGATCCGCGGGGCCACGAGGTCCAGTAGCCTCAGCGGGGCGTGGGCCTTCAGGTTCAGTTGGCAGAGGCCGAGGGAGATCAGGAGCTTCCAGTTCAGGTACGGGCTCAAGCGCACTACCAGGGAGGCATGATTCAGAGGCGTCTCTAGATGTAGTGACAGGTATGCTGACTATCTATTCATGCCCTGCTTATGTATTGATTGATCTAGGATCCACTCTGTCATATATTATCCCATTTGTGGCACGGAAGTTCAATATTGCACCAGAATTATTATAGCAACCCTTTTCAGTATTCACACCCGTCGGTGACTCTATTATAGCTAGTAGAATTTACCGAGGGTGTACAGTGGAGGTTGCTGACCACCAGACTACGGTAGATCTGGTAGAGCTAGAAATGATAGACTTCGATGAATGTTGGACCAAGACGGTCCGATTCCACTTTCTAGGAGAAGTAGTGCGGGAGTGGAAAGGCAGCACAGCTACGCCAAAAGGTAGGTTTATTTCCTACCTTCAGGCGAGGAAATTAATATCTAAGGGGTGTATTTACCATCTGGTCAGATTTCAGGATGTGCGGGTATAATCCCCGACACTCTAGTCTATTCCGGTGGTGAACGAGTTCCCTGATGTGTTTCCAGATGAGTTACCTGGTATTCCCCCAGAAAGGGAAATAGATTTCTCTATTGATTTGTTACCAGGCACTCAGCCTATATCAATTCCTCCCTATCGTATGGCTCCTGCAGAACTCAGAGAGTTGAAGGAGCAGTTGAAAGATTTGCTAGATAAAGGTTTCATCAGGCCGAGTACTTCACCATGGGGTGCGCCAATTCTATTTGTGAGAAAGAAAGATGGCTCGCTCCGTATGTGCATAGATTATCGGTAGTTGAACAAAGTGACGGTAAAGAACAAGTACCCGCTCCCCAGAATAGATGATTTATTTGATCAGTTACAGGGAGCCAGATACTTTTCCAAGATTGACCTGTGGTCTGGATATCACCAGGTTTGAGTACGTGAAAGAGATATTCCCAAAATGGTGTTCAGGACCCGATATGGACACTTTGAATTTCTAGTTATGTCCTTTGGGTTAACGAATGCCCTAGCAGTATTCATTGACCGAATGAACAGTATTTTCAGACCATACCTGGACCTGTTCGTGATCGTGTTCATTGATGATATTCTGGTGTATTCTCGCTCTGAAGCAGATCACCGGACTCACTTACGGACAGTGCTCCAGATTCTCAAGGACCGCCAATTATATGCTAAGTTCTCCAAGTGCGAATTCTGGCATAACTCAGTAGCCTTCCTAGGGCATATTGTGCCAACAGGTAAAAGCGGAACACCAGAAACCAGGCGGTTTGACTCAGGACATAGCTGTGCCTCTCTGGAAATGGGAAGTAGTGAATATGGATTTTATGGCAGGATTACCCCCTACCAAACACAGACATGACTCTATATGGGTGATAGTTGATAGATTGACAAAATCAGCTCATTTCCTGCCAGTGAGAACTACTTTCTCGGCCGAAGATTATGCGGAGTTGTATATCCGAGAAATAGTCAGGTTGCACGGAGTACCAGTATCTATTATTTCAAACAGAGGAGCACAGTTCACAACTAGATTTTGGCAGTCGTTTCAGAAAGTTCTAGGAATGCAAATTAATTTGAGCACAACATTCCACCCTCAGACAGATGGACAGGCTGAACGCACAACTCAGACGCTCGAAGATATGTTGCGAGCGTGTGTGTTAGATTTCAGTGGTAGCTGGGATGAGCATTTGCCGTTAATAGAATTTGCTTATAATAACAACTATCACTCAGCCATCCAGATGGCGCCTTTTGAGGCTTTATACGGGCGAAAATGCAGATCTCCAATTGGCTGGTTCGAAATAGGAGAATCAGCGTTGGTTGGGCCAGACATTGTTCAGCAGTCAAAGGAAAAGGTGAAGCTTATCCGAGAACGCTTACTGACTGCACAGAGCCGCTAGAAATCATATGCAGATGTGCGGCGCAGAGACTTGGAATTTGATGTAAATGACTGGGTATTTCTGAAGGTATCTCCGATGAAAGGGGTAATGAGATTCGGCAAGAAAGGTAAGCTCAGCCCGAGGTTTGTTGGGCCTTATCAGATTCATCGAAGGATAGGTCGAGTAGCATATGAGTTGAACTTGCCTCCAGAATTGGAATCCGTCCATCCGGTCTTTCATGTGTCTATGCTGAGGAAATGCATAGGAGACCCATCCAGAGCAGTCCCAGTCCAGGATATCCAGGTTACAGAAGAGCTGACCTATGAAGAGGTTCTAGTGGCTATCTTAGACAGACAGATTAAGGTATGTGAAGTTGTTCTTCCACAAGTTAGTAAGCCTTACCTTGGTAAATCATAGTAAACTCCGTATTTGAAACTCTCGGAGTTGAATATTGAGAATTAAGCTAGTCTGATAGATTCTGAGTTGTGTTGCTGTATCGCATTCAGTCCGAAAGTTAGTAAAGCATGCGCCAAAGGGCGAGTTAGGATTCCAGATCCAGTATAGCTTATTGTATGATTAGCAAGCATGTTGTAGAATAAAAAGGATACAGATTTTCAGAATAACAGCTAATAAAGTTAAATCAGATCGACAGACAGTTTTATGGCTACAGATTAGCCCTTCAGACAGATAGTATCCTGGCTACAGATTAGCCAAGCAGTTAAATAAAGATTTCAGAATCAGTATAATCAGTAAAGAATCAGTTCAGTATAGAAACAAATCAGAATAAGAAATCAGATTTTAGATAGTCTTTTTCAGTTATACATGCTTGCTATTTATATGTGCTATTTGTTTGTTGAGACTTGATGTGGCGTGAGGGCACCTTATTGAGCGTCCTCGCCGCCCCTGGGTTGGTAATCGTGTAGCCCACTAAGCGGGTGGGTTTTACGTCACTCCAAGGAGTGGTATGCCGTCCCCAGCATGGACAAAGATGGGATGAAGCTTTCCCCATAGCAGTCTGATCAGCATTACAGGTGCAGCTCCAATTTCAGATAGCCCTATTGAGTTTTGTGTCCAAGGAACCAGAACCTATCTGTTACTGTCTGTACATTCAGTTATTATAGGTGTAGCTCCAGTTCCAGATAGCCCCATTGAGTTGTGTCCGGGGATCCAGACCCTATCTGTTACTGTCTACATAGGAGTCCTCCAGACCCAGACACGGTTGCTTAGATCGGAGGCCATGGCCCGAGCCGGAGACCCAGGGGGCCGGTAGAGGAGCTCCGAAGTGAGCAGATGAGTGGAGTGACTTATTTTTGGCTGGTTTTGACCCGGGTAGGGGTATATAGATTGTTTGCTTGTTTAGCACCATCCGGCTTATGGGGGTTGGTATTGGCTCTTGCTTTCTAAATGTATATGTATTTATGTGCTTTATATATACTAGCTAATAGACATCAGGCCGCCGTGACTACAGACACGCTCCTGCCTATCAATGCAGAATGGTTTGATCTAGTTCCTATCAGCTCTTCAGATTCAGTTATCTTCTGCTCACAGACTTGTTAGTTATGTTATCTGTATTCAGTTGTATTATTTTAGTTACTTTGCATACTCGGTACCAGTGGTACTGACGCCTAGTGGGGCGCTGCATTACTTGCCTGCAGGTACTCATAGACGAGGAGGCGACCCCTCGTGATCCTAGCCAGCACAGAGTCATTAGCATCTGTCATCCGGAGCTTGATATTTCAGAGGTTTATATCATTTCCTTTTGTTGTACAGTACGGGTAGGTCGGGGCCCTGTCCCAAACATCTTATCAGTATTCTTAGAGGCTTGCAGTCTGTATATATTTCCCTGTGGTCAGCTGAGTCGGTCATGTGAGGCCGTGCAGTTTGTTATAGCTGTTTAGCATTTCAGTTTATGTTGGCCGTGTGAGGCCTTAGTTTGATAGTAGTGGTGACCTTGCCGGTGACGTAGTTATCCAGCATTTTATTGTTGAGTTACAGATAACTAGACAGCATGGTGGCCTTGTCGGCCCGCATAGGTTTCCCCCTATAAGTATGTTCCTGGTTAGCTGAAGTTTCTTACAGGTGGCTATAGGCCTAGTCGGCCGGAGGCTGTATTTACAGCCGTTATATAGCCCGTTGTTTCCCTGAATCCGAGTTAGAGCCAGCCAGGCACCAGATGTGCTTAGGCTCAGTAGTCTAGAAGTTTAGGTCCTAGTAGGGCACCAGGTGCCAGTCATACCCCCCAAGGCGGGGTGTGACAAATATCCAGAGAGCTTTCGCGTTACCTTCTTGTCACAGAGGCAGTGCTCCGCGATACACTCCGTGACACGAAGCTGTTCCACGACAGGCTAAATTATGCACGTTTTCCATTTACTATAAATAGGTCCCTTAGCTCCTAAATCCAATTGGTCACGGTTTTATTCTGGAAAACTACCTAGGAGTGAAGGGAGAAGTGGGAGAACTCATGTAGGGTTTGTCAAATTCCCTTCTCTTCTACCAAATTCTTGTAAGTATGTTAATTTAGTTGTAGTTTCTTATATTTATACAAACATGAGTGGCTAGAACCCTTCCTCTAGGGTTGAAGCCACAAGATATGATTGTGATTTTGCGGTTTGTTTTGGGAATTAAGTTATTGATTGTTGCTTCCGTCTTGCATTCCGGATTGTTGGTTGTTTTTATGATTGAGAAAGCAGTGACCTAGGTCAGAACATGAGAATGTGAGGAGCATGTTTATATCTCATGATATAATTTCGTGTTAGGATAGAAATATACCTAACACCTTGCTTGGTTGATAAAATGGGGGTATGTAAAGACCGACTTAGGATTGTCACATCACCACTCGAAGAAGTAGTTGTGAGGCTGAGTTGAGTTAAATGATTAGACGCACGAAAGTCCCTAATCATTTCCACGTAAACCACAACATAATTGATTGCCCATGAACTAGAAGTAGCATCCTCGCTCACAATGATGCAGTGAGGCTAGTTTGTCGTGTTTAGAGGCTCGAAAGACCATGAACATGAAATTCTAATTATGTAAAGCGACAATCAATAATTGCATACTTAACCCATTGCAAATCGTAGCATCGCATGATTATCTGATTTTAATCTATGTTGCTCCTAGAGTGCATTCAGAATATTTCGTTGACCAAATTTAGACTTAATTAAAAATCTCCCTCGAAAACTTCTATAACCAACATTTTTGGTATTTAAGATCACACTTGTAATGGATAGTTAGAGGAATGGGTCCAGTCCCCGTGGGTTCCACATTTCGGTTCTTAAAAAGAGCCACTATATTGCTTGCACGACCTGTACACTTGCGGACGCATGAACAAGGGCACATCACTAAGCTTGCCCTTTCTCATCACGCTCTTTATCAGCGACACTTTAAGGAATACCCAGTCACTCACATTGAATTCTAAGTCTCTGCACCGTACATCAAAGTAGGATTTCTAACGACTCTGAGCTGTTAGTAACCGTTCTATAATAAGTTTCACTTTCTCTTTTGACTGGTGGATCAGGTCTAGCCCGACTAACCCTACTTCTCCTACTTCGAACTACCCAACTGGGGACCTATATATCTGCCCATATAATGCCTTATAAGGCGCCATCTGTATGGAAGAATGGTAACTGTTATTATATGCAAACTCAATAAGGGGTAAATGTTCGTCCCAACTCCCTCCAAAGTCTAGCACACTCGCTCGTAACATATCCTCGGAGTGTCTGAATAGTGCACTCTGCTTGGCCGTCTGTCTGGGGATGAAAGGCTGTACTCAGATTAACTTGCATTCCCAAACCTTTCTGAAATGACTGCCAGAATCTAGCTGTAAACTGTGATGCTCTGTCAGAAATAATAGATATCGGAACACCGTGCAATCGGAATATCTCTTTAATATATAACTCTGCATAGTCTTCAGCTAAAAATGTAGTCCGAACTGGTAGGAAGTGAGCTGATTTCGTCAATCTGTCAACGACAACCCAAATAGATTCAAACTTACGTCTAGTACGGCATAACCCTGTCACAAAGTCCATATTAACTGCTTCCCACTTCCACATTGGTATAGTCATCTCCTGAGTTAATCTGTCAGGTCTCTGGAGCTCAGCCTTCACTTGCTGACAATTAGGGCATTGGGCTACGAATGCAGCTACATCTTTCTTCATTCCAAGCCACCAATACATCTCTTTTATGTCCTGGTACATCTTCGTCGAGCTAGGATATAGAGAGTAAAGAGAGTAGTGTGCCTCTGCCATAATCTATTGGTGGAGCCCTACCGCATCTGAAACGTAGAGGCGATCTCTGTACCTTAATACCCCATCTTCGGCTACCTCAAAAGCCGCTAGTTCGCCCTATCGAACTTTATCTCTAACCTGCACTAAATGAGAGTCCTCATACTGCCGTTCTTTTACCTCTACCACCAGGGGCGATACTGCTGTATGTTGAATTATGGCCCCATCGTCCCCTGAATCTATTACCTGAACTAATAAACTAGCTAATCGATGCAACTATCGGGCCATCTCCCATTTTTCTAGCCTCAGATATGCTAAACTCCCCATAGATCAGCGACTGAGGGCATCTGCTATAATATTGGCTTTCCATGTATGATACAAGATGTTCACATTGTAATCTTTTAGCAACTCTAACCAACAACGCTGTCACAAATTCAATTCTTTCTGTATGAAGATATACTGGAGGCTCTTATGATCCATGAAGATATCCACATGTACACCATACAAGTAATGCCTCCATATTTTTAAGGCATGAATCACTACAGCTAACTCTAGATCATGGGTGGGATAGTATGGGTAGCATAGTTCTTTTCATTCTTTCTAAGCTGTCTGGAGGCATAAGCGATTACCTTCCCGTGTTGCATCAGGACACACCCTAACCCGATACCTGAAGCATCACAATACACGATATACCCCTCTAAACCTTCTGGCAATGCTAACACTGGTGCAGACGTCAACCTATTTTTCAATTCTTGGAAACTCTGCTCACAAGCCTTGGTCCACTGAAATTTGGCTGCTTTCTGATTAAATTTAGTCAAGGGCACCGATAGGGTATAAAAGCCCTCCATGAACCTCCTATAATACCCGACTAGACCTAGAAAACTACAAACTTCTGTGGGAGTGGTAGGTTTGGGCCAGGTATTTACTGCCTCTATTTTCTGTGAGTCAACTTGAATACCATCCTCTGATACGATGTGGCCAAAGAAAGCTACAGAATTCAACCAAAACTCACATTTAGAGAATTTCGCATATAGCTGGCTGTCTCTGAGGGTCTGAAGTACTGTCCGGAAATGATCCCTATGTTCTTCTTCTGAGCAAGAGTACACCAAAATATCAGCTCATTTCCTGCCAGTGAGAACTACTTTCTCGGCCGAAGATTATGCGGAGTTGTATATCCGAGAAATAGTCAGGTTGCACGGAGTACCAGTATCTATTATTTCAAACAGAGGAGCACAGTTCACAGCTAGATTTTGGCAGTCGTTTCAGAAAGTTCTAGGAACGCAAATTAATTTGAGCACAACATTCCACCCTCAGACAGATGGACAGGCTGAATGCACAATTCAGACGCTCGAAGATATGTTGCGAGCGTGTGTGTTAGATTTCGGTGGTAGCTGGGATGAGCATTTGCCGTTAATAGAATTTACTTATAATAACAACTATCACTCAGCCATCCAGATGGCGCCTTTTGAGGCTTTATACGGGCGAAAATGCAGATCTCCAATTGGCTGGTTCGAAATAGGAGAATCAGCGTTGGTTGGGCCAGACATTGTTCAGCAGTCAGAGGAAAAGGTGAAGCTTATCCGAGAACGCTTACTGACTGCACAGAGCCGCTAGAAATCATATGCAGATGTGCGGCGCAGAGACTTGGAATTTGATGTAAATGACTGGGCATTTCTGAAGGTATCTCCGATGAAAGGGGTAATGAGATTCGGCAAGAAAGGTAAGCTCAGCCCGAGGTTTGTTGGGCCTTATCAGATTCGTCGAAGGATAGGCCGAGTAACATATGAGTTGAACTTGCCTCCAGAATTGGAATCCGTCCATCCGGTCTTTCATATGTCTATGCTGAGGAAATGCATAGGAGACCCATCCAGAGCAGTCCCAGTCCAGGATATCCAGGTTACAGAAGAGCTGACCTATGAAGAGGTTCCAGTGGCTATCTTAGACAGACAGATTCATAGATTTAGAACTAAAGATATTGTGTCTGTCAAGGTATTATGGCGTAATAGGAACCGAGAGGAGATGACGTGGGAGGCTGAGGAAGATATGAAAGCTAGATATCCTTACTTATTCCAGGCCTAGTCAGGCGACAGGTATGTCCGTATTATTACTTATGCAGTACCTTGTGGTTATGTATGTATAAATGAGAAAGATTGATGTTTAGCTGTCAAGTGAATCCTAAAGTATTGTGTGCAATACCTGTATTGGACTTTTCTGCGTTTCAGGTTTTTGGTATAGTCCATATTACAGGGGAAACTCTGCCGAAATTTTTCTAAATAAGTGAGTTGAGAAGTCCTCTAGATAGCAGTTTCCATTCGAGGACGAATGTTCTTAAGGGGGGGAGAATGTTATACCCCGTAAGATTTCCGACACCTAGATGGCTTATTCGCATGTTGGTTAAGCATATTTGAAAGCCATACATGCTAGATAAAGGCCCGGGAAAGGATCGGACGGGTAACCTGTCGAACCATCGCGGAAGGAGCTGAGGTAGAGCCCCTCCGAGATGGCAACGTGTCATGGAGGTGGAGCCTCCGCGTTGGCTCCGTGACACGTTGGGCCTGTCCAGGCCCAAGTATATAAAGCCCCACTTCAGTTTTAAATGAAATAATTCTTATATTTTCCAGTGAAACCAGAGAGAAAAACTAGAGAGGAGAAATGGATGAAGGTTCCTTTATAATTTCCTTCCGATTACGCTGCCAAACGTTGTCCAAACTTAAATTAACCTCAGGTACCGAAGTATTTAGTAGCAAGGAGCATTCCTACGGATTTAGTTTCGCGAAATTCGGCCGACAAATCGTCGAGCTACTGGACTAAGGTAAGTGGAATTGCTCCAAACTAGTGTCTATGTGTTCCTAGCTGTGAAGTGAATACTCCTCCCTTCTGGACTTTAGAAAAATAGCAAGTTTTCGACCGTCTTTCGATAAGCCTAAGTTTAGGCTATAATTATATCGGAAGTGACACCGTCCTTCAGAATAGTGTTGTATTTAGTACTAATTGACGTAATTATGAATGTAGTTGGGAGATTTAGCTGGAATACTAACCGAGCCTCGTCCGACAGTCGGATAACTCGAGGTTAAGGTATGTGAAGTTGTTCTTCGGCAAGTTAGTAAGCCTTAGCTTGGTAAATCATAGTAAACTCCGTATTTGAAACTCTCGGAGTTGAATGTTGAGAATTAAGCTAGTCTGATAGATTCTGAGTTGTGTTGCTATATCGCATTCAGTCCGAAAGTTAGTAAAGCATGCGCCAAAGGGCGAGTTAGGATTCCAGATCCAGTATAGCTTATTGTATGATTAGCAAGCATGTTGTAGAATAAAAAGGATACAGATTTTCAGAATATAAGCTAATAAAGTAAAATCAGATAGACAGACAGTTTTATGGCTACAGATTAGCCCTTCAGACAGATAGTATCCTGGCTACAGATTAGCCAAGCATTTAAATAAAGATTTCAGAATCAGTATAATCAGTAAAGAATCAGTTCAGTATAGAAACAAATCAGAATAAGAAATCAGATTTTAGATAGTCTTTTTCAGTTATACATGCTTGCTATTTATATGTGCTATTTGTTTGTAGAGACTTGATGTGGCGTGAGGGCACCTTATTGAGCGTCCTCGCCGCCCCTGGGTTGGTAATCGTGTAGCCCACTAAGCGGGTGGGTTTTACGTCACTCCAAGGAGTGGTATGCCGTCCCCAGCTTGGACGAAGATGTGATGAAGCTTTCCCCATAGCAGTCTGATCAGCATTACAGGTGCAGCTCCGGTTTCAGATAGCCCTATTGAGTTTTGTGTCCAGGGAACCAGACCCTATCACGCCCCACCTTGGGGGGTATGACTGGCACCTGGTGCCCTACTAGGACCTGACCTGCTGAACTGTTAAGCCTGGGCGCATCTGGCGCCTGGCTGGCTCTAACTCATATTTCTGGAACCAAAAGGCTATATAACGGCTGTAAATACAGCCCCCGGCCCATTGGCCTATAGCCTTCTGTACCTGTATTACAGCTGACCAGAAACAAGGTAATTCAGGGGAACCTATGCGGACCGACAAGGCCACCATGCTGTCTAGTTATCTGTAACTCAAGCATAACATACTGAAAAGCTACGTGACCGGCAAGGTCACCACTACTGGCAAACTATGGCCCCACACGACCATTACAAAAGAAAGAAAGGAGTAAAGGCAACTATACAACTGCACGGCCTCACACGACCGGCTCATCTGACCACAGGGAATATAAACAGACTGCAAGCCTCTAAGAAGAATAATAGAAATGATCGGGACAGGGCCCTGACCTACCCGTACTGTACAACAAAAAAGAACTGGACTACACCTCTAGAAATTCAGTCTCCGGATGACAGGAGCTGAATACTCAACCGCTGATGGGGATCACGTGGTATCGCTTGCTCATCTATGGGTACCTGCAGGCAAGTAATGCAGCGCCCCACCGGGCGTCAATACCGCTGGTACTAAGTATGTAAAGCAAACTGAATACAGCTGAATACAAGCAATATAACTAAAAATTCTGAATAGTAGGAGATAACTGAATCTGTAAGAGCTGAAGGGATATCTGAAATCAATAACATAACTGTCAAAACTGAAATAAGAAGGAGTAGATTAACTGTATGATGGTGTAGATCGTACCTGTTCTTCATCATGGTAGAGGACGTAGGTGTCATTTCTGGAGACGTATCATTCTACTACTAATCTACTCATGTCTAATATAACATAACACAACATACATAACATAACATGACATACACAACCTTACCCGGCCCCCATAAGCCGAGAGGTACAATCAACACAGAATCTATACCCCTACCCCGGTCATCCCACCTCCTATAGTGGCTGTAAGCATCCTGCCGGTCCCCTGGGTATGCACTTGAGATCGCTGAGCCCCTGACTATAACTGCATCTGAGTCCGGAGGACTCCTGAATCTGCACCCGGGCGTATCCGCTCGACTGGGGTGTGTAAGGGCCGATCAAGGCACAAGTATGGGGAAAACAGGCATCCCATCTTCGTCCCCTGGCGGGACGGCATGCCACTCCGTAGAGTGACGTATCCTCGTCCTCTGGCAAACGAGTCGATACAGCTATTAACCCTGGGCGGTCATGGATGCTAGGTAATCCAACCCTAAACAATACAACGGTCTCAACTGGTAATACTGTATGTGTATCTCACATGCTGAGGCTAATAGGGGTAAAGTATCATATATATTACATGCTGGGCTACTGATAGTAATCTGTACGTATTTAATACGTGCTGAAGCAAGTAAAGATGTATAAATATGAATATAGTCTCCTGCCGGGCTGTACTGGGCAAATGCTATATAAGATAATGTTTCTGCTGAAAACTCTGCTATTTGCTAAGTTTCTGTATACACTATATGCTGGACTAGTGATAGAAATATGTACACACTTGATACATGCTGAGGCTGGAAGTACTATATATATATGTACGAATATAGTCTTTCTGCTGAACTATGCTGTATACTGATTTTCTATAGTAACCTGATTTACTATTCCTAACATGCTTTCTGAACTTCATTTTAGCCTGCTATTCTATTTCTGAAGTGCTTTACGGATACTGTACTACTTCGCGGGGTTTCAGCTGAACACAACAATATCTTAACATGGCATATTACATCACACACTGAATATACTGGGCAATCTCTAACGCTTGCGTTAGAATCTATATCATACTGATAGGTTTCATACACATTACAACCCAGTGTTTCTCACATCGTACCAACATTCATAATAATGCAACATTTGACTTCTAAACATTCTACTGGTCCGTAATTTGTTACACTACACTGATATTACGTAACTTGCCGAAGGAAACTAACTTTACATACCTTATCTTCTACTATTCGTCCGTCGGACGAGGCTCGCCTGGTACTTCAACTATTTTCTCCCAACTGCATTCATAAATACGTCAATCAATACTAAATACAGATTTATTGTAAAGAACAACGTCACTTTCGATATAGTTTATAGCCTAAATTTAGGCTTATCAAAAGACGGTCGAAAACTCGCTATTTTTCAGCGGCCCAGAAGGGAGAAATATTCACTTCTCCGCTAGGAACACATAGACATAAATTTAGAGCAATTCTACTTACTTTAGTTCGGTGGCTCACCGATTCGTCGGCCGTATTTTGCGAAACTAACTCCGTAGAAATGCTCTCTGCTGCTAAATACCTTGGTATCTAGGATTAATTTGGGTTTGGGCAGCGTTTGACGGCGTAATCGGACGATAATTTATAATCTCCCTTCGTTTTCCCTCTGTTCACTACGTTTCTGGAAATTGCTAAGTGATGAAAATGAGTTTAACCCGAAGTAGGGGCTTTATATACTTAGGCCTGGACAAGGGCAACGTGTCACGGAGCCATCGCGGTGGCCTCACCTCCGTGACAAGCTGCCATCGCGGAGGGGCTCTGCCTCGGCTCCTCCCGCGATGGTTCGACGGGTTTCTCGTCCGATCTTTTCCCGGGCCTTTCCCTAGCACGTATGGCTTCCAAATATGCTTAACCAACCTGCGAATAGGTCATCTAAGTGTCGGGAATACTACGGGGTATAACATTCTCCCCCCTTAAGAACATTCGTTCTCGAATGTACACTGTTATCTAAAGGACTGCTTACTTTACTTTCTAGAAAAATTTCGGCAGAATTTCCTCTGTAATATGGACTATCGCAAAAACCTGAAATGCAGAAAAGTCCAACACAGGCACTGCATATAATATTCTAAGATCCACTAAACAACTAAATATCACTTCTTTCTTTATCATTTACAACATACAACCATAAGGTACTGTATAAATAATGATACGGACATACCTGTCGTCTGACTAGGCCTGAAATAGGTGAGGGTATCTGCTTTTCATATCTTCTTCAGCCTCCCACGTCATTTCCTCTCGATTTCTATTACGCCACAATACTTTGACAGATGCAACATCTTTAGTTCTTAGCCTGCGAACCTGTCTGTCTAAAATAGCTACGGGAACCTCTTCATATGCTAACTCTTCTGTGACCTGGACATTCTGGACTGGAACTACTGTAGAAGGGTCCCCTACGAACTTCCTTAACATAGAAACATGGAATACTGGGTGAACCGACGCTAACTCTTGAGGCAAGTTCAACTCGTATGCCACGCGGCCTATTCTTCACCGAACCTGATACGACCCAATGAATCTCGGGCTAAGCTTGCCTTTCTTGCCAAACCTCATTACCCCTTTCATTGGGGACACTTTCAGATATACCCAGTCGTTCACCGAAAATTCTAGATTTCTGCGCCGCCTATCTGCGTATGACTTCTGGCGGCTCTGAGCGGTTAGTAAACGTTCTCGGATAAGCTTTATCTTTTCCTCGGACTGCCGAACAATGTCTGGGCCAACTAATGCTAATTCTCCTATCTCAAACCAGCCCACCGGTGATCTACATTTTTGCCTGTACAATGCCTCGAAAGGCACCATCTGAATAGCTGAATGGTAGCTGTTATTATAAGCAAATTCAATTAATGAAAGATGTTCATCCCAGCTACCCCCAAAATCTAACACACACGCTCGTAGCATATCTTCGAGCGTCTGAATTGTACGTTCAGCCTGCCCGTCTGTCTGAGGATGGAATGCTGTGCTCAAATTAATCTGCGTCCCCAGACCTTTCTGAAATGACTGCCAGAATCTAGCGGTAAACTGTGCTCCCCTATCTGAAATAATAGATACTGGCACCCCATGCAATCTAACTACTTCTCTGATATATAATTCGGCATAATCCTCAGCTGAGAAGGTAGCCCTTACTGGCAGGAAATGAGCTGATTTTGTCAGCCTGTCAACTATTACCCAAATGGAATCATTTCTGCGTCTAGTACGGGGTAACCCTGTTACAAAATCCATGTTTATTACTTCCCACTTCCACATAGGTATCATTATCTCTTGAGTCAAACCACCCGATTTCTGGTGCTCTGCTTTCACCTGCTGACAATTAGCACATCTAGATACAAATTCAGCTATCTCAGTTTTCATACTTGGCCACCAATAGATGTCTCTGATGTCGTGGTACATTTTTGTCGCCCCTGGGTGAAGGGAATAGCGAGCGTAGTGTACCTCATGCATGATCTGCCCATGAAGTCCTGCGACATTCGGGACACAAAGGCGGCCCTTACAATGTAGCACACCATCCTCGGTTATCTGAAAATCTGGCTCCTTACCTTTCTGAACTCTATCTCTGAGCTGGACTAAATCGGGATCCTCATACTGCCGTTCTTTTACCTCTGTAACTAACGATGACACTGCAGAATTCTGAATTACTGGTCCATTATTTTCTGTTTCTATTACTCGAACGGCTAGGCCAGCTAACTGATGAATTTCTTTAGCTAATTTCTGTTTCTCAGGTTGCAAATACGCCAAACTCCCCATTGACTTACGGCTCAGGGCATCTGCTACAACATTAGCTTTTCCGGGGTGGTATAGAATATTCACATCATAGTCTTTCAACAACTCTAACCAGCGGCGTTGCCGCAGATTCAACTCCCTCTGGGTGAAAATGTACTGTAAGCTCTTATGATCTGTATAAATGTCAACATGGATGCCGTACAGATAATGCCTCCACATCTTCAAGGCATGAATTACTGCGGCCAATTCTAGGTCATGGGTAGGGTAATTCTTTTCGTGTTTTCTCAGCTGTCTGGAGGCATATGCAATTACTCTACCATGCTGCATCAACACACAACCCAATCCGACACCTGACGCGTCGCAATAAACTGAATAACCTTCTGTGCCTTTCGGCAATGCTAATACTGGGGCGGAGTTTAACCTGTCTTTCAATTCCTGGAAACTCTGCTCGCATGCCTCCGTCCACTGAAACTTTGCTGCTTTCTGTGTCAATTTAGTTAAAGGTGCTGCAATGGTTGAGAATCCCTTAACGAATCTCCGATAATACCCTGCTAACCCCAGAAAGCTACGAACTTCAGTCGGGGTGGTAGGCCTAGGCCATGACTTAACTGCTTCTATCTTCTGCTTATCTACCTGTATACTGGTGTCTGAGACAATATGCCCTAAAAAGGCCACTGAGTTAAGCCAGAATTCACACTTCGAAAACTTAGCATACAACTGGCGGTCCCTGAGAATCTGGAGCACTATCCGCAAATGAGTCCGGTGATCTGCTTCAGAGCGAGAATACACCAGAATGTCATCAATGAATACTATCACGAACAAGTCCAGGAAAGGTCTGAAAATACTGTTCATCAGGTCCATAAAAACCGCTGGGGCATTCGTTAGTCCGAAGGACATAACCAGAAATTCAAAGTGCCCATATCGGGTCCTGAATGCTGTCTTAGGAATATCCCTCTCACGTACTCGGACCTGGTGATATCCGGACCGCAAGTCAATCTTAGAAAAGTATCTGGCTCCCTGTAGCTGATCAAATAAGTCATCAATTCTGGGAAGCGGATACTTGTTCTTTACTGTAACTTTGTTTAGCTGCCAATAATCTATGCACATTCGGAGCGAGCCATCGTTCTTTCTCGCGAATAAAACTGGCGCACCCCACGGTGAAGTACTCGGCCTGATAAAACCTTTATCTAACAAGTCTTTCAACTGCTCCTTTAATTCTCTGAGTTCTGCAGGAGCCATACGATAAGGAGGTATTGATATTGGCTGAGTGCCTGGTAACAAGTCGATAGCAAAGTCTATTTCCCTTTCTGGGGGAATACCAGGTAACTCATCAGGAAATACATCTGGGAATTCATTTACCACTGGGACAGACTGGAGTGTCGGAGATTCTGCTTGGACATCCTGAACTCTGACAAGATGGTAAATGCACCCCTTAGATATCAACTTTCTCGCCTGAAGGTAGGAAATAAACCTACCTTTTGGCGTCACGGTGCTGCCCTTACACTCCCGTACTGCTTCCCCTGGGAAGTGGAATCGGACCGTTTTGGTCCAACATTCAACATTGGCAAAGCATGGCACTAACCAGTCCATACCCATTATGGCATCGAAGTCTATCATTTCTAACTCGACTAGATCTACTGTGGTCTGACGGTCAACAATCTCTACTATACACCCGCGGTAGATTCGGCTAGCTGTGATAGAGTCACCGACGGGCGTAGATACCAAGAAGGGTTGCCATAATGATTCTGGTACAATACTAAACTTTCGTGCCACAAATGGTGTAATATAGGACAAAGTAGACCCTGGATCAATTAACACATAAGCAGGGTGTGAACAGATAGTTAGCATACCTGTCACAACATCAGGCGACGCTTTTGAATCTTGCCTCCCTGGTAAGGCATACGTGCGGCTTGGACCCGCACCTGTACTGGAGGCCCCTGGTCTACCCCGACCCCTGCCTGCTGAAACTGAGGGCCTGCGCCCAGTCGAAGATGCTGTGGCTCGTGACCCTGCTGATGTCCTACCCTGTCTATCGCGGTCCTCTCGACCCCTGGCCGGGCAATCTTTCATCAAATGGCCTTCTTGTCCACAAATATAACATGCGGTGGAGCCATATCTGCATGCTCCAGGATGGCGTCGATTGCATATAGGGCAAAGTGGTAGGGTATACCTGCTCTGCTCTGCCCTCCTCTGTGATCGTGAATCTGCCATCTGCGAGCCTCTACCAGTCCCTGACTGCCCCCTGCGGCTGAATCTACCCCCCTGTGACTGTGACGTAGGCAGGGGCCTGGGTGGCCTGTCTGACAATCGGGGCCTGGGTCCTCCCCGGGCCCCTCCCGGTAATTCAACTGGCCTGTCCCGGCGACGCTGTTCCTGATTAACCCTTCTGACCTCTCGTTGCCGCTGTCTGATGCCCTCACTATTCTGAGCAAATGCCTGAATGCGAGCAATATCCATGTCCTCTCGCAGTGTGGCTGTAGTGCAAATCTCAACATATTCTGGATTCAATCCCGTAATGAAGCGATGCACTCTGGATGCCATAGCATCAACAAAGGCCGGTGCATATCGGGCTAAGGAATCAAACTGCAAAGAATATTCCCGAACACTCATGGTCCCCTGTTCTAGATGTAGGAACTGGTCTACCCGGGCCTGTCGAATCTCCCGCGGCAAATAATGATCCAGAAAGGCTCCTGAAAAGCTGGACCAGGTGGGAGGGGAAACATCTCTCCCTCGGGACCTCTCCCAGCTTTCATACCATAACACCGCAATCTCCCGTAACCGGAATGCTGCCAACTCAACTGACTCAGTAGACGTGGCATGCATAACCCTGAAGATCCTTTGCATTTGGTCCAGAAAATCCTGAGGGTCCTCTGTCCGATCCGTACCTTTAAATTCTGGGGGATTCAAAGCTAAGAACTCTCGGACCTTCGAACTACCGGGCCCTCCTGATGATTCTGCAACTGTAGATGGCATTGGCTGACGCTGAGCAGCCATCATCTGTGCTAACAGAACTACAACACTCCTAACCTCCTGATCAGAAGGAGTCAATATAGGGGCTGCTGAAGGTAATGTCACCCCAAGTGGCTCCTGACGTGGGGGAGACTGCTGAGGAGGCTGGGATGATGCCTCTGTAGTGCCCTCTGATCGGGCTGTCTCCAAATGAGGGGGAGGCATCCTGCTGGTGCCTTGTCCTGCTGCAATGTCTAAGTTCCGACCTGTAATAGGATGGCGCTGGTCTGACATTATCTGTAACCAAAGAATATGGTAAGATTTTAGGGAATCAACCCTATACTGTACCGCTCTATAGCACGACTGAATCAGAATAAAAGACAACCATCCTATCATGCATTGCAGCCTCCTACCCATAGTATGTGGTGCACAACACATCCATGGACAGGACTATACTTAGCACAGCTTGCAGACTCCCTGGGATACGACCTGCTCTGATACCAAGTTTGTCACGCCCCACCTTGGGGGGTATGACTGGCACCTGGTGCCCTACTAGGACCTGACCTGCTGAACTGTTAAGCCTGGGCGCATTTGGCGCCTGGCTGGCTCTAACTCATATTTCTGGAACCAAAGGGCTATATAACGGCTGTAAATACAGCCCCCGGCCCATTGGCCTATAGCCTTCTGTACCTGTATTACAGCTGACCAGAAACAAGGTAATTCAGGGGAACCTATGCGGGCTAACAAGGCCACCATGCTGTCTAGTTATCTGTAACTCAAGCATAACATACTGAAAAGCTATGTGACCGGCAAGGTCACCACTACTGGCAAACTATGGCCCCACACGGACATTACAAAAGAAAGAAAGGAGTAAAGGCAACTATACAACTGCACGGCCTCACACGACCGGCTCATCTGACCACAGGGAATATAAACAGACTGCAAGCCTCTAAGAAGAATAATAGAAATGATCGGGACAGGGCCCCAACCTACCCGTACTGTACAACAAAAAAGGACTGGACTACACCTCTAGAAATTCAGTCTCCGGATGACAGGAGCTGAATACTCAACCGCTGATGGGGATCACGTGGTATCGCCTGCTCGTCTATGGGTACCTGCAGGCAAGTAATGCAGCGCCCCACCGGGCGTCAGTACCGCTGGTACTGAGTATGTAAAGCAAACTGAATACTTCAGAATACAAGCAATATAACTAAAAATTCTGAATAGTAGGAGATAACTGAATCTGTAAGAGCTGAAGGGATATCTGAAATCAATAACATAACTGTCAAAACTGAAATAAGAAGGAGTAGATTAACTGTATGATGGTGTAGATCGTACCTGTTCTTCATCATGGTAGAGGACGTAGGTGTCATTTCTGGAGACGTATCATTCTACTACTAATCTACTCATGTCTAATATAACATAACACAACATACATAACATAACATGACATACACAACCTTACCCGACCCCCATAAGCCGGGAGGTACAATCAACACAGAATCTATACCCCTACCCCGGTCATCCCACCTCCTATAGTGGCTGTAAGCATCCTGCCGGTCCCCTGGGTATGCACTTGGGCTCGCTGAGCCCCTGACTATAACTGCATCTGAGTCCGGAGGACTCCTGAATCTGCACCCGGGCGTATCCGCTCGACTGGGGTGTGTAAGGGCCGATCAAGGCACAAGTATGGGGAAAACTGGCATCCCATCTTCGTCCCCTGGCGGGACGGCATGCCACTCCGTAGAGTGACGTATCCTCGTCCTCTGGCGGACGAGTCGATACAGCTATTAACCCTGGGCGGTCATGGATGCTAGGTAATCCAACCCCAAACAATACAACGGTCTCAACTGGTAATACTGTATGTGTATCTCACATGCTGAGGCTAATAGGGGTAAAGTATCATATATATTACATGCTGGGCTATTGATAGTAATCTGTACGTATTTAATACGTGCTGAAGCAAGTAAAGATGTATAAATATGAATATAGTCTCCTGCCGGGCTGTACTGGGCAAATGCTATATAAGATAATGTTTCTGTTGAAAACTCTGCTATTTGCTAAGTTTCTGTATACACTATATGCTGGACTAGTGATAGAAATATGTACACACTTGATACATGCTGAGGCTGGAAGTACTATATATATATGTACGAATATAGTCTTTCTGCTGAACTATGTTGTATACTGATTTTCTATAGTAACCTGATTTACTATTCCTGACATGCTTTCTGAACTTCATTTTAGCCTGCTATTCTATTTCTGAAGTGCTTTACGGATACTGTACTACTCCGTGGGGTTTCAGCTGAACACAACAATATCTTAACATGGCATATTACATCACACACTGAATATACTGGGCAATCTCTAACGCTTGCGTTAGAATCTATATCATACTGATAGGTTTCATACACATTACAACCCAATGTTTCTCACATCGTACCAACATTCATAATAACGCAACATTTGACTTCTGAACATTCTACTGGTCTGTAATTTGTTACACTACACTGATATTACTTAACTTGCCGAAGGAAACTAACTTTACATACCTTATCTTCTACTATTCGTCCATCGGACGAGGCTCGGCTGGTACTTCAACTATTTTCTCCCAACTGCATTCATAAATACGTCAATCAATACTAAATACAGCTTTATTGTAAAGAGCAACGTTACTTTCGATATAGTTTATAGCCTAAACTTAGGCTTATCGAAAGACGGTCGAAAACTCGCTATTTTTCAGCAGCCCAAAAGGGAGAAATATTCACTTCTCCGCTAGGAACACATAGACATAAATTTAGAGCAATTCTACTTACTTTAGTTCGGTGGCTCGCCGATTCGTCGGCCGTATTTTGCGAAACTAACTCCGTAGAAATGCTTTCTGCTGCTAAATACCTTGGTATCTAGGATTAATTTGGGTATGGGCAGCGTTTGACGGCGTAATCGGACGATAATTTATAATCTCCCTTCGTTTTCCCTCTGTTCACTACGTTTCTGGAAATTGCTAAGTGATGAAAATGAGTTTAACCCGAAGTGGGGGCTTTATATACTTAGGCCTGGACAAGGGCAACGTGTCACGGAGCCATCGCGGAGGCCTCACCTCCGTGACACGCTGCCATCGCGGAGGGGCTCTGCCTCGGCTCCTCCCGCGATGGTTCGACGGGTTTCTCGTCCGATCTTTTCTCGGGCCTTTCCCTAGCACGTATGGCTTCCAAATATGCTTAACCAACGTGCGAATAGGTCATTTAAGTGCCGGGAATACTACGGGGTATAACAGACCCTATCTGTTACTGTCTGTACATTCAGTTATTATAGGTGTATCTCCAGTTCCAAATAGCCCCGTTGAGTTGTGTCCGGGGATCCAGACCCTATCTATTACTGTCTACACAGGAGTCCTCCAGACCCAGACACGGTTGCTTAGATCGGAGGCCATGGCCCGAGCCGGAGACCCAGGGGGCCGGTAGAGGAGCTCCGAAGTGAGCAGATGAGTGGAGTGACTTATTTTTGGCTGGTTTTGACCCGGGTAGGGGTATATAGATTGTTTGCTTGTTTGGCGCCATCCGGCTTATGGGGGTTGGTATTGGCTCTTGCTTGCTAAATGTATATGTATTTATGTGCTTTATATATACTAGCTAATAGACAGCAGGCTGCTGTGACTACAGACACGCTCCTGCCTATCAGTGCAGAAAGGTTTGATCTAGTTCCTATCAGCTCTTCAGATTCAGTTATCTTCTGCTCACAAACTTGTTAGTTATGTTATCTGTATTTAGTTGTATTATTTCAGTTGCTTTGCATACTCGGTACCAGTGGTACTGACTCCTAGTGGGGCGCTCATTACTTGCCTGCAGGTACTCATAGACGAGGAGGCGACCCCTCGTGATCCTAGCCAGCACAGAGTCATCAACTTCTGTCATCCGGAGCATGATATTTCAGAGGTTTATATCATTTCCTTTTGTTGTACAGTACGGGTAGGCCGGGGCCCTGTCCCAAACATCTTATCAGTATTCTTAGAGGCTTGCAGTCTGTATATATTTCCCTGTGGTCAGCTGAGTCGGTCATGTGAGGCCGTGCAGTTTGTTATAGCTGTTTAGCATTTCAGTTTATGTTGGCCGTGTGAGGCCTTAGTTTGATAGTAGTGGTGACCTTGCCGGTGACGTAGTTATCCAGCATTTTATTGTTGAGTTACAGATAACTAGACAGCATGGGTGCCTTGTCGGCCCGCATAGGTTTCCCCCTGTAAGTATGTTCCTGGTTAGCTGAAGTTTCTTACAGGTGGCTATAGGCCTAGTCGGCCGGAGGCTGTATTTACAGCCGTTATATACCCCGTTGTTTCCCTAAATCCGAGTTAGAGCCAGCCAGGCACCAGATGTGCTTAGGCTCAGTAGTCTAGAAGTTCAGGTCCTAGTAGGGCACCAGGTGCCAGTCATACCCCCCAAGGCGGGTGTGACAAATATCCAGAGAGCTTTCGCGTTACCTCCTTGTCACAGAGGCAGTGCTCCACGATACACTCCGTGACACGAAGCTGTTCCACGACAGGCTAAATTATGCACGTTTTCCATTTACTATAAATAGGTCCCTTAGCTCCTAAATCGAATTGGTCACGGTTTTATTTTGGAAAACTACCTAGGAGTGAAGGGAGAAGTGGGAGAACTCATGTAGGGTTTGTCAAATTCTCTTCTCTTCTACCAAATTCTTGTAAGTATGTTAATTTAGTTGTAGTTTCTTATATTTATACGAACATGAGTGGCTAGAACCCTTCCTCTAGGGTTGAAGCCACAAGATATGATTGTGATTTTGCGGTTTGTTTTGGGAATTAAGTTATTGATTGTTGCTTCCGTCTTGCATTCCGGATTGTTGGTTGTCTTTATGATTGAGAAAGCAGTGACCTAGGTCAGAACATGAGAATGTGAGGAGCATGTTTATATCTCATGATATAATTTCATGTTAGGATAGAAATATACCTAACACCTTGCTTGGTTGATAAAATGGGGGTATGTAAAGACCGACTTAGGATTGTCACATCACCACTCGAAGAAGTAGTTGTGAGGCTGAGTTGAGTTAAATGATTAGACGCACGAAAGTCCCTAATCATTTCCACGTAAACCACAACATAATTGATTGCCCACGAACTAGAAGTAGCATCCTCGCTCACAATGATGCGGTGAGGCTAGTTTGTCGTGTTTAGAGGCTCGAAAGACCATGAACATGAAATTCTAATTATGTGAAGCGACAATCAATAATTGCATACTCAACCCATTGCAAATCGTAGCATCGCATGATTATCTGATTTTAATCTATGTTGCTCCTAGAGTGCATTCAGAATATTTCGTTGACCAAATTTAGACTTAATTAAAAATCTCCCTCGAAAACTTCTATAACCAACATTTTTGGTATTTAAGATCACACTTGTAATGGATAGTTAGAGGAATGGGTCCAGTCCCTGTGGGTTCGACATTCCGGTTCTTAAAAAGAGCCACTATATTGCTTGCACGACCTGTACACTTGCGGACGCACGAACAAGGGCACATCACTAAGCTTGCCCTTCTTACCAAATCTCATCACGCTCTTTATCAGCGACACTTTAAGGAATACCCAGTCACTCACATTGAATTCTAAGTCTCTGCACCGTACATCAAAGTAGGATTTCTAACGACTCTGAGCTGTTAGTAACCGTTCTATAATAAGTTTCACTTTCTCTTTTGACTGGTGGATCAGGTCTAGCCCGACTAACCCTACTTCTCCTACTTCGAACTACCCAACTGGGGACCTGTATATCTGCCCATATAATGCCTTATAAGGTGCCATCTGTATGGAAGAATGGTAACTGTTATTATATGCAAACTCAATAAGGGGTAAATGTTCGTCCCAACTCCCTCCAAAGTCTAGCACACTCGCTCGTAACATATCCTCGGAGTGTCTGAATAGTGCACTCTGCTTGGCCGTCTGTCTGGGGATGAAATTCTGTACTCAGATTAACTTGCATTCCCAAACCTTTCTGAAATGACTGGCAGAATCTAGCTGTAAACTGTGATGCTCTGTCAGAAATAATAGATATCGGAACACCGTGCAATCGGAATATCTCTTTAATATATAACTCTGCATAGTCTTCAGCTAAAAATGTAGTCCGAACTGGTAGGAAGTGAGCTGATTTCGTCAATCTGTCAACGACAACCCAAATAGACTCAAACTTACGTCTAGTACGACATAACCCTGTCACAAAGTCCATATTAACTGCTTCCCACTTCCACATTGGTATAGTCATCTCCTGAGTTAATCTGTCAGGTCTCTGGAGCTCAGCCTTCACTTGCTGACAATTAGGGCATTGGGCTACGAATGCAGCTACATCTTTCTTCATTCCAAGCCACCAATACATCTCTTTTATGTCCTGGTACATCTTCATCGAGCTAGGATACAAAGAGTAATGAGAGTAGTGTGCCTCTGCCATAATCTATTGGTGGAGCCCTACCGCATCTGAAACGCAGAGGCGATCTCTGTACCTCAATACCCCATCTTCGGCTACCTCAAAAGCCGCTAGTTCGCCCTATCGAACTTTATCTCTAAGCTACGCTAAATGAGAGTCCTCATACTGCCGTTCTTTTACCTCTACCACCAGGGGCGATACTGCTGTATGTTGAATTATGGCCCCATCGTCCCCTGAATCTATTACCTGAACTAATAAACTAGCTAATCGATGCAACTATCGGGCCATCTCCCATTTTTCTAGCCTCAGATATGCTAAACTCCCCATAGATCAGCGACTGAGGGCATCTGCTATAATATTGGCTTTCCATGTATGATACAAGATGTTCCCATTGTAATCTTTTAGCAACTCTAACCAACAACGCTATCACAAATTCAATTCTTTCTGTGTGAAGATATACTGGAGGCTTTTATGATCCATGAAGATATCCACATGTACACCATACAAGTAATGCCTCCATATTTTTAAGGCATGAATCACTACAGCTAACTCCAGATCATGGGTGGGATAGTATGGGTAGGATAGTTCTTTTCATTCTTTCTAAGCTGTCTGGAGGCATAAGCGATCACCTTCCCGTGTTGCATCAGGACACACCCTAACCCGATGCCTGAAGCATCACAATACACGATATACCCCTCTAAACCTTCTGGCAATGCTAACACTGGTGCAGACGTCAACCTATTTTTCAATTCTTGGAAACTCTGCTCACAAGCCTCGGTCCACTGAAATTTGGCTGCTTTCTGATTCAATTTAGTCAAGGGCACCGATAGGGTATAAAAGCCCTCCATGAACCTCCTGTAATACCCGACTAGACCTAGAAAACTACAAACTTCTATGGGAGTGGTAGGTTTGGGACAGGTCTTTACTGCCTCTATTTTCAGTGAGTCAACTTGAATACCATCCTCTGATACGATGTGGCCAAAGAAAGCTACAGAATTCAACCAAAACTCACATTTAGAGAATTTCGCATATAGCTGGCTATCTCTGAGGGTCTGAAGTACTGTCCGGAAATGATCCCTGTGTTCTTCTTCTGAGCAAGAGTACACCAAAATATCATCAATAAACACGATCACAAACAAATCTAAGTATGGCTGAAAGATACTGTTCATTAGGTCCATGAGTACTACTGGGGAATTTATCAACCTGAAGGACATAACTAGGAACTCGAGATGACCATACCTGGTCTTGAAAGCTTTCTTCGGGACATCCTTCTCCCGCACTCAAAACTAATGGTATCCGGATCTTAGGTCAATTTTAGAAAAATATTTCGCACCTTGCAGCTGATCAAATAAATCATCTATCCTGGGAAGCGGGTATTTATTTTTGATTGTCACTTTATTCAACTATTGATAATCTATACACATACGGAGAGATCCATCTTTCTTTCTTACAAATAGAACTGGTGCACCCCATGGTGACGTACTTGTCCTGATGAAGCCCTTATCTAATAAATCTTTCAGCTGCTCTTTCAATTCCCTCAACTCAGCTGGAGCCATTCGATATGGAGGGATGGATATAGGCTGAGTATCTGGCAGCAAATCAATAGAGAAATCAATTTCCCTTTCATGAGGGACGCCAAGGAGTTCATCGGGGAACACATCTGGAAATTCAGTAACCACTGCGATGGATTGAAGAGTCAGGGATTCTACTTGTGTATCCCTAACTCTAATAAAATGGTAGATACAACCCTTTGCTATTAACTTATTTTCCCTAAGATAAGATATGAACCTACCCCTTGGCGTGGCTATACTACCTCTCCATTCTCGCACTACTTCCCTTGGGAAGTAGAATCGAATGATTCTGGTCCAACATTCTACAGTAGTATAACATGGTGCCAACCAATCCATACCCATAATTACATCAAAATCAACATCTCTAACTCTATTAAATCTATTGAGGTCTGATGACCCACAATCTCTACTGTACAACCCCGGTAAATTCTATTAGCAATAATAGAGTCACCTACGGGTGTAGATACTGAGAAAGGTCGCTGAAGCAATTCTGGCACTATATCAAACTTTTGAGCTACTAACGGAGTAACATATGACAAGGGAGAGCCCGGATCTATCAAAGCATAAACTGAGTGAGAACAAACATCTAATATACCTGTCACAACATCTAGCGACGACTCTCACTCCTGTCTCCCTGGTAGTGCATATGTGCAATCCTAGCTGCTACCTGAACTGGATGCCCCAGATCTACCTTGGCCCCTACTAGCTAAAGCTGAGGGTCCGTGCCCTGTAGGGGGTGCTGGGGCATACGAACCTGCTGAAGACCTGTCCTGCTGACCTTGGATACTCTAGCGTCTAGTCGGACAATTTCTCATCATGCCCCTTCTGCTAGCAAGAATAGCAGGCTGTGGAGCCATATCTGCACCTTCCCAGGTGCTGCCTCTGGCAGGTTCTACATCGTTGAACTGCTAATTCTATCTGATATGGTCCTCTCTGCTTCTGTGAGCCTGACGCCGTGAACTATCACCGGTACCTGACTGTCCATGACGATCTGATCTGCTACCCTGCTGCTATTGGAACGGGGGCCTGGGCAACCTATCTGATAAGTGAGGCTGGGGTGCACCCAGAAAATCCGTTTGAAAATCTGCGGGCCTACCCCTCCGACACTGCTCTTGACCTGCCCTCTCTATGGCATACTGACGTTGCCTGAGCTCCTCTATATTCTGACCAAATGCCTGCACCCATGAAAATCCATATCCTCTCACAATTTGGCCGTAATACATGACTCCACATACTCTGGCGCAAGTCCCATAATGAACTGATGCACCCTAGCTGGCATGGTGTCAACAAACGAGGGTGCATACCTAACTAAGGAATCAAACCTCAATGCATATTCTCTAACTCTCATCCTGCCCAGCTCCAAGTGCAAGAACCGCTCTATTCTGGCCTGCCGAACCTCTCGGGGTAGGTAATGATCTATGAAAGACTCAGAGAAAATAGGCCATGTTGGTGGAAGTGAATCCCTACCTCGGGATCTTTCCCAGCTTTCGTACCAAAAAATTTCTACATCACGCAATCGGAATACAGCTAGCTCAAATGATTCGGTAGATGAGGCATGCATAACCCTGAATATCCTCTGCAACTGATCTATAAAATTCTGGGGATCCTCCCTACGATCGATCCCTGTAAACTGTGGGGGACTCAAAGCGAGAAATTCACGAACTCTCAAACTAACAGCCCCCTTAGCGGGCTCAGTGGCAGCTGGTACTATTGGTGGAGGCTGACGCTGGGCAGCCATCATCTAAACCCACATAAAAATTGCACCTCTAAGCTCCTGGTTCGATGGTACTGGAATAGATGGGGGTGGTACTGGTGTATCTACTGCCCTGGTGGGCTCTGAATGCGGTGTTGAGTACTGGGAAGATCGAGGGAATGTCTCCTTGTCGCCCTCAGACCGGATCGACTCTGATTGGGGCCCCCTACTGATGCCCTCTCCTGCCGTCATATCTCTATATTGACCAATCGCAATCCATCGTGCATCTGACATTTTTCTATGTAAAAATAAAATAACGTAAGCTTAGGGGATTACCCTATACAACTCAGCTCTATAGCACGACTGGAGGAGAAAGAAGAGTAACCACACTATTATGTCTCGTAGCCTCCTGTCTATAGACTGTAGTGCACAACACATCCATAGAAAAGACTCTACTTGACACGGCTTGCAGACTCCCTAGGATACGACCTGCTCTGATACTAAGTTTGTCACGCCCCGCCTTGGGGGGTATGATTGGCACCTGGTGTCCTACTAGGGTTTGGACTGACCTGACTAGACTTATGCACTTTTGGTTCAAACCTACTTCCTAATTTAAGAAAACAATGGACTATATCTCGGCTGTAAACACAGCCCCCGGTCGAAAAGTCCGCATAGCATAAAATAGCTACCCAGAAACAAATAATGATAGGGAGTCCTATGCGGGCCGACAAGACCACCATGATGTCTAGTTATGACTGCAACGAAAATCACGGGACTTATACATGCTTTAGCTGACAAGGCCACTATTCAACAGCTAAACAAGGCCCCACACGACTATCATCACAAAATGAAACATACACGTGGGCCCCATACGACCAACAACAGACTAACCACAGGGTACTGTACATCTACAAGCCTCTAGGAGTAGAATAGTGGTCGAGCCAGGGCCCCGACCTACCCATAAACTGAACAATCAACAAAAAAAGGACCTTTTAACTATTAGCTCTGGAGGAAGGGAGCTAATGTACTGCTAATCCTAGCTGGAAGCTACGAAGGTCCTGGTCTGTGCCTGGCCGCACCTGCAGGCAAGTAATGCAGCGCCCACGGAGGGCGTTAGTACAATATGTATCGAATATGTAAGGCAGTAAAGTAATAACTGAATGAGAGCTGAAGAACTGAAATAATCATACATAAAGGTAAGAGTTTAACCTGAGCAGTCTCGCTATATGTAGTACTTAATTAACAAGGTACACATACATATACAAACAAGAACCTAACCGGGCCCCTATAAGCGTGAAAGGTACAACCCATACAAGAATAACCTACCTGGGCCCCCATAAGCCTCGGTAGGTGCAAGAAATATACGTTCTACTATCTGGTTACCGACGATCGCAGTATACTCTAACTCAAAACGACCCTCACAGCCTATATTTAATAGAACTCATTGTGGCTCTCACGGCTTTACTCTACTAAAACTCACTATGGCCCTCGCGGCCTCAGTGGAATAGGACTCGATATGGACCTCACGGCCTCAATACAAGAGAACTCAATATGGCTCTCGCGGCCTCAGTATAACAGAACTCAATATGGCCCTCGCTGCCTCAATATAATAGAACTCAATATGGCCCTCGCAACCTCAATATAACAAAACTCAATATGCTACGATAGCTAATCACAATAGATATGCCTTTGACTCTCTTATTGGGGCTCAAACTGTATTATAATACTCAGGAAACTAACTTGCCAAAGGAATTCGCCTTAGCATACCTCGATTGTCCCTTCCTCAGTAACTGCCGAGTTTCAACTGGTATTCAAATAGCCCTTCCTAACTGGAATCATATTGGTGAGAGATATAGACTAGTTTCAGTACTGAATTCGGCAGAAACAATAACTTATAATACTAATATTGACTATACTTCAACTTACGAAACACGACCGAAAACGTATAATTTCCTGAAAGTTCAGAAGGGAGAAATACTTACTTGAAGCCTGTGATCGTATAGAAACTTGTTTGAAGTCATTCCGACAACTTTGACTCGGCGGGGTTACAAATTACCGGGTGAATTTTACGAAACTGACTCTGCAGTAAAGCTCCTTACAACCTTAAATGTCGATACCCGAAGTTAATATGAATTTGGGCAGCGTTTCATAGTGTAAACAGAAGAATTTATCTTGTAATTAGCGTTTCTACTCTTCCCTGGACGAAGCTTTACTTTGCATGTATATATCAAATGAACAAGGTGCTACTATATATATGGGCAGTGGACAGGCCCATCGCGCCAAAACACGGGCATGCCATGGAGCCCAACGTGCCAGGGAGGGGTCTATTCGGTGCTTTTGGGTATATAGCTACACGCAAGTGCACGTGGTCGAACAAGTAGTAAAGTGGCTTAAGTAAGCCAAGTATCGATCCCACAGGGACTGGGCTAGGATAACAATCTACTCAAGTGTCACTATACTTTAACTCTAAAAATGCAGACAACAGTGTGAAGAAGAGTTTGATATTTTGGTTTCTAATTTTATGCTAAATCTAAAATGAATATATAATTTGAGTCTGAACTATGAATATGAGCATGCTGAGGTTAAATGAACATGTAAAGAAACAAATTATCGATACAATTTGGTTAATCTTTCCTCCGGTTGCTAGTCAAGAATGATTGCCAATCGATTAAAACTCTCATATTTAACCCAACTTAAGAATCATGAACCGTCCACCTACATTTCTATGATAAAACGAAATTCATGTTCTAGCCATACAAAACCGATTCCTTAATAGACTAATAGGACTTTCAGGTATATTTCTATCCTGAAGGTAAATCAATTCTCAATTTTCCCAAACTAAGAAAAGATCATATCCTATCAATTCACAACTTTCCAATTTCTTGATCTCTCGAGTGAAACCGGACTTTTTAGATATACATTAACATTGGCCACACATTAATGCAGTAAGAACAAGAATAAATAGAACAACCATGGAAGAAAAGATGAAAAACCAAATGATCAATAGTTACATTGCAATACAATTGTTCTTAACCTCAACAAGAAGAGGATTTAGCCACTCATTTGTGGATTAAACATCGTTAAATGAGTGTTAATCATACACGCAATTGAATTAAAGAAGAAGGAGATAGAGAAAAACCCAGAGATTTTCGTCCCCTCAACTGCCTGTAGCCCACGTTCTTGCTCCACCAAGTCAGAATAATTAAAAATGAACCTAAGTGTTCTATTTATACTATGGGGTATTTTTCCCGGAATAACAAGCAACGTGTCACGGAGTGCATCGCGGAGCCCTGCCTCCGTGACACGCCACTGACGCGGACCCTTACTGGAATTTGGTTGTCCAGGTATTAAGGCCCAACGTGGCACGACGTGCAACGCGGGGCTAGGCCAACGTGCCACGGCCCCAACACGCACCTTCACTGGAATTTGGCAAAAATTCCATATCCAGGCAGAAGGCATCCGCGATGGCAGCGTGACACGGCTCCATCGCAGAGCCCCTTTAATTTGTGCCTTCAAGTGCTTTTTCCCTTGCTTGCGTTTGAGTCTAACCCCGATCTCTCCCAACATGCATTTTAGCTTCCCAAAATTATATTTCACCTGCAAAACAACGCTAATCATGTTGGTTAGTATAAATTCACATTTTATTATAAATCACATGAGAATGTATGAACATTGATAGATAAACAAGGCAAAAATGACACATTTGAGTATCACTTGGGCATATAAATTTGCCCAAGATCACTTACCCCACAATTAAATCCTTGTTTGTCCCCGAACAACAATCTTACACCTCATGCAATTGACACCCAACCTGGCTACTTTGGTTCAACAATTCAAGCTACGGTTATACCGATTATTTAATACAGCAAATCATCAGGAAAACATGCATGGGCTTATCAATACGATGGCCTTCAACACATTAAGACTTCCTAGACTCAAGAATCGACTCTCGATATCGGCAAACTCATGCAAATCAGCTGATCAAGATATCCGACACGAATTTTAATCTCTCGTCAAGCATGTGCCCTCACAACACGAGAGAATTTTTCCCTTTTTAATCACATGAACTCAAAAGATTACATGCAGGAGCGTATAAACACAATTTCAATTTTTCTCCCAAAAGAATTCACATGCATCATGTCATGAACCATAGGCTTGCCCTTAGTGTATTACTCCACTAATATAAGGAAATGTGATGTAGGATCACGTAGGACTTAACGGGTTGTAATGTAAGCTACAGAACTAGTAAATATTGGGCTAACCAATAATAGCCACTAGCATCCTTAAGCGCTTTTCCAAAACATCCCATCAACCTAATGGGAATTGTTTCTTCCTTCATCCTCCCATTCTTGAAGTCTGTCTTTATTTAGACCCATATCTTTGAGCACACTTGACTCAATAACAAAGATTATTCATACATCTTCATTATATTTAATTTACAACGAGTGCACCTTCAACCTTTTCTTTCCTTTCATCACTCTACTTTTCTTTTCTTTTCACCATTCTCACTCTTTGACACTTTGGGAAAATTATTTTCTTTTCTTAAGCGCTTAAGAATTTTGGATCAAATTCACGGATAATGAAAAGAAGGGATTAAGCTCGGTTTACACCTTTTTGACAAAAGAAAAATAATAGGTTAAAGGCTCAATGGGCTAACTAGGGTGTACATTCAAGGTGGGTACAATAATGAAAAAGAGAAACTTTCAGTTAAAACAAAGAAATGCCTACATCCTTTCCTACAATACACGTCCTTCATTTCATTTCGTACACATACCAGGCAAGTTCTAGACATTTCACAATAGCATGGAATAAACAAAACCTCACCATACACTTATTGCACATGCTCAACTCAAGACGTATTCACAGACTCTTCAACCAGCTAATTACAAGAATTCAAACATTAAGCCTCAATCACACTGAACCGACTCTATGGCTTAGGGATCTCAACATATTTACACAGTTGCATGCTTTCATACAAATCACCTTTGCATTTCAAATATCATGTACAAGACGCAACCAGAATTCCGCAACCATAAAGTAACTACAGGTTTTGGGATGCAACCCACAAAAGAAAAAAACTGAAAAATAAATAAAAAAAATCTACTCCTAACGACTACATTTCCCTTAAGACGGTCGTCATCCATCCATCATAGGGAACGGTCACTAACTAAGACTTCGGTTCAATGGGACCATTCTCGGTAAAAGAACCGAAAACAAACGCCGAGAAACCCAAAAATTTAAAAATTCATGAAATTTTTTTTTTTAAAAAAAATATCGATCATTTCGGTAAAACAAAAATATGTACAATGCCAGCTAACAACATTCAACAGCAACCAACTGCTTCACATTAATTACAATACAAAACATACCCATCACAATCACAGGGTCACACTTTTATCACATGCACGACAACAGAACAGAAACATACATTAAAAACAACAACAACCAACACCTAACTACTCCCACCCCACACTTAAATCGAACACTGTCCCCAGTGTTCACAAAAATTATCATAGCACAAGAGTGGGTGGTGAAACTCCCTGATCAATCAAAGTATTCCACTTCTTCATCAGGTGCTGCTGCCTCATCTCCCATGTCTGAATAACCCCCATCGTCATCATCTGACTCCACATCGGAGTTGTCACGATGTGTCTCCTCATCTGTGGGGACATCATCATTCGTTGGCTCCACAAAAGCTGGCCCCACTCGACATAGAGCCCTAGCATTTTCGCCAAAAGGGTAGTCTAGCTCGAGCTGCCACAGCTTCTCTTCTGTTGTCGGCCTCCCGCCTATTCGCAGCTGGAGCATCTGCATCTCGTACATGCGAGCCATGTACTGATCATCCCGAGCATGTCGCTCGGCTAGTATAAGAACTGTCCCGTGAGTGGTGTCGGGTGCCTTAGTTTTTGTGACATATAAGGCCCACCGCTCCATTTACGGGATGTAGTCAAGGGCCTCCTCCTCAATATCCAGGCCCCTCAGGAATGTGGTGAGTAATCCACTAAACCCGTACCGGTGCCCTTGATGCAAACGGGCTCTCTTCATGGCGGAGATAATCACCGCCCCCACATTGATCTCCAGCCCTTTCATCAGGGCGTATACCAAGCATACACGATCCCGGGTAACATCTGTCATATGCACCCCCGGGATCAGGCAGGAACAAACAATCTTCTGCCATATCCTGGCTTCCCTATTCATCTGTGAGTAGGGCAAGGTCTGATGGTAGCCCCTCTCCTTATGCTTGCTCCACCGAGCTATCGACCGGGTTCCACACAAAGTGCGTCTAATGTCTGCATATGGTGGAGTGATATTCAGCTGTCGAAGCACATGGGCGTCGGTGTCCCGCGCCCCTAAGATAGCATTAAGGTGGTGGGGCTCAAAAGTGACTATTTGCCCCCTTATCTTGATGGTGTGACTTCTGAGAGTCGGGTTCCAGTTGGCGTAGAATTCCCGAATCAAGTGCAAGTTGCATTCCTTGGGCTCTTCAAAGATGAAATTCAGCCCGGCTGCCTCGATCCTGTGGACATTCCTGGGGAACTCCTGTGCCAACGGTTCCCTGTCAATGTGTTCTTCGGGGAAGTATTTGCTTTCCTTGTGCTTCGCGTACCATTCTTCCCCTCCTCTGTCACCCATCTGGTTCCGTATTGATGGTGTTGGCCGCGTGGAACCGCTGGTGCTGCTGGGACTGCAGTTCCCAACCTAATTCTTTTTCTTCCGACGCCTGATGTTGATGCGCCTTTTTCCTTGTCTTGCCTGCTTGCCATTATTCCTGTCAAACCAAACAGACAAGTTCAATGTTAAGCCAATTAAAATTAGCTTCGACTAAGGTTGGGTTAAGCTAGGCTACCCCACACTTAGTCTTTAGCCAAAATCACAACATTACGGCAAGATCGTACTTATTTCCACAAACAAACAACAAAACATAACAAATATACTTAGTGCATTCAGAGAATTCGACGGTATACATTCTATGTACTACTCAGACTTCGTACAGTTAGTCACAATAATAACCATCGATAACATTTCATCACATAGCACTTAGCAGGGAGAACAAAGAAACAAGAAAAGAATTTATCTACATGAATCCATATAATTCATCCATTTCTTGCAATTTCCTTAACTCAGAAATCCGTCGGTCTTTTAGCATATTATAGTTAGCACAACCGACTCATCTCACCCAACATAAACAACCCAGCTAGAATTCCAAAGTTCAACTCAATTTTTCCGTTTCACACTCAAATTCAATCCCTAGCTATGCTTTTATTAAAAATCCTATTAAGCTATGTAATTTTCGCATTCATGCAATCACAATGATTCTACAAACGTCAATCAATAATAACTCAATCAAATTTAAGCTTAATTTCTACTTAGGGCAAGTTTTCTTCACTTCCTATGCTAAAAATCGGAAAAATAAGGTAAGAAATGAGATGAAGCTAACAAACATACCTTAAATTCGATGATATCGAAGTAAAGTTGATAAAATTGAACTCCTAGGCCGTGTCACGTTGGGGAAGGGGGGAATTTCTGGTTGTTTGTCGCGGAGAAGGTGAGGAATGGGAAAAAATGAGGGAAAATCGGGGTTAAAAGGGGGGTTTTTCGCGCGGGTCACCCGGCGACCCGGTGTGACCCGTCGCGATATACACCTCAACGTGTCACGGAGGGTAACGCAGAGCATGCCCTCTGTGACACGGAGCCATCGCGCAGGTGTTCTGGAATTTGTAAAAATTCTAGAATTACCTTCAACGTGTCACGGAGGGCAACGCGGAGGCCTCCTCCGTGACACGGAGCCATCGCGTGGGCTCACTATTTTGCCACTTTTGATTATTTTTCATACCTCAATTTTTCCTTTGCGATTCTTTGCATATTTATCCTCCGTTTAACCTGAAATTCATCTCAGAATAAGAAATTTGTTAGAATTATAGGTTTCACTAAAAAAATAAAAAAATATCACAAATATAAAAATTATGTTTTTAATTATTTTTTCCTCTTTTTTTTTCATTTTTCTTTTTTTACGAAATCTATTCACATTTTACAAAGAAAATTTCACGGGTTGCCTCCCGTGCAGCGCCTGGTTTACCGTCGCGGCTCCACGTCCTTAAGCTCAGTCATCTTCTAGGGTGACAGACATTTTTTCTTGACCACCGTCCTCACCCCAGTAATGCTTACATCGTTTCGGTGGTTTTCCCAATAACTCTCGTGACTCAACTATCTGTGCATCATCAGCTCGATCAATCATGTTGACCACCGAGAGTTCCTCGTACACAGCCGGGAGCTTGGTGGCCTTGTATACATCAAACACTTCCACCTTGTCGTGTGCTCGCATGGTTAGCTGCCCTGAAGCTACATCAATTAGCGCTTTCCCGGTCGCCAAGAAAGGACGTCCCAAAATAAATGAGACTTCCGCGTCTGGCTCAAAATCCAGCACGACGAAATCTACCGGGAAGATAAGGGAGCCCACTTGCACCAGCACATCCTCCACAATGCCATCAGGTCTGGCTAAGGAATGATCCGCTAGTTGCAATATCACTGTTGTTGGTCTAGGACTCCCTAGACCCAACTTCTTGAATACCGATGACGGCATCAAATTAATGCTCGCTCCCAAATCACATAATCCGCGAGCTCGGATACTCTGCCCAATTGTAATTTGTATAGTAAAACTCCCAGGGTCCTTGAGCTTTGTGGGCAACCGATTTTGTATCCGGGAAGTGCACTCCTCCGTGAGAGCCACCATAGCATACTCAGTCAACCGACTTTTGGTCGCCACAATGTCCTTAATATACTTTGCGTACTTCGGCACTCCCTGCAAAACATCAACAAGAGGTAAGTTAATATGTACCTGTTTCAGCACCTCCATGAATTTCTTGAAACATGCCTCCTCCTTGTGTTTCTTTAATCTTTGAGGGAACGGGGGTGGTGGTCTTTCTGATTCAGCCTCCTTTTTCTTCCCCCTCTCATCAATTTGCTCCCTCTCAACTTCTGCTGCTCCCGATTGTTGAGGTGGTCTTTCTGGTTCCACCTCTTTAAGCTGCAAACCACTCCTTGTGGTCACTGTGTTCACTTGCTTGGGGTTGGGATCCGTGTCGCTCGGGAGTCCTCCTCTAGGCCTGGTGTTTTGGGCTCTAGCAAATTGCCCAAATTGATACTCCAGTGCCTTAGTAGCTAACTGGTTGTTCTTTACCTCGGCTGCCAATTTCACATAGTCAGCCTACAATTGAGCTTGGTTAGCTATCATTGTGTTGAACATCTCCTCAATGCTGGGTGATGGTGGTGGAGGAGGTGCATTGTTGTTTCTATATTGTGCCTGATAGTTCTGCTGCCCTCCTTGATGCCTCTGCGCCCCCTGACTCGAACTCTGCCCTTGATGGTTGTTGCTACCCCAAGAGAAATTTGGGTGATTCCTCCAGTTGGAATTGTAGCTGTTGCCATACTGTAGGTGGTTGTTCCTCTGTACATTTCCCACAAAGTTCACCGAATCAGGATTTGCTCCACAACACTCAGCTAAGTGCTCACTACTCCCGCACACTTCACACCAAATCTGCTGCACTACATTCACCGGGGCTTGAGTCTGGTTCATTGTCATGTTACTGAAGTGGGTATTGAGTTGATTCTGTAAAGCAGCTATCTATGCAACAATAGCTGTAAAACCATCCACTTCTAGGACTCCTGCTGCTTTCCTTGTTCCTCCTCTTGACGAATCAGCATTCCACTCCGGATTTCCCTGCGAAATACGATTTAACAAGGTGTACAACTCATAAGTTTTCTCCAATGCTTGTCCCCCAGCTGCTGAGTCTAGCAAGATTTTTGTGTGGGGTTCCAAACCCTCTATAAAAGTGTGCACCAGCACATCATTGGATTGGTGATGATGAGGACAATCCCGCAACATAGACTTGAATCTCTCCCAAGCCTGATATAGATTCTCTCCCTCTCTCTGTTTAAAACTTAGAATTTGACTTCTTGCTGTATTACCGGATGGAAAAAATTGTATCAAGAATTTCCTTGCAAGATCATCCCACGTAGTAATAGAATTGGGTGGCTTAGCTTTCAACCACCTCTTGGCTTCTCCCAACAGTGAAAATAGGAACAATGTAAGTCTGACATAATCTGATGACACTCCAGCGGGGATGTAAGTGTCACTTATCTCCAAAAAATTTATAAGATGTGTCTGGTGCTGTGGTAGGGGTTAAAAATCGACACGCAAGTGCACGTGGTCAAACAAGTAATAAAGTGGCTAAGTAAGCCAAGTATCGAACCAAGGAGACTCTGGATAAGTAAAATTGCTCAAGTATACTATATTCTATCTTACTTCTAAATATGCTGACAACAACGTAACCAAAAGTTAAATAATTTTTGTTTATAAATTATATACTAAAACTATTAACAAATATTTACTGTGAATTGAAACTATGGATATGAGCATGCCAAGGTTAAGAACAAGTAATGAACTTGATTATAATCATAATTTGGTTAATCTTCTCTTCCTGTTGCTAGCCAAGAACATTAGCCTAGAGATTAAAACTCTCGTATTTAATCTCACTTTAGAATCATAAATCATTCCTCTACATTTCTGTGATCAAATGCAATTTATGACCTAGCAATACAATTACGGTTCCTAAATTGACTAATACGGCTTTCAAGTTATTTCTATCAGGAAAGCACATCAAAACCCAATTTTCCCAAATCAAGTTAAGAACAATACCCTATTAATTCACAACTTTCCAATTTCGTGCTCTCTCGAGTGAAATCGGACTTTTTAGATGTACATTAATGTCGGCCACACACTAATGCAGTAGAAACAAGAATTAATAGAACAACATAGAAGAAGAAGATGAAAAACCATACAATTCAATAATCAAAATTCATCACTATTGTTCATAACCTCAGCAAGGAAGAGAATTAGCCACTCATTTGTGGATTAATCATCCTAAAACAAGTGTTAATCATACAAACAATTGATTGAAAGAAGAAAGAAAGAGAGAAAAACCCTTAGCTTTTTCGTCCCTCAACTGCTTGTAACCCACGTCCTTGCTCCACCAAGTCTGAATTTCTTAAAAATAAGCCTAAGTGTTCTATTTATACTAGTGGGAATTTTTCCCGGAATAACAAGCAACGTGTCACCGAGGCCAACGCGGAGCACTGCCTCCGTGACACGGCGTGGACGCGGACCCTCACTGGAAATCCAGGGTCCGGGAATATAGCCTCAACGTGGCACGACATGCAACGCGGAGGCTTGCCTCCGTGCCACGGAGCTGTCGCGCGACTTCACTGGAAATTGCCAAATTAATTCATCCTCCATGCAGTGTGCCTCCACGATGGTAGCGTGGCACGGCTCCATCGCGGAGCCCCTTTACATTGTGCATTCCAATGTCTTTTCCGTGCTCGCATCCAAGTCCAACTCCGATATTGTTCCAACATGCATTTTAGCTCTTCAAAATCATGTTTTACCTACAAAACAATGCTAATCATGTTGGTTAGTATAAATTCACATTTTATTACCAATTACATGAAAATGTATACACATTGCACAACAAACAAGGCGAAAATGATACGTTTGAGTATCACTTGGGCATATAAATCTGCCCAAGATCACTTACCCCACACTTAAATCCTTGTTCGTCCTCGAACAACAAATACACAATTCATGCAAATTACATCCCAACCTTCACCACTATGGTGCGACAATTTACGCTACGGTCATACCGATCATTCAATATTGTAAATCATCAAGAAAACATGCATGGTCTTACAATGCAATGACCTTTAATACATTAAGACTTCCTAGACTTTAAGAATCGACCCTCGATATCGGCAAACTCATGCAAATCAGCTAATCAAGATATCCGACACGAACATCAATCTTTCATCAAGCATGTGCCCTCACAACTCAATAGAAGCTTCCCTTTTATGTTCATGCGACTCTCAAACATTCAAGTAGGGGCATGTAGAAATTAATTTCACTCTCTCTCCCAAAAGAATTCACATGCATCATGTCATGACCCATAGGCTTGCCCTTAGTATATTACTCCACTAATATAAAGAAATGCAATGTAAGATCACGTAGGACTTTAATGGGTTGTAATGGAAGCTATGGAACTAGTATATATTGGATTAGCCAATAATAGCCACTAGCATCATTAAGCGCCTTTTCAACACATTCCCATCAACTCATGGACATTGTTTCTCTCTTTTCTTTTTTTTCATCATCCCATTCATGCTGGTTTACTTTTGTATGGCCCATTTCACCAAGCACACTTGACACAACAACAAAGGTTTTTCATGCACCTTCATTATCATTTCATTATAACAAGTGCCTCTTCAACCTTTTCTTTTCTTTCCTCACTCTGCTTTTCTTTTTCTTTCCACTATTCTCACTCTTTGACACTTTGGGAAAAATTTTTCTGTTCTTCTTAAGCGCTTAAGAGTTTTGTATAGACTTTACGGCTCATGAAAAGAAGGAATAAAGCTTAGTTTATACATTTTTGGACAAAAGAAAGAAAGAATCGGCTAAAGGCTCAATGGGCTGACTAGGGTATACAGTCACATAAAAATGAGAGTACGACAAGAAAAAATATAGAAACTCACGGTTAAAACAAAGAAATGCCTACATCCTTTCTAACACTACAGCTCCTTCATTTCGTTTTGTACACACACCAGGCAAGTTCTACACACTTCACAATAGCATGGAATAACAATACCTCACTTCACACTTTATGCACATGCTCGATTCAAGATGCATTCACAGACTCTTTAATTAGCCAATTACATGAATTCAAAAATTAAGCCTCAATCACACCGAATCGAATTCTACAGCCAAGGTAACTCAACATATTTACAAAATTGCATGCTTTCAAACGAATCACTTTTACATTTTGAAAATCAGTTACATCACGCAACCAAAATTTCACAACCATATAGTAACTACAGGTTCAGTGATGCAATCCACCAAAGAAAAAAACTGAAAACTAATTAAAATCACTACTCCTACTGACTACATTTCCCTTAAGATGGTCGTCATCCATCTATCATAGGGAACGGTCACTAACTATGACATCGGTTCAATGGGACTATTCTCGGTAAAAGAACCAAAAACAAACTCCGAGAAACCCAAAAATAAAAATCGAAATTTTTTTTTGCAAAACATCGATCATTTCGATGGAAAAATATTTACAAAATATTTTAATATGTACAAAATATTTTCGCAAAAATTTTAAAAATATCGATCATTTCGATAGAAAAAAAAATATTTACAAAATTTATAAAATATTTACACTGGCAACCACAACCTTTCACAACACACATCAATTACCACAAAAATATGTACAGATACAAATACAAATCAGTTTCTCACAACCACAGGGAAACATAAACATACATACAAAACAAAGGAAGAACATACAGCAAATCAGCCCAGCCCCAACACCTAGCTACTCCCCTCCCCAAACTTAAATCGAACACTGTCCCCAGTGTTCACAAAAATTAAAAATCACAAAAATTTCGGGTGGTGGAACTCCCTGATCAGTCGAAATATTCAACTTCTTCATCCGGTGCTGCTGCCTCATCGCCCATGTCCGAGTCACCTCCATCGTCGTCATCGGACTCCACATCAGAGTCCTCCCGACGTGTATCCTCGTCCGTGGGGACATCATCGTCAGTGGGCTCAACGAAGGCTGGCCCCACTCAGCACAAAGCTCTGGCGTTTTCGCCAAATGGGTAATCCAGCTCCAGCTGCCATAACTTTTCCTCTGTGGCTGGTCTCCCACCAATCCGGAGCTGAAGCATTTGCATACCAAACATCCGTTCCATGTACTGATCGTCACGAGCATGTCGCTCGCCCAGTGTCAGCACTGGCCCGTGTATGGTGTCGGGGGCCTTGGTTTTGGTCACATCAAGGGCCCTCCGCTCCAACTGCGGGATGTAGTCCAAAGCCTCTTCCTCGACGTCGAGGCCCCGGAGAAAGGTGGTGAGAAGTCCGCCGAACCCATACCTGTGGCCCTGGTGTAGTCGGGCTCTCTTCATGGTGGATATGATGACCGCCCCAACATTAATCTCTAGCCCTTTCATCAGGGCATACACCAGGCACACACGGTCCCGGGTCACATCAGTTATGTGCACCCCCGGGATCAGGCACGAACAAACTATTTTCAGCCAAATTCTTGCCTTCCTGTTCATTTGAGAATACGGCAGAGTCTGGTGGTAACCCCTCTCCTTATGTATGCTCCATCTGGCTGTGGATCGAGCCCCACACAAAGTGCGTCTGATATCGGCGTATGGTGGGGTGATGTTCAGCTGGCGGAGAACGTGGGCGTCTGTGTCCCGCGCTCCAATGATGGCATTTAATTTCTGGGGTTCTAGAGTGACAATCTGCCCTCTGATTTTTATTGTGTGGCTTCTGATGGCCGGGTTCCAATTTGCATAGAACTCCCGAACTAAATGTAGGTTACACTCCTTGGGCTCCTGAAATATGAAGCTGAGCCCAGCTGCCTCAATCCTCTGCACTATACGGGGGAACTCCTATGCTAGTGGTTCCCGTGCAATATGCTCCTCAAGGAAGTACTTATTCTCCTTATGTTTAGCGTACCACTTCTTCCCTTCATCGGTCACCCACCTCGTTCCGTATTGGCGGTGTTGGCCGCGCGGAACAGATGGTGCAGCTGGGACTGCTGTGCCCAGTCTAAGTCGTTTTCTCCCGGTGCCTGAAGTAGAAGCACCTTTACCCTTATCCTGCCTACTTGTCATTGTACCTGTCAATACAAATAAACAAGCACCATGTCAAGCTAAATGCATATTAGCTTCGGCTAAGGTCGGGTTAAACTAAGTTTACCCCACACTTAGTCCTTAGCTACGGTTACGATACTACGGCAAGGATTACCTTATTTACAACCTAAACACAAACAACTATACAATTTATGCTTAGTGCATTCACAAAAAAATTTCGACAGTATAACTTTAGCGTACTACTCAGACTTCATACAGCTAATCCCAATCCTACCATCGCTAGCAATTCAACCATCGCACTTAGCAACGAAGACAACAAACAAAAACAACGACAAAAATTCTATATACATACGAATCCAAATAACCAAACCAATTTGAACAATTTTTACATTTTCCCAAAACCCTAGAATTCGTCGTCTATTACCTTCAAACAATATTTACAACGACTATCTCAATTCACAAACACACACCGGCATATAATTCACCAATTTACCAAGTTACCCAATTCGATTTCAATAACCCCAGCCCTAGAATTCAATTTTACAATCAAATTTGAATCATTCACGCAATCGACAAGTTCAAACGCTAATTACAACATTCCGAACATTTATCAATCAAAGAATAATTCAATTTCATGCTAAATTGCTAATTAGGGTGATTTATCTCACCTCCCATGCTCAAATTTGACTAAAATCGACATAAACGTGAGAGAGTAGAGGAAAACATACCTTTAAGTTGAATGATCGAAGAAACTCGACAATTTGGTTGCTTAATAGCGTGGCACGTTGGTTGGGGAGGGGGATTCGGGTGTTTGGTCGCGGAGAAGAGAGGAAATGGGGGAAAAGGAACTAAAATCGGGGTTAAAAATGAAGGGAAACACGCGGGTCACCCGGCAACCCGATGTGACCCATCACAAAATATAGGGCAACGTGTCACGGAGGGTAATGCGGAGCCTCTCCTCCGTGACACGGAGCTAACGCGATGGCTCACTCGAAATTTTAAAAAAATCCAGATTTAACCTCAACGTGTCACGGAGGGTAACGCGGAGCCCTTCCTCCGTGACACGGAGCCAACGCCCCAGTGCACTGTCTCTTCATTTTATTCATTTTTTCATACCTTGCCTTTTCCTTCCCGATTCCATGCACATTTTTCTCCGGTTGACCTGAAAATCACCTTACTAAACAAAATTGGTTAGATTAATAGATTTCCCTAACTAAAATGAAAAATACTAACTAAAATGAAAAATTTGTACTAACTCAAGAAAAAGAAAAATTAAAATAAAAACTATTTACACTTTACTAAACAAAAGAAAAAAAATATTTTTCACGGGTTGCCTCCCGTGCAGCGCCTGGTTTACCGTCGCAGCTCTACGTCCTTTATGCTCAATTATCCACTAGGGTGATGGACGATTTTTCACGATCATTGTCCTCCCCCCAGTAGTGCTCACCTTTATCTGGTGGTCTTCCCATCAACTCTCGGGAATCACTCATGTGCTTAGCATTCCCATGATCAATTACATTGATCACTGAGAGTTCTTCATTTACCATCGTGAGCTTGGGTGCTTTGTACACATCGAACACCTCTACCTTGTCATGTGCTCGCATTGTAAGTTGACCCGCAACCACGTCAATTAATGCTTTTCCGGTTGCCAAAAAGGGTCGTCCCAAAATAAATGGGACTTCAGCATCTGGTTCAAAATCCAGAACAATAAAATCGACCGGAAAAATGAGGGAGCCCACTTGCACAAGCACATCCTCAACAATGCCATCCGGCCTAGCTAAGGATCTGTCTGCTAACTGCAAGATTACGGTTGTAGGTCTAGGACTCCCTAGACCTAACTTTCTGAATGCCAAAGATGGCATCAGATTTATGCTCGCCCCCAAGTCACACAATCCACGAGCTCGGATACTCTGCCCAATCGTAAGCTGGATAGTAAAACTTCCAGGGTCTTTTAGCTTCGTAGGCAGTCTATTTTGGATCCGGGAAGTGCATTCCTCCGTCAAAGCTACTGTGGCATACTCAGTCAGACGACTTTTGTTGGCCACGATGTCTTTAATATATTTGGCATATTTTGGCACTCCCTGCAAGACATCAACAAGAGGTAAATTAACATGTACCTGTTTAAGCACCTCCATAAATTTCTTGAAACACGCTTCCTCCTTGTGTTTCTTGAGTCGTTGAGGGAACGGGGGTGGAGGCCTTTCTGATTCAGCTTCTTTGGTCTTCCCCTTATCCGAACTTTATTCTTCCTCAACATCTGCTGCTCCTGACTTTTGAGGTGGTCTTTCCGGTTCCACCTCCTTTAGATGCAAACCACTCCTTGTGGTCACCGCATTTACCTGCTTCGGATTAGGATCCGTGTCGCTAGGCAGTCCTCCTCTGGGCCTTGTGTTTTGGGCACTAGCAAATTTCCCAAATTGATACTCAAGAGCCTTGGTCGCTAATTGATTATTCTTCACTTCGGCTTCCAAACATAGTCAGCCTGCAATTGCGCCTGATTAGCGATCATGGTCTTGAACATTTCTTCAATGGTAGGTGATGGTGGTGGAGGAGGGGCATTGTGATTTCTGAATTGAGATTGGTAGTTCTGTTGCCCTCCTTGATTCTTGTGCATACCCTGACCCGAAGTTTGGCCTTGTTGGTTGTTGCTACCCCACGAAAAATTTGGATGGTTCCTCCAATTTGAGTTGTAGCCGCTACCAAACTGCTACTGATTTCTCTGTGCATTGCCCACAAAGTTAACCGAATCTGGGTTTGCTCCACAGCACTCAGCTGAGTGCTCACTGCTTCCACACACATCACACCACATTTGCTGGACCGCATTGACTGAAGCTGAAGGCTGGTTCAAATTCATGTTGCTGAAGTGGTTGTTCAACTGATTCTGCAAGGCAGCTATCTGTGCAGCGATAGCTGTAAATCCATCCACTTCAAGCACTCCTGCTGCTTTCCTTGCTCCACCTCGAGATGAATCTGCATTCCATTCTGGATTGCCCTGTGAAATTCGGTTGAGCAAAGTGTACAGCTCCTCATAAGTCTTTTCCAGCGCTTGCCCTCCAGCTGCTGAGTCTAACAAAATTTTAGTATGGGGTTCCAAACCCTCAATAAATGTGTGTACCAACACCTCATTGGACTGATGATGATGAGGACAGTCCCGCAACATGGATTTAAATCTTTCCCAGGCTTGATATAAATTTTCTCCCTCCCTCTGTTTGAAACTTAGAATTTGACTTCTAAGTCTGGCTGTTTTACCAGAGGGAAAAAATCTTATCAAGAACTTTCGTGCTAGATCATCCCACGTTGATATAGAATTTGGTGGTTCAGCTTTTAACCACCTCTTGGCTTCACCAAGTAAGGAAAACGGAAATAGTGTGAGCCGAACATAATCAGGTGACACTCCAGCGGGTATAAAAGTGTCACTTATCTCCAAAAAGTTCTGGAGATGTTGTTGTGGGTCTTCATGAGGGAGACCGGTAAATTGCCCGCTTGTGTGCAAAAGTTGCACCATATTCTGCTTTAATTCAAATCTCCCTCCAGGCTCTGGTTTGCGGATACTTGAATGTACATTGTTGGCATGTGGGATTGCCACCTCGCGAACCGGCCTTGCTGCTGCTTCGTCGGGCACTAACACTTCCCTCACAACCGGTGGATTTTGTTGCTCCATTAGTCTGTCTGAGCAATTGCAGCTTCTTTTGTAGAGCTTCTCTGCGTTTACTATGAAATTCACGTTCAGGCTCTGTATAAGATTCCACCAGCTCCTTGTCCTTTGCAGTGTTCACAGAAATCAAGTCTGCAAAATACAGGCTAAGACCAAGTTGTCAACACTTAAGAAAATAAAACAAAAATACAGTAAATTTACACTTAACACAATTTCACCAATTGCCTAGTCTCCCCGGCAACGGCGCCAAAAACTTCTCCGGTGCTGTGGTAGGGGTTAAAAACTGACACGCAAGTGCACGTGGTCAAACAAGTAATAAAGTGGCTAAGTAAGCCAAGTATCGAACCAAGGAGACTCTGGATAAGTAAAATTGCTCAAGTATACTATATTCTATCTTACTTCTAAATATGCTGACAACAACGTAACCAAAAGTTAAATAATTTTTGTTTATAAATTATATACTAAAACTATTAACAAATATTTACTGTGAATTGAAACTATGGATATGAGCATGCCAAGGTTAAGAACAAGTAATGAACTTGATTATAATCATAATTTGGTTAATCTTCTCTTCCTGTTGCTAGCCAAGAACATTAGCCTAGAGATTAAAACTCTCGTATTTAATCTCACTTTAGAATCATAAACCATTCGTCTACATTTCTGTGATCAAATGCAATTTATGACCTAGCAATACAATTCCGGTTCCTAAATTGACTAATACGGCTTTCAAGTATATTTCTATCAAGAAAGCACATCAAAACCCAATTTTCCCAAATCAAGTAAAGAACAATACCCTATTAATTCACAACTTTCCAATTTCGTGCTCTCTCGAGTGAAATCGGACTTTTTAGATGTACATTAATGTCGGCCACACACTAATGCAGTAGAAACAAGAATTAATAGAACAACATAGAAGAAGAAGATGAAAAACCATACAATTCAATAATCAAAATTCATCACCATTGTTCATAACCTCAGCAAGGAAGAGAATTAGCCACTCATTTGTGGATTAATCATCCTAAAACAAGTGTTAATCATACAAACAATTGATTGAAAGAAGAAAGAAAGAGAGAAAAACCCTTAGCTTTTTCGTCCCTCAACTGCCTGTAACCCACGTCCTTGCTCCACCAAGTCTGAATTTCTTAAAAATAAGCCTAAGTGTTCTATTTATACTAGTGGGAATTTTTCCCGGAATAACAAGCAACGTGTCACCGAGGCCAACGCGGAGCACTGCCTCCGTGACACGGTGTGGACGCGGACCCTCACTGGAAATCCAGGGTCCGGGAATATAGCCTCAACGTGGCACGGCATGCAACGCGGAGGCTTGCCTCCGTGCCACGGAGCTGTCGCGCGGCTTCACTGGAAATTGCCAAATTAATTCATCCTCCATGCAGTGTGCCTCCGCAATGGTAGAGTGGCACGGCTCCATCGCGGAGCCCCTTTACATTGTGCATTCCAATGTCTTTTCCGTGCTCGCATCCAAGTCCAACTCCGATATTGTTCCAACATGCATTTTAGCTCCTCAAAATCATGTTTTACCTACAAAACAATGCTAATCATGTTGGTTAGTATAAATTCACATTTTATTACCAATTACGTGAAAATGTGTACACATTGCACAACAAACAAGGCGAAAATGATACGTTTGAGTATCACTTGGGCATATAAATCTGCCCAAGATCAAGATGCTGCTGTGGATCCTCATGAGGGAGACCTGTGAAGTGCCCGCTGGTGTGCAGCAATTGCACCATGTTTTGTTTGAGCTCAAACCTCCCCCCTGGCTCAGGTTTGCGGATGCTAGATGTGACATTGTTAGTATGTGGGATTGCCACCTCGCAAACCGGCCTAGCTGCCATTTCCTCGGGCACTAACACTGCCCTTACAACTGGTGGATTCTGTTGTTGCTCCATGATTGTTCGTTTGAGCAACTGCAGCTTTTTCTCAAGAGCTTCTCTCCTTTGATGATGAAATTGTCTTTCAGGCTCTAAATATGAGTCCACCAGCTCCTTGTCTCTTGCCAGTGTTCAACAGAGATTAGTATCTGCAAATATAGGCTAAGACCAAGTTGTCAAAACTACGAAGAAATAGAAACTAACACTTAAGAAAAATTTACCAATTTCCAGTCCCCGGCAACGACACCAAAAACTTGTTCGGTGCTTTTGGGTATATAGCTACACGCAAGTGCACGTAGTCGAACAAGTAGTAAAGTGGCTTAAGTAAGCCAAGTATCGATCCTATAGGGACAGGGCTAGGATAACAATCTACTCAAGTGTCACTATACTTTAACTCTAAAAATGCAGACAACAGTGTGAAGTAGAGTTTGATATTTTGGTTTCTAATTTTATGCTAAATCTAAAATGAATATATAATTTGAGTCTGAACTATGAATATGAGCATGCTGAGGTTAAATGAACATGTAAAGAAACAAATTATCGATACAATTTGGTTAATCTTTCCTCCGGTTGCTAGTCAAGAATGATTGCCAATGGATTAAAACTCTCGTATTTAACCCAACTTAAGAATCATGAACCGTCCACCTACGTTTCTGTGATAAAATGAAATTCATGTTCTAGCCATACAAAACCGATTCCTTAATAGACTAATAGGACTTTCAGGTATATTTCTATCCTGAAGGTAAATCAATTCTCAATTTTCCCAAACTAAGAAAAGATCATATCCTATCAATTCACAACTTTCCAATTTCTTGCTCTCTCGAGTGAAACCGGAATTTTTAGATATACATTAACATTGGCCACACATTAATGCAGTAAGAACAAGAATCAATAGAACAACCATGGAAGAAAAGATGAAAAACCAAATGATCAATAATTACATTGCAATACAATTGTTCTTAACATCAACAAGAAGAGGATTTAGCCACTCATTTGTGGATTAAACATCGTTAAATGAGTGTTAATCATATAAGCAATTGAATTAAAGAAGAAGGAGATAGAGAAAAACCCTGAGATTTTCGTCCCCTCAACTGCCTGTAGCCCACGTTCTTGCTCCACCAAGTCAGAATAATTAAAAATGAACCTAAGTGTTCTATTTATACTAGTGGGAATTTTTCCCGGAATAACAAGCAACGTGTCAGTGCATCGCGGAGCCCTGCCTCCGTGACACACCACTGATGCGGACCCTTACTGGAATTTGGTTGTCCAGGTATTAAGGCCCAACGTGGAACGACGTGCAACGCGGGGCTAGGCCAACGTGCCAAGGCCCCAACGCACACCTTCACTGGAATTTGGCAAAAATTCCATATCCAGGCAGAACGCATCTGCGATGGCAGCGTGACACGACTCCATCGCGGAGCCCCTTTAATTTGTGCCTTCAAGTGCTTTTTCCCTTGCTCACGTCTGAGTCCAACCCCGATCTCTCCCAACATGCATTTTAGATTCCCAAAATTATATTTCACTTGCAAAACAACGCTAATCATGTTGGTTAGTATAAATTCACATTTTATTATAAATCACATGAGAATGTATAAACATCGATAGATAAACAAGGCAAAAATGACATATTTGAGTATCACTTGGGCATATAAATTTGCCTAAGATCAGGGTCCGTGACACATTTCCCCTCTGGCAGCCTGCTACGACCTCCTCCCGCGCAACCTCGATTCTGTGCTCGATCGGCCTTTTCCCGGGCCCTTTCTTGCACGCGACATACTCTAAAACTCTTGACTAACGTAAAGATAAGCCAATTAAACATTAGGAACTTATGGGGTGTAACAAGAAACATGAAGAGAATTTACCCATGATAGATGCAAAGAGAATTTTCCCATGATGGATACTTAGAAAATTTCACAAATTGGGTTAAGACCCCATAGATTCATCAACTTAGAATTACATGAATTGGAAGAGAATTTGGGCATGGGAGTTAAGGAATACTCTCATTCATAATCCCACATACTTGGGTTCTTCTGATTTCACACCCCTTCTTGAATGCCCAAAGGAATTGAGGAGAATTTGATGAATTCTAGACTTGATCACCTTAGAAATTCACTAGCCTTGCATGCATGGAGAGGGAATGGTTTAGAATGAGCTAAACCCTCTTATAGATAATCCTAATTTAGCTTAAAGCGACATAGTTTAGGACTAAGAAGCTTAGGAATTATGAAAAAGCCCTTAATAAATTCACAAGAAAATCACACTGCCATTCCCAACAAGGGACTGGACGAGTCGTTACCCATGACGATGACTCATTAGCTGCACCCGTCACCAATACTGGAAAACGTTACTCTACCAGTCACCATGACTCATGGTGTTCCTAATGACTCTTGGTGACCCAGTCGTTGGAAACATTGCCAAAAATTCAACATCCAAGTCAGCTTTTGACCACGACCAAACTAACGACTTGTTGCCCTGACCATGAGTCGTGACTTCTCTCGTGGTCAACCCCCAGACCACAAATCTTAGCCAACTCCCCTCCACTTCATGAGTCACTTAATGACTCGTGAAGTCTCCTAACGGGTCACTAGATGACTCGTCCTGTGACCTGGTGCAGAATATCCCTTTTTCTTTGTTTGAACCCTCGAGTCTTACCTTAGGGCTTTTTGGGGTATTACAATATGTCACCTTTGGGAACGTTCGTCCTCAAATGTGAATGAACATACTGAAAAGCTGGGGAATAAAACTGACATCTCAAATACTAAACATCTAAAGCCAAAAACTCAAGGAGTGACTAACTCCGAACTAGAATACATGACTGAACTGAATTCTTGAATCACACATACATACATTAACATGAAAGAAACTGGGACACATAAATTGAACATGAAACTGAATAGAGTACTAAGGAGGAAACTAATACCTCCAGCTGGAACTGAACTGGAAGGGAATAGATGCGGGTATTTAGCCATCATAACTGCTTTAGCTTCCCACGAAGCTCCCTCAACATGCTAGTTTATCCACAAAACCTTTACTGAAGCCACTTCCCTGTTTCTTACCTTCCGAACCTGACGATCAAGTATTTCAACCGGAACCTCTTTGTAGCTAAGGCTATCCTTCACACCTATGCTCTCCATCGGGAAAACCAAAGCTGGATCACCCATGCACTTCTTTAAAAGAGACACATGGAAACTGGATGTACTGAAGCTAATTCTGAGGGAAACTCCAACTCATAAGCCACCTCGCCAACACGTTTCACAATCCTGTACGGGCCAACATACCGGGGGCTAAGTTTCCCCTTCTTTCCAAACCTCATCACTCCCTTCATGGGAGACACCTTCAAAGACACCAATCATCAACTTCGAACTCAAGTTCTCTCCTCCTCACATCCGTATAGGACTTTTGGTGACTCTGAGCTATTTTCAACATTTCCCTTATAAACTGAACCTTCACCATAGCCTCATTAATTGAATCTGGTCCTATCAACGTAGCTTCACCGACTTCAAACCAACCAATTGGCGTTCCATACCTCTGCCCATAAAGAGCCTCAAACTGAGCCATCTAAATTCTAGTATGGTAACTGTTGTTATATGCAGACTCAATGAGAGGTAAATAATTATCCCAGATACCTTTGAAATTAATCACACATGCTCTCGACATGTCTTCAAGAATCTGAATGGTTCATTTAGCTTGAATATTTGTTTGTGGGTGAAATACTATACTAAGCTTAACCCGAGTGCCATGTCCCTTCTGAAATGATCTCCAAAACTAGGAGGTAAACTGAGTACCTCTATCTGATATAATGGACAAGGGCACTCCATGCAACTGATCTAACTTTTGAATGTACAATTTGGCATAATCCTTCGCTGAATCGGTAGTTTTGACTGGTAAAAAATGAGCTGCTTTAGTAAACCTATCTACAACAACCCAAATGGAATCATACTTTGACGAGTACGAGGCAATCCTGTAATAAAGTCCATATTGATTTCCTCCCACTTCCAAGTACGGATACTAATGGCTTGTAGCACACCTCCGAGTCTTTGATGCTCAACCTTCACCTGTTGACAATTCGGACACCTTGCCACAAACTCTGCTATGTGCTTCTTCATGCCATTCCTCCAATAGACTTCCCGTAGGTCACAGTACATCTTGATTGCACCTGGATGTATGGAATATCTGGAAACATGAGCCTCATGCAACATCCTCTCCCTCAAGTCATCAACACTCGGTACATACAAATGACCCTAATATCGTAGTACACCATCTCTCCCTTGGGAGAAGACCTCTACCTTCTGATTATGAACAACTTCCTTCAACTTTACCCAAATAGGATCCTCGTCTTGTCTAGCTTTGACTTCGGTCACCAAGGAAGATTTTGATCTATTTTGAACAATGAAACCACCATCTGTCAAGTCAACAAGACGAACTCCTATTGTGCAAGCTGATGTACATCCTTCATTAACTCTTTCCTCTCCTCATCTACATAGGACACACTCTCCATAGAAACCCTACTAAGAGAATCTGCCACCACATTAGCCTTGCTCGGATGATAAAGGACACTCATATTGTAATCCTTAAGAAGCTCCAACCACCTTCTTTGATGTAGATTTAGATCCTTTTGGGTAAACAAGTATTGTAGGATTTTATGGTCCGTAAATACATCCACATTGACCCTATATAGATAGTGTCTCCAAATCTTTAAGGTAAATACTATGACCACCAACTCGAGGTCATGAGTTATATAGTTCTTCTCATGGACTTCCAGCTGCCTGGAAGCATAGGCTATAACCTTACCATGCTGCATTAGTACACAACCAAGGCCGATCCTCAAGGTGTCACAATATACCACAAACCCATCAATACCCTCAGGTAGGTGATCTTGGGCATAATTGCATGCCTTAGTCTTGTTTATCTACTTATTTATATACATTCTCATGTGATTTTATGTAAATGTGAATATATACTAACCAACATGATTAGGCATTGTTTTTGAAGGTTAATAATGCATTTGAGGAACTAATTCATGATTTTGTGAAGTGGAGGAATGGAATCAAGAGAAAAACGTGAAAGTCAACAAGAAAACATGCAATAACTAGCACCCTGCGCGATAGGGGTCGTGGCACGCTGCCAACGCGGCAACACTTGGCCGAAAATTGCATTTTTTGGCACATTCCAATGAGGGTACGCGTTACCTTCGTGTCACGGAGGTCAATTAGGGCGTTCAGCTCCGTGACACGGAGCTGTTTCACCACAGGCCAAATTTTGCATTTTTTCAGCATAATATAAATTGAACCCTTAGCTTCTAAAATCATCAGTCACGATTTTATTTTGAAAAACCACCTAGGAGTGAAGGGAGAAGTGGGATAACTCACCAAGGGTTCATCAATTTCATCTTCTCTTCTACCAATTCTTTTAAGTATGTTACTTTAACAATGTTTTCTTGTAATTTTACGAACTTGAGTGGCTAGAACCCTTCCTCTAGGGTTGAAGCCATGAGTTATGAATTTGTTTTGGAATTAAGTTATTGATTGTTGTTTTGTCTTGCATTCTTAATTATGGTTGCTTTTATGATTGATCACCATGAAAACACACACGTTACGCGGAGGTAAATGCTTGATAATGCAAACCTAGGCAAGAACATAAGAATGTAGGAAACAATTTCTTGTCTTTTGATAAGATTTGTGGTTAGGATAGGAATATACCTAATTACCTTGCTTGGTTGATAAAATGGGAAGATAGAAAGACACCAACTTAGAATCGCACTTCACCACTTGTAGGAGTAGTTGTGAAGCTAAGTTTAGTTAAATGGTTGGAGGTACGGAAGTACCCCAATCAAGGGCATAAACCCCATAAACCACATCCACATAGTGAATTGCCCACGAACTAGAAATAACATCCTCGCTCAACAATGTAGTAGTGAGGCTAGTTTGTCGTGTTTAGAGGTTCGAAAGACCATGAACATGCAATTTTAATAATGTGAGACGACAATTGATAGTTTCATACTTAAACCATTGAAAATCGTAGTATCGCATGATTTTCCGGCTTTAACTCTAGTTGCTCCTTGAATGAATTCAGAGTATTTCATTGACTACCTCTAGACTTAATTAAATTCCTCAAAAAAGTCTATAATCAACACTTGCGATATTTAATAGCACACTTGAACTTGATAATTCGCTGAATTGGTCCAGTCCCTGTGGGTTCGACATCCGGCTCTTAAAAAGGGACACTATATTACTTGTACGACCCGTACAGTTGCGGGCTCAACAAGTTTTTTGCGCCGTTGCCGGGGACTGGCGTAATTGGTGAATTAAAAACAAGTTCTTGTGTTAGTGTCTATTTTTTTGTTTTAAATCTATTTTAAATTTTTTTGTTTTTAGTTTGATACACTTCTTGACATGACATCATGGAATACAAATGGTTTAAATGGTGGATACTCATGTTTTGGCGAATCTTGTTTGAATTGCGGAGGACCCCACTTATGGCAACACTGTAATACTTGTAATATATGTGGTGGTCAAAATGGCCATTGGAATGGTTGCCCAAATGCATACACTTGCAATATATGTGGAGGTCAAGATGGCCATTGGGATGGCTGTCCAAATGCATATTCCCATCCCCCAAGCCCCTACTGTGATCCTTCTGTTGTTTTTGCTGAATATAAGAATGATGAAAATGAGGACTTGGAACGCCAAGCTCGAATACAAGATATGATAAAGCAGGTCCTTGAGCAAACAGAAACAATGAAAGAGGAGATGGAAGCATTGAGAATTCAGCAAGAGGAAAATGGAGAGGCCTTGGAAATGATAAGCAACAAGTTCATGGAGATGAGGGCTGAAGCTGAAGCTTGCTCTGATTTGCAAGTGATGGTTTTATGCAATACTCAGGAGGGACTACAAGGAGAAGAAAAGAGTGAGTTCTTGAAACAAGCTCAACTGTTGGAAGCTCCCGAGAGTCCCTATGATTGTCTCACATGTATAGCCCATCCACTATTGAAAGAAGAGATAGAGTACCTACCATTTGACATTCATGAGGAGTTAGATGTTAATGTGGAGAACGTATCTATACAAGTAAGGAAATCAAGCAAAGTGCAGTTTCAGAGTTGAGGTGTATTGTACCCTACTCAAAGCATTTTTCGACATTTAGTTTGGTTGACAACCTAGAAATAGAGTCTTCCAAGCTTGTAGAGAAAGGTCTAGAGGAGGAACAAGTTCCATATATTCTGGAATTTGCTGAATCGGATAAACAAAATGACTTCACTTACTTAAGGGCCAACAAGCGCAAGAGGCGACATCTACTGCTTGGTCCTTTCAATTTTTCACCACCACCCCTAGAGCATAAGAGGAAACTAGAGAAGAAATTAGGGGTGAGATTCATATCCTCAAAGTGGAGGGACAAGTGGTGAAACTTAATGCGTCGTGCCGCGACGTAAAATTAGGTGCTTCATGGGAGGCAACCCAAGGGTACCACAGGTACCATTTTAATTTCTTGCATTTGTGTTGATTTTATTTATTTTTCATCTTGTGTAGTTTTTGGTGGAAAGTTAAGCACAGATGGAGGGGAAGTCGGAGTACCCGTGGAGGAGGAAGCTAAAAGGCATGGAAGAGGAAAAGTGTGGGGTCAAATACCCACTTGTTCAAAGGAAGAAAAGCATGCTATTAGCTAGGCCTAAAGACCTCAGGGAGTATTTCTCACCCTTTTAAATTTTAATTTGATGCTATGGGGACATAGCATGATTCAAGTGTGGGGTGAGGAAAATTTCAAAATTTTTGTGCTTAACGATTTTTGGTGAATGTAATGCTTGTGAGAAATATTTGAATTTTTTTTTTGTGAGTCAAGCATGACTTCAACACCCATTGGTTTTTCTTTTTGGTTATTTTTTGATGGAGGGTCTTTGAACCGAATAATAATACAAATTCTCTTTGTCTGTATATAGTGTTTTTAGTCATAGTTAGAGACTATTTCCGATGATAATGGTTGACGACCGTCTTGAGGAAAAATTAGTCAGTAGGTTGGTTTTTGAACCCGTAGCTAATTGATGGCTTGATTGTTACACCCCGTGAATTCTCGACATGTAGATGGCCTATTCACATGTTGGTTAAGAGTTTTTGAATGCTATACATTCTAGGAAAGGCCCGGGGGAAGACCGGATAAGAAATCCGTCGAACCATCGCGGGAGGAGCCGGGGCAGAGCCCCTCCGCGATGGCAACATGCCACGGAGGGAGGGCCTCCGCATTGGCTCCGTGTCACGGAGGCCCTGTCCAGGCCCAAGTATATAAGCCTCCAACTTCGGTTTTAAAGTTATATTTCATAAATTTTCCAAAAAAGTCGAGAGAAAACAGAGGGGGGCGAAGGTTCTTTGATAATTTTTGTCCGATTACGCCGTCAAACGCGGTCCAAACTCAAATTAACTCCAGATACCAAGGTATTAAGCAGTAAGGAGCATTCCTACGGATTTCGTTTCGTGAAATTTGGCCGGCGAATTGTCGTGCTACCGAATTAAGGTAACTGGAATTGCTCCAAATTAGTGTCAATATACTCCTATCCCTAAAGTGAGTATTTCTCCATTCTGGACTCTCGAGAAATAGCGAGTTTTTGACCGTTTTTCGATAAGCCAAAGTTTGGGCTATATATATATTGAAAGTGATATTTTCTTCTAGAATATTAGCGTATTTAGTTCTAATTGATATATATATATGAATGCAGTTGGGAGAAATAGCAGAAGTACTGACCGAGCTACGCCAGTTAGTCGGGAAATCCAAAGCGAAGGTATGTAATGCTAATTCCTTCGGCAAGTTTGTAATCCAGTATGGTAGATAGCGTGATGTATAGAAGAAAGAACTTAGAAGTCGAGAATTGAGTCCAGTTGGAATTTAGCAAGCATGTTTTATGATATTATGATATATATTCAAAATAAAAGTTAGTAAAGCAATATCACACAGTCAGATGATATCTCAGTTACAGTATAATCAGACAGTCAGGTAATATCTCAGATACAACATAGTCAGTATTGAGAATTAGTATAAAACAGAGAAGAGTTCAGAATGAGAAATCAGAGTACAGATAGTATTTTCAGTTTAAACATGCTTGCTATATGTGATTATTGTTTGTTGAGACCTGTTTGTGTTATGAGGGCACCCTTTGAGCGTCCTCGCCGCCCCTGGGTTGGTAACTGTGTTGACCCACCGTGAGGGTGGGGATACACCACTCCAAGGAGTGGTATGCCGTCCGCAGTAGGACGAAGATGGGATGGAGCATTCCCCATATCAGGCTGATCAGCATAGCAGTATAGCTTACCCTGTTGTGCGCTTGCGCCCAGGGGGCAGATTACAGATATAGATACAGATACAGATTACAGTTTACAGTACAGGAGTCGTTCGGGCTCAGACACAGTTATTTATATTAGAGGCCATAGCCCGAGCTGGAGACCTAGGGGGCCGGTAGAGGTGCTCGTAGTTAGTAGACGAGTGGAGTGATTTATTTTTGGATGGTTTTGACCCGGGTAGGGGTATATAGATTGTGTGTTAGTTGGCACCTTCCGGCTTATGGGGGCTGGTATAGGTTCTTGTGTTATATATATATATATGTATATACATGATATCTATTAGTTGATAGACAGCAGGTCACCATGACGACAGGTATGATTCTACCTTACCTTCAGTACATATAAGCCTATTCTAGATCCTGCTAGTTCAGACAGTTTTAGATACTTCCTGCTATTCAAAATTTACTAGCATTGTTGTTTATATTCAGTCATGTTCACTTTTCTTTGCATACTCGGTACCAGTGGTACTGACGCCCGTTTGGGGCGCTGCATTACTTGCCTGCAGGTACTCGTAAACGAGGAGCCGATCCCTCATGATCCTAGCCAGCGCAGAGTAATCAGCTCCTGTCATCCGGAGCTTGATATTTCAGAGGTTTATATCATTTTCTTTTGTTGTACAGTACGGGTAGGTCGGGGCCCTGTCTCGTCCATCTTATCAGTATTCCTAGAGGCTTGCAGATGGTGTATATATCTCCCTGTGGTTAGTTGTGCCGGTCGTGTGGGGTCGTGCGTATGTTTAGCTATTTAGTATGGTTGTTTATGTTGGTCGTGTGGGGCCGTATCTAGTTAGTAGTGGTGACCTTGCCGGTCATGTAGATGTTCAACATTTGTTATATTGTGTTAGAGATAACTGACAGCATGGTGGCCTTGTCATCCCGCATAGGTTTCCCTATATAAATGTGACTCTGGTTAGCTGATGTTATAGTACAGGTGGCTATGGGCCTAGTCGGCCGGAGGCTGTGTTTACAGCCGTTATATAGCCAGTTGGTCCCGTGAATCTGAGTTAGAGCCAGCCAGGCACAGACGTGCTTAGGCTCAGTAGTCTGGCAGTTCAGGTCCTAGTAGGGCACCAGGTGCCAGTCATAGCCCCAAGGCGGGGCGTGACAAACTTGGTATCAAAGCAGGTCGTGTCCTAGGGAGTCTGCAAGCCGCGCTAAGTAGAGTCTTGTCTATGGATGTGTTGTGCACCACATACTATAGGTAGGAGGCTGCAAGGCATAATAGGATGGTTACTACTTCTTCATATTCCGTCGTGCCATAGAATAGTACAGTATAGGGTCGAGTTCTTAAAACTTATCATATTCTTTATCTACAAATTAAAATGGCAGACCAGCGACACTCTGCCACAGGTAGAAGGTTGGATACCGCAACAGGAGAAGGCACTAGCAGGATGCCTCAGCTTCATTTCGAATCAGCCCGATCTGAGGGCGATATAGCGGCATCATCACAGCATTCTCAGCAGTCCCCATCTCACCAGGAGCCATTCGAAATGACACCGCCTCCGATAGCTCCTGTACCTACACCATCCGACTAGGAGGTTCGCAGTGCAGTTGTTATGTTGGCACAAATGATGACCACTCAGCGCCAGTCAGTGCCACTTGTAACAGCAGAGCCATCAGGTGGATCTGGCAGTTCGAGGGTCAGGGAATTTTTGGCATTGGGTCCCCCACAGTTCACAGGGTCATATCAGGCAGAGGACCCCCAGGATTTCCTAGATCAGATGCAGAGAATCTTCCAGGTCATGCATGTGACCCCTACAGAATCAGTTGAGTTAGCAGTATTTCGGTTGCGAGACATAGCTGTATTATGATACGAGAGCTGGGAAAGGTCTCGAGGGAGAGATGTTGCCCCTCTGACCTGGTCCAGCTTCTCGGAGGCCTTCCTGGACAGTTATTTTCCACGGGAGATCCAGCAGGCCCGGATGGATCAGTTTTTGCACTTGAAGCAGGCGGCGAGGAGTGTACGAGAATATGCCTTACAGTTTGACTCCTTAGCCCGCTATGCTCCAGCTTTTGTGGACACTATGCCATCTAGAGTCCAAAGGTTTATTATGGGTCTGAACCGAGAATACATTGAGGCATGCATGAAAGCTACATTACGGGAAGATATGGACATTGCCCGGGTGCAGGCCTTTGCCCAGACTATTGAGGGCCTTAGACAGCGGCAACAGGACAGTAGGCAGAAAAATCAGGATCAGCGCCGCAGGGATAGATCAGACGATATACAGAGGGAGATTCAGAGAGGACCCAGGCCCCGGTTGTCAGACAGGCCCCCTAGACCCCCACCTCCACCACAACAGCATAGGGGTAGATTTATTCGTCGATGGCACTCAGAGTCTGGTGGCAGTTCTCGAACAGTGGATTCACCTCAGTAGAGAAGGGTAGAGCAGAGCAGATACACACCCCCACCCTGCCCTATTTGCAGTCGACCTCTTATCGGAGCTTGTAGATATGGCTCCTCAGGATGTTATATATGTGAGCAGGAGGGGCACTTGATGAGGGATTGTCCGGCTAGGGGGCAAGGTAGCCGAGATAGCCAGGACAGGGAATCCGCAGGGCCACGAGCTCCAGCAGCCTCGGCAGGGCGTAGGCCCTCAATTTCAGCAGGTAGAGGCCGAGGTAGATTAGGAGCCTCTAGTTCAGGTACGGGCTCAAGTCGTACCTATGCATTACCAGAGAGACAGGACTCAGAGGCATCTCCAGATGTGGTAACAGGTATGATGATTATTTGCTCATGCCCTGCTTATGTACTGATTGATCCAGGGTCCACTTTGTCCTATGTTACCCAATTTGTGGCTCAAAAGTTTAGTGTTGCATCAGAATTGTTACAGCAGCCCTTCTCAATATCTACACCTATCGGTGACTCCATTATAGCTAGTAGAATTTATCAGGGGTGTACAGTAGAGGTTGCTGATTGTCAGACTACAGTAGATCTGGTAGAACTAGAGATGATTGATTTCGATGCCATTATGGGTATGGATTGGTTGGTGCCATGTTATGCTAACATAGAATGTTGGACCAAGATGGTCCGATTCCACTTTCCAGGGGAGGCATTGCGAGAGTGGAAGGGAAGCACAGCTACGCCAAAAGGTAGGTTTATTTCCTACCTTCAGGCGAGGAAATTGATAGCGAAGGGATGTATTTACCACCTAGTCAGGGTTCAGGATGTTCGGGTAGAGTCTCCAACACTCCAGTCTGTTCTAGTGGTGAATGAATTCCCTGATTTATTTCCAGATGAGTTACCTGGTATTTCCCCTGAAAGGGAGATAGATTTTACAATCGACTTACTACCAGGCACTAAGCCTATATCAATTCGTCCGTATCGTATGGTTCCTGCTGAACTCAAAGAATTAAAGGAGCAGCTGAAGGACCTGCTAGATAAGGGTTTTATCAGGCCGAGTACTTTACCGTGGGGTGCGCCAGTTCTATTTGTGAGAAAGAAGGATGGCTCGCTCCGCATGTTTAAGATTACCGGCAGCTGAATAAAGTTACAGTAAAGAATAAGTATCCGCTTCCCAAGATAGATTATTTGTTTGATCAGCTACAAGGGGCCAGATATTTCTCCAAGATTGACTTACGGTCCGGATATCATCAGGTTCGAGTTCGTGGAAGAGACATTCCTAAAACGGCCTTCAGGACCCGATATGGCCACTTTGAATTCTTAGTTATGTCCTTTGGGTTGACGAATTCCCCAGTAGTATTTATGGACCTGATGAACAGCAGCTTCAGAACATACCTGGACCTGTTCGTGATAGTATTTATCGATGATATTCTGGTGTATTCTCGCTCAGAGGAAGACCACCAGGACCATTTACGGAAAGTTCTCCAGATTCTCAGGGACCGTCAGTTGTATGCTAAATTCTCCAAATGTGAATTCTGGCTGAACTCAGTAGCTTTCTTGGGGCATACTGTGTCAGGTTGACACGCAGAAAATAAAAGCAGTCAAAACATGGCCTAGACCTACCACTCCGACCAAAGTCCGCAATTTTCTGGGATTAGCGGGATATTACAGAAGATTTGTTGAGGGATTCTCCACTATAGCGGCACCTCTGACTAAGCTGATGCAGAAAGCAGTAAAGTTTCAGTGGATGGAGGCATGTGAGCAGAGTTTCCAAGAATTAAAGGACAGATTAACCTCCGCTCCAGTGTTAGCATTATCGGAAAGTACAGAGGGTTATTCAGTGTATTGTGATGCATCAGGTATTGGGTTGGGTTGTGTGTTGATGCAGCACGATAAAGTGATTGCGTATGCTTCCAGACAGCTGAGGAAACACAAAAAGAATTATCCTACCCATGACCTGGAGTTAGCCGCAGTGATCCACGCCTTAAAGATATGGAGACATTACTTATATGGCGTCCATGTGGATATTTTCACAGATCATAAGAGCCTACAGTATATCTTCACACAGAGGGATTTGAATTTGCGACAGCGTCGCTGGTTGGAGTTACTGAAAGATTATGACGTGGACATTCTGTATCATCCGGGAAAAGCCAATGTAGTAGCAGATGCCCTCAGCCGTAAATCGATGGGGAGTTTGGCGTATTTGTAGCCCGAGCAGCGGGAGTTGGTCAGAGAAATATATCAATTAGCCAGCCTAGTCATTCGAGTAGCAGAAACAGAGGACAACAGAGCGGTAATTCAAAACACCGTTGTGTCGTCATTAGTTGTGGAGGTAAAAGAACGGCAAAAATGAAGATCCTGACTTGGTCCAGCTTAAGGACAGAATTCAGCAAGGAAAAACGCCAGATTTTCAGATAACTGAGGGTGAAGTGCTGTGATGTAAGGGCCGCCTCTGTGTTCCATATGTTTCAGGGCTCTGCCTGTAGATTATGAATGAGGTACATTACGCCCGCTATTCTCTCCACCCAGGCGTGACGAAAATGTACCATGATATCAAGGAAATCCACTAGTGGCCAAGTATGAAGAGGAAATAGCAGAATATGTAGCCCAATGTCCTAACTGCCAATAGGTAAAAGCGGAACACCAGAAACCAGCGGATTGACTCAGGACATAGTTGTGCCTCTCTGGAAATGGGAAGCAGTAAACATGGATTTTGTGGCAGGGTTACCCCGTACCAGGCATAGACATGATTCCATTTGGGTAATAGTTGACAGACTGACGAAATCAGCCCATTTCCTGCCAGTGAAAGCTACTTTCTCTGCCAAAGATTATGCCAAATTGTATATCAGAGAAATAGTTAGATTACACGGTGTTCCAGTATCTATTATCTCTGATAGAGGAGCACAATTTACAGCTAGATTTTGGCAGTCATTTCAGAAAGTTTTGGGAACGCAGATTAATTTGAGCATGGCATTCCACCCTCAGACAGATTGGCAGGATGAACGCACTATTCAAACGCTTGAGGATATGCTATGGGCGTGTGTGCTAGACTTTGGGAGTAGCTGGGACGAGCATTTGCCACTGATTGAGTTTTCTTATAATAATAGTTATCACTCAACTATCCAGATGGCGCGCTTTGAGGCACTATATGGGCGAAAATGTAGATCGCCAGTTGGCTGGTTTGAAGTGGGAGAGTCAGCGCTGATTGGGCCAGATATTATTCATCAGTCAGAGGAGAAGGTAAAGCTTATCAGAGAACGCCTACTGACCGCACAGAGCCGCCAGAAATTATATGCTGATGTGCGGCACAGAGACCTAGAATTTGATGTGAATGACTGGGTATTTCTGAAAGTATCCCAAATGAAAGGGGTGATGAGATTCAGCAAGAAAGGTAAGCTCAGTCTGAGATTCGTTGGGCCTTATCAGATCCAGCGGAGAGTAGGCCGAGTGGCATACGAATTAAACTTGCCTCCAGAATTAGAATCCGTTCATCCAGTTTTCCATGTATTTATGCTAAGAAAGTACATAGGAGACCTATCCAGAGTAGTCCTAGTCCAGGATGTTCAGGTTACGGAGGAGCTGGCCTATGAAGAGGTTCCAATAGCTATCTTAGACAGACAAACTCGTAGATTGAGAAAAAGATATTGCATCTATCAAGGTACTGTGGCGTAATAGGAACTGAGAAGAGATGACCTGGGAAGCAGAGGAAGATATGAAAACCAGATATCCTCATTTGTTAGCATGAGTCACCTACTCATTCAAAGGATCCGCTAATGCCTATTTCCGTTGCCATTACCATTACCATTTCTCCTTCCATTGATATACGGGGAGGTATTTTCTGCAAACACATATAGCACGAGTTAGAAGAATAGAGAGAGTTGAACTTCATCGTATGACATAGATCATGAAAGAAGGGAAGTTTCCTAAAATGCCTTGTAGCCTCTTCCTCGTAAGTGTGGCACACTTCACACTCATGAAAAAGACTCTATTTAACATGACTTTTAGACACACTAGGACACACCTAAACCAGATGTTGTGATACCAAGTTTTTCATGAATCGAGCATAGAATGTGGACGTGACATGGGACCTAGAACCGCTGATGGCTTCAAGTTAACCCATGGAACATGCATGGCATAATCTTGAGCATAAACTAAGTGGAAAATCAAACATATTATAAAGCATAAATGAAAGTCTAGGTGATTTCGCCCAAGTGCATGCAAGCGTACATGGTCATCAAGTAATATAGAACAGTGAAGTTCGGATTATCGATCCCTCAGAGACTTGTCAGATCAATCATTTAAGGTTACTTCTTTATTTCACTATCTAACAAAAACATATATAAATGGGGAATGGTTTGAAGATTTAAACTACTAAATTTGAAATGAAAATGAACTGATAAACTAAAGCTGTTGCAGACTTGTTTGTACTTCAAATGATGATGAAAATCTAGGGAAATGGCACTTTCGCATCAGGTTGAGCTTTCAAGACGTGATTACACTAGATTAAATCTTCCTAAGGTTGCTAGTTGCAAGTTACTATCCCAAATCTTTCCATTCTCCCGAGCATCCAAGAACTATCTCATGAACCCTAACGCCTATATCTCTATGGTCGTAGGAGAAATATGAAATGATGGTTATGCCTACTTGTATTTCAACTAAATAGGGTTGAACGCTATATCCCTATCCTCATCAACAACTTCTAACCTTCAAACAATGGGCCAAAGGATCTTTGCATTCCTATTTTACATTTACTATTAACCTTTTTAGTTCCCTCTACCGAGTTCAACCAAAAGCCAACAGATTTATTCACAAGGTGATCAGTCTGGAGAATAAGTAATTAAAACAAGTAAATGTAAATAACCTTTAACAAAGAATCAAAACTAGCATTAATTAGTTTTTCAAACATCAATCATCAACTATGGCAAAAACCCTATAATGGGCATTTAGCCACTCATGTTCAAGCGGAAAATATAAAATTCATCATTATTCAAGGTAAAAAGGTAAAGAAAAGAAGAAACCTAAGTAGGAACTTGTCTCTCTTCCAACAACTACCTTGCAGTCTTTCTACGATCAAACAAAATGATATAAGATAGCTAAAAAATGACTTAGATGTTATATTTATAGGTGAGACTTTGAATGATGCTTTTCCCTTAAATAAATAGCTTCAAAATCAGCAAAATCCGTTCAGGATAGTGTCTGGCATGGCGCGCCCTCTATAGCCCCAAGTTTGGCTCAATTTTTCCTCTGAAGTTTAGCTTCAGCCGCCCCACCCTATCTGTAGCATGAAGGTGTAAGCCAATTTTCTGCACTTTTGAACACCTTGACACCCCACTCCATCCATGGCACCAGAGTGTTAGTCAAATTTCTTAGCATTAGGACCCCTCTGGTGCCCCACTCCATTCATAGCACTAGAATGTTGGGAAAATTTCCTAAGTCTGGAATGCTTCTAGGGCTCCATGCCTCTCATCTCGCCAAGTTGTTAGTTAGATTCTCATCTCTGAAGTTCAGGACCTAGCGCCCCACGCCATCCATAGCACCAACTTTAGTGCATATTTCTCTGAAGTTCAGGGATTGGCGCGCCACTCCAGCCATAGCCCCAGGCTGACTTTCTCGAACTCTTCTTTCTTCACACCTTGAGTCATTTTTGGGTCCTTGGTTTCCTTCTCAACACATCTAAAAACATTTATTAGCTCAAGACACATGAAAACATTAATTTACACATTTCATAAGGATTATGAACTCAAGACAAGGATAAGTATGGGTAAAAAATGACAAATGGACATAATAATATGTGCAACATCACCACCCCACACTTAAACCATTATTCATCCCTATCAATCCTCAACTCCGTGAACAAACTCATATTTCTCACCACTTATCACCTCTATCAATTCACACTCAAGCAACTAGCAGAGAGCATATAAGTAAGTGGTTCATCAAATTATGTCTACTCACATCAAGCGCATGTAGAGTTTTCACATTCAAGACTACACAAGTTCTATAACCGACTCATTTTCTCAAAACAGGGCCAACATGATTAAATACGAAACATGCAACACATAGTACACCGACTTAGACATCTTATACCCCTCACTTTTAGTGATGTTCCTCTCTCAAATTACCAATGCAAATCATGGAACATAATAAGTAAGGCACACTCATCATAAGAAAAGATGTATCATATATATATGCAACATACGATAAGCTATCCCTTTATGTATACTTAGACTACTTAGTCATTTCAAGAGATTAAGATCATAAAGACTTTTCTTGGTTGTATGTTGGCTAAGGGATGGGAAGTAATGATCTTTCTTTTATAGTGACTATTGATCCTAAGAACTTTTAAGATATTTTTCATCTTTCTTGTCCACCACTTTTTCCTTATTGTTCACCCTTCACTCTACTCACCCTATTTTCTTTTCTTTTCATGCCCCTTTTATTCACTACTTGACTGCTAGTCTTTGATTATAGAATCAACAAGAATATTCACTCTTAAAACTTCCTTTCGTTGTCCTAGCAACAAGTAAACAACATATTCTTATGGGAACCCTTCTTCCTACTTTCTATTCTTACTTTCCACACAGTTTTTTTCTCCTTTCCCCTATCAATCACGCTTTGGTGGACCTTTACTTTTATGCCTCAAAGTGTCTAAGACTACTTTGGATCAACAATTCTGGAGGTCACACAACAAAATTGTGGCTAAGAAAAGAATAAGGCTTAAAGCTTAAGGGGGTTAACTAGGGAAAATGTTCAGGAAGGTAAAACAAACATGGAAAACATGACTTTTACAAAGAAACACCATAATCATCTCTTAACTCTTTAACAGCTAGCCATCCAGCATATACTAAGGCAAGTTCTAGATTCTACAATATGTACAAAACACAATAATTAAGATCATCTCACATGGAATTAAGACTCTAATCGATTTTCTATAGCTACGCATTCATACAATCACATTGAATGACATTTTTTATTATTAAGCCCTACAAGTGTATTGAGTCGAATTACGAACTACGTGTGTCTCTCATGGATTTCTCACTTAAGATGACCATTTCATTGCCTCTAACTTAGCATATAAGTGGAATATCAAAGAGCATACAAGTGGTTATGTCTGAGTCAATCGTAAAAAATAAAAAACATGACTAATTTCACTAAAGACGGTCGCCATCCATTTATCATAGGGAAGGGTCACTACTCTATGATGATACAAAAATTCAAGAAACAAGAAAAATTTTAAAAATTTTCACCCTAAAATTAAACTAAATAAACTCAACTACCAAAAACGAACAAATCATCCAAACATCACAAGGCATCATCAAGGTTATCAGTCATCAACATTGCTATCTATTACAAAACAAGACCTAATCAATCACATAACTACAACCATGGGGAATGACATCTATGCTATGGCCTACTTTGAATATAGAAAACAAAGAGTAATTAGGAAAGCTTTTCTCCACCACATACTTAAATGGTGCACTATCCTTATTGCACACATAAATATATCAATTAGCTAGAGAAAAGAAACTTCTTGGGTCATTACGCATAGTCATCATCATTAGGATTGTACTCCTGATCATTGTCATCCTCATCATCCTCGCCATCAATATGCATGGCTCCTATGGCAGCATCATCCTCCTCAACATCATTGTCAAAGTCATCAACCCCATCAATAAGCACCGTGGCCTAATCAACGTCTAGCGGCTCCTCAAAGGTTGGTCCCACTCTACACATCAGCATAACACTCTTTGTGAGTGGGTACCTATCCTCCAGGGCCTCCATATCATGATCCGTGGCAGGTCAGCCTCCAATCCTCAGTTGCAAATCAAGCGTGCCAAATATACGGCCTCTCCAGCTATCATCCCGGGCCTAGCAATCAGCTTCAGTGAGAGGTGGAGCTGTGGAAGTGATGGGCTCCTTTACCTTCATGAAATCCATCATATTGCCTGCTAGGTGCCCTGCTAGGGTAAGTGAGGTCTTCCTATTCCTCTTCAATGCCCACATCTCTCAAAAATTGGGTCAAGAGACTGCCATAACAATATTTCCAACTGCAATTGTCCCTTAATCTCCTCATGTTGTCCCGGAGCACTGCACCAAAATTGATTGGAAGCCCTTTCATCAGCATGTGTACATATATGACTTTCTCTCTAGTGATCTCCGGTATGTGTGTCCCACGGAGAAGCACAACACAATCTAAATTCACCCAAACTTTCGCCTTCTTATTCAAGTAGGAGAACGCAAGTGTGGAGTGAGTGCCCTTGTCGTCCCTTGCCCAACGGGTGGATGAATTCTCACAACAAAGAGTATGGCGAATGTCGCGATATGGGGGCTTCTCTATCAGAATGAAGTACTCGAAAGGGTTCACTGCAGGTGTTCTGAGTAAAGCATTGAATCTCTTAAAAGTGAATGAACCATCTAACCCCCTATTTTGACTTTGTTTCTCTCTCCAAATGAAGTGTTCAAGTTTGCATAAAATTCCCTCACCAAAGTGAGGTTGCACTCTTCCGGCTCGGCAAAGATGTAACCTAATCCCAACTCACGGACCTTGTCCCGAATGGTGGGGAACTCAAATGCGAGGCGATCTTCATCAATCCAATTCTTGGGAGCATATTTGACCTCCTTTTATGTGTTGAACCATGTTAGTCCATGAGGCTCTACTGCTTTTACTCCAAACCTCCTAGAGGAGCTCCCTTGGCAGATGAACTCGATCCTTTTGTGCCTTTTCGGAGCCAATTTAGACCCTTGTTAGGTACCTTTATTTCCTTTCCTTTGTCAGTTTTTGATGCCATGACAACTGCCAATCACAACCAAGGACTTCAAAAGATTAGTTCGTGAACAAAACAGCTAGCTAGTTAGGTGTAATAGGTACGAAGTGAGCCCACACTTAATTCACTAGCATACTTGTGAGAATTTGTCAAATAGGGTACTTAAGACTTCCCATATTATCATCCAAAATCTCAACCTCCACATTATTCACTAACTTCACATTATAAACAAGTTCATGAATTTTTTTCATCTGTCCTCTATTTTTCTCCTTTCTTTTCAACAATGCCTCACCTTGGCCATTCTCTTCCCTTTCCCTCTTTTAATTCATAATTCAAGTAATCCACATGGAAGTAGCTATATTCAATTCATTCAACAAACAACATAAAATTTACTAACAACCACCATGAATTAACAAGAAGTTTCAACAACTCAAGATTCTTTATATTCAAGAATTTAAGAATTAAGCATTTTCTCTCTCTACAATTCATGAAATTCAATTCATCACCCTCGTTCATCTCTAGAAGTTCAAATAAATACATTCAAAAAAACAATAATCAACCCAACAAGGACAACGCATTATCATGAAAGAATTCAGGAAATTGAAGCTCACGAAATCCACATTATGAAATTCAAGCTTTTCACCAAAAAAGGTGATTTTGGGTCTGTAGCTTGGGGAAGAAAGGTATAGGGGCATGCTTTTCATATTAAATAACCAAGAGAGAAGAGAGTTACTTACTTGAGTTAGAGAGATTAGCTTCACCAAGCTTCTTGGAGAAGAAAACAATGGAAAACTAGGGAGATGGGAGTTACCACCTTTTTTAGAAGGAGAGAGAGAATTTTATTTACTTTTTATTTTTAACTTTTAGTGAGAGGGGATGAATGGGGATTTAAAATAAAGGTTTGGGGAATGGGTTTTTGGTAATTTTAAGGTCCTTGGGTCAAATTTGGCCCATTGAATCAAAAAACTTTCTGGTAGTATACCCCTGGTGCCACGCGCCAGTCACCACGCTACACACTTAGAAATTTTTTTTGTTCGTGGACAGGGGCGGGGCCGACGCGCCATCCATAGCCCCAACCTAAAAACTTTTTTTCTTTCTGAGTACAACAACCAGTGCCCCATGTCAGGTATCTCACCCTAGACTTAACCTTTTTCAGCTTATTTTCCCCGCTCTTTTTGCCTCCAAAGCCCTGTTCATCCCTACAAAATCAAAAAAATGTTTGAAAGATGGGTTGCCTCCAAGGGACGCAGTTATAGTAGTGCACGAAATTCATGGGTTGCCTATGATTTGTTGTGAGTTTACATCACTTTTGATGCTTAAAACTGATGAAATAAGCATGGACTTAGGTATGTTTATATAGATATGATGCACTTTTACATTATTCTCAGGAAAATTAGGTATTGGAGTCGAAATATGCAAAATCAGTAAAACAAATACAGGAAAAAGGGCCAAGCATGGATCACAGTATGAGCCATACCATCCTGGTATGAGCCGTACTGAGAATCGTGGAGAAGTACAGAAGATGTGCTGAACCAAGGAGTTAATGTATGACTCTTTCTACGAGCTGTACCATCCTTTCGTGATAAAGTTTAGAAGAAATTGCACTAAGTTAGTCTCCTAGTATGGGTAGCAACTACGAGTCTTGTTATCTACCTAGGACTCGTACCAAGGAGCCATGGTGAACTTCATTAAAATTGAAGAAAGGAAGAATTCAAGGTATGACCAAAAGTCACGAGTCGTAGGATGAAGGTAAGAGTCGTACCATGTCACTCGTGGAAATAATAAGAGGATGCTATATGGAAAAAGCCTTGGTAGTAAGTGTACACGTGGATTTCTGATGAGTAAGAAGATCTTGACACATATGGAAAAAGCCTTGGTAGCAGGGTCAGGCGAGACTAGGCTGCGAGGGGCCAGTGTGGCACGCCAGGCTTGCTACCTCAATAGGAGGCGCGGTGCGCCAGGATAGCAGCATCAATGGGACGCGCGGTGCGCCAGGATGGAAGCATCAATGGGAGGCGCGGTGCGCCAGGGTGGCAGCCTCGATGGGAGGCACGAGGCACACCCCTGCCACCACCCATGCTATATATATAAGTCCCTCCCTTTAATCTCAAGTCATTTTCCAAAATTAGCTTCGGCCAGAGAGAGTAATAAATGAGGTTTTCAATGGTTTTTCATCCGATTATGCTACCAAACGCCGCCCAAATTCAAATTAACTTCGGGTATTGAAGTTTAAGCTCATAGGGAGCATTACTAAGGAGTTATTTTCATAAAATTTGCTCGGCAAATCGTAACCCCACCGAGCCAAAGTTGTCAGAAATTGCTCCAAACTAATTTCTATACGATCACAGGCTTCAATTAAGCATTTCTCCCTTCTAACTCTCGGGAAATAATACGTTTTCGACTGTGTTTTGTTAATTTGAAGTATAGTCAATATTGGTATTAAAAGTTATCATTTTACGCTGAATTTGGTGTTGAAATTCATATCTTTCTCCCAGTATCACGGTTACAGCTGAAGAGAGCTGGTGAATACAAGTGGAAACCCAACGGTTATTTAGGAAACAACAATCGAGGTATGTAAGGGTTAACCCTCGGCAAGTATACTCGTCATACAGTGTTACGACTTATGTTCTCGAATAGAAATGACGATCTCATATGCTGTAGATAGCTGCTACCGTATTATACATGTTGTAATTAGTTATTGCTGGTATATAGATATCAGATACACTGTGATGATCTTCTATTAGTAGATTACGATTATATAGATTCTGGTTAGCTGCTGGAGAACGTATATAGATTATATCGTAGTATCCCTCATCGAGAAGGAACATGTTAGGTGTGATATGCGCTAGGAGCTTCATAGAAACTCTTCTATTCTTAGGTTCATTGTTTTAGTAGGATTGTATGTTTTATTGCCAGGCCTAGAACTTAGAAACTCGTGAGGGTTAGTGAGCCTGAGTTAGTAAGTTGAACAGCGTAGGCGTAGCTAGGCGACATAACTACCAATTTGGCGCACGGGTTTCCATAAAAGAAGGCCCAGAAGCCATTGACGTAACCGCACGTCCCAAGGCCAGAAATATAGACAGAATAGTCATACTCTAGAATCAGCGACACTAAGGTTGTCTAGCATACTGAGTGACAGCCTGACATTCTATTAGCCATTACCAGTGATTGTCAGTCCTAGTTAACTTAGCAATTATCACATTGGTCACCCAGGAAGCCAGTCCAGTCGGCCAGGTCAAATAGACCCGTGGCTACCCTAAGGAAGGGGACCTTATCAGTAATAAGAGGCCGGGCCAGCACCCCAACCAGTTCTTATAAGGTATTCAAGTACAGATTTCCAGGAATTGTTAAGTCTATATAAAATTTTCTATAAGATTAAGAATCGCCCAGAAAAGTAATATGAGATCTGAGTAGACCAAGATGAGGTCTAAGGGACTAGCACCATGTTAGTACAGTACTACCCACAGGCTAAGAATGTCGGTAAGCTGCCTATGGAGAATTAGGGGCCGACCATTAAAAAACATGCTCGGTCAGTAACAGCCCTACAGTCCTATAGTTGTTCTAAGTAGAGGAACTAAGTAATTAGGCATCCGCGACCCCATAGTTGTTTATGAGTTACAGTTGTCCGGGCAGGATATTTAGAGTTATGTTAGGCCACTCCAGATCTCGCCCTATCCAGTCTAGACCATTAGATATCATGATCACTACCAGAATCCTTTGATTAGATATAGGTGCACGGTGTGCCCGCTAGCAGCCTTACAGAGTATCCTAGGGGGCAAGCAGTGGTAGCGTTAGGCCCAAAAGACAGATAAGCCTTTTGAGTGGCTAGATTAAGATTTCAATATAGTACCTTTGTTGGGGTTTCCCTCACTTAGGAGCCTTCCATGATCACCCCAGGGTTACTGGCTGTGTCGACGCCCGCCAGGGGCGAGATGACATTGCTCTAAGGAGCTGTATGCCATCCGCGAGGGACAAAGATGAGGTCTCAGGTCCTCATATAGACCATTGTATGGCTGGAGTATTATATGCCATATCGGCACCCCATCCCCATCGAGCCTGGTGCTCGGGGTGTAGACAGTAGGAGTCCACCGGACTTAGACACAGCTACAGTACAGGGGCCGAGCGGGCTCAGTTGTAGACCCATGGGACTGGTAGGTTGGCTATAGAACCAATAGAGTCATAGAAATCGGGTTAGGGGTATATAGATTGAGGTGCACTCGCCAGGGCTTATGGGGTCCCGGGTGGGTTATTCTATGCTGGTTGTACCTTCTGATGTATGGGGGCTAGGTGAGGTTCTTGTTTGTATTCTTGTATAACTAGCTATAGCTTATGAATATACTATTATGCGGTCATAGCTCATGTATGTGTAGTGTTTACTAGATGCAGATTGTGAATAAGCTAGCTTATAGGTTAATCTTTCTGCCTCTCCTTTCTACTCACTTCAGTATTCACAACTTTCATTCAGCTTATTTACTGCCTTACATATTCGGTACATATTGTACTGATGCCCAAATATGGGGCACTGCATTACTTGCTTATAGGTTTAGACAGACAAGGTTTAGGATCTTTAGTAGCAGCTCTTTAGAGTCTCCAGTTAAGTCAGCTCCTTTCATTCGGAGTTGCCAGGTTGTAGAGATTTCTGTATTTTAGTTGTATAACATTTTGGGTAAGTTGAGGCCCTATCTCGACCACTATTTGTATTCTTAGAGGCTTCCAGCAGTCATCGGTTAGTTAGTTGTATGTTGGTCGTGGTAGGCCTTAATCAGTTATGGTTCGTGTGTTGGCCGTATGGGTCTAGTATAGTAGCTCGTCTTCATTTTTGTTATAACTAGACAACATGGTGGCCTTGTTGGCCCGCATAAGATCCCTTCTATTGCCTGTTGTTGGTTAGCTGTTTTTGTTTACATGTGGCTATATGACCTTGTCGGCCAGAGGTTGTATTTACAACCGAGATATAGCTCGTTGTTTTCTTGAATTGAGTCACAGGCTGGAACCCCAGACGTGCATAAGCCTAGCCAGGTCTGTTAGCTGCCAGTATGGCACCAGGTGCCAGTCATGCCTCCCAAGGTGGGGCATGACAAACTTGGTATCAGATCAGTTCATATCCTAGGGAGTCTGCAAGCTGTGTCTAGTTGAGTCTTGCTTATAAATGTGTTGTGCTCCACAGTTTATAAGCAGGAGGCTACGAGACATGATAGTATGGTTACCCCTCTTTCTTCTCAGATCGTGCTATAGAGCAGAATTATATAAGGTTGAGTCCCTAAGCTTTGTTTGTTATGTCTATCTAGAATAATGTTTGATATACGACAAACTCCATCTAGATGCAACCTAACTACAGCAGCAGGAGGAGATACCAGTGAGGCACCACAATTGAAGGACAGTTAGCCTAACGGCTGAAGTAGACGTCTTTTACATTTCCCCATTACCCTCCCATGGTACTAGGAACCTCATAATGTGATTGATATGCCAGTGTTATCCCCAGTTCTCCCTATAACATTAGAATAGGAGGTCAGGAGTATAGTATATATGTGCATATGAGTTGTCTTACTTACTAGATGTTTAGAATTAGCCAGGGGCAACAGTTAATGTTGAATTATCTGAGAGGTCGAAGAAGGAGGAAATTGAAGGATTCCTACCTCCAACTCTTCGAATATCATAAGGTTCCATACCTCAATCCTACCATAGTAAGATAAGTTTATTTTCCACCTCCTAGCTTGTTCTTACAGTATAATAGAAAGCGTAAATATTAGTGCTATGGTGCTCAAAACGGAGAATAAAGGAGAGCTAGAATTGTTCTCCGAGAAGGATTAGAGAGTGGTTGAAACCCTTAGTATTTACAAGTTATCTAGACCCTCACGGTAGTAAGTCAGGAGGGGGGGATAAGGTTGTCAATAGAATTCAAGTGCGATGAGAGGGTTCATCAGCGATAAACCCCAAGCAATAGTAAAGCTCAAGTCAGAAAAAGGCTGATTCCGCCGTAGCATGCTAATGACGGAGGGCATACCTGAAAGATAATAGTTATGGCCTTAGTTTGTGATATTGAAGGACAGGGAGGTCATATGAACAAAATAGGCCCGAGTGTGAGTCAAAAGGAATATAGGTCAGTAGACCTAGTCGGTAACATCCTTGACAACATGAGATAGGAGGCACGAACCTCAGAGCTCAACCCAAGGGAACAAGAGGAAAGGCACAAGTATCTAATAGGGTGAAAACTAGAATCACCTCCATGTTGAAGCAAATTGATAAAGTACGGGACCACTGCTGAATGTCTAGAACTAAGCGTTGGGCTGACAATTAAGAGATAATGAGGTTGTAACCTAGAATTCCGCAATATCCCTGCCAGTTAAGGAGGTAAAGGAGTACCAACATAGAGACTTTAACCTAAACAGCCTGGAAACGAGGCCCAATAGGAAGTCATTGGCCCTCAGGATAATAAGGGGCGAAGTCATAAGACCTAGAGGTCGACTCTATATTCCAAGGGTGGCAAAACTTCGATTAGCAGACCATACTTCCAGAATTTAACAAAAATACAATGGGTCTAAAAGAGAGACCTACTTATGGCACGAGAAGACAGAAGATATAATTGAAGCATAGCAACAGAGCTCCAGTGACAAGACAGAAAAGACGAAATAGCAAGAACTGAGCAAGCCAATATAGGTGATGGTTGTGCCTGCAAGGGAGTGGAGAGTAATTAACATGAATTCATTCACAAGGTTATCTCATACCAAGTGTAGATTGGCCTCATTTGAGTCAGTGTGGAAAGACTAGTGAGATCAACTTGTGTCTCGCCAGATGGAATTATACTGCAGCTAAAGCGTGTGAAGAGTTAAATATTTAAGAAGTAGTTTTGTTACGTGGTGACCCATGGTATAGTAAACCCTGGCAGAGAGTTACAACTCCCAACCAGGTCCTTGGAAACTGTTAGAACAGATTAGAGTGCATGTTAACATGAGTATGACTTCTTTTCTCCAAGCAAACAACCCAACAGAGCACTCAGGTTAGACGCCCGACGGTCGATTATGAATGGAAGTGGAAGCCCCCCTAAAGTAAATTAAAGGTAGTTTAACTAGGGCATATTATAACAGACAGACTGAGAAGTTAAACTTACCAAGAAATGGGTACAGATAGCCCAGGGTCATCAGGAGTCCTACCCTAAGGTACGACACAGGCAGCTAAGGGTTGAAGCAACAATTGGATATTTCTAGAAACTTTGCCAAAAAAGGGCGTTATGAGATTAGGTAAGAAGGACAAGCTTAGGCCTAGGTTTATTGACCCATGACATATCCTCCAGAGAACAAGCGAAATGGCATATGAGCTAAAATTGTCTCCAGAGCTAGGACTGTCCATTCAACTTCCACATGTCAATGTTGCAAAAAGGGTATACGTAACCCATCCCGATTTGTTCCAGTTGAGGACGTTCGAATTACTGGAAAATTAGCGCATGAAGAGGTTCCAGTCGCCGTATTAGATCGGCAGCTTCGCAGGCTAAGGACTATCGATGTGGTCTCTATTAAAGTATTGTATAGAAATAGGAATAAGGAAGGAACGACCTAGGAAACTGAGGATGATGTGAACCCTAGATATCCCAACTTGTTCTAGGATTATTACATAGTTCAGATGATATTATCATTCAGCTGCTATTTTATTGCTTATGCTATCAGTATTGTTCAGTCGACTAGAATCTTATTGTGAAACAATTTTGATAGTGTCATACGAAATGCGTGCGTTGGACGTTTCTGCGTTTCAGTATTTTCAGATAGTCCATACTATAAGGGGAGACTCTGCCGAAATTTTTCTGAGATAATATTAGACTCCTGTAAGTTAAAGTTGACATTCGAGGACGAATGTTCCTAAGGAGGAGGATGTTACACCCCGTAAAAGTTAATAATTAGTAAGTGTACATGTGGATTTGTGATGAGTAAGAAGAGTTTGACGCATATGGAAAAAGCCTCGGAAGCAGGGTCGGGCGACACTAGGCTTCGAAGGGCCAGCGCGACGTGCCAGCCAGCAGTGCACTAGCCAGCACGGCATGCCAGGCTTGCTTCCTCAATGGGAGGCGCAGCATGCCAGGATGGCAGCCTCAATGGGAGGCGCGGTGCGCCAGGGTGGCAGCCTCAATGGGAGGCGCGAGGCACACGCCTTCCACCGCCCATGCTATATATATAAGTCCCTCCCTTTAATCGCAAGTCATTTTCCAAAGGTAGCTTTGGCCAGAGAGAGTAATAAATGATGTTTTCAACGGTTTTTCATCCGATTACGCTACCAAATGCCATCCAAATTCCAATTAACTTGGGGTATCAAAGTTTAAGCCCGCAAGGAGCATTACTATGGAGTTATTTTTGTAAAATTCACCCGGCGAATCGTAACCCTACCAAGCCAAAGTTTTCAAAAATTGCTCCAAACTGATTTCTATACAATTACAAGCTTCAAGTAAGCATTTCTCCCTTCTGAACTCTCGGGAAATAATATGTTTTTGGCCGTGTTTTGTTAAGTTGAAGTATAGTCAATATTGGTATTAAAAGTTATTGTTTTACGCTGAATTTGGTATTGAAATTCATTTCTTTCTCCAATATAATGGTTACAGCTGAAGAGAGCCGGCGAATATAAGTGGAAACCCGACGATTATTTAGGAAACGTCAATCAAGGTATGTAAGGCTTAACCCTCGGCAAGTATACTCGTCGTATAGTGTTACGACTTATGTTCTCGAATAGAAATGATGATCTCATATGCTGTAGATAGCTGCTACCATATTAGACATGTTGTAATTAGTTGTTGCTGGTATATAGAGATCAGGTATGCTGTGATAAGATGCTATCAGTAGATTACGATTATATAGGTTCTGGTTAGCTGCTAGAGAACGTATATAGATTATATCGTAGTATCCCTCGTTGAGAAGGAACATGTTAGGTGTGGTACGCGATAAGAGCTTTAAAGAAACTCTTCTATTCTTCGGTTCATTATTTTAGTAGGATTGTATGTTTTATTGCCAGGCCTAGACCTTAGAAACTCGTGAGGCTTAGCGAGCCTGAGTTAGTAAGTTTAATAGCATAGGCGTAGCTAGGAGACATAACTACCAGTTTGGCACCTGGGTTGCCAGAAAAGCACGCCCAAAAGCCATTGACGTAACCGCATGTCCCAGGGCCAGAAATATAGACGGAATAGTCATACTCTAGAATTAAAGACTCTAGGGTTGTCTAGCATACTGAGTGACAACCTGCCATTCTATTGGCCATTACCAGTGATTGTCAGTCCTAGTTGACTTAGCAGTTATCACATAGGTCGACCAAGATGCCAGTCCAGTCGGCTAGGTCAAATAGACCCGTGGGTACCCTAAGGAAGGGGACCTTATCAGTAATTAAAGACCAGGCCAGCACCCCAGCCGGTTCTTATAAGGTATTCAGGTATAGATTGCCAGGAATAGTTAAGTCTATATAAAGTTGTCTATAAGAATAAGAATTGCCCAGAAAAGTAATATGAGATCCGAGTAGACAAAGATGAGGTCTATGGGACTATCACCATGTTAGTGCAGTACTAACCACAGGCTAAGAATGTCGGTAAGCTGCTTGTGGAGAATTAGGGGCCGACCGCTCAATAGCATGCTCGGATAGTAACAGCCATACAGTCCTATAGTTGTTCTAAGTAGAGGAACTAAGTAATTAGGCATCCGTGACCCCATAGTTATTTATGAGTTATAGTTGTCCGGGCAGGATATTTAGAGTTATGTTAGGCCACTCCAGATCTCGCCCTATCCAGTCTAGACCATTAGAGATCATGATCACTACCAGGATCCTCTGATTAGATATAGGTGCGTGGTATGCCTACTAGCAACCTTACAGAGTATCCTCGGGGGCAAGCAGTGGTAGCGTTAGGCCCAGAAGGATAGATACGCCTTTTGAGTGGATAGATTAAGATTTTAGTATAGTACCTTGGTTGGGGTTTCCCTCACTTAGGAGCCTTCCATGACCACCCCAGTGTTACTAGCTGTGTCGATGCCCGCCAGTGGCGAGACGACGTCGCTCTACGAAGCAGTATGCCGTCTGTGAGGGATGAAGATGAGGTCCCAGGTCCTCATACAATCCATTCCCAATGGCTGGAGTATTATATGCCATATTGGCACCACACCCCCATCGAGCCTGGTGCCCAAGGTGTAGACAACAGGAGTCTACCGGACTCAGACACAACTACAGTATAGGGGTCGAGCGGGCTCAGTTGTAGACCCAGAGGACCGGTAGGTTGGCTATAGCTCCAGTAGAGTCATAGAAACGGGTTAGGGGTATATAGATTGAATTTCACTCACCAGGGCTTATGGGGGCCCCGTGTGGTTTATTCTGTGCTAGTTTTACCTTTTAGGCATATGGGGCCCAGGTGAGGTTCTTGTTTGTATTCTTGTCTGCTAGCTATAGCTTATGAATATATGATTATGTGGTCATAGCTTATGTATGTGTAGTGTTTGCTAGATGCAGATTGTGAATAAGCCAGCTTACAGGTTAATCTTTCTGCCTCTCCTTTCTACTCACTTCAGTATTTCACAACTTTCATTTAATCTTTCTGCCTCTCCTTTCTACTCACTTCAGTATTTCACAACTTTCATTTAGCTTATTTACTAACGCCAAAATATGGGGCACTGCATTACTTGCCTGAAGGTTAAGACAAACAAGGTTCAGGATCTTTCGTAGCAGTTGTTCAAAGTCTGCAGTTAGGTCAGCTCCTTTCATTTGGAGTTTCCAAGTTGTAGACATTTCTGTATTTTAGTTGTATAACATTTTGGGTAGGTCGAGGCCCTGTCCTGACCACTATTTTTATTCTTAGAGGCTTGCAGACTACAGTCGTCATTCAGTTAGTTGTATGTTGGTCGTGTTAGGCCTTAATCAGTTATGCTTCATGTGTTGGCCATGTGGGGCCTAATATAGTAGCTCGTCTTCATTTCTATTATAACTAGACAGCATGGTGGCATTGTCGGCCCGCATAGGATCCTTTCTGTTGCCTGTTGTTGGTTAGCTATTTTTGTTTATAGGTGGCCATACGACCTTGTCGGCCGCAGGCTGTATTTATAGCGGAGATATAGATTGTTGTTTTCTTGAATTGAGTCGCAGGATGGCACCAGACGTGCATAAGCCTAGCCAGGTTAGTTATTTGCCAGTATGGCTCCAGGTGCCATTCATGCCTCCCAAAGTGGGGCGTGACAATTACAATAAAGACTTGATCCTTATGGGTCATTGTATGACTTGAGTTGTGGTTGCAGGATAGTTAATTTGGATCAAATTGATAAGATTGAAGTAAAATCACTCATGAGACCTAATCTGGTGATTTAGTAAAGTTATCTAATAGGGATGAACTAGTCATTTGGATAAACCCTAGTTATCAAATCTATAAGTAAGCATAGGGAAATATCATGAGTGTAAAACCCGAAATAGTTATGAATCAATGGGGAACACTTTCCTAGTTATTTGCATTAATTTTGATTAACAACAACCAAATCTCAACATTGTTACATATTTGCTTTTATAAAACCTCCTTTTGGAAATAACAGACTTAAAAGCTTAAGTACTAGTGTTATTCTATATCTTGACCTTATTCATTGTGGGATCAACCCCAAACTAGTTGGATTCTTTATTGACAATGTCCACGTCATACTTCTACAGGAGTGTGGGTTTGAGCATTATCAAAAAGTGACACCGTTGCCGGGGAATACGACTTAAGATTAGAGTAATTTCTTGTGTTTGACTTTTAGTCATTATTTTCCTCATTTATGTTTTCTTTTGTTTTTGACACCCACAGATTGACACTTGGTGGACATCAAGTACTTGACGAAGCGAAAACCCCCTGATTCCCTTGGATCTTGAGTTAGAGCAAACATTTCACAGGATGGAAAACACTGAGCAAAGAGAGGCCCGTATGGCTGAAAAAGCTTGACAAGCTGAGTTAGCTCGGGAAGCTGCACTTCAGGAAGCTGAGGATGCTCGTGAAGAGGTAGTAAATGTTGGCTGCCATGGAAGGGGAAATAGAGGCTAAATATATGCTCCTCAGTTCTATGATGATAATGATTTAGATGTTGATGAGGCCGGGTCAACTGGATCTATTGTACCTCCACCTTTGCCTGCTGGGGCAAAGTTTGATATCACTAGCACCATGATCCAGTTTCCTAATATGTAGGGGATGTTTAGTGGTCATGCAGCTGACTATGCTAACCTGCACTTGATGAATTTTGTCGGGATACGCAAGGCGTCCAGGTTACCCGATGGAAGCCAGGATGCTATATGGTTGCGACTCTTCCCATTCTCTCTCTCTGTAGAGGCCACATTATGATTATTGAAGTTGCCGAACGACTCCATTACAGACTGGAGGGAGCTTAAACAAGCCTTCCTAGAGAGGTTCTTCCTTCTCTCCAAGATGTAGTAGCTAAAAGATGAGATCTATAATTTTCGACAGTTAAAGATTGAGCCACTACATGAGACTTGGTTGAGATTTAAGAAGAAGTTCACTAAGTGCCTGAAGCATAAAATTCTCGATGACAGTTTGTTAGAAATTTGTTACAGGTCTTTGAACAACAACACCAAGGCTGTAGCAGATACAGTGGTAGGTGGACCATTGATGAGTCAGTCTTGGGAGTAAGAAAATGTTATACTTGACCGAGTGACCAAGACGAACATGGCCCAGCACACAAGGGAAGTAGAGACAACTGTAGGTACATATGCTATTGGTATGACCATGGAACAACACAGAAAGGAGGAGGAGCATGAGCAGGAGCTAGCTCATATGAGAACATCCTTAGACCTGCTCACGAAGCACATTATAAGCTCTAGTGCTTAGAAGGTGAATGCAGTTGGATCTCAGGGTCAGGAGTAGGGGTTTAAGTAGACATGTTCTGAGGAAGAGGCAAACTTCTTGGACAACCAGGTAGTAGGTTTTTGGGCCAACGCCCAAGGGTCTAAATAGGACACTTGGCACCAAGGCTCTAAAAATCATGGTCGGACCTAATATAGAGACAACTACAATAGGAATAAATGTAAGGATAGTAGCAAAGATGGTGAGGGGGAAGGTGATTAGAGAAAGAATGATGGTGCAATGACCACACTGGTGTTTATGTTCCTCCTAGGGCCCATGAGGGTGATATTGGACCCTCGAAGTTAGAGAGTATGATAGTTGAGCTACTACAAGGGCCAAATCAACTGACGAGTAGCTGAAGGATATTAGGGGTGACATATCTAGAATGGGCCAAAAAGTTGAATCCCACCCTACATCAATAAAGAAGATTGAGCAGTAGCTTGGCCAGATATTTGCATCCCTAAACCAAAGGCAAAAGGGAACACTTCCTAGCAACACTATCCAAAATCCAATAAATGTCAGTCATTGTATGGCGATGATGACTAGGAGTGGAATGACTACTGTTGACCCTCCCTTGCTGATTGTACTTGAAATGGAAACATAGAAGGAGATCAAGATTAATGAGGATGATGAGGTTGTTGGCCAGAGCTTGAAGGTGAAGCTGAGTTGACCAAGACTCTAATTGGTGAGAAGGGGTCTAGAGCTGATAAAGGGAAGGAACAAGGGGCCACGCATGTGTATAAGGCTATACCTCGAGCACCACCACCATTCATCCCGAGGATGAAGAAGAAGGCGGAAGATGGTAATTTTTAGAAATTTCTCTTTATTCTAAAACAGTTGTATGTGAACATACCATTGGTCGAGGCATTGGAGCAGATGCTCGAATATGCCAAATTCATGAAGGACCTTGTGACTAGGAAGAGGTCCGTGAGCTATGAGCCGGTTGGTAATTTGCATCATTGTAGTGCCATAGCTTCATGGATCCTTACCCAGAAGAAGGAGGATCTAGGTGCCTTCACCATTCTTTGTAAGATCAATGACTTTGAGTTTCTGAAGGAACTATGTGATTTCGGAGCTAGCATCAACTTGATGCCATTAGCTGTGTTCAAGTAGTTGGGCTTGGGAGACCCCACACCAATTTCAATGCGGCTATTGATGGCTGACTACAAAGTTAAAAAGCCAATGGGGGGTTAGTGAAGGTGGATTGGTTTATCTTCCCAACGGACTCTGTGATCTTGGATTGAGAGGTTGATTTTGAGTTCCCATTATTTTGGGGCGATCATTCCTCACCACTGGGAGAGCTCTGGTAGATGTTAAGGTTGGCCAGCTGAAGTTCAGATTGAATAAGAAGGAGGCCGCCTTTAATGTTTGCCGATCAATGAAGCAACCCAATGAGTTCAAGGTTGTATCAAAAATCGAGGACGATTTAGAGTCTCTTGACAAATTTTGAGTAATCAGGGGACTTGTGTTATGCCACGATGTTAAATGAGGCAGTTCTTGGGAGACAACCCATGAGGTGGCTTAGTGAAGTCTGAGTAACCAAAGCACCTACGTCGTGCCACGACGTTAAATCAAGTGCTTCTTGGGAGACAACCCAAGTATGTTAATTTATGTGTGTTCAGTGTGCAGGTGAAACAAAACTGGTGGGTGAAAAATTGTAGAATAGACCTATACTACGAGCCTTAATACGACTCATAGTACCGTCCGTAGTGAAAAGCAGAAACATGAGTTCATGTTATGGCCGATCATTATTAATCGTACCTACATTGTATGAGTCGTAGTACCCTCTATAATGGTGAACCATGCTAAGTGTGGAAGTGCAACAAGTAAAGACCCATAAGACATAGTATGATTTGTACCATTGTGGTATGATTCATACCATGTACTCGTAGGCCCCCAGGTAAGTTCCTAAAGTCTTCTGCTATGAGAACAAGGGACGAATGGTAGGTCAAACCTTTGACTCGTGGTATGAGTAGCAATAGGCTAAATTATTGAAGTTGACCTGACTCGACCCGAATTTGAAAAAATTCGCTGTTATACCCCGGAAGAACAAAGATCAGACCCGGGAGTTGAAACGGAGAAAATTTGAAATTTGGCATCAGGTCACAGAACGGGTGGTGATGTCACCCGTGGGAGAAGACCACGAGTCGTGTTGTGACTCGTGGTGAGGATTAGGGTGATAATTGAAATTTGGGATTTAAGGTCCCCACTGAAATGACCACGAGTCGTGGTCAGACCCCATAACTTGTTGAATTAGTCGTGGGAAGTGATAGCTGAGAAGGAGAAGAAATAAGGTAGTGTACCCCATGGAAGGTCCCCACGAATCGTGATCAGTTACCACAATTCATGGGGTGGGTCGTGAGCAGCATGATGATGCAAGGTAAATTCCCAGGCAGTGTATATGACGAGTGGTAACCGCGACTTGTGGTCACCAGTAACGATTCTTTATGTCACCTGTGACGAGCCCAGATGAATTGATAGGCAGTGTACTTGGCAGATGATGCCACGAGTCGTGGCCTGAAGCAACGAGTCGTTATGTCCCTTGTTGGGACTGGTAGGCAGTTATTTTCTACGAATTTAGTAAGGGCTTTTCCGTAATTCCTCTGATTCTAAGGCCTAAACTACTTCATTCTAAGTTCTGAATGATGAGTTTTAAAGGGGTTAAGTTCATTTTAGGCCATTCTTACTCATGCATGCAAAGATAGAAAGTTAGAGAGGTGATCAAGCTTGTTTTCCTTAAAGTTCTCTTTTATTCTTCCTTGGGCAATCGGAGAAGTGTAAAAATCAGCTTCAATCAGGTATGTAGGGTTATGAATGGGTGAATCCTTTCACACCCATGCCCAATCCCTCTATAAATCATGAATTTGCTATGTCAAATCTACGGGGTTTTAACCCAATGCATGAAATTCCTTATTCTCTACGTGGGTATGATTTTAAATATATATGTATTATTTAGTTATGATTCATGGGAAAGTTTGATATTTTTTCCAATGAAAAATCATGTTCTAAATTTATTAAATCAAAATGCCCAATTATAGAAAGTTCATGAAAGATGAGATTTTTGATGAAGGTATGATTATGATGACATATTATGATGAAAAGCATGTTTTCAAGCTACCCATGTTTATAATCATGTTTTCAAAATGAATTGACTATATTCAAGCATGTTAAGGTATTGGGAAATGCCCACATGTTTAAGTATGATTTATGATTTTCCTAAATTAAGTTTACCACATGGTTTTGGAGCGAAGACTCCCAATTAACTTTCAGCTTGTGGTATGTTTTGAGCTAAAGCTTCTCATATGCATGATTTCACATTTGAGACATATTTGATTATTGAGCTTTGTTATTGAAGATGGTAAGCTTCATTGTAAAATGATGAAGAGCATATGCATGTTTTTGGAAGTAGTGTCTAGCACCGAGTAGGCTAAGGGTCAATCACCCTATGCCTTAGAACTACACGCCAATGTAGGTTTATTCTTATATATATTACTTCGGGACCTCCCTTGTGAGCTATCCCCTGCCCTATTGGGGCACGAGCTAGGGCCACGTCCCTAGCCCTGTAAAGGCTTTGGATGACTCTTCCCACTTGAGTGTGATAGTTGGGACCTCGTAAGCTCTATTTTGGTATGTCGGTTAAAAGACGAGTCTCCCGTTATTCCTTATGATTTCATTTATGCATGTTCATCATTCAAGAGATTCATACATCTATGTATGTTCTAAAGCAGGCTTGACTCAATGTTTAGTTTTACTCATGACTATTAGATTTCAGCTTTGAGTCAAATCTATTCAGTTATGATGTTATGTTATGTTATGTTAAGAGGCTATGAAACGTTTAGGAAATGTTCTCTTCTTTCATGGTCTATGTCGTGTGATGAAATGTCTCCCCATCCTTCTAATTAGTGCTATTCACGATTGCAGAATCATGGCTCCCTAAAGAGTAAATGGTAGAAGGAATGAGAATGGAGACAGCCACAAGGATGGCAATAGAAGTGGGCACCATCAGGCCCCACCAGTCCAAGAGCACCATGCGTCGGAGCTGGTTGCCCATGCTGAATTTGGGGAAGCTATTTAGATACTCGCACAGGCCTTGACCGCTTAGGTCAATCAGCAGGCAGTTGCGCATGTCCCACAAAATGGCAATGTGGCGGTGGCTCGAGTCAGGGATTTCTTGAGAATGAACCTGCCAGAGTTCCTCGGGTCAAAAGTAGATGAGGACCCGCATGAGTTCATTGATGAGATTGTGAAGATCACCCAGGTCATGGGGGTGAATAGAGTTGAATGTGTAGAGTTTGCCTCATACCAGCTGAAAGGGGTTGCACACATCTGGTTTCTACAATGGAAAGATACTAGGGCCGCCAGAGCAGGTCCTGTCACTTGGGAGGAGTTCCATGTTGCGTTCTTAGATCTGTTCTTCCCTTGTGAGATGCGAGAGCTGAAGGCAGTTGTGTTAATTAATCATAAGCAAGGGAGAATGATGTTGCAGGACTATGCCCTCGAGTTCACTCGCCTATCGAAGTACGCCCCAGAGTTAGTGGCTGATTAGAGGGCGTGGGTGAGCAGGTTTGTTCATGGCGTGGCGGGCTATTTGGACAAAGATTGTAGGATCGCTATGATCCACCAGGATATGGATTTCCCTCGGATAATCTTGTATGCCCTATAGATGGAGGTGGCGCATATGATAGAGAGGGAGGCCAAGAGGGCCAGGATAGATTATCATAGATTCTCACAGCTGAGGTCAAGTGATGGGCACCGACAGCAGACCCACCAGAGATCTTCAGCCCCAACATCTTCAGCGTTGAGTATGCCATCTAGGACTAGGCTTGATCAGAGAGGGCAAGTATTAGGCTCAAGGGGTCACAGCAGCAGACCCGCAGATTCTAGTATCCCAGCTTGCAGCAGATGTGGTCGGGGGCACACGGGCCAGTGCTTGGTAAGTTTAGGTGGTTGCTTTGGGTGTTGGAAGCCCAGACACATGCTCAGAGATTTCCCGGCGCGAGACAGGACCATGATGGGGGCCAAGGCCCAGCTTTCAGTTCAGCAGCCCACCCGCACACTCAACACATCAGGGGGCATCTACCAACACAGGTGGCGGTCAGCGCCAAAATAGATTCTATGCATTAGCATCCCGCCAGGAGAAGGAGGTCTACCCGGATGTGGTCACTGGTATGTTATGAGTCTTCCATCTTGATGTTTATGCTTTGTTAGATCCGAGGGCTACCTTGTCTTTTGTGACATCTTATGTGGTCGGTAGCTTTGTAGTCAGTCCCGAAGTCTTGTCAGAACCCTTATCAGTCTCTACTCCAATAGGTGATTCAGTTGTAGGTAGACGGGTGTATAGAGGTTGCCTGGTCTCAGTCCTTCAAAAAATCACCTCAACATATTTGATAGAGTTAGCCATGGCCGATTTCGATGTTATCCTCAACATGGATTGGATATTTACATGTTATGCCTCAGTTAATCGTAGAAACCGGGCAATAGAGTTCAGATTTTTGGGTGAACTAGTCTTAGAGTGGAAGGGTAGTTTAGCTGTGCCTGTAGGTCTTTTCATTTCCTACCTTAACGCCAGAAAGATGATTTCTAAGGGTTGTGTGCACCAACTAGTTAGGGTTAAGGATGTGGAGTCTGAGACCCCGACTATCCAGTTTGTCCCAGTAGTATGTGAGTATTCAGAGGTCTTTCCTGATGATCTACCGAGAATCCCTCCGAGCAGGAGATTGATTTTGGTATTGAACTTCTTCCCGATACGCAACTTATATCTATTCCTCCCTATTGAATGGGTCCAGCCAAGCTAAGGGAGTTGAAGGAGAAGTTCAACGACCTGTTAGATAAGGGTTTCATTAGACTGAGCAAGTCCCCATGGGGTGCACCAGTTCACTTTGTTCGAAAGAAAGATGGTTCTCTTCCCATGTGCATTGATTATCGGTAATTGAACAAGGTTACCATCAAGAACAGGTATCCTCCACCAAGGATTTATGATTTATTCGACCAGCTTCAGGGTGCCAAGTGCTTCTCGAAGATTGATCTCAGATCCGGCTATCATCATCTCAGAGTTCGAGAGAGCGATATCCAGAATACAGCCTTCAGGATGCGGTATGGTCATTATGAGCTTGTAGTTATGTATTTTGGATTAACGAATGCTCCTACAGCTTTTATGGACTTGATGAACAGGGTGTTCAAGCCGTACTTGGATATGTTCGTGATTGTGTTTATTGATGACATCCTGATACACTCTCGGAGCGAGGAGGAGCATGCCGTTTATTTGGGGGTGGTGCTACAGACTCTCAAGGATCGCCAATTATATGCCAAATTCAGCAAGTACATGTTTTGGTTGAACTCAGCTGCGTTTTTGGGCCATGTGGTATCAAGTGAAGGCATAAAGGTAGATTCTCAGAAAACAAAAGCGGTGAAGAATTGGCCTAGACCGGTGAATCCTTCGGATATTCAGAGTTTCTTAGGTTAGCTGGCTACTATCGAAGATTCGTGGAAGTTTTATCATTGATTGCAGCACCTTTGACCAAATTGACCAAGAAAAAGGTGAAATTCCAATGGTTGGAGGCTTGTGAGAAGAGCTTCGAAGAGTAGAAGACTCGACTTACTTCAGCATCGGTGTTAACCCTACCCGAGGGTACTGATGGGTTCGTGGTGTATTGTGATGCTTCAAGGATCAGACTTGGGTGTATATTGATGCAGCATGACAAGGTTATAAAATATGCCTTCAGACAGCTAAAATTTCATGAGAAGAATTACCCGACCCATGATCTTGAATTGGCCGCGGTGGTATTCGCCTTGATGATATGGAGACATTATTTTTATGGGGTCCACGTGGATGTGTTTACTGATCATAAGAGTTTACAATATGTGTTTACTCAAAAGGACCTCAATCTTCGGCAGAGAGGGTGGTTGGAGCTACTCAAGGACTATGATATGAGTGTGCTTTTTCAGGACTACCCAGTCACCCACAATAAAATCTAGGTCCCTTCGCCGCATATCAGCATAAGATTTCTAGCAGCTTTGAGCAGTCAGCAGACGTTCCCTGATAAGCTTTGCTTTCTCTTCTGACTGATGAATAATACCTAGTCCAATCAATGCTGATTCTCCTACCTCAAATCAACCAGCTGACGACCTGCACTTCCGCCCATATAGCGCTTCATAAGGCGCCATCTAAATTGTTGAATGATAACTGTTATTATAGGCAAATTCAATAAGCGGTATATGTTCATCCCAGCTGTCTCCAAAATCTAGCACACACGCCCGTAACATATCCTCGAGCGTCTGGATTGTACGTTCTGCCTACCCATCTGTTTGAGGATGGAAGGCTGTGCTCAGGTTAACCTGTGTCCCAAGGCCTCTCTGAAAAGATTTCCAAAACTTAGCTGTAAACTGCGCTCCTCTGTCAGAGATAATTCCTAGCGGAACACCATACAATTAGACTATTTCTCTAATATACAGCTCAGCATAATCTTCGACTGAAAAGGTAGCCCTTACTGGTAGGAAGTGAGCTAATTTTTTCAACCTTTCAACAATTACCCAGATAGAATCATATTTACGCTTGGTACGAGGTAATCCTACCACGAAATCCATATTAACTGCCTCCCATTTCCATAAAGGAACGGCTATATCCTGTGTCAGTCCACCTGGTTTCTATTGTTCAGCTTTCACCTGTTGGCAATTGGGACATTGAGCTACGAATTCTTCTATCCCCTTTTTCATTCCCGGCCACCAGTAAATCTCTTTGACATCATGGTACATCTTTGTTGAACCTGGATGGAGAGAGTAACGGGCATAGTGTACCTCGCCCATAATATGCTGGCGAAGCCCTGCCATATCTGGAACACAGAGGCGATCCCTATATCTCAATACTCCATCCTCAGTTACTTGGAAATCTATCACTTCTCCTCGTTGGACACTATTTTTGAGCTGAACCAGGATAGGATCTTCATACTGCCATTCTTTCACTTCCACAACCAATGATGACACTGTGGTATTCTGGATTACCGCTCCATTATCTCCTGATCCTACTATATGAACGGCTAAACTGGCTAGCTAATGTGATTCTCAGGCCAATTCCTGTCACTCGGGATGTAAATATGCCAGGCTTTCCATGGATTTTCGGCTAAGGGCATCTACTACAACATTGGCCCTTCCTGGATGATATAAAATATTCACATCATAATCCTTTAACAGCTCTAACCAGCGACACTGTTGCAGATTCAACTCTTTCTGGGTGAAAATATGCTGCAGGCTTTTGTGATTAGTGAAAATATCTACGTGGCGCCATACAGGTAATGTCTCCATATTTTCAAGGCATGAATTACCGCGACTAACTCCAGGTTATGGGTAGGGTAGTTCTTCTCATGGTTCCTCAGCTTCCTGGAAGCATAGGCAATCACCTTACCATGTTGCATCAAGACACATCCTAACCCAACACCCGAAGCATTACAATACACTACATAGCCCTCTGTTCCTTATGGAAACGCTAGCACCGGTGCTGATGTCAATCTGTCTTTCAGTTCCTGAAAGCTCTCACATGCCTCAGTCCAATGGAATTTTTCTGCCTTCTGTGTCAGTTTGGTTAAAGGTGCTGCTAAAGTGGAAAATCCTTCCACGAACCTTCTGTAATACCCGACTAACCCCAGGAAACTACGTACCTAGGTCGAAGTGGTAGGTCTAGGCCATGTTTTCACTGCCTCTATCTTCTGCATATCTACCTGTATACTAGCATCTGAAACAATATGGCCCAAGAAGGCTACTGAATTCATCCAAAATTCGCATTTAGAAAATTTCGCATATAGCTGGCGATCTATGAGAATTTGGAGCACTGTCCTTAGATGGTCCTGGTGATCTGCCTCTGAGTGAGAATACACCAGAATATCATCGATACATACTATCAGGAACAAGTCCAGGTATGGTCTGAAAATGTTGTTCATCAGGTCCATGAACACTGCTGGGGCATTTGTCAGTCTGAAGGACATGACTAGAAATTCAAAGTGGTCATATCTGGTCCTGAAGGTAGTCTTTAGAATATCTCTTTCAAGAACCCGGACCTGATGATATCAGGACCTTAAGTCAATCTTTGAGAAATACCTCGCTCCCTGCAGCTGATTAAACAAATCGTTTATTCTGGCAAGAAGGTACTTATTTTTGATAGTGACTTTATTCAGCTGCTGATAATCTATATACATACGGAGGGAGCCGTCCTTCTTCCTCACGAACAGAACTGGCGCACCCCATGGTGAGGTACTCGGCCTGATAAAGCCCTTGTCTAGCAAATCCTTCAATTGTTCCTTTAGTTCTCTGAGTTCAGCAGGATCCATCCAATATGGAGGAATAGATATAGGCTGAGTGTCTGGTAATAGATCGATTGCAAAATCAATTTCCCTTTCTAGGGGAATACCAGGAAGCTCATCTAGAAATACGTTGGGAAATTCATTAACCACTGGGATAGACTGAAGGGTCGGAGACTCTGCCCGAACATCCTGAACTCTGACAATATGATAAATGCACCCTTTTGCTATCAATTTTTCTCGCCCGAAGATAGGAAATAAACCTACCCCTTGGCGTGGCTGTACTACCTTTCCACTCTCGTACTGCCTCCCCTAGAAAGTGGAATCAGACAATCTTGGTCCAACATTCAACATTGGCATAGCATGGAGCTAGCCAATCCATACCCATAATAGCATCAAAATTAACCATATCTAGTTCTATCGAATCTGCGGTAGTCTGATGACTGACAACCTCTACTATACACCCCTGATAGAACCTTATGGATATAATAGAGTCACCAATAGGTGAAGACACTGAAAAAGGTCGCCGAAGAAATTCTGGCATAATACTAAACTTCCGAGCCACTAACGGTGTAACATAGGACAAGGTGGATCCCGGATCTATCAACACATAAGCAGGATGAGAGCAAATGTTCAGCATACCTGTCACAACATCTGGTGACGACTCTGACTCCTGTCGCCCCGGTAGTGCATAAGTACGGTCTGGGCCGGTACCTGAACTGGAGGCCCCTGATCTGCCTCGACCTCTGCAGATGAAACTGAGGGCCTACGCCCTGCCGAGGATGCTGGAGCTCGTGATCCTTCCGAGGACCTATCCTGTCGATCCCGGTCACCCTGACCCCTAGCTAGACAATTCCTCATCTGGTGACCCTCCTGTCCATAAATGTAGCATGCTATGGAGCCATACCTGCATGCTCCAGAGTGGCATCGACTGCAAATAGGGGAAAGTGGTATTGTAAACCGACTCTGCTCCACCCTCCTCTGCTGCTGTGAACCTACTTCTTGCTACCCTTCACCGGGATCTGGCTGCCCTTGGTGACTAGACCTGCTCCTCTGCCGCTGCGGTGGAGGAGGGGGTCTAGGGGGCCTATCTGACAATCATGGCCTAGGTCCTCCCCGGGACTCCTCCTGTAATTCACTCCTGTCCCTGTGGCGCTGCTCATGACTTGTCCTCCTAATCTTCCATTGCCGCTATTTGATACCCTCAATATTCTGAGCAAAAGCTTGCACACGGGCGATATCCATATCCTCCCTTAGTGTAGCTGTGATGCAGGTCTCAACATATTCTGGGTTCAGCCCCATAATAAAGCGGTGTACCCTGGCTGGCATTGTGTCCATAAAAGCTGGCGCATAACGAGCCAAGGAATCAAACCGCATGGCATATTCCCGAACACTCATCTACCTCTGCTCCAAGTGTAGGAACTGATCAACCCGGGCCTGTTGAATCTCCCGCGGTAGGTAATGATCCAAGAAATCCTCTAAGAAGCTGCGCCAGGTCGGACGGGAAACATCTCTCCCTTGAGACCTCTCCCAACTCTCATACCACAACACATCGATGTCCCCTAGCCGGAATACCGCCAACTCAACTGACTCTGTGGGTGTAGCAAGCATCACCCTGAAAATCCTTTGCATCTGGTCTAATAAATCCTGAGGGTCCTCGGTCCGATCTGTCCTTGTGAATTGCGGGGGACTTAGTGCTAGGAACTCTCGGACCCTCGAACTACCAGGCCCTCCTAATGACTCTGCAACTGTAGATGGCACTGACTGGCGCTGAGCAACCATTATCTGTGCTAGAATAACCACCGTGCTCCTAATCTCCTGGTAGGATGGTACGGGTATAGAAACTGCCAGAGGTCGTGCCGTCACACCAGCCGTCCCAAGAGTCTCCTAACGTGGTGGAGACTGCTGGGGAGGTCGAGATGAAGCCTCTGTATCGTCCTTAGATTGGGCCAATTCTGATCGAGGCTGAGGCACCCTGCTGGTGCCCTCTCCCGCTGCTACATCTAACCTCCTGCCTATCATAGGGTGTCGCTGATCTGACATTCCTCTGTAAACAAAAGAATATGATGAGCATAGGGAATCAACGCTATACTGTACCTCTGTATAGCACGACTGAATAAGAAGAATGAGTAACCATCCTATCATGCCTTGCAGTCTCCTGCCTATAGTATGTGGTGCACAACACATCTATAGACAAGACTCAACACGGCTTCCACACTCCCTAGGATACGACCTGCTCTAATACCAAGTTTTTCACGCCCTACCTTGGGAGGCATAACTGGCACCTGGTGCCCGTCTGGGACCTGAAATATTGAGCTGATTGAGCCTAAGCACCTCCGTTATAGGGCTGACTCTAACTCTGGAATCAAGAAAATAATGGGCTATATAGCAGCTGTAAATACAACCCCCGGCTGACAAGGCCTATAGCCACCTATGAAAATAAACAGCTAACCAGAGACAAATAAACATAGGGAGTCCTATGCGGGCCGACAAGACCACCATGATATCTAGTTTTAACTGAAAGTGAAATCAGATGCTAAACTGAGCTATGACCGACAAGGCCACCAATCAATAGCTAAATAGGGTCCCACACAGCCAACACACATAGTCTAAAACACATATGGGACCCACATGGCCGATATCATCTAACCACAGGGAAGAAATGCAATTTGCAAGCCTCTAGGAGTAATAAGATGGTCGGGACAAGGCCCCGACCTACCCATACTGTACAAACAAAAAGAAGTAAACCTCTATCACACAAGCTTCGGAAGAAAGGAGCTGATGGCTCTGTGCGGCTGATTGGAACTACGAGGGAACTGCTCCTCGTCTATGCATACCTGCAGGAAAGTAATGAAGCACCCCAGAAGAGGGCGTCAGTACCAAAGGTACCAAGTATGTAAAGCAGTAACTTCAAATAACTAAAAGTAAGAAATAGAACTGACAATAACTGAAGTAAAGGGAACGGATTGAAAATGACTGAAGTAGTGAAATCAGGACTAAACATAACTGTGATAAGGAGGGTAAGGGTCATACCTGAAAAATGAGGCGTCCTACTGTCTAATTATCAGTAACTAAAACAACATAAACCTTACCTGGCCCCCATAAGCCGGAAGGTACAATCAGCACATAATAACTCACTTAGGCCCCCATAAGTCCTGGTGAGCACATCTCAATCTATATACCCCTATCCAGGTCAATATGAGTCAACTAACAACTATAAGCGTCCTGCCGATCCCCTGGGTCTGCAACTGGGCCCGCTCGGCCCCTGACTATAGCTGTGCCTAAGTCTGGAGGACTCCTGATATCTACACCCCGGGTGTAAGCGCTCGGCGGGGGTGTGTATAAGGCCAACCATGGCAAATATGAGGATCTAGATCCCCATCTCCGTCCCTTGTGGATGGCATGCCGCTCCGTAGAGAGACGTATCCTCGCCCCTGGTGGGCGAGTCGACTCAGCTATTAACCCTGGGGCGGTCACGGAAGCTATACAGGTATAATCCAGCTCAAAACAATATAATTACAAGTCTTAACTAACAACGACAGCTATAACATACTCTTGACATACTATATTGGGATTCATACTGGATTACTATGCTGAAGAAACTAACTTGCCGAAAGAAAATGCCTTAACATACCTCGATCGCTGTTTACCAATTAAGTGGCAAGGTTCGGCTAGTATTAAGTTGCTCTTCTCAACTAAAATCGTGTTACTGGAAAGATAGGACTAGTTTTAACACTAAATTCGGCAAAAAGGAAAACTTTATATATAAATATTAACTATATTTCTAATTAAACAAAACACGGTCAAAACCTCATTATTTCTCGAAAGTCTAGAATGGAGAATTGCTTACTTTAAGCCTGGGATTGTATTGACACTAGTTTGGAACAATTCCAACAACTTTGGCTCGGTGGGACGACGATTCGCCGAATGAATTTCACAAAACTAACTCCATAGAAATGCTCCCTACAGCTTTATACTTCGATACCCGAAGTTAATTTGAATTTGCACAGCATTTAGTGGTGTAATCGGATGAAAATTATATGTTTTCCTTCGTCCCTATCCTTTGTTGGTCATGGTTTTTGATTTATATCTTAACTTCTAAGTTTGAGACCCTTATATACTTGAGGCAACAGACAAGGAAATGTGGCACGTTGGCCAACACGTTGTTTCAGCTCCGTGCCACATTGGCTAACACGGAGGACCAGGCTCCGTGCCACTTTGCCCCTATGACAGCTTGTTTCAGCCTCCTCTCGCGAAATTCCAACTTGGAACTCGTTCGGCCTTTCCCCGGGACCTTTCCTCGTATATATGGCATTCTAAAACTCTCAACCAACATGCGAATAGGCCAACTAAATGCTAGAAACTTACCGGGTGTAACACGAGTATATAGAAATGCGCTGTCATAGTACTTAAGAAAGTCACCTCAGCAGATTTAGTAGAGTTAGCCATGACCGATTTTGATGTTATCCTCGGCATGGATTGGTTATATGGATGTTATGCCTCAGTGAATTGTAGAACCTGTGTAGTAGAGTTCAGATTTTCAGGTGAACTAGTCTTAGAGTGGAAGGGTAGTTCAGTTGTGCCTGTAGGTCGCTTCATTTCCTACCTTAAGGCTAGGAAGATGATTTCTAAGGGTTGTGTGTACCATCTAGTTAGGGTTAAGGATGATACATTCGGGACCCCAACTATCCAATCAGTTCCTATAGTGTGTGAGTATCTGGAGGTGTTTCCAGATGATTTACTGGGAATCCCTCCCGAGCGGGAGATCGATTTTGGTATTGACCTTCTTCCGGATACGCAACCTATATCTATTCCTCCTTACAGAATGGATCTAGCTGACCTAAAGGAGTTGAAGGAGCAGTTGAAAGACCTCTTAGACAAGGGATTCACCAAACCTAGCAAATGCCTATGGGGTGCGCCAGTTCTCTTTATCCACAAGAAGGATGGTTCCCTTCATATGTACATTGGTTATCAGCAATTGAAAAAAGTTACCATCAAGAACAGGAATCCTCTTCCCAGGATTGATGATTTGTTTTACTAGCTTTAGGGTGCTAAGTGCTTTTCGAAGATGGACCTTAGGTGTGGATACCATCAGCTCAGGGTTCGGGAGAGTTACATCCCGAAGACAATCTTCAAGACTCGGTATGGTCACTATGAGTTTGTAGTTTTGTCTTTTAGACTAAAAAAATGCTCCTGCAGCTTTCATGGATCTGATGAACAGGGTGTTCAAGCCTTACTTGGATATGTTTGTGATTGTGTTCATAGATTATATTCTCATATACTCTCAGCGCAAGGAGGAGCATGCCGCTCATTTGAGGGTGGTGCTACAGACTCTTAAGGATCGCCAGTTATATGCTAAGTTTTGCAAATGCGAGTTTTGGTTGAACTCGGTGGTATTTTTGGGTCATGTGGTGCTGAGTGAGGTTGTACAGGCAGACTCTCAAAAGATAGAAGCGGTGAAGAATTGGCCTAGACCGGTGAATCCTTAAGATATCAGGAGTTTCTTGGGTTTAGTTGGGCACTATTAGAGGTTTGTTGAGCGCCGCCTCAATGAGCGTCTAGATGAGTAGACAGATATGAGGAGCGTTAGATAGGAGTTGGGGGCTTTGCGGAGCCAGGTAGCTGAGTTGTCGTCTAAACAATAGACAATATTATCACCCCCCACTATCCCAGTGTTAGATGCTAAACTTGGTGAGGAGCTAGATTTGGAGGCATACTGGGCTCCGATAGCAGCCAATGGAAGATAAAGGAAGAAGTGGGTCTCGGAGGAGGTCAAAGGCGAGTCCTCAAGAAAGAAAATAAAAAGAAAGGAGAAAAAGGATAGCAAGCGGGCGAGAGTGGACAACATGTAGACTCATGACGAGCATATGTTAGAGTTACATGACCGAGCTAGAGGAGTGGGGAGATTCACCATTGCCTTTGGAGAGGTTGTGGGTGTCAAGGGCCCTTCGGGTGAGCCATATTCAGCCCAAAATGCTATGGAGGTTGCTGAGGCAACTGGTACTGCTGGGGGATAACCATTCCCCAAGTGATGTTCTATTGAGTGCGTCGGTCACCGCTAATGCCACGATTGGAGTAGAGGAAAGTGTGGTTGCACAACCACCTCCGCAGGATGACAGGAGCGCTTAGAGAGCCATAGGCATGTCCTTTGTGCTTGTTCTTACATTTTATGCTTCAGGGACGAAGCGTGCTTTTGATAAAGGAGGGTGTACTTGTATTTTTTGGGGTGTTGACTTTCATTCGAGGGTTTGTGTTGTCAAATTTCTTTTCCCTCAGACATGCTATCTAGTAGAATCAACATGTTTAGGATTTTGTTTTGTGTTTTTTTAGCAAGAAGTAGTTACGAGTACTTTAAAGACAATAAATGCACACGTGTTTTGAAATGATAAAAATATGACCCTGTCTGAAAATTTTTGGTTGTCTAGCTGTGTATGTTGACTGCCATGCATGAGTTCTATGGATCATTGTATGGCATTTATTCTATTAGCATGTGTAATTACAACTTAGATGTGCATGAATTGGATAGTAGAATTAATGCAAACCTGTACCGTGAGTGAGTGAGGATTTATACTCAGTTCAATACTATGTTGAGGATCTAAAACTTGCTCGGTTGGTCTTTACATAGGTTATAGGATAGGTGGTTAGGAAAGGATCATAGGCGGTTTTTGATTTTACCCACTTTAGCTTAATGACCCCACCAAATAAAATTGAAACGCTTGATCCCGACTTTGAGCCTAAAAATTGACCATTTTTCTTTGATCACCCATTCACCTTTCCTATTGCTTATAATGAACCTGTTTAGCCTGGTCTCTCCTTGGATATTGTGAAACTCGATTCAGGAAAAATGCCTAAGTTGAGAGTGGTTATAGTAGGGGTGCATAAACTGTGAGGAGGTGGAACAGAAAGAAAAGAAAAGAAAAAAAAGTGGGGTGTGTGTGAAAAGAAAAATGAATAAAAGAAAAGTTGAAAAGAAACTGAAAAGAAAAAGAGATGAAAAAAGATGAGAAAAATACACCACACTCACACATTACATTTGAAAGGGAGAAAGGGGAGGAAAAGCGGAAAAAGTGAAAAAAGGGGTAATAAGTGAAAGTGAAGCCAAGTATGTAGTCCCAAGAAGGATTTAGTCACTAAATTCCATATTTACCATATCCAGCCCGAAGCATACATTACAAGCAGAAAAGTCCTATAGTGATCCTTGCCTAACTATCTGAAAAGTTGAACAAGAGAAAATAAGGGAAAGCCTATGGTATCCGATGTGAAGTATTCAGAACTTCTTTATGAGAGTGAGAGTCTTACTTTCTTAGTCCCAAGTTTCATATTTCTATATATCTGTGAGTCTTGGGGACTTCATTTGCTGTGAGCGTACTTGGTTTGTATTATATTCTGCCAATTGTCTGTGTGAGTAGCATTAGTGATAGCTTGATTCTCTGCTGATAGTTAGATGCCATATCTTAATCCCTGTATATAATGAGTTGTAGTTGCATGACGGAATAGCTGAATTGGGTTTGAATGAAAAAGGTGTCAAAAGCTGATTGTGGTTTCTGTGCATATTTTGATTGTGTTGGCTATAGGTCTTCCAGTTTACTTTCTTGTTAAGCATCATTTTATAGTTTAGTTTTATTTGCTTAAGGACATGCAAAAGTCTTAAGTTGAGGATGTTGATGTGTTGTGAATTTACAACACTTTCGATGCTTAAAACTGATTAAATAAGCATGGACTTAGGTATGTTTATACAGTTATGATGCACTTTTACTTTATTTTCAGGAAAATTAGGTGTTGGAGTTCAAATGTTCAAAAGTAGAGGAAAAAATATAGGAAACGAGCTAATTACAGATCACAATATGAGCCCATACTGGTATGAGCTGTATTGAGATTTGTGGAGAAGTCCAGAAGATGTGCTAAACCAAGGACTTAAAGTACGATTGTGGGTACGAGCCATACCAAGGCAATTGTGATAAAGTTCAGAAGAAATTATACTAAGTCAGTCTCCTAGTATGGGTAGCAACTATGAGTCATGTTATCTACCTATGAACCGTACCAAGGAGTTGTGGTGATCTTCAGAAGAATTGAAGACAGGCAGAACTCAAGGTACAACCAGAAGTCACGAGTCATAGGATGAAGGTACGAGTCATATCATGTCACCCGTGAAAATAATTAGAGGATGCTAGAAGTTTCAAGTTCAAACCACGGCAATACAGTATGACTCATAGGTTTATGGTACAAGTCGTACTAGTTTCCAATACTTAATCAAAATCAGAAGAGCCAGTCAAGGTACGAGTGAAGTTACGGCCCATACAATCATGGTACGAGTCGTATGTGATGTCGGCGGTAGTTTAAGGAGTTTCTCTGTCAATTTAGAAAAAGTTTCTAATTATTTGTGTAACTACTTTTCTAGGTTATTTTTGTTAGAGGAGAACAAAATATGATTATGGAGAGAGGTTTTTTACTTTTGGGATTATTCAAAGCAATATCTGGGAAATTTCTTACTTTGATTCCTCCATTGTTCTTAAATTGTTCTTCATTAATTTTTGCAATAATCAAGTGGGTTTTCTTCCAATCATCTTTGTAATCTAAATTATGTTTTTGTCCATGAATGCTTATAATTCTCTTACAATCATGAGAGGCTAAAACCTTCACAACTAGGGTTGTGGGAACCATGGTGAATTAACAAACTAGGATTTGCACAAAGTGATTCTAACCAATGCTAATGTTTGTATTGTATTCTCTTCGTCTTTAATGTTTCTTAACGAAGCGCAACATTAGGACTTTCCCGAATTATTTAATTGCTTGAACCTAGAGAAGTAAAGATTAGGAAAAGAGAATTACAACAAAGCCTTGATCTTTATGGGTCATTATATGACTTGAGCTACGGTCGTATAATAGTTAATTTGGAATAAATTGATAACGATTGAAGTGAAATTAGTCATGAGACCTAATCCGGTGATTGAGTAAAGTTATCCAAAAGGGACGAACCAGTCGTTTGGATAAACCCTAGTTATCAGTTCTACAAGGAAGCATTGCGAATGATCACGAGTGTAAAACCTGAAGTAGCTATGAATCCATGGGGAACACTTTCCTGGTTATTTGCATTAATTTGATTAACAACAACCAAATCTCAACATTGTTACATATTCACTTTTATAAAACCCTTTTTTGAAATAACAGACTTAACAGCTTAAATACTAGCATTATTCTATATCTTGACCTTATTCCCTGTGGAATCGACCCCAACCTAGTTGGATTCTTTATGACAACGTCCGTGTCATACTTCTACAGGAGTGTGAGTTTGAGCATTATCAGCCTCCCGTGCAGTGCCTGATTTAATGTCCCAACATGATGAAATTCACTCTCACTACTTCACCCATGTGAGGTCATTAGTATCCTGAAACTTGCTAAATTCTCACGCAGCACATGCTACTCAACTACCTACTTACACCTTCTAGGCTCTATTGTTGGCTTCACTGTGAAATTCACATAATGAGGTGGCCACTTTACCACTCTAAACACATCGAGGACTACCTACAAACCATCCACAATCATTGACATCTTTCCCAATGTAACACCTTAGACCCCTGGAGTGAAATATTACAGCAAAAGAATAAAAGTTGCAGACCTGGTGCCGGGGTGACGGGGGAAGTGATGGACCATCATACCTCTGATGATGGATCTTACGGTCGTTAACTAGGAGAAATACCATCACTTATACCATTGAGGTTCTGTCCCTTCATCTCATGGACGACGGAGGTCCTGATGGACCATCAAGCAAATGACAGCCCGTCAAGACAACCGTCACTTAGGCCAGAAATTCTGGCCATTCTAGTTAATGAAGGATAGAGGGCCGACGGACCGTCAGGTGTGCGATGGCCCATCATGTTGACAATCACTTGGGTGGGAAATATTTGGGAAATTCTATTTAAGCACGACGGTGGAGACAACGGATCGTCAGGATTGCGACGACCCATCACCTGCCCTGTCAGACGCGTAGCGATCCAGAAATTTAAGACTTCTAAATATTTTTCCAGGGGTAACTTCATATATTCCCACTCTTTTAGTCCCTAAACTATGTTGTTTTGGGAATATTTTCAAAGGGATTTAGAAGGGTAATGGGTCCTTCTCCCTCATTCTTCATTCAGACTTTTAGAATATCAATTGTAGAACTCAGAGTTTCTCCCTGAAGTTAAGAGCTAGGGCTTCAAATCTTCTCAGAAATTTTCAAGCTTCACACTCCGAAATTTCTTCTTCAGGTATGTGGGAATTGAAAAAGATGATTCTTCCATCCTTTTGTCCCAAGAATTTCCCTCAGAAAACCTTTTCTATTCTAGCCCTGCAAGAGTTATGAATTAGGGCTTTTTTTCAAATAAATTACGAGTGTTCCTAAAATCCAATTGTCTTGCTAATGTTTATCACCCTAGCACATGATTGTTATGTAGATTTCATAATATAATCATCTCCCTAGTTTATTATGATATTTGGGTTGATTCTTCATGATTTAAAAGTTGGTCTAAAATACTATATTTACTTCATGGAATGTTATTCAAGCATAAATCCTCAGCTTGTATGATTTTACTTAAAGTTATTATTATCAGACTATGAATATACTCAGTATTCTCTAGAAACGTCAGCTGATCAGTTTGACTCTTTATCATTCTTTTAGTAAATTTAGTAGTATCAGTTTATTAGCATGATTGTTGTTCTTTACACTGTTACAACGCTTTCAGACAAAGAAGCTCTGGAAAGTCTTAGAATAGTTCCTTTCAGGTCCTTAGACTCTCATAACACTTTAGATAAGTAGTTCTGACTTATTCCTAGGACATCAGTTCAAGCTATCAGCCAATTAGATATAAGTAGGTTTTTCAGTAGGAGTAGTGCTTAGCACCGAGCCAGCTGGGGTTTAGCGCACCCAGGTTTCTAGAACTACATGCCACCATAGGTTAGTAGGTTGAACTGTCCCCAGACAGTGATCACAATGCTCAGCTACTATATCCTTGCAAGGTACAGTGGGCTCTCTTCGATGGGGTTTATAAATCAAACTTAACGTCTAGCTCACGTGGTTAGATGTCGGTTTAGGCTCTCCCATAGTACAGCTCAGTTCAGTATAATTATGGTTCTTAGTCCTATCCAAACTTTTAGATTTTAGTATTTTTTTACAATATTACAGTTCAGCTTACTATTATTTTGGTATATGTATGTTTTAGTTTCATCTCGCTTACTTAGTAAATTCAAAGTACTGATCGTATATTTCTATGTGCTATATCATTTTATGATATAGGCTTAGGTACCCAGCCTCAGCACTGTAGCCAGTTACTCTTAGTGATTCTCCATTAGCTTCTAGTGGTGAGTCCTCATCTGCCGAGGGCTGAAGTTTCCATTTCAGTTATGAATTTCCAATTTAGACTTCTAGATATTAGAGTTAACTAGGGGTTTGTCCTAGTAACTCATCAGTTCTTTTCAGAAGGCTTTTAGATAGTGTTAAAGATTCAGATTGGTTTTTCAGTGTATGTTCATACTTTTATGTTATAAATCAATATTTTCTTGTTACTTTAGTCAGCTTCCACTTATTATTTTTTTTAGCAGATCAGTATTAATAGAAGTATGCTTTACCATGGGTTTTCTTGGGGTCACTTGTGATCTTAAGTACCATGTCACGTCTAGGGAGCGAACTTGGGTCATGACAAACTTGATATTAGTGCCTCAGGTTTAGAGTGTCCTAGGATGTCTGCATGTCGCGTCAAGTAGAGTCCTTTTCATGGGCGTGAAGAACGCCACACTTATAAGGGGGAGGCTACGAGGCGTCTTTAGGAGAATTCCCTTTGTACATGATCTTTATCATGAGTAGAGTTTTAGACTCTAATACGTCCTTCTAACTCGTGCTCTATTCCTTTTCAGTCGGTGATACCTCCCAAGAGAGGAAATAGAAGGAGGACCGGCTATGCTAATCAGCCAGCCCCACCAGCTCCAGCATCTCCTCAGGATGATCAAGTGTCAGATATAGAGTTCCGAGCTACTATTTAGATACTGGCTCAAGGAATGACCAACCAGGTTAACCAATAAGTCGTTGTGCCATTAAATACTAATGGGTCTGCAGCTACTGGCAGAGTCTGGGATTTTACTCGGATAAATCCCAGCAGAAATTCATTGATGAGATTCAAAATATCACCCAAATCACTGGTGTTACCCCGGTTGAAAGTGCATATTTGGCTGCTTATCAGTTGAAGGGGGTGGCTCAGATTTGATATAAGTAGTGGAAGGAGGGAAGACGGGTTGGTGTAGGTCCAGTGGAATGGGACGAGTTTATGACTACATTCCTGGATAGGTTCTTTCCCCAGGAATTAAGGGAAGCTAAGGCTGATGAGTTTATGAACTTGAGGCATAACGACATGATGGTATAGGAGTACATATTAAAGTTCACTCAACTGTTGAGATATGCTTCGAAAATGGTTGCCGAACCGAGGGTCACATGCTCAAGTTCGTGAATGGAGTCTCGGACTTAGTAGTCAAGGAGTGTAGAACTTCTATGCTCATCAATAGACATCTATAGTCTCATCATCCATGCACAACAGATAAAGGCGGAACTGAAGGAGAAAGAAACAGAAAGTTAGCAGGCAAGGACAGGTTAGTTTGAGTATTCCCAATAGAGGTAAGGCGATGGTATTCGCCCCCAGCAGCAGTAATAGAGGCCTCCAACACCTTCTTCAGCCATTGCTCGTCTTCCGAGCCCCATAAGGATAAGAGGAGTGGGACATCAGGCTCCCAGTCCTAGAGCCATGTCTCCCAGCAGCCACACATTTCTAGCATGTCCTAACTATGGTAAAAGCCACCTGGGTGAGTGTCTTCTGGGCAAAGACGGTTGTTTTGGTTGTGGCCAGCTGAGCCACAAATTGAGAGATTGCTTGTCAGTAGGACGGGGGAAGGCCCAGTCCGCTACATTAGCAAGTCCGTTGGGTCATGTAGCTCAGCAGTACTACCTCAGGGATAGGTGGTGGTCAGTGCCAGAATAGTTTTTTTGCTTTATCCTCTCATCAGGACCAAGAAAATTCACCTTTACTTAGTGACCAGTATGTTATGTCTCTTTTAGATAAATATATATGCTTTACTAGATCTAGGAGCCACACTTTCTTTCGTGAATCCTTACATTGCTTTCCAGTTTCATATTAGTCCAGTAAGCCTTTTAGATCCATTTTTAGTCTCTACTCCAGTTGGTGAGTCAGTTAGAGCTAGCCGTGTATATAGAGATTGTCCGGTTATAGTGTTGCGTAAAGACAACTCAGTTGATTTAGTAAAGCTAGATATGGTCAATTTTGACCTTATTTTTGGCATGGACTGGCTACATTCTTGCTGTGCTTTAGTTGACTACAGAACCAGGGTCATCAAGTTTCATTTTCCTAACAAACCAGTCCTAGAATGGAAGGGTAGTACATCAGCGCCTAAGGGTCAATTCATCTAATAACTTAAGGCTAGGAAAATGATCGCTAAGGGGTATATTTATCACGTGGTTATGGTCAAAGATTCTAGTTCTGAGAACCTGACATTTCAGTTAGTTCCAGCTGTAAATGAGTTCCATTATATATTTCCTGAAGATCTTCCTAGAGTCCCTCCCGAGAGGGAAATAGACTTCGGCAAAGACCTTCTCCTAGATACCCATCCTATCTCAATTCCTCCTTACAGAATGGCTCCAACTAAGCTTAAAGAATTGAAGGAACAACTAAAAGACCTCCGAGATAAGGGTTTCATCAGACCCAACATCTCTCCATGGGGTGCCCCAATCATACTTATGCGAAGGAAAGATGGTACACTCAGAATGTGCATTGACTGTTGTTAGCTGAACAATGTCATAGTCAAGAACAGGTATCCTCTACCTAGGATTGATGACTTGTTAGATCTACTTCAGGGAGCTAGTTGTTTTTCCAAGGTAGATCTCAGTTCAGGATACCATCAATTCAGGGTCAGAGAATGTGACATTATGAAGATGACCTTCAAAACTCGAAATGATCACAATGAATTTATAGTTATGTCTTTTGAATTAACCAATGCTCCTACAACTTTTATAGACCTGATGAATGGGGTATTCAAGCCATATATGGACATGTTCATTATTGTCTTTATAAACGATATTCTGGTTTACTCCAAAATAGAGGAGGAGCATGCAGACTATCTGTGAATAGTTTTGCAGACTCTTAGGGACCACTAGTTGTTCGCTAAATTTAGCAAGTGTGAGTTCTGGTTGAATTCAGTTGTAATTCTCGATCATGTGGTCTCCAGTGAGGGTATTCAGGAGGATCCTCAAAAGATTGCGGCAGTGAAGGACTATCCAAGACCCACTTCTCCATCAGATATCAGGAGTTTCTTGGGCCTAGCAATTATTATTAATGATTTATGGAAGGGTTCTCCTCAATTGTCTGTCCTTTGACCAAAATAACTCAAAAGAAGGTGAATATTTAGTGATGTGATGCATGTGAGAAGAACTTTTAGGAGATGAAGATTTGACTCACTACAGCCCCGATTTTGACTCTACCAGAGGTTCATATGGGTTTGTGATCTATTGTGATGCCTCCAGAGTTTGCCTTGGTTATGTTCTGATGTAGCATGGTAAGGTAATAGCTTACACCTCCAGAAAACTCAAGGTTCATGAGAAGAACTATTGAACTCATGATCTCGAGCTGGCAGCGGTAGTATTTGCCTTGGAGATTTGGAGGCACTACCTTTATGCGGTTCATATGGATGTTTTTACTGACTACAAGATCCTACGGTTTGTGTTCAGTCAAAAGGACCTAAATTTACGCCAGAGAAGATGACTGGAATTATTAAGGGATTATGACATGAGTGTGTTGTATCACCTGGGCAAGGCCAATATAGTGGTTGATGCCCTCAGCAGGAAGTGTATGTCAGCAAGAAGTGTATGGGGAGTGTTACTCATGTAGAGAAGGATAAAAAGTACCTGGCTAAGGATATTCACAGACTGACTCAATTAGGGGTCGAGTTGGTTGATTCTGTAGATGGTGGAGTTGTAGTCCAGAGTGGGTCAGAGTCCTCCCTGGTGGTGGAGTTGAAATGAAAGCAGGATGAAGACCCAATTTTACTTAAGCTGAAGGAAGCGGTCCTAAGAAAAGAGGTGGAAGCATTCTCTAAAGGGGGAGATGGTGTGTTTCGTTACCAGTGCAGGTTGTGTGTTCCAGATGTAGATAACACTAGGAAGCGGATATTAATGAAAGCTCACAGCACCAGGTACTACATCCACCCAGGTGCCACCAAGATGTACCATGATCTACGGGAAGTCTACCGGTGGAGTGGCATGAAAAAGGATATTACAGAATTTGTGGCTAAGTGTCCAAATTGCCAATAGGTCAAAGAAGTACATCAGAGACCTAGGGGTGCGACTCAAGATATTAGCATTCTTACTTGTAAGTGGGAAGAAGTAAACATGGACTTCATCCCAGGAGTATCTCGTACCCACCGACAACATTTCTCAATATGGGTGGTTGTAGATTGGATGACTAAGTCAACACATTTTCTACCAGTTAAGACCACAGACTTAGTAGAGGATTATGCTAGACTGTACATATGAGAGTTAGTTAGACTATAGGGGGTTCCCTTGTCCATCATTTCAAATAGGGGTTCTAAGTTCACCTCGCATTTCTGAAAGTCATTTTAGAAAAAACTTGGTACTCAGGTCAAGCTCAGCACAACTTTTCACCTATAGAAAAATGGCCAGGCTGAGTAGACTATTTAGACTTTGGAGGATTTTTTTGAGGGCTTGTGTGATTGATTCCAAGGGCAGTTGGGATGATCACCTACCTTTTATCGAGTTTGCATACAATAATAACTACCATTCTAGTATCCAGATGGCCCCGTTCGAGGAATTATATGGTAGGAGGTGTAGATCTTCTATAGGGTGGTTTGAGGTTGGTGAAGCTTCCTTGATAGGACCTGATTCAGTACACGAGGCCATGCAGAAGGTTTAACTTATCAAGGAACGACTGAAAACAACACAAAGCCGACAGAAATCGTATGCAGACGTAAGAAGAAGGGAGTTAGAGTTTGCTGTGGATGATTAGGTATATCTGAAAATCTCACCTATGAAAGGGGTGATGAGATTCGGGTAGAAAGGAAAGCTCAGTCCCAAATATGTTGGCCGTTGCAAGATCCTGAGATGCATTGGGAATGTGGCTTATGAGCTGGAATTGCCTGTGGAGTTAACATCGGTGCATCCATTCTTTTATGTGTCTTCGTTGAAGAAATGCATTGGTGATTCGACCTCAGTAGTGCCTTTAGAATGCATTGGTGTAAAGAAGAGTCTCTCGTATGAAGAGGTTCTAATTCAGATTTTGGACCATCAGGTTTGTAAGCTAAGGATCAAAGAGGTATCTTTAGTGAAAGTCTTGTGGAGAAACCAGCTAGTGAAGGGAGCCACGCCGGAAGCCGAAGAAGATATGATAGCTTAATACCCTCATCTTTTTCCTTCCGTCTCAATTTTAGCTTTAGGTACAAGTTTCCTCCTTAGCACTCTATCCAGTTTCTTGTTAAGATCATGCCTATCAGTTCCTTTCATGTCATAGCATGCATTTATAGTTTATGAATTCAGCTCATTCATGTACTTCAGTCCGGAGTCAATCACTTCATCAGTTTCCAGTCTATAGTTCTTAGTCATAGGATTGCAACTTTTTCCTTACCTTGTTCAGCCTAGTTAGCCTTCATTCGAGGGCGAATATTCCCAAGAGTGAGATATCGTAACACCTCAAAACCCTAGAGTGAAATATTACATCAAAAGAATAAAAGTTGTAGACCTGGTGCTGGGGTGACAGGGAAGTGACGGCCCATCACACATTTGATGGTGGATCTGAAGGTCGTCAGCCAGGCAATGGACCATCAGTTATACCGTCGAGGTCTAGTCCCTTCATCTTATGGGCGACAGAGGTCTCGATGGACCGTCTAGCGAGTGACGGCCCGCCAAGACAACCGTCACTTAGGCCAGAAGTTCAGGACGTTCTTGTTAAGGAAGGATAGAGGACCAATGGACTGTCAAGTGTGCGACTGCTCATCACGATCACCTTCACTTGGGGGGGAAAATTTGGGCAATTCTATTTAAGCGCGATAGTGGAGATGACGAACCGTCAAGATTGTGATGGCTCGTCACCTGCTGTAATACCCCAAAAGCCCCAAGATCAGACCTGGGAGTTGAAATGGAGAAAACTAATTTTTTTACACCAGGTCACAGGACGAGTCGTCCTATGACCCATGGGGTGTACCACGAGTCGTGGAGTTACTTGTGGAGAGGAGTTTGTCCGTGGTTGAAACTTTTAGTTTTGGGGTGACCAAGGGTGTGACCGCGAGTCACGGTTAGCACACCGATTCGTTAGGTCAACTGTGGTCAAGTATGGTTGAAGGATAAAGGAGGATGGGCAGTGTGGGCGACGAATTGGTCACCACGCGTGGTACCCCTCATGGTGACCCCCAGAAGGTAGAGTTCTAGTGCAGGCAACAGGAGCAGACCACGAATCGTGGTCAGTGGGCACAAGTCGTCCAGTCCCTCATTGGGACTGGTAGTGTGTTTTTCCCTGTGAATTTATTAAGGGATTTTCCATAATTCCTAAGTTCGTAAGGTATAGACTACGTCGTTTTAAGCTCAGAATAGTGTGTTTTAAGAATGGTTAAGTCATTTTAAGCCTATTTCAATTCATGCATGCAAGCTTAGAGGTCTAAGGGGTGATCAAGCATAGTCTCTTCAAAGTCCTTCCTGAAATTCTCATTGTGCAATCAAGAAAGTTGTGAAATCAAATTTCTACAGGTATGTAGGGTTATGAATGGGTGTAATTGTCCACACCCATGCCCAATTCCCTCTCTATTCATGAAATTCTAATTGATGAATCTATGGGGGTTTTACCCGACAAGTAAATTCTCTAAGTTTTCAATCATGGGTATGATCCTAGCATGTTTCTAATGTTGAATTATGATTAATGGGCAGATTTTACAATGTTTTCAATTATAAATTATGTTTTCAAGTTTTATAAATTATGATGCCCATCCACAAAAAATTCATGAAAGTTGAGATCTATGAAATATGTATTGAAGCATGATGAGATGTTTATGAAGAAAGTATGATTTTGATTTTCCCATGTCTATAATCATGTTTTAAAATGATCAAGTTTATAGAAAGCATGTTTAAGTATTGGGCAAGCCCATATTATCAAGTATATTTCATGAATTTATCTAAACTTCATGTATCAACTTACCACATAGATTTTGGTACTAGAATCCCACTATTTTTAGCTTGTGGTATGGTTTGAAAAAAGGCTCCTCAAGTTATGATTTTAGATTTATGTATGTACGTTATGAGTCAGTTTCATCACTAAATGATGGTTCAGCTTTATTGAAAAATGATGGAGAGCATATGCGTGTTTTTGGGAGTAGTGCCTAGCATAGAGTAGGCTAAGGGCCAGTCAACCCTATGGCTCAGAACTACGCGCCAACATAGGTATGTTCATATTATTTGGGACCTTCCTTGTGAGATTCCCCTACTCACAAGGGGCCTTCAGCTTGATATCAATATCATGGTAGTGTCCTTAGCCTTGGAAAGTCTTTGGACGGCTTTGCCCACTTGAGTGTGATAGTCGAGACCATGTAAGCTCTATTGTGGTAATGTCAGTTATATGATGGGTCTCCCATTGTTCTTTGTTATTTCAGTTATGCATGCTAATTAGTGATAATATTATGTTTTCAGCACGTTTGACCAAATGTTCAGTTTTACTTATGATTGTCAGTTTTCAGCTTTGGGTCATTCGATTCAGTTATGATGTTTAGTTATGTTCAGATTATGATTTCAGAAAATAGCATGCAAGCCCTACTTTCAAAATCTTATCATGATTATTGTTTATAATATGCATGATTTACAATTTTACTTACTTAGCGGTTTTACTTACCTTGCATGCTCAGTACATTCCACGTACTGACTGCAACTCTATGTTGTATCGTTTCATGATACAGGCTCCGATATTCAGGCTCAGTGTCGTCATTAGCCAGATCTACAACATTTGCACTTATCAGCCAGAGTTGGTGAGTCCTCATCTTTCAAGGGCCCTTCCTTTCAGTTGTATCTAGTACTTTCAGTTTCAGACTTTAGTGAGTTAGTTGGGGTCATGTCTTATCAACTCATAAGTAGTAGAGGCTTATCAGACATAGAATGTAATCAGCTTCGATCTTGAATTATGTATTCTAATGTTATGAGATTTTCAAACTTCTGCTATGTTAATTATGTTGATCTTCCGGTTTATTATGATTGATTTAGATGTTATGTTCATGCCATGGGTCAACTTGGAGCCTCTCAGGGTTCCTTGTCCCATGTTTCTCGATCCGAGCCTATGTTCGGGTCGTGACAAACTTGGTATCAGAGCATTAGGTTTTGAAGTGTCCTAGGGTGTCTGAAAGCCGTGTTAAGTAGAGTCTTTTTCATGGGTGTGAAGCGAGCCACACTTATGACAAAGAGGCTACGAGACGTTTAAGAAATGTTTCCTTCTTTCATGATCTATGTCGTGTGATGAAATGTCTCCCTATCCTTCTAACTCATGCTATATGTATTTGCAGAATCATGCCTCCTGGCCGAGTTAACGGAAGAAGATATATAAATGGGAATGGCCACGAGAATGGTAATGGAGATGGGCACTAGCAGGCCCCACCAACCCATGAGGAGCTTGTACCCGAGCCGGTTGACCATGCTGAGTTCAGGGCAGCTATACAGATGTTATCTCAGGCCTTCACTGCCCAGGTCAATTAGCAGAGGCAGCACATGTCCCTTAGAATTGGAATGCGATAGAGGCAAGAGTTAGAGATTTTTTGAGGATGAACCCTCCGGAGTTTCTTAGATCAAAGGTGGATGAGGATCCACATGAGTTTATTGATGAGGTTTTGAAGATCACCCAGGTCATTGGGGTGACTGGAGAGGAGTGTGTCGATCTAGGCTCGTATCAGTTAAAAGGGGTTACACACATATAGTTCAAGCAATGGAAGGATAGCAGGGCAGTTAGAGCAGGCCCTATTGGTTGAGATGAGTTTCATGTCGCATTTCTGGATTGGTTCTTCCCTTATGAGATGAGGGAGATCAAAGCAGTTGAGTTTGTGAACCTAAAGCAAGGGAAGATGACAATTTAGGAGTATGCCTTGGAGTTCACTCGTTTGTCCAAGTATGCACCTGAGATGGTGGCGAATCAGAGAGCCCGAGTGAGCTGGTTCGTGCATGGGGTAGCATACTACCTAGTCTAGGATTGCCAGACCGCGATGCTTCATCAGTACATTGACTTTGCTTGGATAGTCCTATACGCCCAACAGATGGAGGCGGTGTAGATGAGTGAGCGGGAGAGAGAGGCCAAGAGGGTCAGGATTGATAGCTTTGGATTCTCTAAGTAGAGACCTAGCGGGCACCGTCAGCAGTCCCACCAGAGATCTTCAGCCCCAACTCCTTCGGCTATGAGTGTGTCATCCAGATCTAGGCATTATCATAGTAGACGAGCATTAGGCTCGAGAGGTCAGAGTATCATACCTGCAGAGTCCAGCCCTCCAGAGTATAGCATATGTGACCGAAGACATATGGATCAGTGCTTTGTAGGTTCAGGTGCTTGTTTCGGGTGCGGTAATCTCGAGCATATGCTTAGAGATTGCCCAACAGCCAAACAGGGTTATGATAGGGGGCTGAGGCCCAACCTCCAGTTCAGTAGCTCCACTAGCACCCCCATCCCAGCAGGTGGAATCTACTAGTGCGGGTGGTGGTCAGCGTCAAAATAGATTTTGTGCCCTAGCATCCCATCAGAAGCAGGAGGTCTCCCCAGATGTAGTCACTGGTATGTTACGAGTATTCCACCTTGATGTATATGCATTGTTAGATCCATGGGCTACTTTATCTTTTATGACGCCCTATGTTGCTAGTAGTCTCGGAGTCAGTCCCAAAATCTTATCAGAACCCTTCACAGTCTCCACTCCAGTCGGTGATTCAGTTATAGCTAGATGGGTATATAAAACTTGCCTTGTCACAATCTTTCAGAAAGTCACCTCAGCAGATTTAGTAGAGTTATCCATGACAGACTTTGGTGTTATCCTCGGCATGGATTAGTTATATGCATGTTATGCCTCAGTCAACTGTAGAACCTGTGTAGTAGAGTTCAGATGTTCGGGTGAACCAGTCTTTGAGTGGAAGGGTAGTTCAGCTATGCCTATAGGTCATTTCATTTCCTACCTTAAGGACAGAAAGATGATTTCAAAGGGTTGCGTGTATCATCTAGCTAGGGTTAAGGATGCTGCATTCGAAACCCCAACTATCCAGTCAATTCCTATAGTGTGTGAGTATCCAAAGGTGTTTCCTAATGATCTACTGAGAATCCCTCCCAAGCGGGAGATCGTCTTTAGTATTTACCTTTTCCCCGATATGCAGCCTATATCAATTTCTCCTTACAGGAGGGCTCCAACCGAGCTAAAGGAGTTGAAGGAGCAGTTGACGGATCTTCTAGACAAGGGTTTCATTAGACCTAGCAAATCCCCATGGAGTGAACCAGTTCTCTTTGTCTGCAAGAAGAATCATTCTCTTTGTATATGCATTTTTATCGACAATTGACAAAGTTACCATCAAGAACAGGTATCCTCTTCCTAGGATTGATGATTTGTTTGACCAGTTTCAGGGTGTAAATGCTTTTCAAAGATAGACCAGATCTGGATACCATCAGCTCAGGGTTCGGGAGAGTGACATCCTGAAGACAGCCTTCAGGACACGGTATGGTCACAATGAGGTTGTAGTTATGTCTTTCGGACTAACGAATGCTCCTGTAGCTTTTATGGACTTGATGAATAGGGTGTTCAAGCCATATTTGGATATGTTCGTGATTGTGTTCATAGATGATATTCTCATATACTCTCGGAGCGACGAGGAGCATGTCGCTCATTTGAGGGTGGTGCTACAGACTTTGAAGGATAGTCATCTATATGCTAAGTTCAGCAAATGCGAGATTTGGTTGAACTCGATGGCATTTTTGGGTCATGTGGTGTCGGGTAAGGAAGTACAGGTAGACTCTCAAAAGTGATCTTGGGCAGATTTATATGCCCAAGTGATACTTAAACGTATCATTTTTACCTTGTTTATTGTGCAATGTGTATATAATATCATGTAATTGGTAATAAAATGCGAATTTATACTAACCAACATGATTAGCATTTGTTTTGCAGGTAAATGTGATTTTTAGGAGCTAAAATGCATGTTGGAACTATATCGGAGTTGGACTTGGATGCGAGCGTGGAAAAGACATTGGAATGCATATTTTATAGGGGCTCTGCGATGGAGCCGTGCCACGCTACCATCGCGGTAGCACACTGCCTGAACAGGAATTAAAATGGCAATTTCCAGTGTGCCATCGCGTCAGCTCCGTGGCAAGGAGAGAGGCCTCCACGTTGGCCTCCGTGCCACGTTGAGGCTAATTTACCGGACCCTGAAATTCCAGTGAAGGTCCGCGTCCACGCCGTGTCAAGGAGGCAGTGCTCTGCGTTGGCCTCCGTGACACGTTGCTTGTTATTCCGGGAAAAATTTCCCACTAGTATAAATAGCACACTTAGGTTTATTTTAAGCATTTTTTAGTTTTTAGACTGAGTTCAGAAGTGGAGAGCAAGGACGTGGGTTAGGAGCAGTTGAGGAACGAAAAAGCTAAGGGGTTTCTTCTCTTCTTTTCTTCTTTCTATCAATTGTACGTATGATTTACACTCATTTTAGGATGATCAATCCAAAAATGAGTGGCTAATTCTCTTCCTTGCTGAGGTTTTGTCACTTGTAATGAATTTTGATTATAATTGATATGGTTTTCTTCTTCTTCTTCCATGTTGTTCTATTAATTCTTGTTCTTACTGCATTAGTGTGTGGCCGACATTAATGTACATCTAAAAAGTCCAATTTCACTCGAAAGAGCAAGAAATTGGAAAGTTGTGAATTAATAGGGTATTGTTCTTAACTTGATTTGGGAAAATTGGGTTTTGATGTGCTTTCCTGATAGAAATATACTTGAAAGCCGTATTAGTCAATTTAGGAACTGGAATTGTATTGCTAGGTCATAAACTGCATTTGATCACAGAAATGTAGACGGATGGTTTATGATTCTAAAGTGAAATTATATACGAGAGTTTTAATTTCTAGGCGAATGTTCTTGGCTAGCAACATGAAGAAGAGATTAACCAAATTATCATGATTATCAAGTTCATTACTTGTTCTTAACCTTGGCATGTTCATATCCATTGTCTAAATTCACAGTAAATAGTTGTTATTAATTTTAGTATATATAGTTTAGAAACAAAAACTCAAGTAACTGTTGGTTACATTTTTGTTAGCATAATTAGAAGTGAAATAGGAATATAGTAAACTAGGCAACTTTACATATCTTGAGCCTCCTTGGATCGATACTTGGCTACTTAGCCACTTTATTACTTGTTTGACCACGTGCACTTGCGTGTCGGTTTTTAACCCCTACCGGAACACCCGAACAAAAAGATAGAAGCGGTGAAGAATTGTCCTAGACCAGTGAATCCTTCCGACATCAAGAGTTTCTTGGGTTTAGCTGGTTATTATCAGAGATTTGTTGAGGGGTTTTCATCCATTGCAGTACCGTTGACTAAATTGAACCAAAAGAAGGTGAAGTTTCAATGGTCGGAGGCCTGTGAGAAGAGCTTCCAAGAGTTGAATACTTGACTCACCTCAACACTAGTGTTGACTCTACCTGAGGGTACCGATGGGTTTGTGGTGTATTGTGACACTTTAAGAATAGTCCTTGGTTGTGTATTGATGCAGCATGGCAAGGTTATAGCATATGCTTCCAGGCAGTTGAAGGTCCATGAAAAGAACTACCTAACTCATGATCTCGAATTGGCAGTGGTGGTATTTGCCTTGAAGATTTGGAGATACTATCTATACGGGGTCCATGTAGATGTGTTTATGGACCACAAGAGCCTACGTATGTGTTTACCCAAAAGGATTTGAATCTATGTTAGAGAAGGTGGTTGGAGCTTTTGAAGAATTATGATATGAGTGTCCTTTAACATCCGGGCGAGGCTAATGTGGTGGCAGATGCTACTAGTAGGCTTTCCATGGAGAGTGTGTCCCATATAGATGAGGAAAGGAAGGAGTTAGTAAAGGATGTACATCGTCTTACACGGCTAGGAGTTCATCTAGTTGACTCGATCAATGGTGGTGTAATTGTTCAAAATGGGTCAGAATCATCCTTTGTGACCAAAGTTAAAGATAGAAAAGACGAGGATCCTATTTTGGTAAAGTTGAAGGAAGCCGTTCAGAATCAGAAGGTAGAAGTCTTCTCCAAAGGGGGAGATGGGGTGCTTCGATATCAGGGTTGCTTGTGTGTTTTGGGTGTTTATAATTTGAGAGATTGGATGTTGCACGAGGCTCATGGTTCTAGATACTCTATACATCCAGGTTCTACTAAGATGTATCATGATCTACGCGAAGTCTATTGGTGGAGTGGCATGAAGAAGGATATATCAGAATTTGTGGCTAAGTGTCCGAATTGTCTACAGGTGAAGTTGAGCATCAAAGACCTAGAGGTGTACTTCAAGACATTAGTATCACCTACTTGGAAGTGAGGGGAGATCAATAAGGACTTTATTATAGGGCTGCCTTGCCCTCGTTGATTGTATGACTCTATTTGGGTGGCTGTGGACAGGTTGACTAAGGCAACTCATTTTCGACCAGTTAAAACTATCGATTCAGCGAAGGATTATGCTAAATTGTACATTCGGGAGTTATTTCGATTGCATGGAGTGCCATTATCCATCATATCAGACAGAGGTACTTAGTTTACCTCCCAGTTTCGGAGGTCATTTCAAAAGGGACTTGGTACTCAGGTCAAGCTTAGCACAACCTTTCACCGACAAATGGATGGTCTGGCGGAGCAGACCATTTAGGCTCTTGAGGATACGTTGAGAGCGTGTGTAATTGATTTCAAGGGTAGTTGGGATGATCATTTGCCTCTCATTGAGTTTTCATATAACAACATCTACCATTCCAGCATTCAGATGGATCCATTTGAGGCTCTTTACGAGCGGAGGTGTACATCACCTATTGGTTGGTTTAAGGTCGGTGAAGCTACATTGATAGGCCCAGATTCAGTCCATGAGGACATGGAAAAAGTTTAGCTTATAAGGGATAGGTTGAAAACAGCTCAGAGTCTCCAAAAGTCCTATGCGGATGTGAGGAGGAGGGAGCTTGAGTTTGAAGTCGATGATTGGGTGTTTCTGAAGGTGTCTCCCATGAAGGGAGTGATGAGATTCAAAAAGAAAGGAAAACTCAATCCCCATTATGTTGGCCCGTATCGGATTGTGAAATGGGTTGGCAAGCTAGCATATGAGTTGGAGTTGCCCTTAGAATTAGCTTCAGTTTATCTAGTTTTCCATGTATCGCTCTTAAAAAAGTGTTTGGGTGATCCAACCTGGTTGCTCCGGTGGATAGTGTCAGGATGAAAGATAGCCTTAGTTATGAGGGAGTTCCAGTAGAAATACTTTATCATCAGGTTCAAAAGTTAAGAAATAAATAAGTAGCCTCAATCAAGGTTTTGTGGAGGAATCAGCATGTTGAGGGAACTATGTAGGAAGTCGAAGCAAATATGATAGCTAAATACCCACATATATTCCCTTCCGCCTCAGTTTCAGCTTGAGGTATCAGTTTCCTCCTTAGAACTCTATTCAGTTTCATGATTAGCTCAAGTTCCCCAGTTTCTTTCATGTCAATGAATATATGTGTGATTCAGGAATTCAGTTCAGTCATGTAGTTCCATTTGGAGCCAGTTAGTCTGTCAGTTTTCAGGATGTATGTTCAGTATTTAAGTATGATGATTGCATCTCTTTTCTTTTCAGTATGTTTTCCCACAGTCGAGGATCAATGTTCTCAAGGGGGAGATATTGTAATACCCCGAAATCCCTAAGATCAGACCCAGGAGTTGAAACGGAGAAAACTGAATTTCTGCACCAGGTTACAGGACGAGTCGTTCCATGACCCATGGGGTGCACCACGAGTCGTGGAATGACTTGTGGGGAGGAGTTTGGCTATGGTTGAAACTTTTAGTTTTGAGGTGGGGCCACGGGTGTAACCATGAGTCGTGGTCAGCACAATGATTCATTAGGTCAACCGTGGTCAAGTATGGTTGAAGGATAAAGAAGGATAGGCAGTTTGGGCGACGACTTGGTCACCACAAGTTTTTGGGTACACCACGAGTCATGGTGTCCCCCAGAAGGTAGAGTTCCAGTGCAGGCAATGGGAGTAGACCACGAGTCATGGCCAGTGGGCAAAAGTCATCCAGTCCCTCGTTGGGACTAGTAGTGTGTTTTTCTCTGCAAATTTATTAAGGGGTTTTCCATAATTCCTAAGTTCCTAAGGCCTAGACTACATCGTTTTAAGCTCAGAATAGTATGTTTTAATAAGGGTTAAGTCATTTTAAGCCTATTCCAATTCATGCATGAAAGATTAGAGGTTTAAGGGGTCATCAAGCCTAGTCTCTTCAAGGTCCTTCCCCAAATTCTCATTGGGCAATCAAGAAAGTTGTAAAATCAGATTTCTACAGGTATATAGGGTTATTAATGGATGTAATTGTCCACACCCATGCCCAAGTCCCTCTTAATTCATGAAATTCTAATTGATGAATCTAGGGGGTCTTTACCCAACATATCAATTCTCTAAGTTTTAATCATAGGTATGATGCTAGCATTTTTCTAATGTCAGAATTACGATTAATGGGCAGATTTTATGACGTTTTCAATTATAAATTATGTTTTTAAGTTTTATAAATTATGATGCTCATCCACGAAAGTTCATGAAAACCGAGATCTATGAAATATGTATTCAAAGATGATGAGATGTTTATGAAGAAAGTATGATTTTGAATTACACATGTCTGTGTGCATGTTTTCAAATGATCAACTCTATGTCAAGCATGTTTAAGTACTGGGCAAGCCCATATGATCAAGTATGTTTCATGAATTTATCTAAACTTCATGTATTAGCTTACCACATGGATTTTGGAGTCTAGACTCCCACTATTTCTAGCTTGTGGTATGGTTTGAGCCAAGGCTCCTCATGTTATGATTTTAGATTTATGTATGAATGTTGTGAGTCGGCTTCATTGACAAACGACGGAGAGAACATGCATGTTTTGGGAATTGTATCTAGAACCAAGTAGGCTAAGGGTGAGTCAACCCTATGCCTCAAAACTACACTCCAACATAGGTATGTTCAGATTATTTAGGACCTCCCTTGTGAGCTTCCCCTTTCCCCAAGGGGCCTTCATCTTGATATCAATATCATGGTAGAGCTCTTAGCCTTGGCAAGACTTTGGATGGCTTTGCCCACTTAAGTGTGATAGTCGGGACCACGTAAGCTCTATCGTGGTAATGTCGGCTATATGACGAGTCACCCATTGTTCCTCATGATTTCAGTTATGCATGTTCATCAGTCATGATATTATTTTTTCAGCAGGTTTGACCCAATGTTCAGTTTGACTTGTGATTGTCGGTTTTCAGCTTTGGGTCATTCGATTCAATTATGATATTTAGTTATGTTCAGATCATGATTTCAGAAAATAGCATGCAAGCCCTACTCACAGAATCTTATCTTGATTATATTTTATAATATGCATGATTTACGATTTTACTTACTTAGCGGTTTTACTTACCTTGCATACTCGGTACATTCCATGTACTGACCACATACTTTATGCTGCATCATTTCATGATACAGGCTCGGATATTTAGGCTCAGTGTCGTTATTAGCCAGATCTGCAGCATTTGCACTTATGTGCTAGAGTTGGTGAGTCCTTATCTTTCGAGGGCCCTTCCTTTCAATTGTATCTAGTACTCTCAGTTTCAGACTTCAGTGAGTTAGTTGGGGTCATGTCCCATCAACTCGTTAGTAGTACATGCTTTTCAGACATAGAATGTAATCAGCTTTAGTCTTGAATTATGTATTCCGATGTTATGAGATTTTCAGACTTCTGCAATGTTAATTATGTTGATCTTCTGCTTTATTATGATTGAGTTAGATGTTATGTTCATGCCACGGGTCAACTTGGAGCCTCTCGGGGTTCCTTGTCCCGTGTCTCGATCCGAGCCTATGTTCGGGTTGTGACACCTGCCCTATCAAACGCGCAGCGACCTAGAAATTTTAGACTTCTACATATTTTCCTAGGGGTAGTTTCATATATTCCCACTCTTTTAGTCCTTATACTATGACGTTTTTAGAATATTTTCAAGGGATTTAGAGGGGTAATCAATCGTCCTCCCTCATTCTTCACTCGGACTTTCAGAATATCAATTGTAGAACTTAGAGTTTCTCCCTGAAGCTAAGAGATAGGGCTTCTAATCTTCTCAGAAAATTTCAAGCTTCTCCTCCAGAATTTCTTCTTCAGGTATGTGAGAATTCAACAAGGTGATTCTTCCATCCTTGTGTCCCAAAAATTACCCTCAGAAAACCTTTTTCTATTCTATCCCTGCAAGGGTTATGAATTAGGGATTTTCTTTCAGATAAATTATGAGTGTTCCTAAACTCCAGTTGTCTTGCTAATTTTTATCACCCTAGCACACGATTGTTATGTAGATTTCATAATATGGTCATCTCCCTAGTTAATTATGATATTTGGGTTAATTCTTCATGATATAAAGGTTGGTCTAGAATATTGTATTTTCTTCATGGAATGTTATTTGAGCATAAATCCTCATCTTGTATGATTTAACTTAGAGTTATTATTTTCAGACTATGAATATACTTTGTATTTTTCGAAAATGCCAGCTGATCAATTTGACTCTTTATCAATCTCTTATTAAATTCAGTAGTATCAGTTTATCAGCATGATTGTTGTTCTTTAGACTGTTACGACGCTTTCAGACAAAGAAACTCTGGAAAGTCTTAGAACACAATTCCTTTCAGGTGCTTAGACTCTCAGAAAACTTTAGATAAGTAGTTCTGACTTAGGCCTAGGACATTAGTTCGAGCTATCAGCCAGTTAGACATAAGTAGGGAGTAGTACTTATCACTGAAAGGGCTAGGGTTCAGCGCCCCTAGGTTTCCAGAACTACGTTCCACCTAGGTTATTAGCTCAAATGGGCCCCATACGGTGATCACACAGGTCAACCACTATCCCCTGGCAAGGTACAGTATGCTCTCTTCAATGGGGTTTATACATCGAACTCCACGTCTAGCTCATATGATTACATGCCAGTTATAGGCTCTCCCACAATATAGTTCTATTCAGTATACTTATAGTTTTCAGTCTAGTCTAGACTTTTAGATTCCAGTCTATTTTTGCAGTATTGCAGTTAGCTTATTATTATTTCGGTATATGTATGTTTAGTTTCATCTCATCTGCTCAGTACATTAAGTACTAATAACATATTTCTATGTTCTATATCGTTTTGTGATATAGGCTCAGGTACCCAGCCTCAGCACTGCAGCCAGTTCCTCTAAGTGATTCTCCAGTAGCTTCTAGTGGTGAATCCTCATCTATCGAGTGCCGAAGTTTCCTTTTCATTTATGACTTTTCAGTTTATATTTCCAGATATTAGATTTAGCTGGGGGTTTGTCCCAATAACTTATTAATTCTTTTTAGAATGCTTTCAGATAGTATTTATAGATTCAGTTTGGGTTTCAGGCATCAAAACCCAAAGTTCTAAACAAGGATGCAGGATCAAATTAATGCTTGCACCCAAGTCACACAGTGCTAAACCAATTTCGCTGCTCCCAATATCAACTGGAATAGTGAAGCTCCGGGGGTCTTTTAGCTTCTTAGAAATTGTATTCTGCACCCGAGAACTGTATTCCTCCATGAGAGCTACAGTTTCAAACTCCGTTAGCCTCCTCTTATTTGCCACAATATTCTTTAGATACTTGGCATACTTCGGAACTTCCTACAAAAGCTCCATCAATGGCAAGTTGACATGTACTTGCTTCAACACATCAAGAAATTTCTAGCAAGCTGAGTCCTCCTTCTACATCTTAAACATTTTTGGAAATGGAGAGGGTGGTTTGGTTTCTACCAACTTTGTCTTTGAGTTTCTTGACTCACCAACCTCCTATCTGGACATCACAACCTGTTCATCATCAAATTTCTTACCTCTGGGGATCACCTCACCAAGCTCTTTACCACTGCGCAATGAAATTGCACTTACATTTTCCTTGGGATTCTTCTTGGTGTTACTCGAAGGTTCCCTTTGTGGTCTATTAGTTTGCTAAAGATCCAATTGCCTCATTTGTCTCTCTAGGTCGTGGATGGACTTCTGAATCTCATTAACCACCTAAGTCTACTAAACCATCCATGACTTTATTTCTTCTTTAATGAACTGCTTAGCTGCTGGCCCTGAGGTCTTGGATAGTTGTTCTGGGGCCTTTGGAAATTTGGATTCCCTCCCCATGAGGGATTGGCTGAATTCCAGTGCCCTTGGTTACAGCTGTTACCTGCAAAACCTCCACCACGACCTTGTTGTCCTACAAAATATACAAATTTTAGGTTTAGTGGAGAACCTGAATAAGCATGGCCTTCTCCACACACCTCACATGATGGTGGTGGAGTCTTTACCTGGTGGACCTGCTGAACCTGACTTCTTGTTGGTGTGGTCACAAGTTTGCTAATCACATTCATCAGCTAACTAATATATGCTCGGATTGCTGCCACACCATCTACTTCGAGCTTTCCTGGTACCTTGGCTACTATGAATCCTCTACCTGAGTCTTGATAGTATTGACTCCTTGCTGACATGAGATTCAATAGAGCTTCTATCTCATCATAGCTCTTGGACAAAATTTATCGTTGTGTGGTAGTGTTAAGCAAGATCCTTGACTCCGGTTTAATCCCCTCTATAAAATTGTGCCCGATAATATCCTTCGGCTACATGTGTTGCGAGCAATCTCTCAATGAGAATGGAAACAATTTGAGCTTAACATACTCATTTGTCATGTTCTGATAGTGAAAGTTCTCACTCAACTCCATGAACGTCATTATATGCCTGTGGGGATCCTCGTACGACTTACCCTGATATTGGCAAGTGGTTTGGACTAACCGCACGGTCCCTTCTTTCAACTCGAAGTTTCCAGTGATGGCTACCTTGATGATCACTTTAGAAGCATTCTCCAAGTTCGTTCTAGAAAAATTCAACACTAGAACCTTCTCTGGTTGTTGCCCTGTCCTTGCTCATTATACTCCATAGTTAACCTTTGAAAGGTTCTCTCAGTTTCAGGATCAAAAGAAGCTAAAGTGGTTCTTGACTTCTTGTAGATGGAATACACTAAGCACACACCTATAAACTTCACAACAGAAGAAACAAATGTAAAATACATAATAGAGAAATAAATATCCTAACCTACAAATGATCAATCAATTTTCAGGTCCCCGGCAACGGCAGCAAAAACTCGATGTCCCCCAAGCACACATCGTTGTTAAGTAATATAGGACTGTGAAGTTCTGATTATCAATCCCTCAGAGACTTGTTAGATCAATCGTTTACGGTTACTTCTTCATTTCACTATTCTAACAAAAACATATATAAATGTGGAATTGTTTGAAGATTTAAACTACTAAACTTGAAATGAAAATGAACTAATAAACTAAAGCTGTTTCAGACTTGTGTTCACTTCAAATGATGATGAAAATCTAGGGAAATGGCACTTCCGCATCAGGTTGAGTTTTCAAGGCATGATTACGCTAGATTGATTCTTCCTATGGTTGCTAGTTGCAAGTTACTATCCCATTTCTTATCACTCTCCCGAGCATCCAAGAACTATCTCATGAACCATAATGCGTATATCTCTATGGTCGCAGGAGAAATATGAAACGATGGTTATGCCTACTTTTATTTCAACTAAATAGGGTTGAAGGGTATATCCCTATCCTTATCAACAACTTCTAACCTCCAACAAATGGGCCAAAGGATCTTCGAATTCCTGTTTTACATTTACTTTTAACCCTTTTAGTTCCTTCTCCTGAGTTCAACCAAAAGCCAATAGATTTATTCACAAGGTGATCAGTTTAGAGAATAAGAAATTAAAATAAGTAAATGTAAATAACCTTTAACGAAGAATCGAAACTAGCATTAATTAGTCTTTCTAACTTCAATCATTAACTATGGCCAAAACTGTAGAATGGGCGTTTAGCCACTCATGTTCAAGTGGAAAAACATAAAAATCATCATTATTCAAGGTAAAACGATAAAGAAAAGAAGAAACCTAAGTAGCAACTTGTCTCTCTTCCAACAACTGCCTTACAGTCTTTCTACGATCAAACAAAATGATGTAAAAGAGATAACAAATGACCTAGATATTATAATTATAGGTGAGCCTTTGAATGATGCTTTTTCCCTTAAGTAAATAACTTCAAAATCAGTAAAACTATCCAAGATAGGGTCTGGTGTGGCGCACCCTCCGTAGCCCCAAGTTTGGCTCAATTTTTCCTCTGAAGTTTAGCTTCGGGCGCCCCACCCTATCCATAAGATGAAGGTGTTAGCCAATTTTCTACACTTCTGAACACTTCTGGCACCCCACTCCATCCATAGCACCAGAGTGTTAGTCAAATTTCTTGGCATTAGGACCTCTCTGGTGCCCTACTCCATCCATAGCACCTGAATGTTGGGAAACTTTCCTCAGTCTAGAATGCTTCTAGGCCTCCACGCCTCTCATCTCGCCAAGGTGTTAGTCAAATTCTCATCTCCAAAGTCCGGGACCTGGTACCCCACGCCATCCATAGCACCAACTTTAGTGCATATTTCTCTAAAGTTCAGGGGTTGGTGCGCCACTCCTGCCATAGCCCAAACTGACTTTTGCGAACTCTTCTTTCTTCACACCTTAAGTGTGATGGTACGATCTATCCTCACCAGCCATGATGTGAGGTTTAGAAAGTGTCCAATTTGGCTCCAGTAATCACGGGTAGATCTCACGGCTCATTATGATAAAGGATGACTCGTCATGTCCCTCCATAATGCAAAGATCAGAAACTGATCAAAAGGCTTCAGTGACCACGAGAGGTCACCCCGAGTTGTGGTTAGACCTAACGACTTGTAGTAACAGCTCGTCATCACTGGGAGGCAATTTCTTTAGGAGACTTTTTTAGGAAAGTTTAGTAACTTCCTATATTTTTACCACCTAAACCAGATCATTTTGGGATTCCTAAGGGGAATATTTATGAGGTTTTATTAGTCTAAACTCTCATTCCCTCTCATAAAAATGTAAATTCAAGAATCAATAGCTCTCAAGCTCTAAAGTAGGTTAGAGTTCTTCATCTTCAACCTAGAAATTTTCAAGATAGAGTTAAGAGTTCATTGTTCCGAGTATGTAAGGCTAATCATAGTGAGAAATTTCATTCTTCCTCACGCCCTACATCTAGTAAAGATTCCATTGAATTTAAAGCTAGGGTTTTGCCCTATTTCTTGATTTGGTTTTCTTCTCTATAAGTTGAATGGTTCATTGATTGAATTCTTCATAATGAGTTGTATCATTATATCTCTTGGGCTGTTGATTATAATCCTTACTCTCTTGGTTGATTGTTGAATTTGGTTCATATCTCTTATCCCATGGACCCAATTGCATGAAAAGTCATTATTTTTGAAAGCTTTGTGTTTTGAGGTAAATTTATTGTTTTCATGACTAAAGTTGAGCAGAGTTTAGAGAATTTTCATAAAGAGATTTAGATAGAAAGTTCAATTTATAGCATGATTTTCAAGAACTAAAGTAAAATCTTATTTTTGAAACTCAGATATTTTGAGCATTGAAGCTTACAAGATTTTGCAGAGATTTTTTAGCCAAGGATCCATACAGTTTTAAAACATTTGTTATAACTATAGCTAAAGTATTTTATAAAAGATGTTTTTAGCTGCCTCAGATAGGCATATTTATATGAGCATAGTTTTGACAGGACTATTTAGCACCAAGATGGGTGAAGGGTTCAGATAACCCGTAAGCCCCAAAATTACGTAGCCAGCATAGGTTAGAATCGTGTCATTAGTTCGGGCGACTCCTCAAAAAACCCTTAGTAAGGGCTTAGTATGGATCCACAATTATGTTTGTCCTCTACCCTGGCAAGGCTTTGGATGGCTCTCCCAACTTGAGCAAGAAGTTGGACATCAAGCGCTCATTCATGATGTATGTCGGTTATGAGCAACTCCCAACTAAAAATATATATTTATATACATGTATCTTTTGAGCTTGTTTTGCTGCATGAGTTTTATTGCATAACTGTTTACACATCTTTCATACTGGTGTTTATGCATCATTCAGAGTTTTAGATTCAGTCAATTTACTCTACCAATTCAAATATTTGTTCATGACCCGAGCCTAGACCTCAGGCGTAAGACGAACCTAGAACCACAAATGGCTCCAAGCTAACCCATGGTATATGCAACATGAGCATACAATAAGAGGAAATCAATCGTAAGATATAGTATAAACGAAAGTCTAAGATATCATAAAATGTATCAATTGGAATTACAAGTCAATAAAGCAGAATATCTATACATCAAATTTGAAAGCCTCTACTCATAAGATAAGCTGAAGGGACAAAACCCCCAACTAGCTCTACTAAGCCTGAAAACTGAAATGATTGTTAGTAAACATAAGCCACAATTGACATCTTTTAAAATTATGAGGACTCACCACAGGCTGATATTGGAGTTGGGAAAAGAGCAAATCTAGCAGTGGGGCTGAGACTGATCACCCGAACCTATATCATGCAATGATATAACACAAAAGTATGGGGTTAGTACTTTGAATGTACTGAGTATGGAGGATAAGTAAAACATGAGAGTAAGGACAACAAAATCATGACCGTGAGATAGTCATAAAACATGTGTTGGTCATAACACGTGTTAAAAACCATATGTAAAACACATAAGCTGATCAATGGGCCAAAATTACTATAAAACATGGTATCATAGATCCTGAACATGAACAAAATGAAACATGAGGAACAAAGGAAGATTCTCATAACCGATATACTCCAAGTGAGCATCATGGAGCCCGACTGTACCCTGATCGGAAGGGTGTCCATACCTTGCCAAGCGTAAGAACCATGAAGGCGTGATATCACTCATGAGCCTAGTAGAGAAATGGAGACACTCTCAACTGGCGAGGACTCCTTAGGCTAGGGGAAAGGGATACATTATCTATTGGTGAGGACTCCTTATCATATGGTGGCACATAGTTTTAAGACCTAGTTGTGCTGAACCCCAACCTACTCTATATTAAATACTATTCCCAAAACCATACGTAGTGCTCATAATCATACATGAAATATGGGTTTTGCACGGACTAGTTTAAAATAACATGAAAGATTTATAAATTGCTTGACAGACGTGAACTAGTCATGAAAACTATCATGACCTGAGTCTACACCTTGGCCGTAACACGGTGCTAGAATCACTAAATGGCTCCATGCTAACCCATGGAATAGCATAATTCTAACATGACTGTCACTTAGAATGAAAACTGAGCAGAAGCATAAATAATTATAAAACTGATGTCGCCCAAATTACACCTCGTAAATGAGATATAAAGTGGTCAATGTCAAATATAGAACCCTACAAGGGTTGGGGTCGAATCCCACGAGGAATATGAAGAGAACTTTAGTTAATGCGTTTAGCTACTACTATCGTCTTACTTATTTCCTAAAGGGGAAGGTTTATATCACAAAATAATAAACAAAAGTAGAGACTAGTAGATGATTAAGTAAATTTCGGTTGCATTCAATCAACAAATTGACTAGGATTATGCTCCCCATGACTTCATAACCACAAGGCTTTTATACTAGTGATCTATTCTAGTATTTAGCATGCAATAGTGGTAAGTCAGATTCACCTAAATGGTTGGACCCCTATCTAGATGATTATCACAACGCAACTTGATTCGCATATGAGTGTATGATTAATTAACCTTAACCTTAACATCGGATTAGCTATTCCCGGACAAGGTAAAGCTATTAGATGAGGGTTGATAGCCTCAAATCTCCATTGTTAATCCCTTTTCGCATTCACTACTCCCTTGATCCGGTGAGTAAAAATAAGGCAATTTCAAACGTTTGCAACCATTAAGAAGCAATTAAAACGAAGGGAAAAATAATATATGCATAAACCCCATTCAAGATTCACTAAGTATTTTACCTATGTGTGTTAGTTCATCATGGTTCCCACAACCCTAGTTATGGGTTTAGCTACTCATATTTGAAGAATCACCATTACAAAATAAAGAAGAAATCATAATTGCAACTTACAAAGATTTGTAGAAGAAACCACTTGAATTGAATAAGTCACCAAAATCGAAGAACCAAACCTCAATGTTGTTTAATCTTCAAAATCAAGAACAAAATAACAAACTTCATTTCTTGAACAAAGAATGATCGTTCAGAACATCAAAATTCACGCCTAAAACTGAAGAATAAAATGTAAGGCAAAAATAAACCTAAATAGTGTATCTATAGTTTCAAGCAAAACCTTTCCCAACTAAAAACGAAATCAAGGTCGGTAGTGGCAACGAGCCAAGTAATGACTCCTTAGGTCTCCTCACTAGTCATGACCAGTAAAATTGAGTCATCCTCAAAAACTTGTCCAGTCATGGTAATGGGTCACCTAACGACTCGTCAGGTCAGAGCACAAGACGTTAGGTCCCTCGTGGCCTTGGATCACCAAACTTCCAGTGCATATTACGGTTCTACCTATTACTCTCAGGACGAGTCGTCAAGTCTCCCGATGACTTGTGATGTCCTCCATTGCATCCTTCAGAAATGTCTTAGCACTTTCTCTTCCCATTCTTCAAGACAAACTCAATGACTCATTACCAGATGTAACGAGTCATATCTTCGATCCGTCACCTACACTAGTTCTTCACATGGAAAACTTGATCTCCTCCCACAACTCCAGGAATGAGTCCTCCATTAAGACGCTCGTTACCTATCTAGAAGTCCGCACTTTGTTTTATTTTTTTCCTTACTTTTCCCATTTCACGTTTCGGCCCTGTTTTCCTGCAACACTTTACAAAAACGCATCATATCTACATAAACATACCTGGAATTTGCATATCTTATTAGTTTTAAGCGTCAAAAGTTCTGTAAAATCATGGCACGTCAATACCCTCAACTTAGAACTTTTGCATGTCCTTAGGCAAATACAAATAAAATAAAACTAACTCGACGCTTCAATCAAAAGAACTCTAGGAAACCTATGGCTTTCACATCTCTTAATCAAATCAAAATTTCTAACCCCTCCTCTATCATCAAAAACCAAATCACGGTTCATATATAAAATTTTTAACCATGACACAAAGGAATCGAAACATGGAGATATACTTTCACTTGCAACCATGCATATAGTCCTATGACACTGACTCAGACAGTTTGTAGATGATTTTGTTGACCAAGTGCTCTCACCACAAAGAAGTCCCACACTCACACAAATGTACATGATCATAAAAATATATTTCACTTGGGACTGGGTAAAAGCATACTCGCTCTCACAAAGAAATTCTAACTGTGTACATTCAATACCATAAACTTGCCTTTAATTTCAATACCTCGATATTCAGATGGGTCAACTAGGATCACTATAGAACTTTTTAAGCTTGCAACGTAGGATCAGGGTTAGGTATTGTACATATGGAAATAGTAGCTTAACCCTCCTTGGCACTACACTCACTTTGGCTCCACTCTTAAACTTCTTTTCACATCTTTTCCTTTTTCACTCTCTCCTTCTTTCTCTTTCTTTTGTAAGTACAGATGCGGTTTTTTTATTATTTCAAGCAATTTCATTTATTCATTCTGACTTTCATTTTTCTTTTTGTTCTTTTTCTCTTTATAACTGATTCTTTTCTCTTCTTCATTAGGCACACCGCTCTCGCCCTTTTATTTTCATTACTCAGTTTCATTCTACCCTACTCTTATTATTCACCCCTATGATAGCCACCCTCAACTTAGACGATTTGCTTGACTTGAGGTTCACAGTGTCCAAGGGGGGACCAAGGCCAAAATAGGTTCATTATAATCAAAGTAGGAAGGTGAATTGGTTTTAACAAAAAGAAGGGTCAATTTAAGCTCAAAATTGGGATCAAGGGATATTTATTTCCATTTGGCAAGTCTTTTAAGGATAAAGTGGACTATTCATCAAAAATAGCCTATGATCCTTTCCTAATTTCCCATCCTACACCTCAGTGTGACTGATTAGGCATGTTCTAGATTGACACACAGCAGAACTAGCTATAAAACCTTACTCACACAATGCACAAGCCAACATCATCACTTCTACTAACTGTTAGTTCAGGTATAGTCACACAATGGTAAACATGTTCACAATATTAATGCCATGCAAAGATTCACAAAGGTCATGCCTGTCTACTTTAACACACACACATACATACAATTTTAGGAGGGGTATCATATTATTAGTTCAAATAAATTCAAAAATTCAGGCTATTGATTGCCTTAAGTTCACCTAATCTTCTTTTGACTGACACAAAACAAAAAACAAAAACCTAAATGTGTCAGTTCTACTAGATAAGGAACACCTGAGGGAAAAGATATCTAGCAAGAAAAACCCTCGGGTTATGTTCAGCAAAAATACAGGTATCCCTCCCCACCTCCATCAAAAAAAGCATACGACGTCCCCGACGCATATATAAAATAAAACACGGGAATAGGGAACATACCTGTTCAACCTAGGTGTCTGCGGCCTAGTCGGTGGAAGGAACAGATACATGTGTAGTATCCTCTCCTATACCACCGGGCTGAACCGGTGCATTCTCAGAACCTACTCAGCTCATATTTTCTCCATGAGCTCTCGCTACATCAACTTCGGTCCTCCGTCGAGCCTCATCTCTAGATAACTGCAGTGCTGCCTCTGTCTCTCTCCGCTCTTTCTACTCACAGAGCAGAGCATCATCCTCATCAAAAGTCACCACCTCACGAGGTCTCTTGTCTTTATCCTGCACAATCGACTCCTTAGTGATTAATTCAACTACAGGTGGTATCTCCTCTTCACTCTAGTCATCAATCACTGGAAACACGAGTGGAGGGATCACAACAACATATCATGCGGACAACTCCTGCACCTCACTCGGAGTGCTGCTAGCTTTGTATACCATCTCTCCAGCTCTAGCGCCTGTAACTGTGCAAGGTGCTCATCCATATGCCTCTTAAAAGGTGTCCAATCACCCATGCACTGAACTGGAGAGCCCCTCCAACTCTTTTGTAACCCACGACTTTACCTTCTCCATTAGTACCTTGACTTAAAAAGTCGTGTGTGCCTATTGTTTTTCGGCTTTAGCCAACCGCCTAGCCATATTTGTCAGGAATTCTTGGGAAATCATAACTAGGCTAAGTGGAGAAGAACGAGAGGGTGCAGCAGGTGGTCGAGTTGCTGCTGCTGTAGATGAAGACTCTGGGACCTCAGCATGTGTAGGAATATCGGCTGCATCTGTAGCCTCAGGCTGGCTACCGGTCTCTCTGGCCTCTATCGGTTCTGCCTTAAACTCGGTAAACCTTACAACCTCAGTTTGCATACCGCTACTCAATTCCTCTACCAATAAAGTAGCTCCAGTGGATATGGAAGACTGACTCCTCACTCTTGATACCAGGTTTGTCTCATCTTTTATCAACCCGATATCGGTCATCTTATGGACCACCACTCACTGATCAACTGATGAAAATTTTGGCACCCTTCACTCCTAACAAAGTCAATAAATGAGGCATAGGAAGGGAATGGTGGTGCTGTCTACTATAGCCTGCCCCTGAATCTCCTCAGCAATATACATTGGGAAATTTATAGCGTACCCCTCCATAATACTCGTTACCAGTGCGACTCTATCCGGTGAAAGCACATTATTGTTATTGGTAGGTACCAGCCTATGTCGAACCAATGACCATTAGAATTTAGCTTGGAAGTTTAGTGTGGCCTTTTTAATTTGTGCTTCCATGCCATGTAGCCATTCCACTAACGGACCCCATGTGGCAATGATGCGTGATAGCCAAGTATATTGCCTGATTCCTTCTTTACTGCTCAGCTTCTTGATTTTTTACTTTCTTGAGCTCAGTCAGTTTGTGATCAAACTCAATTGTGTTCATCGGGGCCAGATAGTCTACACCATATAGCAGCCTAGAGATGGTCCTCTCAGAGATGTCAACAGGTGTCTCCCGAACTAACACCTGAGTCAATGGAGGCCTTTTCTTCCAATCTTTGCCTCCCAAGTCTAGACGTTGTAACGTGGCTACATAGGAGGCATAAAATTCTCTGACAAGTAAAGGACTATAGCTCCCGGATGGCTCAGTTAACCACACAAACCAGTATCCCTCAAACAATGACTGAACCTCGGGGAGGTCCTTGAGCCCTGTGGTGACTAGTCTGGGATCCTCATAAATGCTGCTCTTTGAATGGCCCTTGTAATTAGGAGCAATGTCCCTATTGTAAATGGCCAACATACCCTGGACACACCATCCCTTCACCATCCGTGGTTCCTCAATGGATTTGTGTGAGGTCTCCGTCATCTCATCATACGTGTTCCCCTGTTGGGAATGTGATTCATTAGAACCTTCTGCATTTTCCGCAGCTGTGGTTCCCTCGGGGGAAATCGGGACTGCGGCCCTAACATTCCCTTCTTCTCGGCTAGGTGGGTCTCTTGCAAGTGGAGTTGGAGAATAGACCAGGGCTATCGAATTTGTAGGGCGTTTTGTCCTAGCCCAGGTCAGTCTCCTCTCAAGCTACTCCTCTGAGATATGGTATTCCTCCACCAAGACACTCGACTTTTCAGAAGATGTTAGCTCGTCCCTCATCTGCGAGACGAGGGTTGAATTTTCTCTAGCCCCAGTTTCTTGGCCGGACCATTTTTTTTTTCCCTTCCATGCCATTGTACCTGTGGAATTACATTTTGTATGAAAGATGAGATGAAACAAAATCAGAAATTAACTACTTTCCTGCAGACTAGACGAGAGACTCAACGAGTTGTTGCCACTGGCCACGACTCGTGAGGTCACTCGTCATCTGCAGGTCAAATTTTATGTTCTTGGTCCAGTGAACTTAACAACTGGTCATGACGAGTCTTTGCTTGTGGCAACGACTCGTTAGACCAATCGTGAGATAAGCCTTTGACATTTATAAAGCCCAAATCAGGACGAGCTACATCACGAGTTGTGAGGTGATACCACGACTCGTTATGTAGCTTGTGCTCAAGAGTCCATTTACAATCGTGGTGAAGGGTCATGTACCGACTCGTTGGGCATGCCCACGAGTTGTTACATGAGGCATCATCACTAATTTATGAAAAACACCAACACCCATTGTTATACCCCGTAGGATTTCCAGCACCTAGATGACCTATTCACATGTTGGTTAAGCATATTTGAAGGCCATACGTGCTAAAGGAAGGCCCGGGAAAAGGTCGGATGAGAAACCTGTCGAACCATTGCGGAAGGAGCCGAGGCAGAGCCCCTCCGTGATGGCAGCGTGTCATGGAGGTGAAGCCTCCGCGTTGGCTCCGTAACACGTTGGCCTTGTCCAGGCCCAAGTATATAAAGCTCCACTTCGGTTTTAAGTTAATTATTCTCATAACTTCCAGCGAAAATAGAGAGGAAAAATCAGAGGAAGAAAAGGAACGAAGAGGGTAATATAATTTTTGTCCGATTACGCTGCCAAATGCAGTCCAAACCCAAATTAACTTCAGATACCGAGGTATTAGGCAGCAGGGAGCATTCCTACGGATTTAGTTTCGTGAAATACGACCGACAAATCGTCGAGCTACCGAGCTAAGGTAAGTAGAATTGCTCCAAACTAGTGTCTATGTGTTCCTAGCTGTGAAGTGAATATTTCTCCCTTCTGAACCTCTGAAAAATAGCCAGTTTTTGACCGTCTTTCGATAAGCCTAAGTTTAGGCTATAAATTATATCGAAAGTGAAGTTGTTCTTTAAAATAAAGCTATATTTAGTATTAATTGACATATTTATGAATGCAGTTGGGAGAAATAGTTGAAGTACTGGCCGAGCCTCGTCCGACAGACGGATAGTTCGAGGATAAGGTATGTAAAGCTAGTTTCCTCGGCAAGTTAGTAAATCTCGGTATAGTAAAGTAATTTAAAGGCCAGTAGAATGTTCACAAGTCATGTGTTATGTTTATTGCGAATTTTGGTATGATATTAGAAGCATCATGTTATAATTAGCGCGAAACTTGCTAGCACGATATAGATTCTAATACGAGTGCTAGGAACTACACAGCATGCTCAGTATGTGATGTAGTACAGAATGTTAGGATATTATCATATTCAGTTGAAACTCAGTAAAACAATGTAATATCTGTAAGGCATTTAAGAAGTAGTATGATAGGTTAAAATGAAGTTTAGAAAGCATGTCAGAAATAGTAAATCATGTTACTACAGAAACTCAGTATACAACACGGTTTTCAGTAGAAAAACTATACCTTGTTCAGCATTAGACTCAGAACAGTATGGCAGGAGATTATATTTATACATATATACTATTATCAGTCTCAGCATGTATGAAGTACGTACATATTACTATCACTAGTTCAGCACACAGTATGTACAAATACTTTACTACTATTAGCTTCAGTATGGGGGATATGCATATAGTATTACTAGTTAAGACCATTGTATTGTTTTGGGGTTAGATTACCTAGCATCCATGACCGCCCTAGGGTTAATAGCTGTATCGACTCGTCCGCCAGAGGAAGAGGATACGTCGCTCTACGGAGTGGCATGCCGTCCCACAGGGGACGAAGATGGGATGCCAGTTTTCCCCATATTGTGCCTTGGTCGGCCCTTACACACCCCTGTCGAGCGGATACACCCGGGTGTTGATTCAGGAGTCCTCCGGACTCAGGTATAGTTATAGTCTGGGGCTCAGCGAGCCCAAGTGCATACCCAGGGGACCGGCAGGATGCTTATAGTTATTATAGGAGATGGGATGACCGGGGTAGGGGTATAGATTGCATGCTGGTTGTACCTCTCGGCTTATGGGGGCCGGGTAAGGTTTTTGTGTGCTATGTTATGTTATGTTATGCCATGTTACATTATATATGAGTAGATCGACAGTAGAAGGATACATCTCCAGGTATGACTCCTACTCCTTCCAGTATAGTTAAGAGTAGGCGTAGTTTTACATTATCAGACAGTTAATCTATTCCTTCCTATTTCAGTTTCATCAATTGTATTGTTGTTTTCAAATATTTCTTTCAGTTATTGCTTTACATACTTAGTACCAGCGGTACTGAAGCCCGGTGGGGCGCTGCATTACTTGCCTGCAGGTACTCATAGACGAGGAGGCGATCCCTTGTGATTCCTATCAGCGATCGAGTATTCAGCTCCTGTCATCCGGAGACTGAATTCCAGAGGTGTATTTCGTTTTCTTTTGTTGTACAGTACGGGTAGGTCGGGGCCCTGTCCCGATCATTTCTATTGTTATTCCTAGAGGCTTGCAGTCTGTATATATTTCCCTGTGGTCAGTTGAGCCAGTCGTGTGAGGCCGTTCAGTTGTATAGCTGTTAGTAGTTCTACTTCTTTTGTGTTGGGAATGTGGGGCCATAGCTTGACAGTAGTGGTGACCTTGCCGGTCATGTAGCTTTCCAGCATCTCATTGTTGAGTTACAGATAACTAGACAGCATGGTGGCCTCGTCGGCCCGCATAGGTTTCCCTATATTGAATGTGTTCTGGTTAGCTGATAGTACAGGTACAGGTGGCTATAGGCCAGTTGGCCGGAGGCTGTGTTTACAGCCGTTATATAGCCGGTTTGCTTCTAGGAATAGAGCTAGGTCCGGCCAAAGCACCAGTCGTGCTTAGGCTGGACCATTTAGCAGTCCAGAGCCTAGCAGGCACCAGGTGCCCGTCATACCCTCCAAGGTGGTGTGTGACAAACTTGGTATCAGAGCCAGGTCGTATCCCAGGGAGTCTGCAAGCCGTGCTAAGTAGAGTCCTGTCCATGGATGTGTTGTGCACCACATACTATGGGTAGGAGGCTGCAAGGCATGATAGGATGGTTGTCTTTTATTCTTATTCAGTCGTGCTGTAGAGCGGTACAATATAGGGTTGAGTCCCTAAAAGCTTACTGTGTTCTTTGGTTACAGATAATATCAGACCAGCGACACCCTATCACAGGCCGAAGTTTAGATATTGCAGCAGGGGAAGGCACCAGCAGGATGCCTCACCCTCGTTTAGAAACAACCCGATTAGAGGGCACTACAGAGGCATCGCCCCAGCCTTCTCAACAGTCTCCACCACATCAGGAGCCACTTGGGGCGACACTACCTCCAGCAGTCCCCATACCGACACCTTCCGACTAGGAGGTTAGGAGTGCGGTAGTTATGTTAGCACAGATGATGGCTGCTCAGCGTCAGCCGATGCCGTCTACAGTTGCGGAGTCACCAAGAGGGCCCGGTAGTTTGAGGGTCCCAGAGTTCTTGACTCTGAATCCCCCACAGTTTACAGGTACGGACCGGACAGAGGACCCTCAGGATTTTCTAGATCAAATGTAGAGAATTTTCAGGGTTATGCATTCCACGCCTACAGAATCAGTTGAGTTGGCAGCATTTCGGTTACGGGACATCGCCGTATTGTGGTATGAAAGCTGGGAAAGGTCCCGAGGGAGAGATGTTTCCCCTCCGACCTGGTCCAGCTTCTCAGGAGCTTTTCTGGATCACTATTTGCCGCGGGAGATTCGACAGGCCCGGGTAGACCAGTTCCTACATCTGGAGCAGGGGGCTATGAGTGTTCGGGAATATTCCTTGCGGTTTGATTCTTTGGCCCGGTACGCACCGGCCTTTGTTGATACCATGGCATCTAGAGTACACCGCTTTATCATGGGGTTGAATCTAGAATATGTTGAGACTTGTATTACAGCCACACTGCGAGAGGACATGGACATTGCTCGAGTTCAGGCATTCGCCCAAAATATTGAGGGCATCAGACAGCGGCATCGGGAGATCAGAAGGGCCAATCAGGAACAGCGCCGCCGGGACAGGCCAGTTGAATTATGGAGGGAGGCTCGGGGAGGACCCAGGCCACGATTGTTAGACAGGCCGCCCAGGCCCCCGCCTCCGTCACATCCACAGAGGGGTAGATTTAGCTGCAGGGGGCAGTCAGAGACCGATAGAGGCTCGCAGATGGCAGATTCACCATTACAGAGGAGGGCGGAGCAGAGTAGGTATGCCCTACCACTTTGCCCTATATGAAGTCGACTCCATCCTGGAGCATGCAGGTATGGCTCCACCGCATGTTTTATTTGTGGCCAAGAAGGCCATTTGATGAAAGATTGCCCAGCCAGAGGTCGAGAGGACCGGCATAGACAGGATAGGGCATCTGCAGAGTCACGAGCCACAGCATCCTCGGCAGGGCGCAGGCCCTCAGTTTCAAAAGGCAGGGGTCGGGGCAGATCAGAGGCCTCCAGTACAGGTGCGGGTCCAAGCCGCACATATACTTTACCAGGGAGGCAAGATTCAGAAGCGTCACCTGATGTTGTGACAGGTATGTTAACTATTTGCTCACACCCTGCTTATGTATTGATTGATCCAGGGTCCACCTTGTCCTACATTACTCCATTTGTGGCACGAAAGTTCAATATTGCACCAGAATTATTACAGCAGCCCTTTTCGGTATCCACACCCGTCGGAGACTCGATCGTCGCTAGCAGAATTTACCGGGGGTGTACAGTAGAGGTTGCCGACCGTCATACCACAGTGGATCTGGTCGAGTTAGAAATGATAGACTTCGATGCCATAATGGGTATGGATTGGTTAGTGCCGTGCTTTGCCAATGTTGAATGTTGGACCAAGATGGTCCGATTCCACTTCCCAGGAGAAGCAGTGCGGGAGTGGAAGGGCAGCACCGCTACGCCAAAAGGTTGGTTTATTTCCTACCTTCAGGCGAGGAAATTGATATCTAAGGGATGTATTTACCATCTGGTCAGAGTTCAGGATGTCCAAGAAGAATCTCTGACACTCCAGTCTATTTCGGTAGTGAACGAGTTTCCCGATGTGTTTCCTGATGAGTTACCTGGTATTCCCCCAGAAAGGGAGATAGATTTTGCTATTGATTTGTTACCAGGCACTCAGCCGATATCAATTCCTCCCTATCGTATGGCTCCTGCGGAACTTAGAGAATTAAAGGAGCAGCTGAAAGACTTGTTGGATAAAGGTTTTATCAGACCTAGTACTTCTCCGTGGGGTGTGCCAGTTCTGTTTGTAAGAAAGAAAGACGGCTCACTCCGTATATGCATAGATTACCGGCAACTGAACAAAGTTACAGTAAAGAACAAGTACCCGCTTCCTAGAATTGATGACTTGTTTGACCAGTTGCAGGGGGCCAGATGTTTTTCTAAGATAGATCTGAGGTCCGGATATCACCAGGTCTGGGTTCGTGAAAAGGACATTCCAAAGACTGCTTTCAGGACCAGGTATGGTCACTTTGAATTTCTGGTTATGTCTTTTGGGCTGACGAATGCTCCTGCAGTGTTTATGGATCTGATGAACAGCATATTCAGACCGTATTTGGATCTGCTCGTGATAGTATTTATCAATGATATTCTAGTATATTCTCGTTCAGATACAGATCACCAGAACCATTTATGAACAGTACTCCAGATCCTTAGAGACCGTCAGTTGTACACCAAGTTTTCTAAGTGTGAGTTCTTGCTGAACTCAGTTGCCTTTTTAGGGCATATCGTGTCGGATGCTGGTATACAGATAGACACACAGAAAATAGAGGCGTCAAGACATGGCCTAGACCCACCACTCCGACCGAGGTTCGTAGTTTCCTGGGTTTAGCAGGATATTATCGGAGATTTGTTGAAGAATTCTCCACTATAGCAGCACCTCTGACAAAGCTAACACAGAAAGCAGCAAAATTTCAGTGGACGGAGGCATGTGAGCAGAGTTTCCAAGAATTGAAAGATAGACTGACCTCCGCCCCAATATTAGCATTGCCAGAGGGAACAGATGGGTACGCGGTATATTGCGACGCTTCAGGTTTGGGACTCGTTTGTGTGTTGATGCAGCATGGTAGGGTAATTGCTTATGCTTCCAGACAGCTGAGGAAACACGAAAAGATCTATCCGACCTATGACCTAGAATTGGCCGCAGTGATCCACGCCCTAAAAATTTGGAGGCATTATCTGTATGGCATCCATGTAGACATCTTTACAGATCATAAAAGCCTGCAGTATATTTTCACACAAAGGGAGTTAAATCTGCGGCAGCGTCGCTGGTTAGAATTGTTGAAAGATTATGATGTAAATATTCTCTATCACCCGGGAAAAGCTAATGTAGTGGCAGATTCCCTGAGCCGTAAGTCAATGGGGAGTTTGGCGTATTTGCGACCTGAGAAGCGGGAGTTAGCCAAGGAAATTCATCAGCTAGCTGGTTTAGCCATTCGAGTAATGGAAACAGAAAATAATAGAGCAATAATTCAGAATTCTGCTGTGTCATCATTAGTTACAGAGGTAAAAGAACGACAGTACGAGGACCCTGACTTAGTCCAGCTCAGAGATAGAGTTCAGGAAGGTAAGGAGTCAGATTTCCAAATGACTGAGGATGATGTGCTACGCTGTAAGGGCCGCCTTTGTGTTCCAAATGTTTCAGGGCTTCGCCAGAAGATCATGCATGAGGTACATTACGCTCGCTATTCCTTCCATCCAGGAGCAATGAAAATGTACCACGACATCAGAGACATCTACTGGTGGCCAGGTATGAAAGCTGAAATAGCTGAATTTGTATCTAGATGTCCTAATTGTCAGCAGGTGAAAGCGGAGCACCAGAAACCGGGCGGTTTGACGCAAGATATAACGGTGCCTATGTTGAAGTGGGAAGCGATAAATATGGATTTCGTAACAGGGTTACCCCGTACCAGACACAGAAATGATTCCATTTGGGTAATAGTTGACAGGCTGACAAAATCAGCTCATTTCCTGCCAGTGAAGGCTACCTTCTCGGCTGAGGATTATGCTGGATTATATATCAGAGAAATAGATAGATTACATGGAGTGCTGGTATCCATTATTTCAGATAGGGGAGCACAGTTTACAGCTAGATTCTGGCAGTCGTTCCAGAGGGGTTTGGGAACGCAGATTAATTTGAGCACAACATTCCACCCTCAGACAGATGGGCAGGCTGAGCGGACTATCCAAACGCTCGAAGATATGCTACGAGCGTGTGTACTAGATTTTGGGGGTAACTAGGATGAGCATCTTTCGTTGATTGAATTTGCCTATAATAATAGTTATCATTCAGCTATCCAGATGGCTCCCTTTGAAGCATTATATGGGCGAAAATGTAGATCGCCGGTAGGCTGGTTTGAAGTGGGGGAATCAGCGTTGATTGGGCCAGACATCATTCAACAGTCAGAGGAGAAGGTAAAGCTTATCAGAGAACGCCTGCTGACTACTCAGAGCCGCCAGAAGTCTTATGCAGATATGCGGCGCAGGAATCTAGAATTCGCGGTAAATGACTGGGTATACCTGAAAGTGTCTCCGATGAAAGGGGTGATAAGATTTGGCAAGAAAGGCAAGCTTAGCCCGAGATTCATTGGGCCATATCAGATTCGGCGAAGAATAGGCCGAGTTGCATACGAATTGAACTTGCCTCTGGAGTTAGCATCTGTTCACCTAGTATTCCATGTATCTATGTTGAGGAAGTTCATAGGAGACCCTTCCACGGTTGTTCCAGTTCAGGATGTCCAGGTCACATAAGAGTTAGCATATGAAGAGGTTCCAGTAGCTATCTTAGACAGACAGATTCGCAGGTTGAGGACTAAAGATATTGCGTCTGTCAAGGTATTGTGGCGTAACAGGAACCGTGAGGAGATGACGTGGGAAGCTAAAGAAGATATGAAAGTTAGATATCCTCACCTATTCCAGGCCTAGTCAGGCGACAGGTATGTCCGTATTATTACTTATGTAGTACCTTATGTTTGTATATGTATAAATGAGAAAGATTGATACCTAGCTATTCAGTGAATCTTAAAGTACTGTGTGCAGTACCTGTGTTGGACTTTTCTGCATTTCAGGTTTTTGCTATAGTCCATATTATAGGGGAAACTCTGCTGAAATTTTTCTAGATAGTAAGTTGAGAAGTCCTCTAAATAAAAGTTTACATTCGAGGACGAATGTTCTTAAGGGGGGAGGGGGGAGAATGTTATACCCCGTAGGATTTCCAGCACCTAGATGACCTATTCGCATGTTGGTTAAGCATATTTGAAGGCCATACGTGCTAAAGGAAGGTCCGGGAAAAGGTCGGATGAGAAACCTGTCGAACCATCACGGAAGGAGCCGAGGCAGAGCCCCTCCGCGATGGCAGCGTGTCACGGAGGTGAAGCCTCCGCGTTGGCTCCGTGACACGTTGGCCTTGTCCAGGCCCAAGTATATAAAGCTCCACTTCGGTTTTAAGTTAATTATTCTCATAACTTCCAGCGAAAACAGAGAGGAAAAATCAGAGGAAGAAAAGGAACAAAGAGGGTAATATAATTTTCATCCGATTACGCTGCCAAACGCAGTCCAAACCCAAATTAACCTCAGATACCAAGGTATTAGGCAGCAGGGAGCATTCCTACAGATTTAGTTTCGTGAAATATGGCCGACGAATCATCGAGCTACCGAGCTAAGGTAAGTAGAATTGCTCCAAACTAGTGTCTATGTGTTCCTAGCTGTGAAGTGAATATTTCTCCCTTCTGAACCTCTAAAAAATAGCGAGTTTTCGACCGTCTTTCGATAAGCCTAAGTTTAGGCTATAAATTATATCGAAAGTGAAGTTGTTCTTTAAAATAAAGATATATTTAGTATTAATTGACATATTTATGAATGCAGTTGGGAGAAATAGTTGAAGTACTGGCCGAGCCTCGTCCGACAGATGGATAGTTCGAGGATAAGGTATGTAAAGCTAGTTTCCTCGGCAAGTTAGTAAATCTCGGTATAGTAAAGTAATTTAAAGGCCAGTAGAATGTTCAGAAATCATGTGTTATATTTATTGCGAATGTTGGTATGATATTAGAAGCATCATGTTATAATTAGCGCGAAACATGCTAGCACGATATAGATTCTAATACGAGTGCTAGGAACTGCACAGCATACTCAGTATATGATGTAGTACAGAATGTTAGGATATTATCGTATTCAGTTGAAACTCAGTAAAACAATGTAATTCTGTAAGGCATTTCAGAAGTAATATGATAGGTTAAAATGAAGTTTAGAAAGCATGTCAGAAATAGTAAATCATGTTACTACAGAAACTCAGTATACAGCACGGTTTGCAGCAGAAAAACTATACCTTGTTCAGCATTAGACTCAGCACAGTATGGCAGGAGATTATATTTATACATATATACTATTATCAGTCTCAGCATGTATTAAGTACGTACATATTACTATCACTAGTTCAGCACATAGTATGTATAAATACTTTACTACTATTAGCTTCAGCATGAGGGATATGCAGATAGTATTACTAGTTGAGACCATTGTATTGTTTTGGGTTTGGATTACCTAGCATCCATGACCGTCCCAGGGTTAATAGCTGTATCGACTCGTCCGCCAGAGGACGAGGATACATTGCTCTATGGAGTAGCATGCCGTCCCACAGGGGACGAAGATGGGATGCCAGTTTTCCCCATATTGTGCCTTGGTCGGCCCTTACACACCCCTATCGAGCGGATACGCCCGGGTGTTGATTCAGGAGTCCTCCGGACTCAGGTACAGTTATAGTCAGGGGCTCAGTGAGCCCAAGTGCATACCCAGGGGACCGGCAGGATGCTTATAGTTATTATAGGAGATGGGATGACCGCGTTAGGGGTATAGATTGCATGCTGGTTGTACCTCCCGGCTTATGGGGGCCGAGTAAGGTTTGTGTGTGCTATGTTATGTTATGTTATGCCATGTTACATTAGATATGAGTAGATCGATAGTAGAACGATACATCTCCAGGTATGACTCCTACTCCTTCCAGTATAGTTAAGAGTAGGCATAGTTTTACATTATCAGACAGTTAATCTATTCCTTCCTATTTCAGTTTCATCAGTTGTATTGTTGTTTTCAGATATTTCATTCAGTTATTGCTTTACATACTCAGTACCAGTGGTACTGATGCCCGGTGGGGCGCTGCATTACTTGCCTGCAGGTACTCATAGATGAGGAGGCGATCCCTCGTGATTCCTGTCAGCGATCGAGTATTCAGCTCCTGTCATCCGGAGACTGAATTCCAGAGGTGTATTTCGTTTTCTTTTGTTGTACAATACGGGTAGGTCGGGGCCCTGTCCCGATCATTTCTATAGTTATTCCTAGAGGCTTGCAGTCTGTATATATTTCCCTGTGGTCAGTTGAGCCGGTCGTGTGAGGCCGTGCAGTTGTATAGCTGTTAGTAGTTCTACTTCTTTTGTGTTGGTCGTGTGGGGCCATAGCTTGACAGTAGTGGTGACCTTGCCGGTCATGTAGCTTTCCAGCATCTCATTGTTCAGTTACAGATAACTAGACAGCATGGTGGCCTCGTCGGCCCACATAGGTTTCCCTATATACAATATGTTCTGGTTAGCTGATAGTACAGGTACAGGTGGCTATAGGCCAGTTGGACGGAGACTGTGTTTACAGTCGTTATATAGCCGGTTTGCTTCTGGGAATAGAGCCAGGGCCAGCCAAAGCACCAGACGTGCTTAGGCTGGACCATTTAGCAGTCCAGAGCCTAGGAGGCACCAGGTGCCCGTCATACCCTCCAAGGTGGGGTGTGACACCCATGTACCATCTCACCTAATATTCAATCCCACAAGCCCAAATCATACTATTCCTAAAATGACAGTGATCGAATTCAACTGGAAATTAGTGGCAACTAGGGTTTCATCTAAGTACCAAACCCTTTAGGGGTATTATGGGTTTACATACATGAGCCAGTCACAACACTTGTAAAGGGAACGCAGTATTACTTAGAGTGATCAAGAGTAGAGGATGGGTTTGTTAGCAGTAGGTGGATTTCAACGTGAAGTAGCAATTGAATTTTCACCTGAGCAGATTGGAGTGCGATCATGCGTGGGTGTGTGCTTTGCGCGTGAGAAGTGATTTTGGGAGCATGAGAAAGTAGGAAATTTACTTGAGAGTTTTGAGTTTTTGATTTTTTGAGGGGAGCATTGGGAAAAATCAAGTGTTTTATACGTTTAGAACTAATTTTCCCTATTTAAACGTGGGCCGGGTTGGGTGCTAATTTTAACTTACTACTCTATGACCCATTGACGAGTCATTCAGTGAAGAAATCACTTGTTTGGTTTCTTGTTCAGTCAAATAAGTCTAGGAACTTACATGGGACCTAATGGCTCATGTAATGACTCGTGGTGTTACCCAACAAATTGTGACCTCAATCGTTGGCCCTGTACTCTGATGGCCCTTCAGTGTTGTCTTAACGCGTCACTAGACGAATTGTGGGGTTTTCGCATGATTCGTTAAGTCACTCATTACATCTTTTACAGCTCAACTACCTCTTTAATCCAGTATACATAAGGGAAGACCCCATGACTCGTTGTTACTGACAATGACTCATTTGGTCAACCGTTGTCTACACTATTTTCTGCAGCAGTGACCCTGATCCACGTAAAGAGTCGTTAAGTCAAACGACGACTCATTCTGTGCTATCTGGCATCGAAAACTCAAGTGCAGATTTTTGATTCCAGCTTCAGATTTCCAATCTTAATCACCTGTACACATCAACACACGTAAACACTATACATATCTTACAATTACAACTAGGGTCACCTCCCAAGGAGCGCCTAATTTTATGTTGTAGCACGATGCGGGTATTTTGATTACTCAGAGTTCACCAAAATAACTCCATAGGTTTCCTCCCATGCAGCACCTGTTTTAATGTCATGGGACGATGCATGTCCCCAGGTTACTCAGATTTCACCCAGAGTCCACCAGCTTAATTTCTTCTCTCTTCCCAAAATATGCTTTCACCCACGACTATTCACTTTAAATCGCTTTCCTTCATGGTTTTCCAATTCAATTTCCCCATAGGAGAATAGTTGGACCACTCGAAAAGGGCCCAACTATTTGGACTTCAACTTTCCAGGAAACAAGCGAAGCCTAGAATTGAATAGTAACACCATATCACCTGAGTTGAACTCTTTCTTCTCGATCTTCTAGTTATGTTGGATTTTCATCCTCAGTTTATAAATTTCAGAACTTTCAAGGCTTTCAAATGAAATTCATCTAGCTCATTCAACTGATCAAGCCTCAAGTTCGCAACTTCACTCTAGTTCAAATTCAGCTTCTTTAGCGCCCACATAGCTTTGTGCTCAAGTTCGATTGGAAGATGACATGCTTTCCCATATACAAGCTGATACGAAGACATACCTATGGGGGCCTTGAATACGGTCCAATAAGGCCATAAAGTATCATTTAACTTCCTAGACCAATCTATCCGGTTAGCATTCATAGTCTTCACTAAGATGGTCTTTATCTCCCAGTTGGAGACTTCAACTTGCCCACTAGATTGTGGATGATAGGGTGTCGCCACCCTGTGTTTCACTCCATATTTCTCCAGTAAAGTCCGAAACAACTGGTTGCAGAAGTGCGAACCCCCATCACTAATGATAGCTCTGGGAGTCCCAAATCTGGCAAAAATATTCCACTTTAAGAATGTTGTGATACTCTTCCCTTCATTATTTTGTAGCACGATTGCCTCCAACCATTCAAAACATAGTACACAGCAACAAATATGTATTCATCCCATTTGATTTCACAAATGGGTCCATGAAATCAATGCCCCAAACATCAAACAGCTCAATAACAAGGATGGGAGTAAGAGGGATCTCATGCCTCCTTGCCTTTGGCATGCATCACATGCCTTTGCAAAATCATGTGCATCCTGGTGAATGGTTGGCCAATATTACCCACATTGCAGAATTTTGTGGGTTGTGTGAATCCCACAGTGGTGACCCCCAACAGGGGATGAGTGGCAAGCCTGTAATATGCTCAACATCTCTACCTCGGGCACGTATCTCCGAATCACCCCATCAGCACATATGCGGAATAAGTAAGGCTCATCCCGGAAAAACTTCTGCATATCAGACATGAACTTCTTTCGCTGGTGAAAAGATAAGTTTTCCAGTAAATATCACTCACTAAATAATTAGTGAAGTCAGCAAACAATGGGATGAGATCCTGTGAGGCAGCCAAAACCTGCTCGTCAGGGAATGCATCATCTATGTCAAGCTCATCTCAAAGTTCTGCGTCTGCTTCCAATCTTGATAAGTGAACCGCCACCTGATTTTCAGTCCTGTTCCAGTCCTTTACCTCAAACTCAAACTCCTGCAGCAACATAACCCATCGAATCAACCGTGGCTTGGAATCCTTCTTAGCCACCAGATATCTAAGAGTTGCATGGTATGTATGGACTATCACTTTAGTCCCAAGAAAGTAAGCCCAAAACTCTTCGAATGCAAATACTATAGCCAACAACTCTTGTTCCGTCACGGCGTAATTTTTCTGAGCTGCATTAAGAGCCTTGATAGCATAATAAATAGGATGGAAAATCACTTCACGCCTTTGGCCTAAAACAGCTCTCAGGGCCACTCCGCTAGCATCACACATAATCTCAAATGGTAAGGACCAGTCAAGTGCACTATGATCGGGGTAGTGGTTAATTTCTCCTTTAGGAATTCAAAAGCCTCCAGACACGCATCATCAAACACAAACTTCACCTCTTTCTCAAGTATCTTACACAAGGTATGTGCAATCATTGAGAAATCCTTGATGAATCTCATATAAAATCTTGCATGCCCCAAAGATCTTCTAACACCCTTCACAAAAATAGGAGATGGTAGACTAGCAATTACATCGATCTTCACTCTCTCCACCTCAATGCCCTTACCAGAAATCTTGTGGCTGAGCACTATACCTTCTTTGACCATGAAATGACACTTTTCACAATTAAGCAATAGGTTGGTCTCTTCGCACCGCTGCTAATGCTCAACGCTTAGAATACAATCTGTCTCTAGCTGTATCTTATGTGTGCAAATACCATATGGGATCCCAATAATTTCTGCAATGGTCCACGCAATGGATTTTTTATATCTCTTCAAAATGGAGACCAAAGCCTCCACTTGCCATTCCTCCAAGTCAGCTGCAACTATGACCGGTAAAGTGTTTCCGGTTCCCAGAAATACATACCTCAAGTGAGATGGGAGTACTTTGAGCTCCAACATTGGAGGCTCCTTAATAGATGTCTTGGTCGGTGGGGTCACCCGATTCTTCAGATCAAGATCAATCTTCTTTGGAGCATTGGTGTATGACCCCATACTAGCAAGTGCACTAACTATCTCCTCACCCCCATGGATCTCCTCAGCACCAACATTCATCAAAATTGCTGCTAAGTCCTCCATAGTCACTAACTCCTTAATAGGCATAATTGGAAACTCAGGTTCCACAACATCAATCATTGAGACCACCTGCATGTCATTTGGTTGCTTCATGGACCGGCATACAATGAATGTCACCTCCTCATTGTTCAATCAGAATTTCAGCTTTCCGATTTCAACATCTTATAAGAGCACGTCTGGTGGTGAGGAATGGTCACCCCAAGTTAATAAGGACCTCGAAATCAACCTCACAGTCCAAAATAACAAAGTTTTCCGGAAATATAAAGGACTCTACCTTCACTAGAACGTCATAGAGAATCCCTACCGGATTTTTCACCGTGCCATCTACCATCAAAAGCCGCATTGTAGTCGGTTTGGGGGCTTCCAAGCCCAACTGTCTAAACACTGCTAACGGCATCAACTTAATACTAGCACCCAGATCACATGGCGCCTTAGCAAAATTAAAGGCAACAATAGTGCACGGTATGGTGAAAGCTCCAGGGTCTTCCTTTTTCTGAACCAGAGAGCGAGATGCTATTGCACTACAACAGTGCAAATTATCTGTAGGTTCGAAGCTCACAGTCCTCTTTCTATTGACAAGGTCCTTCATGAATTTAGCATAGACGGGCATCTGCTCAAGTTCCTCGACTAATGGGATGTTCACAGATAATTATTTCAGCATTGAAATGAATTTGTGATACTTCCCATCTTCGACCATATTCTTCAACCTTTGTGGAAACGGGGGAGGAGGTCTAGGAATAGGTGTGATCTTTTGAGGTACCTCCTTTTCCTTGCCAGACCCATGCTCCTTTGCATTAATAGGAGTGGTGATCTTGGGCAGATTTATATGCCCAAGTGATACTCAAACGTATCATTTTCGCCTTGTTTATTGTGCAATGTGTATACATTTTCATGTAATTTGTAATAAAATGTGAATTTATACTAACCAACATGATTAGCATTTGTTTGCAGGTAAAACATGATTTTTAGGAGCTAAAATGCATGTTGGAGTAATATCGGAATTGGACTTGGAAGCGAGCATGGAAAACGCATTGGAAGGCGCAATGTAAAGGGGATACGCGATGGAGCCGTGCCACGCTACCATCGCGGAGGCACACTGCCTGGAGGATGATTTTATTGGCAAATTCCAGTGAAGCCTCGCGACAGCTCCGTGGCACGGAGATAGGCCTCCGCATTGGCCTCCGTGCCACGTTGAGGCTATATTCCCGGACCCTGGGTTTCCAGTGAGGGTCCGCGTCCACGCCGTGTCACGGAGGCAGTGCTCCGCGTTGGCCTCCGTGACACGTTGCTTGTTATTCCGGGAAAAATTCCCACTAGTATAAATAGAACACTTAGCTTATTTTTAATTAATTCAGACTTGGTGGAGCAAGGACGTGGGTTAGAGGCAGTTGAGGAACGAAAAAGCTAAAGGGTTTTTCTCTCTTTGTTTCTTCTTTCAATCAATTGTTTGTATGATTAACACTTGTTTTAGGATGATTAATCCACAAATGAGTGGCTAATTCTCTTCCTTGTTGAGGTTTTGAACAATGGTGATGAATTTTGATTGTTAATTGTATGGTTTTTCATCTTCTTCTTCCATGTTGTTCTATTAATTCTTGTTTCTACTGCATTAGTGTGTGGCCGACATTAATGTACATCTAAAAAGTCCAATTTCACTCGATAGAGCAAGAAATTGGAAAGTTGTGAATTAATAGGGTATTGTTCTTAACTTGATTTGGGAAAATTGGGTTTTGATGTGCTTTCCTGATAGAAATATACTTGAAAGCCGTATTAGTCAATTTAGGAACCGGAATTGTATTGCTAGGTCATAAATTGCATTTGATCACAGAAATCTAGACGAATGGTTTATGATTCTAAAGTGAGATTAAATACGAGAGTTTTAATCTCTAGGCTAATGTTCTTGGCTAGCAACATGAAGAGAAGAATAACCAAAGTATGATTATAATCAAATTCATTACTTGTTCTTAACCTTGGCATGCTCATATCCATAGTTTCAATTCAAAGTAAATACTTGTCAATAGTTTTAGTATATAAGTTATAAACAAAATTATTTAACTTTTGGTTACATTGTTGTCAGCATAATTAGAAGTAAAGCTAGAATATAGTATAGTTAAGCAATTTTACTTATCCAGAGTCTCCTTGGTTCGATACTTGGCTTACTTAGCCACTTTATTACTTGTTTGACCACGTGCACTTGCGTGTCGGGTTTTAACCCTATAGAAAACCACCGAACAAGCGGTCTTCTCCATTGAATCATCAACCAGAATCTGTTCCTCAGAGTCTGGCACCCCATCATCATCAATCACTAAGGGCTCAACTATCTCATCAGTTACAGCTGGCCTTGGAGGATCAACTGTCGCTTTCCCACTCCTAGTAGTGATGGCCATGCAATGACTATCATTTTTCAGATTTTGAATATGTTGCTGGGAAGTGTGCCTTTCTACCTCTGGTTCATAGCAACAAACATCTGACTAAGCTGCTGCTCAATCTACTTACTAGCCATGGCATGTGATTCCACCTTTTGGTTCATACCAGAAATATCAGCAAGGAGTTCCTTGAAATGGCCATCTATTACCTCCATCTGCTTAAGTAACTTAGACGACATGTCTTCCACCCTTGAACCACTAGAATCTAGCTCAAGGTTCCTTGGAGGAACATATAGACCACTTCTGTCATTCTTGTACTCCTCATGCTTTTTCTAGTCTCCATTGTCTTTGTATTGGCCTCAGTTGTAATTATTATTTCTATAGTAGTTCTGACCTTGGTTCCCCTGACCTTGATGCTAAGATTCTTGGTTAGACACTTGGGTGTTAGTCTGGTAACCCGCCCCTTGACCATTCAAAAAATTTGCTTCCTCCTTAAATTCTGATTCGCCTCGATCATTTCTCAGGGCCTTGCCCTGAGAACCTACAACATTCACCTTTTCAGCCCTAGTTCCTATAAAATGCTTAGTAAGCAGCCCCATTGTGGTTTTGATCTCAGTAATATCCTAGTCTCTCTATTTATCCTTCCTTCTCTGCTTCGCAGACATACCTTCTGCATAAGTACAGGTCGGATCCTCTGAGTCTCTTATGTGCCATGAACGGTTGGTTTTAGTGATCCTGTCAAGGACCTCAGCAGCTTCAGCATAAGTATGACTCATGAATGTTCCGCCCGAGACAATATCAACCACCACCTTGGTGTTAGCATTCAGAGACCTATAAAATATCTCCAATAATATATCATCTGGGATCCTGTGGTTGGTCACCTATTTGAGCTTCTTGTTTAACCGCAATCATGTATCGTGAGTGCTTCAGAATTCAATTGCTTGAAGTTGTATATCTCATCTTTCAATTGCAAAGCTCTAGAAGGTGGGAAGAATCTTTCAAGAAAGGCTCTATTAAGCTCCCCCTAAGTAGTGATAGAACCATTTGGCAATTCATCCAACCACAGTATTGCATCACTCTCTAGTGAAAAGGGAAATCACCTCAGCTTGATTGCATCCTGACTCACTCCCAGTTGTTTGTATGCTTTGCAGATACACATGAAATTAGTCAAGTGAGTATGTGCATCATCCGTCACATGACATGCAAATAACTCCTTCATATTGAGCAGTTGGATCATAGCACTGTTAATGTCAAACTTTTCCCAACAGGCAAAGGGGGAGGTACAATAGCTCCAGTGGCAGCAGCTTCGTCAATATCAGCATCACCTTCATCATCGAAGTACCGGTGCCTCTACTGGTCTGGACCTCTATTCTTTCTAGCTCGCTCAGCTTCGGCTGCTAGGTGTTGCTCTTCAACAAGCCTTGCTAACTCTCTATCTCTTGCCCAATTTTGTTCCTCAAACAACATTCTGGTTGTAGCTAATTCTACTGTCTATTGCTCATGTACATTGACCATTTTCCTCAAATTCTGTAGTGTTTGTTCAAGTTCGTGATCAATTGGAACAAGAGATTTTCATCGGCTCCTAGTACTGGGCATACACAAACCTAAGACCTGTTAAGAACAAAATCAACAAAGAAAAAAATAAAAAGGAAGTAAGGACCAACAATAAAGCAAACACAATTAACAAAAGCCTAAGGCATATTCCCCGGCAACGGCGCCAAAATTTGATGTCCCCCAAATTACACCTCATAAATGAGATATAAAGTGGTCGATACCAAATATAGAACCCAAAAAGGGTTGGGGTCGAATACCACGAGGAATATGATGAGAAATTTAGTTAATGCATTAGCTACTACTATCGTCTTACTTATTTCCTAAGGGGAAGGTCTGAAACACAAAATAATAAACAAGAGTGGAGACTAGTAGATGATTAAGTCAATTTCGATTGTATTCAATCAACAAATTTACTAGGATTGGGTTTCCCATGACTTCATAATCATAAGGCTTTTATACTAGTGATCTATTCCGGTATTTAGCATGGAGTATTGGTAAGTTAGATTCCCCTAAATGGTTGGTCCCCTATCTAGATGATTATATGCTTAATTAACCCTTACCCTGAATATCGGATTAGCTATTCCCGAACAAGGTCAAGCTATTAGATGAGGGTTGATAGCCTCAAATCTCCGTTGTTAATCCCTTTTCCCATTCACTACTCCCTTGATCCGGTGAGTAAAAATAAGACAATTTCCAATGTTTGCAACCGTTAAGAAGTAATTAAAACGAAGGAAAGAATAATACACGCATAAGCCCCGTTCAAGATTCACTATGTATTTTACTTATGTGTGTTTATTCATCTTGGTTCACACAACCCTAGTTATGGGTTTAGCTACTCATATTTGAAGAATCACAATACAAAATAGAGAAGAAATCATAATTGCAACTTACAAAGATTTGTAGAAGAAACCACTTGAATTGAATAAGTCATCAAAACCGAAGAACCAAACTTCATGTTGTCTAATCCTCAAAATCAATAACAAAATTACAAACTTCATTTCTTGAACCAAGAATGATCATTCACAACACCAAAATTCACTCCTAAAACTGAAGAATAAATTGTACGACAAAAATAAACCTAAGTAGTGTATTTATAATTTCAAATAAAACCTTTCCTAACTTAAAACGGAATTCAGGTTGGTAGTGGCAACGGGCCAAGTAACGACTTATTAGGTCTCCTAATGAGTCATGACCAGTAAAATTGAGTCGTCCTTGAAAACTTATCCAGTCATGGTAACAGGTCACCTAACGACTTGTCAGGTCAGAGCACGAGTTGTTAGGTCCTTCGTGGCCTTAGATCACCAAACTTCCAGTGCACATGACGATTCTGCCTATTACTCTCATGATGATCGTCAAATCTCCTAACGACTCATGATGTCCTCCATTGCATCGTCTAGTAATGTCTTAGCACTTTCTATTCCTAGTCTTCACGACGGATTCAATGACTCATTACCAGATATAATGAGTTGTACCTCCAATCTGTCACCTACATTGGTTCTTGACATGGAAAACTTGATTTCCTCCCACGACTCCAGGAGCTAGTCGTCCATTGAGACGACGACTCGTGCCTGGCTAGCAGTCCGCACTTTGTTCCATTTTTTACTTACTTTTTCCATTCCAGACCTCTTTTCGTGCAACACTTAACAAAAACGCATCATATCTACATAAACATACCCAGAATTTGCATATCTTCTTAGTTTTAAGCATCAAAAGTGACGTAAAATCATGACACATCAATAACATACAAGTTTGAGTACTTAAATAAGCTGGATACTACAACTCTATCTGGAATCTCTACTAAAGATGAGCTACTAGGAAAAGCCCCCGGCGAACTCCAAAGTCTAAAACTGAAAATAGTACAACTCAACTTAGAAGGAAATGCTCCGGCCCTCAGGAGATAAGGATTCACCACTAGTGTACTGTTGGACTGAGTCTAATGGAAACTAACTGCATTGTTGATCCTGAGTCACTAAGCCTATATCATAAGATGATATAGCATAGGAAGTATGCATCAGTACTTTGAATGTACTGAGTATGCGAAGATATGCAATCTAAAACATAAATATGCTAATAAAGGAACTATAAGAAAGAAAAAAATGTTGAAATAATATGTAATGACCCTGTCTGAAAGTATAAGTTCTATAAATAACCTGCAATGTGAAAATACCATAAAACTAGTTAAACTGATTAAGGGTCATACACATATTCTAAGATTTGAGACTAGGCTGTACAAAACTGTGGGAGAGCCTATTAACTGACATATAACCATGTAAGCTAAATGTGGAGTTCGATGTATACACCCTATTGATAGTACCCGATATACCTTGATAGGGTGTAAAGGCATGGCTGTTTGAGCGCTAAATTGGTGCCCATTCGGGCTAAGGACCTACGGTGGCACATAGTTCTGAGAACTTGTGTGCGCTGAATCCTAACCCACTCGGTGCTAAGGACTACTCCCAACTGATGCCTAATTGTATCTAACTATATTGATAGCTCGAAATCTAATGTCCTAAGGCTAAGTCAGAACTACTTATCTAGAAGTGTTCTGAGAGTCTAAAGGACATAATAACCGAGAATACTGAAGATACTGATAAATTGATAAAGTGATAAATCGGTAAACTGGCATTTATGGAGAATATTAGGTATACTCAGAATCTAAAAATACTAAGCTTTGATTTCAAGCATACATGTTGAGGATTCTACTAAGATAATAAGCAATAGAAAAATAACAATCTAGAGCAGCTTTTAAATCATGCAAGTTTCAACTTACAAATGAAGTTAAAATCTAGGGTTAGATGGCATACTATGAAATTTAAATCAAGAACATGAAAATCATATGCTAGAGTTGTAGAAAGTTGTAAGAACAACTAACCTTTAAAGGACATTCAGGACTTGTCTGAAAAAGGCCTAATTCATAATTCCTACAGGGCTAAGAATAGAGAAAGGTTTCTAAAAATAATTTGGGGCACAAGGTTCAAAGGAATTCCCTTGTTGAATTCCGACATACCTAAAAGAAAAACCCTATGAAGAAACCTTGAAATCTGAGAAGACTTGGGAAGCTCTAGCCTAGCTCTTGAGAGAAAGCTCTGATGTTCTACGCTTTGATTTTCTGAAGATGAGAGTTAGGAAATGAGGGAAACCATCTACTTCTCCCTAAATCCCCTGATTTTCCCCTCAAAACGTGTAGTTTAGGAATTAAGAGCTTAGGATTTTACAAAAATGACTTTAATAACTCGGCTAAAAAATTCCCCTGCCAGTCACAATGGGTCACTTCACGACCTGTTAGAGGACTCGATGGGTCATTATATACCACTCGTTACCGCTGGAACAAAAAATTAATTTTTTGATATTCTCTTGACTCCTTCACTAATTGATTCATCATGGCACTTAACAGATCTTTCCTCCATCCATCAAGAATCTCCAAAACACATATTTTCACCAAATTTTCATACATGACGAATCACCTAACAAGTCATTAGGTGACTTTACGAATCACCTAACAAGTCATTAGGTTACTTGACAAATCACCTAACAAGTTGTTCTATGATCTGGTGTTGATTTTTCTATTTTCTCTATTTCATACCTCGAGTTTGATCTTAGGGACTTTTGGGGTGTTACATTATCTCCATCTTGGGAACATTCATCCTCGAATAAATATTAACTAACTGAGGGGGTTAAGGATAGGACTTTAATCCTAAAATTGAAGTTATAGGCTAAAAAGTTGATGGAGTGACTGACTCCAGACTGATGTACATGACTAAACTAAATCAATGCAACACGGATGTATACTGACACATGAATAGAACTGAAAGGCACTAAACTAACATGAAATTGAGTAGAGTGCTAAGGAAAAATTAGTATCTGATGCTGAAGCTAAGCTGGAAGGGAATAGTTGGGGGTACTTAGCCATCATATTTGCTTCGGATTCCTACATAGCTCCCTTTACAAGCTGGTTTCTCCGAAGAACCTTGATTAAGGCGACCTCCCTATTTATCAACTTATGAACTTATCAGTCTAGGATCTCAACTGTCATAGTATCCCCGGCAGCTCAATATCATTAAAAGACATGGATGAGGATTTGAAAGTTTCATCAAATAAGAAATTTCAAGACAAACTCAAATGGACTGCAATTAGCTATTAAAAAGTGTCTTGTGATGGTAGAATATCTCAAGCCCAATGAAGATATTTTCTTCAACTCTTACAACTATTTGGAGGCCCAAATTAAAGTTCAAAAGGAGATGGAATGGGGCCCAAATCAGCCCCCAATGGGAGAAAATATTGCAGTAATTTTTAATTAGTTTCTAGAATATTTAGTGTTTTGTTTTAATCTATGTTGACTACATTGTTCTAAGTGTGGGAAGCTTTCTACATCCCTAGGGAACATAATTTCTTTAATTGAGTCTTTGACCAGCCCCTTCTAGGATTCTATATAAAAGGGGTTCTTTCACTTTATTGTAACTAAGTTTGATTTAATATATTAATAGCAACCTTTTGGCTTGTGGAGTCTTCTGTAGGTTCTCTTTGGGTTTTGCCCTTTTTGTTCTACTTTGAACCATAACTTTGATTTCTTCAATGGTAAGATTCCTTGTTTGAGTTCCATCCCCCATTTTCTTCTTCTACTTCTTCTTAATTGATTCACTATTTCTTGTTTCTTCTCTTTTCAAGAATAAAATCCTTCCCCCTTTTCTAATCTTCTAATTTTTAAAGTATTTCGCTGCCCGTGTCATTATCTAGTGGTATCAGAGCTTTGAATGGTTGGGTATTCTTATACTCACCCGATCTACTGATTTGAATAATACAACACTACAAAAAAATTTGAAAAAAGAAAAGAAAAAAAAGTTATTGTAGCATGATAGCAATCAAAAAAAAGTCAAAAATATTATTTCCTCAAGTGAATAGTGATGTGAACAGTAATTTCTAGTGTTCTTCACTTGTTCATGGTTTGTTCTATACTTTACCTTGTGATTTGGTAACTTTGACGTGAATAGTGATGTGAAAAGTATCTCCCCCTTTAGAGAATTCTTCCACCTCTTTTCTTAGAACTGCTTCCTTCAACTTTAAGTAATATTGGGTCATCATCCTGCCTTGCCTTAACCTCCACCACAAGAGAAGACTCCAAACCATTTTAGATCACCTCTCCACCTTCCGCTGAATAAACCAAACGAACTCCAAACCGAGCCAGCTGTGAACATCTCTGGCCAATTCTTTCTTATCATCCTCAATATAAGCAACATTGTCCATCGATAGTCTATTGAGGGTGTTGGCCACTACATTGGATTTACCTAGGTGTTACAAAACACTTATGTCATAGTCTTTCAACAGCTCCAACCATCTCCTCTGATGTAGATTTAGGTCCATCTAACTGAACACAAACTGTAGGCTTTTATGGTCAGTAAGAACATTCACATGAATGCCATAAAGGTAGTGCCTCCAAATCTTCAAGGAAAATACTACCGCTGCCAGCTCAAAATCATGTGTTGGATAGTTCTTCTCATGAACCTTGAGCTGTCTGTAGACATAAGCTACAACTTTATCATGCTGCATGAATACACAACCCTGACCAATTCTAGAGGCATTTCAATAAATCACGAACCCATCTGAACCTTCTAGTAGAGTCAAAGTTGGGGCAATAGTAAGTCGAGTCTTCAACTCCTAAAAACTCTTCTCATATGCCTCGAGCCACTGGAACTTGACTTTCTTCTGAGTCAGCCTGGTCATAGAAGAGGCAATAGAGGAGAATCCTTCTATAACCATTTGTATTAACCAGCTAGGCCCAAGAAACTCCTAATGTTGGATGGAGAAGTAGGTCTTGGCCAGTTCTTAATGGATGCTACCTTTTGAGGATCCACATGAATACCCTCATTGGAGATGACATGACCAAGGAATGTCACTAATTTAATACATAATTCACACTTGCTAAACTTAGTGAATAACTTCCAGTCTCTGAGAGTCTGCAATGCTATCCTCAGGTGGTCTACATATTCCTCGTTTTCTTGGAGTAGACTAGAATGTCATCTATGAAGACGATGACAAACATGTCCAGGTACTACTTGAACACCCTGTTCATCAAGTCCATAAAAGTTGAAGGAGCATTCGTTAGTCCAAAAGACATAACTACAAATTTATAGTGACCATACTGAGTTCAGAAGGTTGTCTTTAGAATGTCACATTCTCTGACTTTGAGCTGATCATAGCCTGATCTGAGGTCTATCTTTGAAAAACAGCTAGCTCCCTAAAACTGGTCAAACAAGTCATCAATCCTAGGGATGGGATACTTGTTCTTAATTGTGACTTTGTTAAACTATTGTCCTTCTTTCGCATGTATAGAACTGGGGCACCCTATGGGGATATATTAACTCTGATGAAGTCTTTATCTAAAAGATCCTTTAGCTGTTCTTTCAACTCCTTAAGCTCAGATAGATCCATTATGTACAGAGGGATTAAGATAGGTTGGGTATCTTGAAGAAGGTCTATACCAAAATCAATTTTCCTTTCGGGAGGGACTCCGGGTAGATCTTTGGGAAAATGTTTGAGAATTCATTCATGAATAGAACTAATGGAATAGTTGGGGTTTCAGAAGTAGAATCCTTAACCCAAACTAAATGATAGATGTATCCCTTAGAAATCTTTTTCCTAGCCTTAAGGTAAGAGATAAACCGACCCTAAGGCGCTGAAGTACTACCCTTCCACTCCAGGACTGGTTCATTAGGAAACTGAAACTTAACGACTCTAGTTTTGCCGTCGTCTGAGGCATAGCAAGTGTATAACCAGTCCATACCCAGAATGAGGTCAAAGTCAACAATATCTAACTCAACTAAATCAACTGTGGTGACTTTCTGTAAAATTGTGGACCGGGCAATTCTGTATACTCGACTGGCTCTAACTAACTCACCAATAAGAGTAGAGTCTAAAAATAATTCTGAAAGGATTTCTAGACTAATATGAAACTGAATTGCAACATAAGGACTCACTAAGGAGAGTGTATCTCCTGGATCTAATAAAGCATAAACATCAATTTGGAAGAGACATAACATACTAGTGACTACATTAGGTGTGCTCTCTTGATCCTAGGGGGAGGATAAAGCATAGAAGTAGTTTTGGCGCTGACCACGTCCACCTGTGCCTAAGGTAGTGCCTTTCTGAGCTGAGGAACCTGTCAAAAGTACCGATGTAGTAGATTAGGCCTTCCCTCGTTTGACTGACAGGAAATCCTTCAATTTGTGTCCTGGCTAGCCACAACATAAACAACCCTCTTTGCCAAGACAACACTCTCCAGGATAGTTCTTACAATACTTCAAGAATGATGGAAAAGTGCGGCTGCAGGAGACATGACTCTGAGACTGAGATCCTGATGCTCTATCCTTCTGATCATTGTGGGGTCTAGGAGGAGGAGCACTAGCTGAAGAGGGTTTGGAGCTCTCTGCTGTTGCTGCTGTGAGTGATTACCACCACCTAATCTCTACTGTGGATACTCAAACTAACCTGTCCTTGCTCACTTACTCTGCCTTTCTATTTCTTTCACTTTATCCTCCTCAATTTCCTGAACATGGATCATGAGCCTGGAAATATCCATATCGCTGATTAGCATGGGGTCCTGCACTCCTTTACCACCAAGTTTGAGACTACTGACACAAATATGCTCATCCGAGGCTTGTGTTCCTCCACTATCTCTGGAGCATAATTGGAGAGCTGAATACACTTTAGGGCATACTCCTAAACAATCATGGAGTTCTGCTTCAGATTGACGAACTCTTCCACCTTAGCTTCTTCAATTCCCAAGAAAAAAACTTGTCTAAGAACACTTTCACAAACTCATCCCATTCTACCAGACCTACACCAACCCATCTTCCCTCTTTCCACTATCACTACCATATCGAAGCCACTCCTTTCAGCTGATAGGCGGCTAAGTCTACACTCTCAAAGGAGCTAACACCAATTATTTGAGTGATCTTTTGAACCTCGTCAATAAATTCTTGTGGCTCCTTATCTACCTTTGACCTGTGAAACTCTAGGGGATTCATCCGAGTGAAATCTCAAACTGTACTAGCAGCTGCATTCCCACTTGGGTTAATGGTGCATTGTCCTGTTGATTGACTAGGTTGGTCACAGCCTGGGTGAGCAGCTAATTATTGCTCAAAACTCATCATATGACACTTATTGATCCTGAGGGGTTGCTGGAGTTGGCGGGGCTTGTTGGTTTGCATTTCCATTCCTTCTATTGTTAGCTTCTGGGAGGCATTTTTTGTATACATATAGAGCATGAGTTAGAAGGATATTTTTAGAGTTTCACACTTTATTGCATGAAGAGAATAATGAAAGAAGGGAAGTTTCCAAAAATGCCATGTAGTCTCTTCCTTATAGGTGTGACGCACTTCACACCCATGGAAAAGACTCTACTTGATGCGACTTTCAGACACTCTAAACCTGGCTTTGATATCCAGCTTGTTATGATCTGAGTCTACACCCTGGTCATAACATGATGCTAGAACTACGAATGACTCCAAGCTAATCCATGGCGTAGCATAATTCTAACATGAGTGTCACTTAGAATGAAAACAGAGCAAAAGCATAAATAATTATATAACATACAAGTCTAAGTACTGAAATAAGCTAGATACTACAACTCTGTCTGAAAGCCTCTACTAAAGATGAGCTACTGGGAGAAGCCCCCAACTAACTCTATAGTTTGAAACTGAAAATAGTACAACTCAACATAGAAGGAAATGCTATGATCCTTGAGAGATGAGGACTCACCACTGGAATACTGCTGGACTGAGTCTGATGGATATTAGCGGTGCTGCTGAGCCTGAGTCCCTGAGCCTATATAATAAGACTATAGCAAAGTATGTATCAATACTTTGAATGTATTGAGTATGCGAAGCTATGCAATTTAAAACATAAACATGTTGATAAAGGAACTATAAGAAAGGAAAAAACGTTTAAATAATATGTAATGACCCTGTTTGAAAGTATAAGTTCTATAAAAAGCCTGCAATATGAAAATACCATAAAACTAGTAAAATTGACTAAGGGTCATGCACATATTCTGAGATTTGAGACTGGACTCTATTAAACTATGGGAGAGCCTATTAACCGATGTATAATCACGTTACTTAAACGTGGAGTTCGATGTATACTCCCCACCTATAGGACTTGGTATGCCTTTCCAGATTATAAAGGTATGGCTGTGTGATCACTAAATTGGCGCCTATTTGGGTTAAGGACCTATGGTGGCATATAGCTCTGAGAATTTGGGTGTGCTGAACCCCGACCCACTCGGTGGTAAAGACAACTCCCAACCGAAGGCCTAATTGTATCTAACTATATTGATAACTCAAAATCTAATTTCCTAAGACTAAGTCAGAACTACTTATCTGGAAGTGTTCTAAGAGTCCAAAGGACCTAATAACTGAGAATACTGAAAATACTGATAAGTTGATAAAGTGATAAAGTGATAAACTAACATTTATGGACAGTATTAGGTATACTAAAAATCTGAAAATACTAACTTTGATGTGAAGCATACATGTTGAGGATTCTACTAAGATAATAAGCAATGGAAAAAGAGACATCTAGATAAGCTTTTATATCATGCAAAGTTCAACTCACAAATCATGTTTAAAACTAGGGTTAGATGGCATACTATGAAATTTAAATCAAGAACATGAAAATCATATGCTAGGGTTATAAAAACTTGCAAGAACAACAAACATTTATAGAACATTCATGAGTTGTTTGAAAAGCCCTAACTCATAATTCCTACATGGCTAAGAATAAAGAAGGTTTATGAAAATAATTTGGGGCAAAGGATGAAAGGAATCCACTTATTGAATCCCTACATACCTGAAAGAAAAACCCTATAAAGAAACCTTGAAATTTGAGAATACTTGGGAAGCCCTAGCCCTGGCTCCTAAGAGGAAGCTCCGAAGTTCTACACTTTGATTTTCCGAAGATGAGAGTTAGGAAATGAGGGAAACTGTCTACTTCCCCCTAGATCCTCTGATTTCCCCCTTAAAATGGCATATTTTAAGCATTAGCAGCTTAGAAGTTTACAAAAATGCCCTAAATAACTTGGCGGGAAAACTTCCCCAGTAGTGATATTGGGTCACTTCGCGACCCATTAGAGGACTTGATGGGTCATTACAAGCCACTCGTTATCACTGGAACAAAGGATCAATTTTCTGATCTTCTCTTGGCACCTTCACTTAATGATTCATCATGACGCTTAATGAATCTTTCCTCCAACTGTCAAGACTCTTTGAAAAAACACATTTTCACCAACTTTTCAGACATGGCAGATCAGGTAATTTAACGACTCACCTAACGAGTTGTTCTGTGATCTGTTGCAAATTTTCCTATTTTCTCTAATTCATGCCTCGATTTTGATCTTTGGGAGTTTTGCGGTGTAACAAAAACAATGCTGAAAAACACCCATGCTACATTAGCTTGATATTCATGAAATTCATACATAATTGAGTAAATCATCATAACTTAAAAATAGAGATTCATACATAATTGTGTAAATCATCATAACTTGAATATAGAGATTCATGAGAGTTTTCATAGAAATAATGCAATTATAATCATAAAACATAAATAGAATCATGAGAGAATCAATTTCATAAGAGATCATAGAGTTTTTCATCAAAAAGGTCTGAACCCTAGAAATTCATTCAATTCATAATTGGAGACATGAAAAAATTGAACTCATGGAATTAAACTTGAGATTGGGCATGAGGGTGGAAGAAATTCCCCATTCATGATCCCACATACTTGGGCTTTGATAAATTCTTGCTTAGACTTGAGACCCAAGAGAATTGAGAAGAAGAAGAACCCTAGGAGCTTTATAACGCTCAATCTCACACTCCTGAAAAAGTATGAAGCGGACGTTATCAATGAAGTACCCAATAAAGAGGTTGTGGTCGAACCCACAGGGAATATGGTAAGAACTAGACTAATGCAGTATTTAAGCTTTTTGGTGGGTTATCTCCAAATTGAGGGGTTTATAAAGAAACAATTGTAGAACAAACATAAAAAGCAGTTGTTGTTAACCAAGATTTGCAATTAACTAGGGTAAGTGTTCCCCATGGGTTCATAACTACTTTGGATTTACACTCGTGATCAATCCTAATGGTTACTTGTAGAACTGATAACTAGGGTTCATCCAAACAATTGGTTCGTCCTTGTTGGATGACTATACTCAATCACCAGGTTAGGTCTCATGAGCGATTTCAAATTAACCGTTATCACTTTGTTCCAAATTTCACTATCCTGCGACCGCAACTCAAATTATACAATGATCATAAAAATCAAGGCTTTGTTATAATTCTCTATCCTAATCTCTACCTGTCTAGATTCACGCAAGTAAAGAATTCGTGCAAGTCTTAATGTGTTCTTTGTTAAGAAACATTAAGGATGAACAGAATACAATACAAGCATTTAGTATTGGTTTCGAATCACTTTGTGTAACTCTAGTTCATTAATCCACCATGGTTCCCACAACCCTAGTTGTGGAGGTTTTATCCTCTCATGATTGTAAGATTATGATTAGTATTCATAGATAAATACATAATTAAATACTTACAAAGATGATTGAAAGAAAACTTGCTGTGAATATTGCAATAGAATATGATGAACAAAATCAAGAACAATTGAGATATCAAAATTTTGATCTCAAGAATTTCACTTCAATGTTGTCAAAAACTAATTACAAACTTGATAGCAATTGACAATCAACTAATTCTGACCTTCTCTGACCTAAAAGAAACATAAAACGTATTTATATAGATAATGAAATCCTTTTCCTAAGTTAACAGGGAAATAACCAAATTTGGTGCCGAGACATCCTATGAATCATCATACGACCCGTAACAGGATTGTATTGGTCATGCCTTGCTCTCATACATTCCTTGATTTCTGTAGAATTGGCTAAGTATTGGTAGCTAGTATGACTTATAACATGATCCCACGAGTCATACAATCCAATCGTGGTTTGGGTCTGAGAACTTTGACATCTTTTGAAGATTTCTAAGAGTTTCTTGGTATGCCTCGTACCTTGCTCCTATGACTCGTGACAACTAGTTGCATCATAAATTCTGCCAAGTCCTTAAAATCACTTATGTTCCCACTGCTCCTAGTATGGGTCGTAGGTAGATGCTACGATTCGTAGGTGCTACCCGTACCAACAAACTTTTTGTGCAAATAATTCTTAAATATTCCATGACTCTAGTTACGGCTCGTACCAGCTTTGTATGGCTCATACTAAGAGTCGTACTTTTCCTTTGCATTGTTCCAGCTTTCTGAGCTTTTCCACGAGTCTCAGTACAACTTGTACAATCTAGGTACGGCTCGTACTGAGATTAGTACTTAGCTGCTTTTCTACATCTTTTGCACATTTTTGCTCCAACACTTATTTTCCTTGAAAACAAAGTAAAAAAAAAACTCATATCCATAGAAACATACCTAAGTCCATACTATTTTCCTAGTTTTAAGCATTGAAAGTGTTGTACACTCACACCACATCAATATCCTCAACTTAAGATTTTTGCATGTCCTCAAGCAAAGGAAACAAAAATTTAAAACTCTTAACTAGAATATGAACCTAGGATACTAGAGCCAACACCAATCAAAATTTGCACTATGAACACAAACAACTTTTGACCCCTTTCTCGGTAAACCAAATCAGTATATGCACATCAAGTAACTAAAAACCATGATAAATAGGGATTAATATATGTCATCTAGTCATTAGCAAAGAATCAAGTCATTACCAATGCTTCTCACATGGACAATTAGCAAAATAAAACACAAAACATGTACCCTCACAGCAAATGAAGTCCCTAACTCATAGATATATGAAAATATGAAATGTGGGACTGAACAAGTAAGACTCTCTCTCTCAAAAGGAAGTTTCAAATACTGCACATCGGATACCATAGGCTTGCCCTTATTTTCTCTACTTCGGGTCTTTGGATAGTCAGGCTAGGATCACTAAAGGACTTTATTCGGCTTGTAATTTAGGCTTTCAGGCTGAGTATGGTAAATATGGAATTTTTAGTGACCAAACCCTCCTTGGCACTACGTACACGTTGCTCCACTTTTCACTTGTTTCACCCTTTTCACTTTTTCAACTTTTTCCTCCCTTTTCTCCATTTTTATGCAATGTATGGGTGTGGTGTGTTTTCAACTTTTCATTCATTTTTCTCTTTTGTAATTTCTTTTGAATTATTCCTTTTTAGCTCTTTTTTTCTTCTTTTGTCACACCACACCTCATTTTAAACCCTTTTTTCCTTTCTTTTCCTTTTTCACCTCCCCATGATCTTTGACCCCTACTCTATCCACCTTCAACTTAGGAATTTTGTTTGGGCTGAGGTTCATACTGTCCTAAGAGGGACCAAGGACAAAATAGGTTCATTATAAAAAATGGGTAAGGTTAATTGGTTAATCAAACAAAAATGATTCATTTAAGGTTCAAAATCAGGATGAAGGGAATCATATCATTTTTGTAGGATAATTTAAGCTAAATGTTATACCCCGGGAACCCAAGGATCAGACCTGGGAGTCAAAACGGTGAAAAAACTATAATTTTGCACCAGGTCACAGGACGAACCGTGAGGAGGCTCGTGAGGAGTAACAACGAGTTGTTAGGTGACTCGGGGTCTAGTAGGGTTGGCAGGATTTGTAGAGGAGACCACGGGCATGACCATGAGTCGTGGTCAGGGCTCACGACTCGTGAAGTCACCCATGGCCTAGACTGGATGTTAGGCAAGGATTTTTGGGCAGTATTTACCACGGATGCTGACCATGAGTCGTGGTCACCCACCACGATTCGTGGTGTCCTCCATGGGGTCCAGGGTGCAATTTCGGTAGTGTACCTCATGCCACGAGTCGTGGTCCCTCATGACGAGTCGTTAGGTCCCTCGTTGGGACCCCCTGGCAGTTATTTTTCCGTGATAGTAAGGGCTTTTCTTGTAAATTCCTAAGATCGTAAGGCCTAAACTATGACGTTTTGGGTTATGAATAGGAATATTTAAAGGGGTTAAGTTAAGTTCTCACTTCATTCATTCATGCATGAAAGGTAGGGGAATTGGGAGAGTGATTCAAGCTTAGAACTCGTCAATTATGCAATTTCTTCTTGGTTGTTCAAGAGAGGTTAAGAACTAGTTATTCCCAAGGTTCTCAATGGGTGGGTTTTCCACACCCATGCCCTTCATCTAGGATCTTACTAAAATTTCAGTAGGAACTCATGGGGTTTTGTAATTTATTTAATTAAAATTCTAATGATTTGAAAATGGGCTTTATGATTTTTGACTCTAACTATAATCTATAGGTTTTGATCAACCTTTTAGCTTGAACTAAATATAATATTATTTATTTGGATTTCCATGTATTTAAGCCTAATTATGCATCCCCCATGATGAATCAATTTAACATCTACTCTCCCATTAATGACATTCATAGGCCCATTATGCATTATAATTTAAATCCTGAATTTATTATGTTACCCATTATGATTTTCATGAAATTCAAGCTATATGCATGATCTCTAAGTATATATGAGCTTTATGAATAAGGAATTATGTTTTGGCCAACTCACAGGCCTCATTTCATGGCTAGTTCATGTATGTACAAGTATCTATGATTATCATGATTTAACTAGCCTATGAATTCATGTATGTTATACTATGAGCACTATATATGTTTAGGGAGGAGTATCGAACGCCGAGTAGGTTCGGGACCTAGGTTCTGCCCCAGACCTCATAAACTATGTGCCACCGTAGGTATGTTGGGACCTCCTATGGGAATGTCCCCGGCCCAAATGGCCCTTTTCATGGTGATGTCACACTTTCATGGTTCGACCCTTGGTAGGGTACAGACACCTTCCCGACTAGCATTACAAGTTGGGCTTCATGTGTGCTCATATGGGGTATGTCGGTTAAGAGAATCTCCCATAATTCCACATGATCTATGCATGTTTACAATTATGTATATCGGCTCAAGTCATGTTAAACAAGCCTTTTCTCTAACGATTATGATTACGATTGTATTACGAATGTTTTTAAAACCTTGAGCCTTATATTATGGTATGATATTTATGATATGAGCATGATGTCCCACTCTTATGATCATTTATGAGATATCTATATTTTAAATTGTCTGTTCTACTTACCTTGCATACTCAGTATATTCTGAGTACTGACCGTATACCTTCTATGCTATATCTTTTCATGATACAGGACTCGGTTCTCAGGCTTACCCTCCTCAGTAGTGCTCCCGAGATAGTTATCAGCTTATTTGGTGAGTCCTCATGTTCCGAGGGCCATATGTTTAGACTCTACACTTTTCCTACAGTTTCAGATTTGTTGGGTTAGTTGGGGAGTTGTCCCATCAACTCGTCTTTCATGATTAGAGGCTTTTCATACTACAAGTTGCATTCAGCCGTCATGTATGGATCATGTATTGTCTTTTCTTCATTGTTATGGCATGTTTACATTTTTGTTTGTTAAGTCTTCCACTTATGTGATTGAATTAGATGTATGCTCATGCCATGGCTTGACTTGGGGTCAATCGGGGCTCCTTGTCCCGTGTCTACAATCCGGGTGTATGTTTGGGTCATGACAAACTTAGCATTAGAGCCATTGGTTTTGAAGTGTCCTAGGGTGTCTGAAATCTGCATCAAGTAGAGTCTTTTTCATGTGTGTGAAGCGTGTCACACTTATGACGAAGAGGCTACTAGATGTTTAGGAAATGTTCCCTTCTTTCATGATCTATTTCGTGTGATGAAAAGTCCTCTACCCTTCTAATATGTGTTATTCAAGTTTTCAACATCATGCCTCCATGCCGTGTGAACCCCAAAAGAAATGGTAATGGTAATGATCATAAGGGTGCAAATGGTGAGGAGCATTAGCTAGCCCCACCCGTTCACGAGGAGCAAACACCAGAGCCGGCTGCCCATATTGAGTTTAGGGCAGCAATTCAGATGCTAGCACAGGCCATGACTGCCCAGGTTCAGAATCAGACATTGGCGCAATACCCTTAGAATGGGAATGCGGCAGCAGCTAGGGTGAGGGATTTCTTGCGAATGAACCCTCCTAAGTTCACGGGGTAGAAGGTGGATGAGGACCCCCACGATTTCAGTGAGATTCTGAAGATCACCCAGGTTATGGGGGTGAACAATGGAGAGTGTGTTGACTTGACCTCTTATCAGCTAAAGGGGGTAGCTCACATATGGTTTAAGCAATGGAGAGATGCCAGGGTAGTGGGTGTTGGCCCGATAGGTTGGGAGGAGTTTCACATGACATTTATGGGTTGATTCTTCCCTTGGGAGATGAGGGAGCTCAAGGCGGCCGAGTTTGTTAATTTGAAGCAGGGTAACATGTCCATGCAGGAGTATGCATTGGAGTTCACCTGATTATCCAAGTATGCTCCAGAGTTGGTGGTGGATCACAGGGCTCGGGTGAGTCATTTTGTGCATGGGGTGGCGGATTACTTAGATAAGGATTGCAGGATTGTCGTGCTTCATTGGTATATTGACTTCCCCCGTATTTTATTACACGCCCAGCAGATGGAGTCGGTCTATCGGAGGCAGAGGGAGTCCAAGAGGGCCAGGACCGACAACTATGGGGTTTCTCAGGTCAGGTAAAGGGGTGGACAACACCAGCAGTCCTAGCACAGGTCTATCTCTCCAACTCCATCATCGGCCAGCACACCATCTAGGTTCAGAGGAGATTAGAGGAGCAGGGTTTTCAGGCTCGAGGGATCAGGGTAGCATACAGATGGAGCACACTTTTCCATCCTGTGCGAAGTGCAGCAAGAATCATCCCTGGAGGTGCTTAGTTGGCTCAGATGCGTGTTTCCGGTGTGGCAAACCCGGCCACCGACTTAGGGGCTGCCCCTCAGCTAGGTCAGGGGTCGGTGGGGCCTGTGTTATAATATCCAGTTCTGCCGCTCCAACAGCACGTCCCCCTCAATAGGGTGCCTCTACTAGTTCAGCAGGCGGTCAGTGCCAAAACAGGTTTTATGCTCTAGTACCCTGCCAGGAGTAGGAGGCTTCTCAAGATGTGGTCACCGCTACGTTGCAAATCTTCCATATTTATGCTTATGCCTTGTTAGATCCAGGAGCTACTTTATCTTTTGTGACTCCCTACATTGCTAGTAGTTTTGGAGTTAGTCCTGAAATTTTGTCAGAACCGTTCTCGGTCTCTACCCCAGTCAGTGAATTAGTTGTAGCTAGGCAGGTGTATAGAGATTACCCCATCACAGTATTGCATAAGGTTACCTATGAAGACTTAGTAGAGTTAGCTATTACTGACTTTGACATCATTTTGGGTATGGATTGGTTGTTTGCATGTTATGCTTCGATGAATTGTAGGACCCATGTGGTGGAATTTCAATTTTCGAGCGAGTTAGTTTTTGAGTGAAAGGGTAATTCAGCTGTACCAGCCGGTCATTTTATTTCATATCTTAGGGCAAGGAAAATGATTTCTAAGGGCTACATGTATCACCTAGTTAGGGTTAAGGATGTCAAGTCTGAGAGCCAGACTATCCAGTCAGTTTCGATAGTGTGTGAGTATCCGGAGGTTTTTCCCAATGATTTGCTAGGTGTTCCTCCTGAGAAGGAAATTGATTTCAGCATTGATCTCTTACTCGATACACAACCTATCTCTATTCCTCCGTACAGAATGGCCCCAACTGAGCTAAAGAGTTGAAGGATCAGTTGAAGGATTTGTTGGATAAGGGCTTCATTAGACTGAGCAAGTCTCCATGGGATGCACCAGTTCTCTTTGTCCGAAAGAAGGATGGTTCCCTTCGCATGTGTATTGATTACCGATAATTGAATAAGGTCACCGTCAAGAATAGGTACCCCTTACCCAGGATCAATGACTTGTTTGACCAGCTTCAGGGTGCCAGATGTTTCTCAAAGATAGATCTCAGGTCCAGGTATCACTAGCTCAGGGTTCGGGAGAGTGACATTTCGAAATCCGCTTTCAGGACTCGGTATGGTCACTACGAATTTGTTGTTATATCTTTTGGACTAACCAATGCCCCTACAGCTTTCAAGGACTTGATGCAGGGTGTTCAAGCAATACCTATACATGTTCATGATCGTGTTCATCGATGATATCCTTATATAATCCCGGAGCGAGGAAGAGCATGCCGCGCATTTAAGAATAGTGCTACACACACTCAAGGATCGTCAGTTGTATGCAAAGTTTAGTAAGTGTGGGTTTTGGTTTGACTCGATTACATTTTTGGAACACATGGTATTGAGTGAGGGCGTAAAGGTAGATTCTTAGAAAATTGAGGCGGTGAAGAATTGGCCCAGACCGATGAATCCTACAGAAATTCAGAGTTTCTTAGGCCTAGCAGGTTACTACTGGAGATTTTTTGAGGGATTTTCATCAATTGCAGCACCATTAACCAGGTTGACTCAGAAAAAGGTAAGGTTCCAATGGTCGGAGGCTTGTGAGAAGAGCTTCCAAGAGTTGATGACTCGGCTCACTTCAGCACCGGTGTTGACCCTACCCGAGGGTACCGATTGTTTTGTGGTATATTGTGATGCTTCGAGAATCGGACTTGGGTGTGTGTTGATGCAACATGGGAAGGTGATAGCATATGCCTCAAGACAGTTGAAAATCCTTGAGAAGAATTACTCGACACATGATCTTGAATTGGCCGTTGTGGTGTTCGCCTTAAAGTTATGGCGACATTACTTGTATGGGGTCCACGTGGATGTATTCACGGATCACAAGAGCTTGCAATATGTGTTCATGCAGAAAGATCTCAATCTTCAGCAAAGGAGGTGGTAGGAGCTACTAAAGGACTACGACATGAGTGTCCTTTACCACTCGGGTAAGGCTAATGTGGTAGCGGATGCACTTAGTAGGCTCTCTATGGAGAGTGTATCCCATGTGGATTTGCGAAGGAAAGTGTTGGTGAAAGATGTCCATCGACTTGCGAGGTTGGGAGTTAGATTGGTCTACTCGATCGATGGCGGCATTGTTGTGCAAAACGGATCAGAATTGTCCTTGGTGACAGATTTGAAGGCCAAACAAGATGAGGATTCAATTTTAGTAAAGCTGAAGAAAACCATTGGAAGTCAGAAGGTGGAGGTCTTCTCCCAAGGGGGAGATGGTGTGCTGCGGTACCAGGGCCATCTATGTGTTCCAGATGTGGATAACTTGAGGGACTAGATATTGCATGAGGCACATGGATCCAGGTATTCTATCTATCTGGGTGCCACCAAGATGTATCATGATTTGCGGGAAATCTATTGGTGAAACGGCGTGAAGAAGGATATTGCAGAATTTGTAGCCAAGTGCCCGAACTGTCAGCAAGTGAAAGTCGAACATCAAAGGTCGGGAGGCGTACTTCAGGATAACAACATTCCTACTTGGAAGTGGGAAGGGATTAATATGGCTTTCATTATAGGCCTACTTCGTACTCCTCGACACTATGATTCTATATGGGTGGTAGTAGACAGGTTGAACAAGGCTCCACACTTCCTACCGATCAAAACCACAGATTCAGTGGATGATTATGCCAAATTGTATGTTCAGGAGTTGGTTCGACTTCATGGGGTGCCCTTGTCTATTATCTCAGACAGAGGTACTCAGTTTACCTTTCAGTTTTGGCGGTCTTTCCAAAAAAGGCTTGGGACTCCGGTTAAGCTCAGCACAACATTCCGTCCACAAACAGACGGTCAGGTGGAGCAGACAATTCAAACTCTCGAGGACATGTCGAGAGCTTGTGTGATGGACTTTAAAGGTAGTTGGGATGATCACTTGCCTTTGATCGAGTTTGCTTACAATAACAACTATCATTCTAGCATCCAGATGGCACTGTTTGAGGCTCTTTATGGGCGGAGGTATAGATCGCCCATCGGATGGTTTAAGGTTGGTGAGGCAGCTATGATAGGACCTGATTTAGTTCATGAGGTCACGGTGAAACTTCATATGATAAGGGACAGGCTGAAAACCACTCAGATTCGTCAAAAGTCATACGCGGATGTAAGAAGAAGAGATATGGAGTTTGAGGTAGACGATTGGGTATTCCTGAAGGTATCTCCCATGAAGGGAGTTATGCAGTTCGGAAAGAAAGGAAAACTCATTCCCTTCTATATTGGTCCCTACTGGATCACGAGAAGAGTTGGTAAGGTAGCATATGAGTTGGACCTGCCCTCAGAGTTATCTTCTGCACATCCCGTGTTTCATGTGTCGCTTTTGAAAAAGTGCTTGGGTGATCCAGCTCTAGTAGTCCCGGTGGACAGCGTCGGTGTAAAAGATAGCCTCAATTATGAGGAAATTCCAATTGCAGTCTTAGTTCGACAGGTTCAGAGGCTGAGGAAGAAAGAAGTAGCTTCGGTGAAGGTGTTGTGGAGAAATTAGCATGTTGAGGGAGCTACGTGGGAAGCCAAAGAGACTATGATGGATAAATACCCTCACATGTTCCCTGCCGGCTTAGTTTCAGTTTGAGGTATTAGTTTTTGCCCTAATTCTCTAATCAGTTTCCATGTTTAGTTCATGTGCGCAAGTATGATTTATGTTATGATAGATGTATATGATGTCTGAATTCAGTTCAGCTATGTAGTACTATTCGGAGGTAGTCATTCCGTCAATTTTTGGTTTAAATGATTAGTGTTTGCATATGATGAATGTTTGATCATAAGTTTTGTATGTGTTTCTAACATTTGAGGACGAATGTTCCCAAGGGGGGAGATACTGTTATACCTCGGGAACCCAAGGATCAGACTCGGGAGTCAAAACGCTGAAAAAACTGAAATTTCACACCAGGTCACAGGACGAACCGTGAGGAGGCTCGTGAGGAGTGACCACAAGTCGTGAGGTGACTCGTGGTCCAGCAGGGTTGGCAGGATTTTTAGAGGAGACCACGGGCATGACCACGAGTCGTGGTCAGGCCTCACGACTTGTGAAGTCACCTGTGGCCTAGACTGGATGCTGGGCAAGGATTTTTGGGCAGTGTTGACCATGGATGGTGACCACAAGTCGCGGTCACCCACCATGATTCATGGTGTCCTCCGTGGGGTCCCAGGGTGAAATTTTGGCAGTGTACCTCATGACTCAGGCCACGAGTTGTGGCCCCTCATGATGAGTCGTTAGGTCCCTCGTTGGGACCCCCCGACAATTATTTTTCTGCGAATTAGTAAGGAATTTTTCGTAAATTCTTAAGATCCTCAGGCCTAAACTACGACATTTTGGGTTATGAATAGGGAAATTTAAAGGGGTTAAGTTCAGTTTTCACTTCATTCATTCATGCATGCAAGGTAGGGGAATCGGGAGAGTGATTCAAGCTTAGAACTCATCAATTCATTGCAAATTCTTCTTCGGTTATCAAGAGAGGTTAAGAACTAGTTATTCCCAAGGTTCTCAATGGATGGTTTCTTCCACAACCATGCCCTTCCTCTACGATTTTACTAAAATTTCAATATGAACTCATGGGGTTTTGAAATTTATTTTATTAAAATTCTAATGATTTGAAAATGGGCTTTATGATTTTTGACTCTAACTATAATCTATGGGTTTTGATCAACCTTGTAGCTTCAACTAATTATAGTATTATTGATTTAGATTTCCATGTATTTAAGCCTAATTATGCATGCCCCATAATGAATCGATTTATGATCTACTCTCCCATTGATGACATTCACAAGCCTAGTACGCATTATGATTTAAATCCTGAATTTATTATGTTACCCATTATGATTTTCATGAAATTCAAGCTATATGCATGATCTCTAAGTATGTATGAACCTTATGAATCAGGAATTATGTTTTGGCTGACTCACGGGCCTTGTTTCATGGCTAGTTCACATATGTACAAATATATTTATGATTATCATGATTTAGCTAGCCTATGAATTCATGTATGTTATACTATGAGCACTATATATGTTTTGGGAAGAGTATCGAACACCGAGTAGGTTTGGGGCCTAGTTTCCGCCCCGGACCTCACAAACTATGTGCCCCGTAGGTATGTTGGGACCTTCTATGGGACTGTCCCCAGCCCAAATAACCCTTTTCATGGTGACGTCACACTTTCATGGTTTGACCCTTGGCAAGGTACGGACACTCTCTCGACTAGGGTTACAAGTTCGGCTTCGTGTGTGCTCATATGGGGTATGTCGGTTAAGAGATCTCCCAATGTTCCTCATGATTTATGCATGTTTACGATTATGTATATGGTCTCAATTCATGTTAAACATGGCTTTTCTCTTACGATTATGATTATGAATGTTTTGAAAACCTTGAGCCTTATTTTATGGTATGATATTTATGATATGAGCATGATGTCCCACTCTTATGATCATTTATGAGATTTCTATATTTTAAATTGTCCATTTTACTTACCTTGCATACTCACTATATTCCAAGTGTTGACTGCTTAACTTCTATGTTGTATCGTTTCATGATACAGGACCCGACTCTCAGGCTCACCCTCCTTAGTAGTGCTCTTGAGATAGTTATCAACTTATTTGGTGAGTCCTCATGTTCCGGCGGCCATATGTTCAGACTCTATGCTTTTTCTTCAGTTTCAGATTTGTTGGGTTAGTTGGGGAGTTGTCCCATCAACTCATCTTTCATGATTAGAGGCTTTTCATACTACAAGTTGTATTCAACCGTCATGTATGGATCATGTATTGTCTTTTCTTCATTGTTATGGCATGTTTACATTTTCTTATGTTAAGTCTTCTGCTTATGTGATTGAATTAGATGTACGCTCATGCCATGGGTTGACTTGGGGTCTCTCGGGGCTTCTTGCCCCATGTCTATGATCCGAGTGTACGTTCCGGTCATGACACTAAAATGGGCAAATCAAAAATGTCCTATGATCCTTTCCTAACCAACCATCCTAAAACCTATGTACAGACCAACTGGGCAAGTTTTAGATCCTCTATGTAGTATTGAACTAGGTACATGGCCTCACTCACTTATGGTACATGGTTTTCATTTTTTCTACCTGTCTGGTTCATACATGGACAACTATAAATACTCATGCTAATACACTAAATGACATAAAAATATCCACATAAATCATGTTTTGCAATCGATAAGTACACAACTAACCATCAAAAATTTAAACAAGGTCAATTTTTTCAAAACTTCAAAACTAGTGCATTTTATTGGCTGATTAATCCTAAGCTACTTTATAATTAAACAAAAACATCCTAAACATGCTGATTCTACTAGATATCATGCCCAAGTGAAAAGAAACACGATAAGAAAAACCCTCAGAAGAATCCAAAAAATATACAAGTACACCCCCTCCCCTTTTGAAAAGCATGCTTCGTCCACGAAGCATAAAATATAAAACATAAGGGAACATACCTGTGGCTACTCACACTTCACCTACCATTGGTTGCCTCCTATGCAGCGCCTAATTTAACATCACAACACGACATAATATCCATGATTCTTTAGGCGTCATCAAGGTACACCATCTCAATTCTTCTTATTTCTTTGGTGTCTCCTAGATACAGCTTTATCCTTTGTATAATTCACCTTGAACCATTTACCATCACTATTTTCAAAATCCACCGCACCATATAGGGACACATTCACCACTCTATATGGTCCTATTCACCTAGATTTCAATTTTTTAGGGTGCAAACTGAGCTTTGAATCGAACAGTAAGACCAGATCACCAGCATTGAAATCCTTCTTTTCAATCTTCCTATCATGATAGATCTTCATTCTTTATTTATAAATGGTCGCACTCTCATAAGCTCGAAGTCGAAATTCATCTAACTCATTGAGTTGGTCGAGTCTCAACTTGGCTGCTTCATTCCAATCTAAGTTTAGCTTTTTCAGAGCCCATAATGTCTTATGCTCTAGCTCTACTAGCAGATGACATGACTTGCCATGGCCAGCTGATATGGAGATATGCTAATAGGGGTCTTATAAGATATTCAATATGCCCATAATGCATCATTGAGCTTTCTAGACCAATCTATCTAGTTGGTATTGACCATTTTGGGCAGAATGGTCTTTATCTCCCTGTTAGAAACTTCCACCTGCCCACTTGATTACGGATGGTAAGTTGTTGCCACCTTGTGTTTCACGCCATTTTTTTCCAGCAGAGTTCTAAAGAGGCAGTTACAAAAGTGTGATCCACCATCACTAATTATTGCTTTGGGAGTATCAAACCTAGTGAATATGTGCTTCCGCAGAAATGCTGTGACACTTTTGCCTTCATTGTTAGGTAATGCAATAGCCTCTACCCATTTAGAGATATAATCTGCTTCCACGTAGATGTATTTCATCCCATATGAGCTAACAAATAGGACATGAAGTCAATACCCCATACATCGAATAACTCAACTTCGAGGATAGGGGTCAATGGTAACTCATGCTTGGGGGTAACGCCACCTTGTCTTTGGCACTAATCACATGCCTTGGCATAATCACAAGTATCTTGGTGAATGGAGGGGTAGTAATACCTGCACTGCAGAATTTTGTGTGCAATTCAGATACTACTATGATGACCCCCAATTAGGGATGGGTGGCAAGCCCCCAGAATGCTCGACATCTTTACCTCTGGCACACACCTCCGAATTAACCCATCTGCACAAATTCGGAATAATTATGGTCCATCACAATAGTATCGTCGAGTGTCGAACAAGAAATTCTTCCTTTGCTGAGGTGTCATATCTGCTGGAATTATGTCGCTAACCAAATAATTTGCATAGTCATTAAACCATGGAATCACGTCCTAAGATGCAGATAATACCTGCTTTTCTGGGAAAGCAGCATCAATATCAATCTCCTCTCTTGCTCTAACCTCAGATTCTAGTCTGGACAGGTGATTAGCTACCTAATTTTCCATTCCTTTCTGGTCTTTCACCTCACACTCAAATTATTGGAGCAATAGTACCAATCTGATCAACCTTGGTTTAGAATCCTTCTTAGACATCAGGTACCTCAAAGCAGCATGGTCTTTATGGACAATTACCTTAGTTCCAAGAAAGTATGTTTGAAACTTTTCAAATACAAAGACTACTGCTAGCAGCTTCTATTCAGTGATAGCATAGTTCTTTTGGGCCGTGTTGAGTATTTTACTAGCATAATAGATTGGGTGAAAGATCTTCGCTCTGTGTTGTCCCAAGACAACACCAAGGGCCACCTCACTATCATCACACATTACCTCAAATGGAAGAGACCAATCTGGAGCTATGATTATAGGAGCGGTGTTGAGTTTCTCCTTCAGGCACTCAAAGGCCTTCAGACATGCTTCATCAAATAGGAACTTCACCTCCTTCTTGAGTAGTTTGCACAATGGTTGTATAATATTTGAAAAGTCCTTGATGAACCTCCTATAGAATCTTGTATGCCCTAAAAAGCTTCTGACCCCTTTTGTGGAAATAGGTGGTGGCAATCCTGCTATTCTTCAATTTTCACCTTGTCCACCTCTATCACTTTTTCAGAGATTTTGTGACCTAGCACTATTCCTTCTTTGACCATGAAGTGGCATTTTTCCCAATTTAGGACCAGATTAGTTTCTTCGCATCTGTTCAACACTTTGCCTTAGTGTTTAAGGCAAGATTCAAATGAGTCACCCACAACTGAGAAGTCGTCCATAAATGCCTCGATGGTATCCTCCACCATATTTGAGAATATCGACATCATACAGCGCTGGAATGTGGCTGGTGCATTGCACAACCCGAAAGGCATTCTCCTGAAAGAAAATGTTCCATATGGGCAAGTGAAAGTGGTCTTCTCTTGGTCTTATGGGGCTATAGTGGTCTGATTGTAATAGTATCAGCCTCTACCTGCCAACCTGTCAAGCATCAGATCCATGAATGGAATCGGAAAATGGTCCTTCTGGGTCCAATGGTTGAGCTTTCGGTAATCAATGCATGCATACCAACCTGTGACTGGTCTTTTTGGTATCAGGCTCATTCTTCTCATTGGGCACCACCATGATCCCACATTTCTTTGGCACACACTGCACTGGACTCACCCACTTGCTATCCACAATGAGGTAAACTACACCAATGTCTAGCTACTTGATAATCTCCTTTTCACTACTTCTTGCATCGGTGGGTTCGGGCATCGCTGATGCTCTATGCTTGGTATGCAATTTGGCTCGAGCTAGATTTTATGAGTGCATATACCTGTAGGTATTCCGATGATGTAGCTATGGTCCATCCAATTGCATTTTCGTGCCTTTTCAATACTGTGACCAAAACTTCTACTTGCCAATATGTCAAGTCAGCTGCGACAATCACTAGCAAAGTGTCATTTTCACCCAAGAATGCATATTTGAGGTGGGGAGGCAATGCCTTAAGTTCCAGAACTGGTGGTACCTCCACTAGTGGCTTTGTTGGTAGAGTTACACGGTTCTTCAATTCATGGTATAACTTCTTTGGTTTGAAGTTGTACGACCCCACTCCTTCTAGAGCATTTACCAGTTCAGTGTACCTTGATACTCCATCTTCCTCATAATTTATCAAGATGGCTGCTAGTGTGTTAATATTCATCATCTCTCCCATGGGCACTAGCAGACTCTTGTTTTCCATCTGGGTATTTGTAGAGGTAGCTTCGTTGGTGTAACCAGAATGATCCATGTAAGAAAAACAAAGAAAACGTAAACGGGGAAATAACAAATAGAAGTTAAATACAAGTAATTAATCTAATCTTAGCCGTATTCCCAAGCAATGACACTTTTTGATCACACTCAAACTCACACTCTTGACAAAGTATGAAGCAGACGTTGTCAATAAAGAACCCAACAAAGAGGTTGGGGTCGAACCTAGAGGTAATATTGTAAGAACTAGACTAATTTCGTATTAAAGTTTTTTGATGGGTTATCTCCAAATTGGGGGGGTTTTATAGAGAAACAATTGTAAAACAAACATTAAAAAAAGTTAACCAAGATTTGCAATTAACTAGGGTAAGTGTTCCCATTATATTCATAACTACTTTGGATTTACATTCATGATCAATCCCAATGCTTACTTGTAGAACTGATAACTAGGGTTCATCCAAATGACTGGTTTGTCCCTATTGGATGACTATACTCAATAACCGGATTAGGTCTCATGAGCGATTTCAAATAACCATTCTCACTTTGTTTCAAATTAACTATCCTGCAACCGCAGCTCAAGTTATACAATGATCATAAAAATTAAGGCTTTGTTGTAATTCTCTTTTCCTAATCTCTACCTTTCTAGATTCAAGAAAGTAAAGAATTCGGGCAAGTCTTAACTGTTAGACCCTGTAAAATGTTAAGGGTTAGTAGGAATATGCGTGGGTTGTGACAAGTAAAGAGAGTTTGATGCGTGTAGGAAAAGCCTTGGAAGTAGGATCAGGCAAGGCCAGGCTGCGAGGGGCCACCACGACGCACCAGCTTGTCGGTGCTTTGGGCAGTGCGGCGCGCTAGGAGGGCCAGTGCCCTGTGAGGCATGGCGCTGCACCCTCCCTGGCACGTTGTCCAGCGTGAGGTGGCTCCCCATTCCACCGCCTATGCTTCCTTGGTTAATTTTAAGTCATTTGCAAAGAGTCCCTCAGCCAAAACTAGGGAGAGTTCGTAATTTTCATCATATTTTCATCCAATTATGCTACCAAATGCCGTCCAAATGTAAATTAACTTCGGGTAACAAGTCTTAAGCCTATGGGAAGCATTTTTACAGAGTTTTTTCTTGGAAATTTGCCCAGTCTATCGGAACCCTGCCGAGTAAAGTTTGTTAGAATTACCATAAATTGAATCCTAAACAGCCACCGATATTAGGTAAGCATTTCTCCCTTCTGAACTCTCAAGATATTGCGAGTTTTCACCGAGTTATTCTGAGTTGAATTATAGTTGATATTATTATTAAAAGTTATCATTATTTGTCAAATTTAGTATTGAAATTAGCGCTATTCTCTCAATATAAGGGCTAAAGTTGGATAGAACCGTGGGTTACGAGTTGAAACTCTCTAGTCAAACAAAAGTCGGCACTCAAGGTATGTTAAGGCTATCCTTTCGACATGTTATGTTTGTTGTAAAGTTAGTACGACTTGTGTATATATAGTAGTTTGGAGTAAACCTATTGTGGTCAGCTGTTACGAATAGAACTGAGACGACAACTATGACATAGTAACCCTAGTCAGGGCTAACCCTAGCTAGATTGGTTTTTCCTTATGATGTTTGGGTTATTGGATGTTGTTGCCTATCAGACCAAGCTTGTAGGGGCAGTATGATGTATGAAGGACCAGATTGAGGATGTAAGGGCCGTACCCAGTTACCACTGTTATATTCTGATCCATAGTTGAGCCAAGGCTCGGGATCCAGTTACAATAGTTACATTATGATACATAGTCAAGCCAAGGCACGAGATCCAGTTACAACAATTACATTATGACCCATAGTCGAGCCAAGGCTCAAGGTCCGGTTACATAGCCCAGACAGCTCAGACACAGACACAACTATAGGAGCCTACCAAGCTCGGATACAGCTTTAGAGAACGAGGAATCCTGAGTTACAGTATGCTTACGAACCTTTAGTAGCCAGACAACAGGAGTGTGCATTATTTGTACTTGTCGGGGCTTATGGCAGTTGAGGTAGGTTATTCTGTGTTGTTTGTACCTTTCAGGCTTATGGGGGCCAGGTTAGTTTCTTGTTTGTGTATATATACTTGTTAGTTAGATATTTCAGATGGTGAGATCATTCAGGTTAAACTCTTATCCTCCTTCATGATTACTTCAGCTTTATTAGCTTTTATTCAGTCATTATTTTACTGCCTTACATATTCGGTATATATTGTACTGATGCTCATCCTTGGGGCATTGCATTACTTGCCTGCAGGTGTGGATAGTCACGGTTCGGGACCTTCTTAGTCATCAGCTGGAGTCAGTAATTCATTCAGCTCCTTTCCTCCAGAGTTGATAGTTAGAAAAGGTTTTCCTTTTGTTGTATAGTTTATGGGTAGGTCGGGGCCCTGTCTCGACCATTATTCCACTCTTAGAGGCTTGCAGGCTACATATTACCAGCTATTAGTTTTGTTGTTGGTCGTGTGGGGTCCATGTATGTTTTATTTCGTGTGATGGACGTGTGGAGCCTAGTTTAGCTATCAGTTGAAGCCTTGTCGGCTATAACATAGTTATAGTTGCCTGTTTTCATTTAACTATAACTACACTGTATGGTGGTCTTGTCGGCTCGCATAGGATCCCTGTTATAGTGTTGTTGTTAGTTAGTTGTTTCTTTTGCAAGTGGCCCTGTCAGCCAGAGGTTGTATTTATAGCCGAGATATAGCTCATCGTTTTCTTGAATTAAGTTGCAGGTGTGCACTAGAAATGCACTAGCCTAGTCAGTTTAGCTCAGATCCTAGTGTGGCACTAGGTGCCAGTCATTCCTCCCAAAATGGGGCATGACAAACTTGGTATTAGAGCAGATCGTATCCGAGGGATTCTTCAAGCCGCGTCAAGTTGAGTCTTGCCTATGGATGTGTTTTGCACCACATTCTATAGACAGGAGGCTACGAGATATAATATGTGTGGTTACTCTTCTTTCTCCTCCAGTCATGCTATAGAGCTATGTTGTATAAGGTAACTTCCTAAGCTTCTGTTATTCTACTTATTTACAGAGAAATGTCGGACGCACGGCAGACCATGACTGGTTAAGAGTTAGAAGTGGCAGCAGGAGAGGGCACTAGTAGGGTGCCCCAGTCAGAATCAGCCCGATCTGAGGGCGACAAGGAGACATCACCTCGATCTCCCCAGCACTTACCGCCGCACTCAGAGCCCTCTAAGATAGAAGATATTCCAGTACCACCCCAGCCACTCCTGTGCCATCAGATCAGGAGCTCAGGGGTGCATTTTATATGTTGGTTTAGATGATGGCTACCCAGCGTCAGCCTCAGCCAGTAGTGCCAACTGCCATTAAGCCCACTGAGAGACCCAAGAGTTCGAAAGTCTGTGAGTTCCTCGGTTTGAGTCTCCCGTAGTTTACAGGGACAGATTATAAAGAGGAACCCCAGAACTTCATAGATCAGCTACAGAGAATATTCAGGGTCATGCATGCCTCGTCCATAGGATTAGTTGAGTTAGAAGTATTCTGATTGTGAAAGGTAGTAGTTTTATGGTACGGGAGTTGGAAAAGATCCCGAGGTAGAGATGCACCTCCACCTACATGGCCTAGCTTCTCTGAGGCTTTCATAGACCACTATTTGCCCCGGGAGCTCCGGCAGGCTAGAGTAGAGCAGTTTTTACATTTAGAGTAGGGAAGAATGAGTGTCAGAGAATATGCATTGAGGTTTGATTCCTTAGCTAGATATGCGCCCTCATTTGTCGACACTATGCCAGCTAGGGTGCATCAGTTTATTATGGGACTTGCGCCAGAATATGTTGAATCTTGCACAACGTCCACATTGCGAGAGGATATGGATATCTCATGGATTCAGGTCTTTGCTCAAAACATAGAGGAACTCAGACAACGTCAATACGCCATGGATAGGGCAGATTAGGAGCAGCTCCGGAGGGCTAGACCCATAGATATTCAGGGTGGGCCCAGTCCTCATTTATCAGGTAGGCCACCTAGGCCCCTATTTCAGCAACAACAAGATAGCAGATCAGATCGTCGGAGGTAGTCAAGTCCCTGTGAAAGTTCCCGAGTGCTAGGTTCGCAATAGCAGAGGGGGTCAAATCAAATAGGACTAGCGGTACCACGTTGTAGCACCTATCATAGGCTGCATCCGGGGAGATACAGGTATGGTTCCACCAACTGTTATTCTTGTGGGAAGGAGGGACATATAATGAGGGATTGTCCGACTAGACGCCAGGGCGGTCAAGACTAGTATGATAGATCCTCAGCGGGTTCATATAGCCCAGCCCCTTCTGCAGGGCGCAGGCCCTCCGCTCCAGTCGGTAGAGGCTGAGGTAGTTCAGGGGCATCTAGTACAGGCAGCGGTTTGGATCGCACATATGCACTACCAGGGCGATAGGAGTCAGAATCGTTGCCAAATGTTGTGACATGTATATTAGATGTTTTCTCTAACTCAACTTATTTTTTGATGGATCTGGGCTCCACTTTGTCGTATGTTACTCCGTTAGTGGCCCGAAAGTTTGATATAGTGCCAGAATTTCTTCAGCGACCCTTCTCGGTGTCTACACCCATCGGTGACTCTATTATTGCTAAAAGAATTTGTCAAGGTTGTACAATAGAGATTGTTGGTTGCTAGACATTAGCAGATCTAGTAGAACTAGAAATGAATTGATTTTGATGTAATTATGAGTATGGAATGGATGGCTCCATGTTACGCCACTGTAGAGTGTCGGACCGGAATTGTCCAATTTCACTTCCCGGGAGAGGTAGTGTGAGAGTGGAGAGGTAATACAGCTACGCCAAAGGGTAGGTTCATATCCTATCTTCGGGTGAAAACGTTGATAGAAAAGGGTTGTATCTGCCATATTGTTAGGGTTCGGGATTTACAAGAAGAATACCAGAATCTCCAGTCCATTCCAGTGGTTAATGAGTTTCCATGTGCTTCCAAACGAACTTCCTGGTATTCCCCCTAGAGCGGGAAATAGATTTCTCTATAGACTTGCTACCAGATACTCAGTCTATATCCATCCCTCCTTATCGAATGGCCCCTGCTAAATTGAAACAACAGTTGAAAGACTTGTTCGATAAGGGTTTTATCAGGCTGAGTATTTTTCCATGGGGTGCACTGGGTTTGTTTGTGAGAAATAAAGATGGTTCCCTATGCATGTGTATAGATTATCGGCAGTTGAATAAAGTTACTGTTAAGAAAAAATACCCCCTTCCAAGGATATATGATTTATTTGACCAGCTGCAAGGGGCGAGATATTTTTCCAAAATTGACTTGAGATCCGAGTACCACTAGGTTCGAGTTCAGGAGAAGGACATGCCGAATATGGCTTTTAGGACCAGATATGGTCATTTCAAGTTCCTAGTTATGTCCTTCGGGTTGACAAACGCACCAGCAGTGTTCATGGACCTAATGAGTAGTATCTTTAGGCCATACATAGATCTGTTTGTGATAGTGTTCATTCACAATATTCTGGTATACTCCCATTCCGAAGTGGAACATAGAGCTCACTTGCGAACAATACTTCAGATCCTTAGAGACCGCCAACTATATGCAAAGTTTTCTAAATGTGAGTTGTAGTTGAATTTCGTAGCTTTGTTGGGCCACATTGTATCAGAGGTTGGTATTCACGTTGACTCACAAAAAATTGAGGCAGTAAAGACATGGCCTAGACCTACAACTCCAATAGAGGTTCACAATTTTTTGGGTTTAGCCGAGTATTACGACAGGTTTGTGGAAGGACTTTCTACCCTGTCAGTGCCTTTGACTAAATTGACTCAGAAGGTAGCCAAGTTCTAGTAGACCGAGGCCTGTGAGCAGAGTTTCTAGGAATTGAAAAATATATTAACGTCGACACTAGTGTTAGCTTTGCACAGAAGGTTTAGAGGGTTATGTTGTATATTGCGATGCCTCGGGCATTGGGTTAGGCTACATTCTAATGCAACATGGAAAGGTAATTGCATATGCTTCAAGGAAATTGAGGAAACATGAAAAGAATTATCCCACCCATGATCTGGAGTTAGCGGTAGTGGATCATGCCTTAAAAATATGGAGACATTACTTGTATGGTATGCATATGGATATTTTTCCTAATCATAAAAGCCTTTAGTACATGTTTACGCAGAAAGAGCTGAATTTGCGATAGCACCGTTGGTAGAATTGTTGAAAGACTATGATGTGAACATTTTGTATCATCCAAGGAAAGCTAATATTGTAGTAGATACCCTTATCCGTAGATCCATGGGCATTTTAGCACATCTGAGACCAGAACAACGAGAAATGGCTCGAGAATTGCACCGGCTAGCATGTTTAGCAGTTTGGGTAGTAGATACAGAGGATAATGGGGCTATAATTCATAATACAACAGTATCATCCCTGGTTGCAGAGGTAAAAGAGCGGCAGTATGAGGATTCTCATCTAGTACAGCTCAGAGATAAGGCTCAACAAGGTGAATTATCAGCTTTTTAGTTAACTGAAGATGGGGTTTTGAGGTACAGAGGTCGCCTCTGCGTTCCAAATATAGCAGGGCTCCGCCAGCAGATCATGGAAGAGATACACTACTCTTGTTACTCTCTTCATCCAGGTTCGACAAAGATGTACCACGACATAAGAGAGATATATTGGTCGCTTGGAATGAAGAAAGGAATAGTTGAATTCATAGCTCAGTGTCCTAATTGCCAACAGGTAAAAGCTGAACATCAAAAACCTAGTGGGCTAACTTAGGAGATGGCTATACCTATGTGGAAATGGGAGGCAGTTAATATGGACTTTGTGATAGGACTACCCTGTACCAGACGCAAATGCGACCCCATTTGGGTAATTGTTGATATGTTGATGAAATCAGCTCACTTCTTTCCAGTCTGGGCTACGTTCTCAATCGAAGATTATGCTGAGATATATATTAAAGAAATAGTCCGGTTGCACGGTGTCCCAACATCTATCATTTTAGACCGAGGGGAAATATTCACAGCTATATTTTGGCAATCATTTCAGAAAAGTTTAGGGACACAAGTTAATTTGCGTACAACCTTTCACCCCAAAACAGACGATAAGGTAGAATGCATCATTCAGACGCTCGAGGATATGTTACGGGTGTGTGTTCTAGATTTTGGAGGAAGCTGAGATGAGCATTTACCCCTTATTAAATTTGTATATAATAATAGCTATCATTCTGCAATTCAGCACCTTATGAGGCATTATATGGGCAAAAATGCAGGTTCCCTATCTGAAGGTTTGAGGTAGGAGAGGTAGAGTTAGTCGGACCTGATATGATTCACCCAGTTAGAGGAGAATGTGAAAATCATTAGAGAGTGATTACTGACAGCCCAGAGTCTTCAGAAGTCCTACTCAAATGTGCGGCATAGAGATTTGGAATTTAATATAGATGATTGGGTATTCCATAAAAGGTCACAAATGAAGGGCATGATGAGATTTGGAAAGAATGGCAAGCTTAGCTAGAGGTTCATTAGGCCGTACCGGATCCTTTGAAAGATAGGCCGAGTGGTATATGAGTTATATTTTCCTCCAGAATTCGAGTGTGTTCACCCAGTATTTCACGTATCTATGTTGCAAAAGTGTATAGGGGACCTATCCCGAGTGGTGCCAGTTGAGGACGTTCAAGTTACTGAGGAGTTAGCCTACGAAGAAATTCCAGTTCCTATACTAGATAGACAGGTTAGTAGACTGAGGACTAAATATATAGCCTCCGTTAAAGTACTATGGAGGAACAGAAATAAAGAAGAGATGACCTAGAAAGCTGAGGACGACATGAGATCTAGATATCCTCACTTATTGCAGGGTTGCCCCAGATTATGCAGTTGAGGTTAGGTTGTGGTTCAGTTGTTATTTTACTGCTTATATTACTAGTACTGTTTAGTTGGCTATCTCTATATGGTGGAATAGTTGGTTGTAGCATCCTGTAAGGCGCCTATGTTGGACTTTCCTGAGTTTCAGGTATCCGGATAGTCCATATTACATAGGAGACTCTGCCGAAATTTTTCTAAATACTAGTTAAAAGAGTTGACTCCTTTAAGCTTGAAGATGTCATTCGAGGACGAATGTTCCAGGGGGGGAGGATGTTACACCCCGTAAAATGTTAATGGTTAGTAGGCATATGCGTGGGTTGTGACAAGAAACGTGTAGGGAAAGCCTCGAAAGCAGGGTCGGGCGAGGCCAGGCCTCGAGGGGCCAGCACAACGCGCCAGCCTGCTGGTGCATTGGGAAGCGCGGCGCGCCAGGAGGGCATGCACCTTGGGAGGCGCGGCGTGGCACCCTCCCAGGCACATTGGCCAGTGTGAGGTGGCCCCCCAGTCCACCGCCTATGGTTTATAGCCTCCATGTTTAATTTTAAGTCAATTGCAAAGAGTCCCTCCACCAGAATAGAGAGAGTTTGTAATTTTCATCATATTTTCATCCAATTATGCTACCAAACACTATCCAAATGTAAATTAACTTCGGGTAACAAGTCTTGAGCCTATGGGAAGCATTTCCACAGTTATTTCTAGGAAAGTTGATTGGCGTATCGGAACCCCGCCGAGTAAAGGTTGTTAGAATTACCCCAAATTGAATCCTAAACGGCCACAGGCATTAGGTAAGCATTTCTCCCTTCTAAACTCTCGAGAAATTGTGAGTTTTCGCTGAGTTATTCAGAGTTGAATTATAGTTGATATTATTATCAAAAGTTATCATTATTTGATAAATTTAGTATTGAAATTAGCCCTATTCCCTCAGTATAAGGGTTGCAGTTTGATAGAACCGCCGGTTACAAGTTGAAACTCGCCATTTAAACAAAAGTCGGCACTCGAGGTATGTTAAGGCTATCCTTTCAGCAAGTAATGTTCATTGTAAAGTTAGTACGGCTTGTGTATCTATACTACTTCAGAGTAAACCTATTATGGTCAACTGTTACGAATAGAAATGATCCATAGTTGAGCCAAGGCTCTGGATCCAGTTACAATAGGTACATTATGATCCATAGTCGAGCCAAAGCACGGGATCCAGTTACAAAAGTTTCATTATAACCTATAGACGAGCCAAGGCTCGGGGTCTAGTTACATAGCCCAGATGGAAAAAACACAAACATAGCTATAGGAGCCTATCAGGCTCAGATACAACTTTAGAGAACGAGGAATCCTGAGTTACAGTATGCTTATGAACCTTTAGTAGCCAGACGGCAGGAGTGTGCATTGTTTGTACGTTTGATCTTGGGCAAATTTATATGCCCAAGTGATACTCAAAAGTACCATTTTCGCCTTGTTTATCTATTAATGTATATACATTCTCATGTAATTGGTAATAAAATGTGAATTTGTACTAACCAACATGATTAGCATTGTTTTGCAGGTAAAATGTAATTTCGGGAAGCTAAAATCCATGTTGGAGGATATCGGGGTTGGACTTGGATGCGAGCAAGGGACAAGACATTGGACACATAAAATAAAGGGGCTCCAAGATGGAGCCGTGTCACGCTGCCATCACGGAGGCCTTCTGCCTGGATGGGAATTTTCGTCCAAATTCCAGAGAGGGTACGCGATGGGTCCGTGGCACGGTGGCTTGGCTCCGTGTTGCACGCCGTGCCACGTTGGGCTTTATTTCCTGGACCCCCAGTTCCAGTGAAGGTCCGCATCCATAGCGTGTCACGGAGGCAGTGCTCCGCGATGCACTCCGTGACACGTTGCTTGTTATTCCGGGAAAAATTCCCACCAGTATAAATAGAACACTTAGGTTCATTTTTCAATATTCTAACTTGGTGGAGCAAGAACGTGGGTTACAGGCAGTTGAGGGGATGAAATTATCGGGGTTTTTCTCTCTTTCTTTCTCCTTGTATTCAATTGCTTGTATGTTTAACACTCATTTAACGATGTTTAATCCACAAATGAGTGGCTAATTCATCTTCTTGCTGAGGTTATGAACAATTGTAATGAAATGTGATCATTGATTCTTTGGCTTTTCGTCTTTTCTTCCATGGTTGTTCTATTAATTCTTGTTCTTACTGCATTAATGTGTGGCCTACGTTAATGTACATCTAAAAAGTCCGGTTTCACTCGAGAGAGCAAGAAATTGGAAAGTTGTGAATTAATAGGATATGATCTTTTCTTGGTTTGGGAAAATTGGGAATTGATTTACTTTCAGGATAGAAATATACCTGAAAGTCGTATTAGTCAATTGAGGAACCGGGTTTGTATGGCTAGAACATGAATTGTATTTAATCACAGAAATGTAGGTGGATGGTTCATGATTCTTAAGTAAGGTTAAATACGAGAGTTTTAATCTCTTGGCAATAGTTCTTGGCTAGCAATCAGAGGAAAAGACTAACCAAATTATATCGAAAATTAATTTCATTACATGTTCGTTTAACCTCAGCATGCTCTTGTTCGGTGGTTTTGGTATATGGTTAAAAACCGACACGCAAGTGCACGTGGTCAAACAAGTAATAAAGTGGCTAAGTAAGCCAAGTATCAAACCAAGGAGACTCTGGATAAGTAAAATTGCTTAAGTATACTATATTCTAGCTTACTTCTAATTATGCTGACAACAACGTAACCAAAAGTTAAATAATTTTTGTTTATAAATTATATACTAAAACTATTAACAAATATTTACTGTGAATTGAAACTATGGATATGAGCATGCCAAGGTTAAGAACAAGTAATGAACTTGATTATTATCATAATTTTGTTATTCTTCTCTTCCGGTTGCTAGCCAAGAACATTAGCCTAGAGATTAAAACTCTCGTATTTAATCTCACTTAAGAATCACAAACCATCCGTCTACATTTCTGTGATCAAATGCAATTTATGACCTAGCAATACAATTCCGGTTCCTAAACTGACTAATACGGCTTTCAAGTATATTTCTATCAGGAAAGCACATCAAAACCCAATTTTCCCAAATCAAGTTAAGAACAATACCCTATTAATTCACAACTTTCCAATTTCGTGCTCTCTCGAGTGAAATTGGACTTTTTAGATGTACATTAATGTCGGCGACACACTAATGCAGTAGAAACAAGAATTAATAGAACAACATGGAAGAAGAAGATGAAAAACCCTACAATTCAATAATCAAAATTCATCACCATTGTTCATAACCTCAGCAAGGAAGAGAATTAGCCACTCATTTGTGGATTAATCATCCTAAAACAAGTGTTAATCATACAAATAATTGATTGAAAGAAGAAAGAAAGAGAGAAAAACCCTTAGCTTTTTCATCCCTCAACTGCCTGTAACCCACGTCCTTGCTCCACCAAGTCTGAATTTTGAAAAATAAACCTAAGTGTGCTATTTATAGTAGTAGGACTCTTTCCCGGAATAACAAGCAACGTGTCACGGAGTGCATCACGGAGCACGGCCTCCGTGACACGTTACGGACGCGGAAGCCCTCTGGAAATCAACCGAAATTGGCCCAGGCAGCACCCTGCCGCGTTGGCAGCGTGTCACGCTGCTTGGGCAGCGCGTTGGCAGCCCTTGGTCGCGGAGGCCACCTGCCGTGGCACGTTGCCAACGCGCAGGTGGGCTGTTGTGAGCGGCCTGCCTGCCGTGGCACCTTGGCGACGCGCCGGTGGGCTGTTTTGTGCCTCCTCTTCGCCGACGTTCGCGTGTTAATTCCGTTTCCAAGCCTCTACTTCACCAAATCATGGATTAGTTACTCAAAAGTCAAAAAAACCTGCAAAACAAAGGCTAATCATGTTGGTTAGCACATATCTTTACTTCATATAAAATTACATGAAAATGTATACAATAACTTAGATAAACAAGACTAATTTAAGTCATAAAGCGTATCTCGGGCATATATTTTTGCCCGTGATCACAACCCCACACTTAAAGCCTTGTTCGTCCTCGAACAACCTTTTACATATCATGCATATGGAGACTCCCACATAATTAATTTAGCAAGAGAATTCAAGTTATGGCTATAATGATTACGGAAGATACAAGCTAAAAATAGAGCATGCCTGATTTGATCATTGAAATGAAGTACAACTATGTTGAGACTTCTTAACCTCAAGAATCGACTCTCAATCTTAGCAAACTCATGTAAATCAACTGATTAAGAAATCCTTAATGAATTATATCCTTCATTCAACATGTGCCCCTCACGGAAAGAGAGTTACCCAATTTCACACGCAAAAACAATTTTTATATCACAACATGTGTGGGTATATGAATAGAATTACGCTCACTCTCACAAAGAACTCACATGCATCATGTAATGACCCATAAGATTGCTCTTAGTGTTTTATTCCCTTAATTTAAGGATGTATGAATGTAAGATCAAGTAGGACTTTTTAGGTTGTAATGTAACTCAGGTGCGGGTAAGTACTATTATGATCAGTAATAGTGACTATCTTTCCTAAGCGCTTTTAATACATCACGCCTTCATTACAAACTTCTCTTCCTTCACTTCACCTTTTTCTCTTTTCATCTTTCTTTATCCTCTTTTGTTCCCCCCTTTCTTCAGGCACTTTTAGCTTATTAGTAAGGAGTTCTATAAGTAACTTTTCATTTATTTATTTTCTAACTCCTTAATAATAATCAACCATTTTCACACAAGTGCGCCTTTGTCCTTTTCTCCACTTCTACAACTTGCTACTTTTCCTTTCTTTTCACTCCTTTACTCTTTCATATTTTTCCCTTAAACGCTTAGGAGTTTTGGATCAAATTCAAGGCTAATGAAAGAAAAAGGATTAAGCTTATGTTGCAGCTATCAAAGAATAGGCTCAAGGCTCAATGGGGTTAACTAGGATTAATTTTTCAAGGTAGGTAAAATGAGGGATAAAAATTGGTTCATTCAAAGAAATGCCTAAATCATCTCCTACAATTCACATCCTTCATTTCGTTTTATATACACACCAGGCAAGTTCTAGACATTCCATAATAGCATAGAATACTCAAAAACCTTACACTCATGGCACATGCTAAAATCAAGACACAATCAGTAGACTCTTACTCAGCTAATCACAAGAATTCAGAATTAAGCTTCAGTCATATTGAGTCGAATACAAGATCCTAAGTGTCTCATACAAAGTTATACACTTGCATGCTTCACACTGAACATACTTGCCTCTTACAACCATGTATAGCACATAACAAGAATATCAAGCCATCAATTAGCTACGGGTTTCAAAAACCCAAAACCTATCGACTAATTTTTCCTCAAGACGGTCGTCATCCATCCATCGTCGGAAACAGTCCCTAACTATGACTAAAAACTTTATATACAGACCAAGGAAAGATTTTTTATTCTTCGGTTCAAAGACCCCCCGTCGGAAAAGAACCGAAAAGAAAAACCAACGGGTGATGAAGTCATGCTTAATTCATAAAAAATTTTCAAGTTTTTCAAATTTCTCACCAACTTTTGCATAAGCATTACATTCACCAAAATCGTTAATCACAAAAAATTTTGAAATTTCCCTCACCCCACACTTAAATCATGCTATGTCCTCATAGCATCAAATTAAAATTTAAAAAGGGTGAGAAATACTCCCTGAGGCCTTTAGGCCTAGCTAGCAACATGCCTTCCTTCAACTTTGCACAAGTGGGTGTTCAACCCCACACTTTTTCTCTTTCATGCTTGTCAGCTTCCTCCTCCACGGGTACTCAGACTTCCCCTCCATCTATGCTTAACTTTCCACCAAAACAACACAAGATGAAAATAAACAAAAATTAACTCAATTGCCAAAAATTAAAATGGTACCTGTGGTACCCTTGGGTTGCCTCCCAAGCAGTGCCTGATTTTACGTCGCGGCACGACATACCAAGTTTCACCATTTTTTCCTCCACCTTGAGGATATGAATCTCACCCCTAATTTCTTCTCTAATTTCCTCTTATGCTCCAGGGGTGGTGGTGAAAAATTGTAAGGACCAAACAGTAGATATTGCCTTTTGACCCTATTGGCCCTTAAGTAAGCGAAGTCATTTTGTCTCTCTGAGTTAACAAATTTCAAAATATACGGGGCTTGGTCCTCCTCTAGACATTTCTCTATAAACTTGGAAGACTCTATTTCTATGTTGTCAACCAAATTTAATGTCGAGAAATGCTTCGAGTGTGTTCCAATAAACCTCGACTCTGAAAATGCATTGTGCTTGACCTCCTTACTTGTATACACCTTCTCAGCATCGACATCTATCTCTCCATTAATGTCAAATGGGGGATACTCTATCTCTTCTTCCCTGAATGAATTTTCCATAAGTGTGAGCCCATCACGGGGACACTCAAGAGATTCTAATTGTTGGGCTTCATCCAAAAATTCACCCTTGTCTTCCTCTTGTAGTTCCTCTTGAATATCGGCTAAAACTGTTACCTGCAATTTATCACAAGCTTCAGCCTCAGCAATCATCTCTGTGAATTTGACGCTCATCCTTTCTAGAGCCTCTGCATTCTCTTCTTGCTGAATTCTCAATACTGCCATCGCCTCCTTCATTGCTTCTAATTGCTCCAAGAGTTGTTTTAGCATGTCTTCTATTCGAGCTTGGCGTCCCAAGTCCTCATTTTCAGCATGCCTATATTCAAAAAAAACAACAGAAGGATCATAGTAGGGGTTTGGGGGAGGGGAATATGCATTCGGACAGCCATCCCAATGGCCATCTTGACCACTACATATATTACACGTGTTACATTGTTGCCACAAGTGGTGTCCTCCGCAATTCAGACAAGATTCACTAAAATATGAGTATCCACCATTGAAACCATTTATATTCCACGATGTCATGTCAATAAGGGTATTCGAAAAAGAAAGAGTAAAATGCAAAAGAATTAAAACAAACACTAAGACTAAGTTGTCAGCACTTGAGAAAAATAAGAATACAGTAAATTACACTTAAAACAAATTCACCTATTGCCAAATCTCCCCGGCAACGGCGCCAAAAACTTGTTCGGTGGTTTTGGTATATGGTTAAAAACCGACACGCAAGTGCATGTGGTCAAACAAGTAATAAAGTGGCTAAGTAAGCCAAGTATCGAACCAAGGAGACTCTGGATAAGTAAAATTGCTTAAGTATACTATATTCTAGCTTACTTCTAATTATGCTGACAACAACGTAACCGAAAGTTAAATAATTTTTGTTTATAAATTATATACTAAAACTATTAACAAATATTTACTGTGAATTGAAACTATGGATATGAGCATGCCAAGGTTAAGAACAAGTAATGAACTTGATTATAATCATAATTTGGTTATTCTTCTCTTCCGGTTGCTAGTCAAGAACATTAGCCTAGAGATTAAAACTCTCGTATTTAATCTCACTTAAGAATCATAAACCATCCATCTACATTTCTGTGATCAAAAGCAATTTATGATCTAGCAATACAATTCTGGTTCCTAAACTGACTAATACGGCTTTCAAGTATATTTCTATCAGGAAAGCACATCAAAACCCAATTTTCCCAAATCAAGTTAAGAACAATACCCTATTAATTCACAACTTTCCAATTTCGTGCTCTCTCGAGTGAAATTGGACTTTTTAGATGTACATTAATGTCGGCCACACACTAATGCAGTAGAAACAAGAATTAATAGAACAACATGGAAGAAGAAGATGAAAAACCATACAATTCAATAATCAAAATTCATCACCATTGTTCATAACCTCAGCAAGGAAGAGAATTAGCCACTCATTTGTGGATTAATCATCCTAAAACAAGTGTTAATCATACAAACAATTGATTGAAAGAAGAAAGAAAGGGAGAAAAACCCTTAGCTTTTTCGTCCCTCAACTGCCTGTAACCCACGTCCTTGCTCCACCAAGTCTGAATTTTGAAAAATAAACCTAAGTGTGCTATTTATAGTAGTAGGACTCTTTCCCGGAATAACAAGCAACGTGTCACGGAGTGCATCATGGAGCACGGCCTCCGTGACACGTTACGGACGCGGAAGCCCTCTGGAAATCACCCGAAATTGGCCCAGGCAGCACCCTGCCGCGTTGGCAGCGTGTCACGCTACTTGGGCAGCGCGTTGGCAGCCCTTGGTCACGGAGGCCACCTGCCGTGGCACGTTGCCAATGCGCAGGTGGGCTATTGTGAGCAGCCTGCCTGCCGTGGCACCTTGTCAACGCGCCGGTGGGCTGTTTTGTGCCTCCTCTTCGCCGACGTTCGCGTGTTAATTCCGTTTCCAAGCCTCTACTTCACCAAATCATGGATTAGTTACTCAAAAGTCATCAAAACCTGCAAAACAAAGGCTAATCATGTTGGTTAGCACATATCTTTACTTCATATAAAATTACATGAAAATATATACAATAACTTAGATAAACAAGACTAATTTAAGTCATAAAGCGTATCTCGGGCATATATTTTTGCCCGTGATCAGCTCTCATTTAATCTCTTGGCAATAGTTCTTGGCTAGCAATCGGAGGAAAAGACTAACCAAATTATATCGAAAATTAATTTCATTACATGTTCGTTTAACCTCAGCATGCTCTCATTCATTGTTCAGACTCACATTAGATAGTTATTTTAGATTTAACATAAAAATTATAAAACAAAATATCAAACTTTTGGTTACACTGTTGTCTGCATTTTTAGAATCGAAATATAGTACACTTGAGCAGATTGCACTTCATCCCAGTCCCTGTGGGATCGATACTTGGCTTACTTAAGCCACTTTACTACTTGTTCGACCACGTGCACTTGCGTGTAGTTATATACCCATATAACAAACAGACCGAACAAGTTTTTGGCGCCGTTGCCGGGGACTGGCAATTGGTGAATTTGTTTTAAGTGTTAATTTACTGTATTTTTATTTTCTTAGTGTTGACAACTTGGTCTTAGCCTGTATTTTGCAGATTTAATTTCTGTTGAACACTGGCAAGAGACAAGGAGCTGGTGGACTCGTATATAGAGCCAGAAAGAATATTTCATAGTAAAAGGAGAGAAGCTCTACAAAAAAAGCTGCAGTTGCTCAGACAGACGATCATGGAGCAACAACAGAATCCACCTGTAGTACGGGCAGTGTTAGTGCCCGAAGAAGTAGCAGCTCGGCCAGTTCGCTAGGTGGCAATCCCACATGCTAATAATGTCACATCTAGCATCCGCAAACCTGAGCCAGGAGGGAGGTTTGAACTTAAGAAGAATATGGTGCAATTGCTGCACACTAGCGGGCAGTTTACTGGTCTCCCTCATGAAGATCCACAGCAGCATCTCCAAAATTTTTTGGAGATAAGTGACACTTATATCCCCGCTGGAGTGTCATCAGATTATGTCCGGCTTACATTGTTCCCATTTTCTCTATTGGGAGAAGCCAAGAGGTGGTTGAAAGCTGAGCCACCGAATTCTATTTCTACGTGGGATGATCTTGCAAGGAAATTTTTGATAAGGTTTTTTCCCTCCGATAAAACTGCAAGACTTAGAAGTCAAATTCTAAGTTTCAAACAGAGAGAGGGAGATAATTTATATCAGGCCTGGGAGAGATTCAAGTCCATGTTGCGGGATTGTCCTCATCATCATCAGTCCAATGATGTGCTGGTGCACACTTTTATAGAGGGTTTGGAACCCCACACACAAATATTGCTAGACTCAGCAGCTGGAGGACAAGCGCTGGAGAAAACTTATGAGGAGCTGTATACCTTGTTGAACCGTATTTCGCAGGGCAATCCGGAATGGAATGCTGATTCATCAAGAAGTGGGACAAGGAAAGCAGCAGGAGTGCTAGAAGTGGATGGGTTTACAGCTATTGCTGCACAGATAGCTGTATTACAAAATCAACTTAACACCCACTTCAGCAACATGTCAATGAACCAGCCTCAAGCCCCAGTTAATGCAGTGCAGCGAATGTGGTGTGAAGTGTGTGGAAACAGTGAGCACTCAGCTGAGTGTTGTGGAGCCAATCCTGACTCGGTAAACTTTGTGGGAAATGTGCAATGGAACCACCAGCAGTATGGTAATAGCTACAATTCCAATTGGAGGAATCACCCTAATTTCTCCTGGGGTAGCAACAACCATCAGGGGCAAAGTTCGGGTCAGGGTGTGCCAAGGAACCAAGGAGGGCAGCAGAATTATCAAGCACAATTTAGAAACAATAATGCACCTCGTCCACCACCATCACCCAGCATTGAGGAGATGTTCACGACCATGATAGCTAACCAAGCTCAATTGCAGGCTGACTATGTGAAATTGGCAGCCGAAGTGAAAAACAACCAATTAGATACCAAGGCACTTGAATATCAATTTGGGCAATTTGCTGGAGCCTAAAACACAAGGCCTAGAGGAGGACTGCCGAACGACACAGATCCCAATCCCAAGCAGGTGAATGCAGTGACCACAAGGAGTGGTTTGCAGCTGAAAGAGGTGGAACCAGAAAGACCACCTCAACAATCGGGAGCAGCAGAAGTTGAGAGGGAGCAAAGTACTGAAAGGGGGAAGACCAAGGAAGCTGAATCAGAAAGACCACCACCCCCGTTCCCTCAACGATTAAAGAAACACAAGGAGGAGGCGTGTTTCAAGAAATTCATGGAGGTGCTGAAACAGGTACATATTAACTTACCTCTTGTTGATGTTTTGCAGGGAGTGCTAAGTATATAAAGGATATTGTGGCAAACAAAAGTCGGTTGACTGAGTATGCTACAGTGGCTCTAACGGAGGAGTGCACTTCCCGGATTCAAAACAGACTGCCCACAAAGCTCAAAGACCCTGGGAGCTTTACTATCCAGATTACTATTGGGCAGAGCATCCGAGCTCGTGGATTGTGTGATTTGGGAGCGAGCATAAATTTGATGCCGTCATCGGTATTCAAAAAGTTGGGTCTAGGGAGTCCTAGACCCACAACAGTAATCTTGCAATTGGCGGATCGGTCCTTAGCCAGACCTGATGGCATTATGGAGGACGTTCTGGTGCAAGTTGGCTCCCTAATTTTCTCGGTAGATTTTGTCGTGCTGGATTTTGAACCAGACGCGGAAGTCCCATTTATTTTGGGACGTCCTTTCTTGGCAACCGGAAAAGCACTAATTGACGTAGCTGCGGGGCAGCTAACAATGCGAGCACATGACAAGGTGGAGGTGTTCGATGTGTACAAGGCACCCAAGCTCCCGATGGTGCACGAAGAACTCTCGGTGATCAATGTGATTGATCAAGGTGATGATGAGAAGATTAAGGACTCACGAGAGTTAATGGGAAAACCACCGGATCAGGGTAAGCACTACTGGGGGGAGGATGGTGATCGAGAAAAATCGTCCATCACCCTAGAGGACAACTAAGCTTAATGACGTCGAGCCGCGACGGTAAACCAGGCGCTGCACGGGAGGCAACCCGTGGAAAATTTTTTTTTCTCTTTGTAAAGTGTAAATAGATTTTTCTTTTTCTTTTTCTTAATTTACTACAAACTTTTTCGTTTTAGTTTTTGTTTTTATTTTTAGTTAGAGTGAAACCTATAATTCTAACCAACTTTGTATAGTGAGATGAATTTCAGGTCAAACGGAGGAAAATATGCACGGAATCGCAAAGGAAAAGTCGAGGCATGAAAATTAACAAAAAGTGGCAAAACAGTGTGCTAGGGCGATAGCTCCGTGTCACGGAGGTGGACCTCCGCGTTACCCTCCGTGACACGTTGAGGTATAATCCGGAAACTTTAAAAATTTCCAGAATGGGTTCGCGACTGCTCCGTGTCACGGAGGCAGTGCACCGCGATGCACTCCATGACACGTTGCCGTGTATATCGCGACGGGTCACACCGGGTCGCCGGGTGAGCCGCGCAATTTTACTACTTTTTAACCCCAAAAAACCCTCCCTTTCCCTTATTTTTCAATCACTCCGCGACCAAACTCCCCCAAAACCCATGCCCCTTCAACGTGACACGGAGTAGGCTAAGAAAATCATCAAGTTTGCTTCAATTCTTCAACTTCAAGGTATGTTCTTCGATTCCACCTCAATTCTTTTCGAATTTCTTCGATATTGAGCATGTGTGGTGAGCTAAGTTGGCCCTAAGTAGAAATTCATCATGAATTCAATTGAATTGTTGTTGATGAATGTTCAAAATGTCGTTATGATTGCTTGAACTCGTTAATTGCATAATTCAATCGAATTTTCTTGATACTATCATTTCTAGGGATTGTTCTTGAATTTGAAATAGAAAATGTAGTGAACTTGTGAAATTCATGCCGGGATGTACATGTTGAATGAGATGAGTCGATGTACTAATTGTTAGGATGTTGAAATAACGACGGATTCTCGGGTTAGAGGAATGTTGAGATTGAAAGAATTGGGTTGGTTGTATAGGTTCGTGTAGATAAATTTTTGTTGTTGTTTTCATTTCTTTGTTTTTCCTTGCTGAGTGCAATGGATTAAAAGGTTATCGATGGTAAGGATTGTAATTAGCTATATGAAGTCTGAGTAGTACAGAAGATATACCGTCGAATTCTTCGAACGCACTAAGCATGATTGTATATTTGGTTATTGTGTGTAAATAAAGATAATCTTGCTGGTATGTTATAACTGTAGCTAAGGACTAAGTGTGGGGTAGCTCAGCTTAACCCGACCTTGGTCGAACTTAATATCCATTAGCTTAACATTGATCTTGCCTACTTGGGTTGACAGGTAAAATGGCAAGCAGGCAAGAAAAAGGGAAAGGCGCATCAACTTCTGGTGCCGGAAGGAAGCGAATCAGACTGGGCACAGCAGTCCCAGCAGCACCAGCAGTTCCACGCGGCCAACGCCGCCAATACGGAACAAGATGGGTGACGGATGAGGGGAAGAAGTGGTACGCAAAGCATAAAGAAAACAAATACTTCCCCGAGGAGCATATAGCATGGGAACCATTGGCACAGGAGTTCCCTAGAATCATACACCGAATCGAGGCAGCTGGGCTCAATTTCATCTTTGAAGAGCCCAAGGAATGTAACTTGCACCTGGTTCGGGAATTTTATGCCAACTGGAACCCGACTATCAGAAGTCACACCATAAAAATCAGAGGGCAAATAGTCACATTGGAGCCTCACCACCTCAATGCCATCATAGGAGCGCGGGACATAGATGCCCATGTATTCCGACAGCTGAACATTACCCCACCATATGCAGACATCAGACGCACCTTGTGTGGGACCTGATCGACAGCTAGATGGAGCAGACACAAAGAGAGGGGCTACCACCAGACTTTGCCCTATTCACAGATGAACAGGGAAGCCAGAATATGGCTGAAGATTGTCTGTTCCTGCCTAATCCCGGGGGTACATATGACAGATGTAACCCGGGATCGTGTATGCCCGGTGTACGCCCTGATGAAAGGGCTGGAGATCAACGTGGGGGCGGTGATTATCTCCGCCATGAAGGGAGCCCGGTTGCATCAGGGGCACAGGTACGGCTTTGGTGGACTACTGACCACCTTCCTCAGGGGCCTAGATGTCGAGGAGGAGGCCCTTGACTATATCCCGCAGATGGAGCGGCGGGCCTTAGATGTTACTAAAACTAAGGCACCCGACACCACCCACGGGCCAGTGCTTACACTTGGCGAGCGACACGCTCGTGATGATCAGTATATGGCTCGCATGTATGGGATGCAAATGCTCCAACTGAGAATAGGCGGGAGGCCGGCGACAGAGAAGGAGCTATGGCAGCTCGAGCTAGACTACCCCTTCGGCGAGAACGCCGGGGCTCTATGCCGAGTGGGGCCAGCATTTGTAGAGCCCACAGATGATGATGTCCCCACAGACGAGGAGACACGTCGGGAGGACTCTGATGTGGAGTCCGATGAAGACGACGGGGGCGATTCAGACTTGGGAGATGAAGCGGCAGCACCCGACGAAGAAGTGGAGTACTTTGATTGATCAGGGAGTTCCACCACCCGATTTTTAAGTTATTTTAATTTTTGTGAACACTGGGGACAGTGTTCGAGCTAAGTGTGGGGTGGGAGTCGTTAGGTGTTGGGCTGTGCTGTTATGTATGTATGCTCTAATTTGTTGTCGTGCATGTGAAATTTTGTTGTTCCCTGTGATTTATGAATTGTTAAGTTGTTGTTTTGTATTGTAAATTTATGTGAAATTGACGTGTGTTGCTGAATGTGCTAGCTGATTTTGTACATGTTTTTGTTATCGAAATGATCGATATTTTTAAAATTTTTTTTACTTCTTGGGTTTCTCGGCGTTTGTTTTTGGTTCTTTTACCAAGAATGGTCCCATTGAACCGAAGTCTTAGTTAGTGACCGTTCCCTATGATGGATGGATGACGACCGTCTTAAGGGAAATGTAGTCGTTAGGAGTAGTTTTTTGTTATTATTTTTCTGTTTTTATTCTTTGGTGGGTTGCATCCCAAAACCTATAGTTACTGTATGGTTGCAAAATTCTGGTTGCGTGTTGTACATGATATTTAAAATGCAAAGGTGATTCGTATGAAAGCATGCAACTTTGTAAATATGTTGAGATACCTAGGCCATAGAATTCGATTCAGTTTGATTGAGGCTTAATGTTTGAATTCCTGTAATTAGTTGATTGAAGAGTCTGTGAATACATCTTGAATTGAGCATGTGCAAAAAGTGTGAAGTGAGGTGTTGTTATTCCATGCTATTGTGAAGTGTCTAGAACTTGCCTGGTGTGTGTGCAAAACGAAATGAAGGAGGTGTATTGTAGGAAAGGATGTAGGCATTTCTTTGTTTTAACCGAGAGTTTCTATTTTTCCTTGTCGTACCCACCTTGATTGTATACCCTAGTCAGCCCGTTGAGCCTTTAGCCTATTATTTTTTTCTTTTGTCCAAAAAGTGTAAACCGAGCTTAATCCCTTCTTTTCATTAGCCGTAAAGTCGATACAAAACTCTTAAGCGCTTAAGAAGAGAAAATTATTTTTCCAAAGTGTCAAAGAGTGAGAATGGTGAAAAGAAAAAGAAAAGCAGAGTGATAGAAGAAAAGAAAAGGTTGAAGGTGCACTTGTTATAAATAAACTATAATGAAGGTGCATGAATAATCTTTGTTGTTGTGTCAAGTGTGCTTAATAAGATGGGCCAAACTAAAGAAAAACATCAAGAATGGGATGATGAAAAAAAGAAACAATGTCCATGAGTTGATGGGATGTGTTGAAAAGGCGCTTAAGGATGCTAGTGTCTATTGTTGGCTAACCCAATATTTACTAGTTCCGTGGCTTCCATTACAACCAGTTAAAGTCCTACGTGATCTTACATTGCACTTCTTTATATTAGTGGAGTAATACACTAAGGGCAAGCTTATGGGTCATGACATGATGCATGTGAATTCTTTTGGGAGAGAGAGCGAAATTGTGTTTACATGCCCCTGTTTAAAATGTTGTGAGTCATATGTGCAAAACGGGGAAGATTCTCTTGTGTTGTGAGGGCACATGCTTGATGAGAGATTAATATTCGTGTCAGATATCTTGATCAACTGATTTGCATGAGTTTGCCAATATCGAGAGTCGATTCTTAAGTCTAGGAGGTCTTGATGTATTGAAGGTCATTGCATTGATAGGACCACGCATGTTTTCTTGATGATTTGCTGTATTGAATAATCGGTATGACCGTAGCCTAAATTGTTGAACCAAAGTAGCGAGGTTGGGATGTAAATTGCATGAAGTGTAGGATTGTTGTTCGAGGACGAACAAGGATTTAAGTGTGGGGTAAGTGATCTTGGGCAAATTTATATGCCCAAAGTCATACTCAAAAGTACCATTTTCGCCTTGTTTATCTATCAATGTGTATACATTCTCATGTAATTGGTAATAAAATGTGAATTTGTACTAACCAACATGATTAGCATTGTTTTGTAGGTAAAATTTAATTTCGGGAAGCTAAAATGCATGTTGGAGGATATCGGGGTTGGACTTGGATGCGAGCAAGGGACAAGACATTGGACAACATAAAATAAAGGGGCTCCGCGATGGAGCCGTGTCACGCTGCCATTGCGGAGGCTTTCTGCCTGGATGGAAATTTTCGCCCAAATTCCAGAGAGGGTACGCGATGGGTCTGTGGCACGGTGGCTTGGCTCCGCGTTGCACGTCGTGCCACGTTGGGCTTTATTTCCTGGACCCCCAGTTCCAGTGAGGGTCCGCGTCCGTAGCGTGTCACGGAGGCAGTGCTCCGCGATGCACTCCGTGACACGTTGCTTGTTATTCCAGGAAAAATTCCCACCAGTATAAATAGAACACTTAGGTTCATTTTTCAATATTCTGACTTGGTGGAGCAAGAACGTGGGTTACAGGCAGTTGAGGGGACGAAATTATTAGGGTTTTTCTCTCTTCCTTTCTCCTTGTATTCAACTGCTTGTATGTTTAACACTCATTTAACGATGTTTAATCCACAAATGAGTGGCTAATTCATCTTCTTGCTGAGGTTATGAACAATTGTAATGAAATGTGATCATTGATTCTTTGGTTTTTCATCTTTTCTTCCATGGTTGTTCTATTAATTCTTGTTCTTACTGCATTAATGTGTGGCCTACGTTAATGTACATCTAAAAAGTCCGGTTTCACTCGAGAGAGCAAGAAATTGGAAAGTTGTGAATTAATAGGATATGATCTTTTCTTGGTTTCGGAAAATTGGGAATTGATTTACTTTCAGGATAGAAATATACCTGAAAGTCGTATTAGTCAATTTAGGAACCAGGTTTGTATGGCTAGAACATGAATTGTATTTAATCACAGAAATGTAGGTGGATGGTTCATGATTCTTAAGTGAGGTTAAATACGAGAGTTTTAATCTCTTGGCAATAGTTCTTGGCTAGCAATCGGAGGAAAAGACTAACCAAATTATATCGAAAATTAATTTCATTACATGTTCGTTTAACCTCAGCATGCTCTCATTCATAGTTCAGACTCACATTAGATAGTTATTTTAGATTTAGCATAAAAATTATAAAACAAAATATCAAACTTTTGGTTACACTGTTGTCTGCATTTTTAGAATCGAAATATAGCACACTTGAGCAGATTGCACTTCATCCCAGTCCCTGTGGGATCGATACTTGGCCTACTTAAGCCACTTTACTACTTGTTCGACCACGTGCACTTGCGTGTAGTTATATACCCATATAAAAAATAGACCGAACAACGTTCCGGGGCTTATGGGGGCTCAGGTAGGTTATTCTGTGTTGTTTGTACCATCTAGGCTTATGGGGACCCAGTTAGTTTCTTGTTTGTGTATATATACTTGTTAGTTAGATATTTCAGATGGTGAGATCATTCAGGTTAAACTCTTACCCTCCTTCATGATTACTTCAGCTTTATTAGCTTTCATTTTATCATTGTTTTACTGCCTTACATATTCGGTACATATTGTACTGATGCCCATCCTTGGGGCATTGCATTACTTGCCTGCAGGTGCGGATAGATGTGGTTTGGGACCTTCTTAATCATCAGTTGGAGTCAGCAATTCATTCAGCTCCTTTCCTCCGAAGTTGATAGTTAGAAAAGGTTTGCTCTTTTGTTGTATAGTTTATGGGTAACTCGGGGCCCTGTCTCGACTATTATTCCACTCTTAGAGGCTTGCAAGCTACAGATTACCATCTATTAGTTTTTTGGTTGGCTTTGTGGGGTCCATGTATGTTTTATTTCATGTGATGGTCGTGTGAGGCCTAGTTTAGCTATTAGTTAGCAGCCTTTTCAGCTATAGCATAGTTATAGTTGCCTATTTTCATTTAGCTATAACTAGACAGCATGGTGGTCTTGTCGTCCTGCATAGGATCCCTGTTATTGCATTGTTGTTGGGTAGTTGTTTCTTTTACAGGTGGCCTTATCGGCTAGAGACTGTATTTACAGCCGAGATATAGCTCGTCATTTTATTAAGCTTCAGGCGTGCACTAGAAGTGCACAAGCCCAGTCAGGTTAGTTCAGATCCTAGTGTGGCAGTAGGTGCCAGTCATGCCTCCCAAGGTGGGGCATGACAAACTTGGTATCAGAGACGATCGTATCCCAGGGAGTCTGCAAGACTTTTCAAGTAGAGTCTTGTATATGGATGTGTTGTGCACCATTGAACATATATGTCTGAGCCTGTATCATGAAATGATACAACATAGAGTATGCGGTCAGTACTTGGAATATACCGAGTATGCAAGGCAAGTAAAACCGCTAAATAACAAAAACCGAAATCATTCATATCTTAGAACATTTCATCATAAGATTCTGAGAGTAAGACTTGCATGCTATTGTATGAAAACATGATTTAAAAAGAACTGAATATCATAACTGAATTGAATGATCCAAAGTTGAAACTGATAATCATAAATAAAACTAAATATTGGGTCAAACCTGCTGAAAACATAGTATCATGATTGATGAACATGCATAACTAAAATCATGAGGAACAATGACAGACTCTTCATATAACCGACATTCCATGATAGAGCTTACGTGGTCTCGACTATTACACTCAAATGGGCAGAGCCATACAAAGCCTTGCTAGAGCTAAGGGCACTACCATGATATTGATATCAAGATGAAGGCCCCTCAGGGGCAGGGAAAGCTCACAAGGGAGGTTCCAAAGAATCTGAACATACGTACATTGGCACATAGTTTTGAGGCACAAGGTTAACTGAAACTATAGCCTACTCGATGCTAGACACTACTCCCAAAAACATGCATATACTCTCCGTCATTTTTCAATGAAGCTGAACCATCATCTTTCGACGAAGCTAAATCATAACAGTACATTCATTATCTAAAAACATAACATGAGGAGCCTCGGCTTAAACCATACTACAAGCTGAAAACTAGGAGTCTAGACTCCAAAACCATGTGGTAAGCTAATATCATGAAATTGAAGTAAATCATGAAACATACTTTATAATATGGTCTTGGCCAAACTTAAAAATGCTTTGAAATAGACTTGATAGACAAAATCATTGATATAAATATCGGTAATTTTAAATCATACTCTTACCATAGACATTTCATCATACTTGAAAATATAGATCACAATCTTAACTCATCGTGAACATACATATTTGGGCATCATATTTTTAAAACTTGGAAATTATAATTTGTAATTGAAATTATTATAAAACATGCCCAGGAATTATAAAACAACATTCGAAGCATGAATAGAGTTGACCCATGACATATAATAGAGAATTTTCACAAATTGGGTTAGAACCCCATGGAATCATCAACCTTGAATTTCATGAATTTAGAAGAGGATTTGGGCATGAGAGTGAAGGAATACCCCCGTTCATAACCCTACATACCTGGGTACTTTGATTTCACAATCTCCCTTGAAAAGCCAAGTGAATTAAGGAAGAACCTAAGGAATCCTTTAGCTTGATATTCAATGAACTCCTTAATATTGCATGCATGGAATGGGAAGGCTTAGAATAGGCTAAGAACTACTAATACCCTCCTAAATTATCTTAAAACAACGTAGTTTAGGACCTAGGGGCTTAGGAATTACAAAAATAGCCTTACTAAAATGCAGGGAAATTACACAGTGCTAGTCACCACAAGTGACACTAAGACTCGTGGTGAACATCATGACTCATTCATTAGGTTCAACCCGTTAAGTCTACTGCCCAACTTCCAAACTCCAACTCTTCTCCTGACCACAACCTACTCCAGGAGTCGTGGAGTCACATCACGAATCATTGTAGCCTCTCGTGATCACCCCTAGACCAAGAATCATCGCCAACCTCCCTTCACTTCATGAGTCACTTAATGACTCGTGAAGTCCTCCCACGGGTTACCGGACGACTCATCCTGTGGCCTGGGTTACATTTTCTGGTACTCTTTGCCTGAACCCTTGGGTCTGATCTAAGGGAACTTTGGTGTATTATAATATCTCCCCCCTTGGGAGTATTCGTCCTCGAATGTGAATGAACATACTGAAATATTGGGGAAAAGAACTATCATCCCAAATCCTGAACATCTAAAGTTGAAAACTGACAGAGTGACTGACTCCGAACTGAAATGCGTGACTGAACTGAATTCATAAATCACACATGCATGAACTGTCATGAAAAGAACTGGGACATATGAACTTAACATGAAACTGAATAGAGTACTGAGGAAGAAACTAATACCTCAAGCTGGAACTGAGCCGCAAGGGAAAAGATGCAGGTATTTAGCCATCATATCTGTTTCGGCTTCCCATGTAACTCCTTCAACATGTTGATTTCTCCACAAAACTTTACTACAACTACCTCTTTGTTCCTCAACTTTCGAACTTGTTGATCAAGAATTTCGACCGGAATCTCCTCATAACTAAGGCTATCCTTCACACCTATGCTCTCCACCAGAACAACCAAAGTCGGGTCACCCTTGCACTTCTTCAAAAGCGATAGATGGAAAACTAGATGTACTGAAGCTAATTCTGAGGGCAACTCCACCTCACAAGATTCCTTGCCAACACATCTCACAATTCTGTACGAGCCAACATAGCAGGGAATAAGTTTCCCCTTATTTCCGAATCTCATCACTCCCTTCATAGGAGACACTTTAGAAACACCCAATCATCAATTTCAAACTCAAGTTCTCTCCTCCTCACATCAACATAGGACTTTTGACGACTATGAGCTATTTTCAACCTTTCCCTTATAAGCTGGACTTTCTCCATAGCCTCATGAACCGAATTTGGTCCTAATGTAGTTTCACTGACTTCAAACAAACCAATAGGTGATCTACACCTTCGCCCATAAAGAGCCTCAATTGGAGCCACTTGAATGCTGGAATGCAGTTGTTGTTATATACAAACTCGATGATAGGTAAATGATCATCCCAACTACCCTTGAAGTCAATCACACATGCTCTCAACATGTCCTCAAGAGTCTGAATGGTCCACTCTGCCTGACCATCTGTCTGCAGGTGAAAAGTTGTATTAAGCTTCACTTGAGTACCGAGTCCCTTCTGAAACAACCTCCCAAACTGGGAGGTAAACTGAGTAACTATATTTCATATAATGGAAGAGGGCACTCCATGCAACCGAACTAACTTCCGAATATACAATTTAGCATAATCCTCCACTGAATCAATAGTTTTCACCGATAGAAAATGAGCTACCTTAGTCAACCTGTCTACAACCACCCAAATAGAGTTATAATGTTGAAGAATATGAGGCAACCCTATAGTGAAGTCCATATTGATTTCCTCCCAATTCCATGTAGGGATACTAATGTCATGAAGCACACCTCTAGGTCTTTGATGCTCCACTTTCACTTGTTGATAATTCGGACACTTAGCCACAAACTCTGTTATGTCCTTCTGTATGTCACTCCACCAATAGACTTCTCATAGGTCACGGTACATCACATCTTGGTGGTACCTGGATGTATAGAATATCGAAATCCGTAAACCTCATGCAATATTCGATCTCTCAGGTCATCAACACCCAAAACACACAAATGATCCTGATATCGAAGTACACCATATCCCCCTTGGGAGAAGACCTCAACCTTTTGATTCTGGAGCGCTTCCTTCAACTTTACTAGAATCGGATCCTCATCTTTCCTAGCCTTGACTTCAGTCATCAAAGAGGATTCTGAACCATTTTGAACAGTGACACCACCATCTGCCGAATCAACAAGACGAACCCCTAGTCGTGCAAGCTAATGCACTTCCTTCACCAACTCTTTCTTCCCCTAATTCACATGAGACACACTCTCCATAGAAAGTATGCTAAGGGTTTCTGCTACCATATTGGCCTTACCGAATGATAAAGGGCACTCATATCATAATCTTTGAAAAGCTCTAACCACCTTCTTTGATGTCGATTCAAATCCTTTTGGGTAAACACATACTATAGACTCTTGTGGTCCGTAAACATATCCACATGGACCCCGTATAGATAGTGTCTCCAAATCTTAAAGGCAAATACTAACGCTGCTAACTCGAGGTCGTGAGTCGGGTAGTTCTTCTCATGGACCTTGATGCCTTGAAACATAGGCTATAACCTTACCATGCTGCATCAGTACATAGCCAAGGTTGATCCTCAAGGCATCACAATAAACTACAAACCTATCGGTACCCTCTAGTAGAGGCAGCACTGGTGCTGAGATGAGTTGAGTCTTCAACTCTTGGAAGCTCTTCTTACAGGCCTATGACCATTGGAACTTTGCTTTCTTCTAGGTCAACATAGTAAACGGTGTTGGAATGGATGAAAACCTTTCAACAAACCTTCTGTAGTAACCAGCTAAACCCAAGAAACTCCTAATATCTGAAGGACTAACTGGTTTGGGCCAATTCTTTACAGCTTCTATCTTTTTAGAGTCTACCTACACACCCACACTTGACACCACATGACCCAAAAATGCTATTGAGTTCAGTCAAAACTTACACTTGCTGAATTTAGCATACAACTGGTGATCCTTTAGAGTCTGTAGTACCACCCTCAAATGAGCAACATGCTCCTCCTCGCTCTTAGAGTATATGAGAATGTCATCTATGAACGCGATCATGAACATATCCAAATATTGCTTGAACACCCTGTTCATCAAATCCATAAAAGTTGCAGGAGCATTCGTTAGTCCAAAAGACATAACTATAAACTCATAATGACCATGCCGAGTCTTGAAAGCTGTCTTTGGGATGTCACTTTCTCTAACCCTGAGCTGATGATATCCGGATCAAAAGTCTATCTTTAGAAACACTTGGCACCCTAAAGTTGGTCAAATAAGTCATCAATCCTTGGGAGGGGATATCTATTCTTGATTGTGACATTGTTCAACTGCCAATAATTACTGCACATCCGGAGAGAACCATCCTTCTTTTGGACAAAGAGAACTAGTGTACCCCACGAGGATTTGCTAGGTCTGATGAAACCCTTTTCTAAGAGATCCTTCAACTACTCCTTCAACTCCTTTAGCTCAGCTAGAGCCATTATTTAAGGAGGAATATATATAGGTTGCGTATCAGGAAGAAAGTCAATACCAAAGTTGATCTCCCTATCGGGAGGGATTCCAGGTAGATCATCTGGAAACACCTCTGGATACTCACACAATATAGGAATTGACTGGATAGTCGAGGTCTCAGACTTAACGTCCTTAACACAAACTAGATGGTACACGCAACCCTTAGAGATCATCTTTCTAGCCTTAAGGTAGGAAATGAAATGACCTACAGGCACCACTAAACTACCATTCCACTCTAGGACTAGCTTACCCAGAAATCGAAACTCTATCGTACGGGTTCTAAAATTTACTGAGTCATAACATGAATGCATCCAATCCATGCCAAAGATGACATCAAAATTTTTCATGGCTAACTCTACAAAATCTACTGAGGTGACTTTCTGAAGGACTGTGATAGGGCAATTTTTGCATACTCGTCGATCTATAACTGAATCACCGACTGGAGTAGATATTGAGAAGGGTTCTGATAGTATTTCGGAAATGACTCTGAAACTACTAGCAACATAGGATGTCACCAAAGATAAAGTAGCCCCTGGATCTAAGATTCATAAATATGAAGGTGAAATACTTGTATCATAGCAGTGACTACATTTGGAGAGACCTCCTACTCGTGACGAGATGCGAGGGCATAAAACCTGTTCTGACACTGACCACCACTTGCGCTAGTTGATGCACCCTGCTAAGCTGAGAGTGTTGGCTGGGCTACTGAACTAGTGGCTAGATCTCGACCTCTACCATGGCTCTGCCTAGCTGCTGGATAATCCTGAGCCTATGTCCGAGCTTCCCACACCCGAAACAAGCACCTATACCTACTAAGCATTGACCAGTGTTCCTCCTACCACACTTGTCACAACCTTGAATGCTGGGCTCTACAGGTCTACTCCCTGACCTCGGGAGCCTGATACTCGTCCCCTGTAATCGTGCCTAGACCTGGATGGTACACTCGCTGCTAACTATGCTGGGGCTAATGATCTCTGATGGGACTGCTGACGATGCCAACCACTAGGCCTTTGTTGGGAGAACTCGAAACTGTCGGTCCTGGCCCTCTTGGCCTCTCTCTCTCTCTCACTCACCTGCACCGCCTCTATCTTTTGGGCATACATGACCAATCGATAGAAGTTAATATCTTGATGAAGCATTGCGTTTTGGCAATCTTTGATCAAATAGTCCATTATCCCATGCACGAACTTGCTCACTCGAGCCCTCTAGTCAACCACTATCTCGGGTGCATATTTGGAAAAGCGGGTGAACTCTAAAGCATACTCCTAGGTGTCATGTTGTTCTGCCTCAAGTTCAAAAAATTAGTTTCCTTGATCTCCCTCATCTCTCGGGGAAAAAACCGATCCAAGAGTGTAGTAAGAAACTCAACCCAACCAATGAGACCCACGTTGACTCCCCGACCATCCTTCTACTGCTTGAACCAAATGTGAGCAACCCTTTTCAGCTGATAAGAGGCAAAATCTTCACACTCCTCTCCCATCACCCCCATAATATGGTTGATCTTCTGAATCTCATCAATAAACTCACGTGGATCCTCGTCCACTCTCGATGCAATGAACTCAGGGGATTCGTCCTGAGGAGGTCCTTGACTCTTGCCGCTGCCGCATTCCCATTCTGGGGAACATGGGCCACTGCCTGCTGGTTGACCTAGGCGGTCAATGCCTGTGCCAACATCTAGATGGCTGCCCTAAACTCATCATGGGATACCTGATCGGGCACCTGATCCTCGGGGGTTGGTGGGGCCTCTTGGTGCCCATCTCCATTGCTATTCTCATAGCCATTTCCATTTTTGTTCCTTCTTACATTAACTCGACGAGGAGGCATGATTCTGCAAATGCGTATAGCATGATTTAGAAGGATAGGGAGACATTTCATCACACGATATAGATCATGAAAGAAGGGAACATTTTCTAAACATCTCATAGCCTCTTTGTCATAAGTGTGGCGCGCTTCATGCCCATGAGAAAGACTTTACTCAACACTGCTTTCAGACACCATAGGACACTTCAAACCTATGGCTCTGCTACCAAGTTTTTCACGACCCAAAACCATGTGGAAAGCTATGCATAGGACGACTTACCTCAAAACATACGACAAGCTAAAATATAAAATTAGGGAGTCTTCGCCCTAAAATAATGTGGTAAGCTTTGTTCAGGAAAAATAATAATTTAACTTAACATATGGACTTTGCCCAAAGCTTTATCATACTTAGAAGTACTCAATTCTCATTCAAAACATAAATATAAACATGGGTAGTTTAAAATCATGCTCTTCATCATAAACTCTCATCATTTTCACCTATACTTCGTAAGTCTCACTTTTCATTATCATCTCATCCATGGGCTTCAACATTCATAAGGCTAGAAACATAACTTTAATTGAAATCATTATAAAATGAATCCATGCTTCACAATTCGATAATAAAATCATAATCAATTCATACCCATGTAAGGAAACTGAAGATTCATGCATTTGGGTAGAAACCCTATAACTTGATCATAGGAATTTCTCATGTTTATATAGAAATTGGGTATGGGTGTGGAAGATGATACCCACTCATAACCCTACATACCTGGAAGGGATTGATTCTAACACTTCCCTAATTGCCTAAAAAGGATTGAATGAAAACCTTGAAGACTTGCTCTAGATCACCTCCTCAACCTCTCAAGTTTGCATGCATGGAAGGAAATAACTTAGAATAGGTTTTCCCCTCCTTAAACCCACTAAAATGAGCCTTAAACGACGTAGTATAGGCTTTAGGGACTTAGAAATTATGAAAAGACCCTTACTAAATTTGTAGGAAATTACTGTCAGGTGGTCCTAACGGACGACCTGACGAGTCATGGTCTAGGGCAACGACTCGTCACCTAGCTCGTCTAGTACAATGCCTCCTTCTCTGGGATTCCTCATATGGATGGCAACGAGGGACCCCATGAATCGTGGTGGATGACCAAGACTTGTGGTCACCACCCATGAAGTACACTGCTTTCTTCCTTGTCATTCACCCCACGGCTGACCTAACGACTCGTGGTGTCTGACCACGAGTCGTTTCCATGCCAGTGGGGACCCTTTTCTCCAAACTTCCCAACTTCTCACTGGCCTCCCCCACGAGTCACCTCACGACTCGCGGGCTCTCCTCACGAGTCGTCCCATGACTCGTCCTGAGTCGGCAATATCACTTTTACATTTTCTCTATTTTGACTCCCGGGTCCGATGTTTGAGCTCCCGAGGTATAACACTAGTTCTCCGAAGTTAGCATCCAGCTTCAGTGGTGAGTCCTTATCTCCTGAGGACCATTCGTTATCAGTTATCTTTGTATTTTCAATTTTCAGACTTGTTGGGTTAGTTGGGGGTGTTGTCTCATCAACCCATTAGATATGTTAGAGGCTTTCAGACTGTATGTAGTAATCAACATGTTATGTATGAAGTGAATTTCAGTTTCAAAGTTATGCTATGATTAGACTTCCTCCATGCTTATTGTCTTCCAATTTATTTGATGGAGTTAGATGTATGTTCATGCCATGGGTCAACTTGGAGTGTCTCGGGGCTACTTGTCACATGTCTCGATCCGGGCCTATGTTTGGGTCGTGACAAACTTGGTATCAGAGCAATGGGTTTTGAAGTGTCCTAGGGTGTACCACGTTAAGTAGAGTCTTTTTCATGGGTGTGAAGAATGCCACACTTATGATAAAGAGGCTATGAGACATTTAGAAAATGTTCCCTTCTTTCATGATCTATGTTGTGTGGTGAAATGCCTCTCTATCCTCCTAAATCGTGCTATTCGCAATTGCAAAATCATGCCTCCTCATAAAGTTAACAGCAAAAGAAATGGAAATGGAAATGTCCACGTGAATGGCAATGGGGACGGGCACTAACAAGCCCCACCGGCCCTTGAGCACCATGCACCGGAGCCAATTGCCCACACTGAATTTAGGGCAGCCATTCAGATGCTAGTGCAGGCCTTGACTTCTCAGGTCAACCAGCAGGCAGTAGCACATGTCCTACACAACAGGAATGTGGCGGCAACGAGGGTTAGAGACTTTATGAGGATGAACCCTCCATATTTTCTTGGGTCAAAAGTAGATGAGGATCCACATGAGTTTATTGATGAGATTCTAAGATCACCTAAGTCATAGGGGTGAATGGAGAGGAGTGCACCGACTTAGCCTCTTATCAGCTGAAAGGGGTTGTGCATATCTAGTTTAAATAGTGGAAGGATAGTAGGGTAGTCAGAGCAGGCCCTATCAGTCTGGATGAGTTTCATGTTGCTTTCCTAGGTCGGTTCTTCCCTCGTGAGATGAGGGAGCTGAAGGCATCTTAGTTTGTGAATCCAAAACAAGGAAGGATGACAGTGCAGGAATATGCCCTAGAGTTCACTTGTTTGTCAAAGTACGCCCCAGATTTAGTGATTGACAGAGGGAGTGAGTGAACAGGTTTGTTCATGGGGTGTGTGGACTATCTAGACAAGGATTGAGAACCGCCATGCTCCATCAAGATATGGATTTTCCTCGGATAGTCTCGTATGCCCAGCAGATGGAGGCGGCGCATCTGAGGAAGAGAGAGGCCAAGAGGGCCAGGACAGACAACTATAGGTTCTCTTAGCCGAGGCCAGGTGGTGGCACCGACAGCAGTCCCACCAGAGATCTTCAGCCCCAACATCTTCAGCTATGATCGTGCCATCCAGGCTTAGGCACGACTAGAGGGGATGAGCATCAGGATCTAGGGCTCAGAGCTGCAAGCCCCGCAGATTTCAGTATTCCAATTTGCGACAGGTGCGGTCAGAGGCACACGGATCAGTGTTTAGTGGGTATAGGTGCTTGCTTTGGGTGCGTAACACTCGGACATATGCTCAGAGAATTCCCAGCAGCTAGATAGGGCCATGATAGGGGCCGAGACCCAGTTTCCAGTTCAGTAGCTACACCAACATGCCCATCTCAGCATGGTGCATCTTCTAGCATAGGTGGCGGTCAGCGCCAAAATAGATTTTATGCCTTAGTATCCCTCCAGGAGTAGGAGGTCTCCTCAGATGTAGTCACTAGTATGTTATGAGTTTTACACCTTGATATACATGCTCTATTAGATCCAGCGGCCACTTTGTCTTTTGTGATGCCCTATGTGGCTAGTAGTTTCGGAGTCATCCCTGAAATCTTGTTAGAACCCTTCTCAGTCTCTACTCCAGTAGGTGATTCAGTTGTAGCTAGACGGGTGTATAGAAGTTTCCCTGTCATAGTTCTTCAGAATGTCACCTCAGCAGATTTAGTAGATTTAGCCATGACCGATTTTGATGTCATCCTCGACATGAATTGGTTATTTGCATGTTATGCCTTAGTTAATTGTAGAACCCGGGAAGTAGAGTTCAGATTTCCGGGTGAGCCAGTCATAAATTGGAAAGGTAGTTCAGCTTTGCCTGTAGGTCTTTTAATTTCCTATCTTAAGGCTAAAATAATGATCTCCAAGGGTTGCTTGTACCATTTAATTAGGGTTAAGGATGCTTCATCCAAGACACTGACTATCCAATCAGTTCCAATAGTATGTGAATATCCAGAAGTCTTCCTAGATGATCTATCGGGAATCCCTCCTGAGCGGAAAATTGATTTTGGTATTGATCTTCTTCCCGATGTGCAGCTTATATCTATTCCTCCTCATAGAATGGCTCTAGCCGAGCTAAAAGAATTGAAGGAGCAATTGAAAGATCTTTTAGATAAGGGGTTCATCAGACCGAGCAACTTCCCATGGGGTGCACCAGTTCTCTTTGTCTGAAAGAAGGATGGTTCTCTTCGTATGTGTTTTGATTACCGGCAATTAAACAAGGTCACCATCAAGAACAGGTATCCTCTTCCCAAGATTGATGATTTTTTTGACCAGCTTCAGGGTGCTAAGTGCTTTTCGAAGATAGATCTCAGGTCAAGGTTCGGGAGGGTGACATCCGGAAGACAGTCTTCAGGACTCGGTATGGTCATTACGATTTTGTAGTTATCTCTTTTGGACTAACGAATTCTTATGCATCTTTTGTGGATTTATGAACAGAGTGTTCAAGCCATACTTGGATATGTTCGTGATCGTGTTTATTGATGATATCCTGTTATACTCTCGGAGAGAAGAGGAGCATGCCACTCATTTGAGGGTGGTGCTACAGACTCTCAATGATCGCCAATTATATTCTAATTCAATAAGTGTGAGTTTTGGTTGAACTCAATGGTAGTTTTGGGCTATGTGGTTTCTAGTGAAGGTGTTTAGGTGGACTCTCAAAAGATCGAAGCGGTGAAGAATTGGCCTAGACTGGTAAATCCTTCAGATATCAGGAGCTTCTTGGGTTTAGCTGGGTACTATCAGATATTTGTTGAGGGGTTTTCATCTATTGCAACACCATTAATCAAATTGACCCAAAAGAAGGTGAAGTTCCAATAGTTCGAGGCTTGTGAGAGGAGCTTTCAGAAGTTGAAGACCTGACTCACCTCAGCACCGGTGTTAACCCTACCTGAGGGTACTGATGGATTTGTGTGTATTGTGATGCTTCTAGAATCGGCCTTGGTTTGTGCATTGATGCAGCATGGTAAAGTGATTGCATATGCTCCTAGACAGCTGAAAGTTCATGAGAAGAATTACTCGACCCATGATCTTCAATTGGCGGCGGTGGTATTTGCATTGAAGATTTGGAGACACTATTTGTATGGGGTCCATGTAGATGTGTTTACGGACCACAAGAGCCTACAATATGTGTTTACCCAGAAGGATTTAAATCTACACCAAAGGAGGTAGTTAGAGCTACCCAAGGATTATTATATGAGTGTCGTTTACCATCCAGGTAAGGCCAATGTGGTGGAAGACGCACTTAGTAGACTCTCTATGAAGAGTGTGTCCCATGTAGATAAGGGAAAGAAGGATCTAGTGAAGGATGTGCATCGACTTGCACGATTGGGAGTTCATTTGGTTAACGTGGCTGATGGTGGTGTTATAGTTCAGAACGGGTCAGAATCATCCTTGGTAACTGATGTGAAAGCAAGACAAGACGAAGACCCTATTTTGCTAAAGTTAAAGGAAGCCGTTCAAAATCAGAAGGTAGAGGTCTTCTCCAAAGGGGAGATGGTGTACTTCGATATTAGAGTCACTTGTGTGTCCCAGACATTGATGATTTGAGAAGTCAGATGTTGCATGAGGCTCACGGTTCTAGATATTCGATACATCTAGGTGCCACCAAGATGTACCGTGACCTACGGGAAGTCTATTGGTCGAATGGAATAAAGAAGGAAATCACAGAATTTGCTGCTAAGTGTCCAAATTGTCAACAGTGAAGGTTGAGCACCAAAGATCGGGAAGTGTGCTTTAAGAAATCAATATCCCTACTTGAAAATGGGAGGAAATCAATATGGACTTCATCATAGGGTTGCCTCGCACCTGTCGACAGTATGACTCCATTTGGGTTGTTGTAGACAGGTTGACTAAAGCAACTCATTTTCTACTAGTCAAAACCACTGATATAGCAGAGGATTATGCCAAACTATACATCCGAGAGGTAGTTTGGTTGCATGGAGTTCCCTTGTCCATCACATTGGACAGAGGTACTTAGTTTACCTTTCAGTTTTGGAGATCGTTTCAAAGGGACTTGGTATTCAGGTCAAACTCAGGACAGCATTTCATCCACAAACCGATGGTCAGGCGGAGCAGACTATTCACACTCTCAAGGACATGTTGAGAGCGTGTGTGATTGACTTCAAGGTTATTTGGGACGATCATTTGCCTCTTATTGAGTTTACGTATAAGAACAACTACCATTCCAACATTCAGATGGCTCCATTTGAGGCTTTCTATGGGCGAATATGTATATATCCTATTAGCTGGTTTGAAGTCGGTGAAGCTGCGATGGTAGGACCAGATTCAATCCATGAGGCTGTAGAGAAAGTTCAGCTTAGACGGGACAGGTTGAAAACAGCTCAAAGTCGCTAGAAATCCTATGCGGATGCGAGGAGGAGAGAACTTGAGTTCGAAGTTGATGATTGTGTGTTTCTGAAGGTGTCTCCCATAAAGGGAGTGATGAGGTTATGAAAGAAAGGGAAACTCAGTTCCCGTTATGTCGGCCCATACCGAATTGTGAAACGGGTTGGCAAGGTAGCATATCAATTGGAGTTGCCTTCAGAATTAGCTTCATTCCATCCAGTTTTCCAAGTATCGCTCCTAAAGAAGTGCTTGGGTGATCCAGCTTTAGTTGTTTCGGTGGACAGTGTCAGTGTGAAAGACAACCTTAGTTATGAAGAGGTTCCGGTAGAAATACTACATCGTCAAGTTCGATGGCTAAGGAACAAAGAAGTAGCTTCAGTTAAGGTTTTATGGAGGAATCAGCATGTAGAGGGAGCTACAAGGGAAGCCAAAGAAGATATGATGGCTAGATACCATATTTATTCCCTACCAACTTAGTTTTAGCTTGAGGTATAGCCCTCTGAGCCTTCTTGTAAGGCTAATATTGGTACGGATGATAGTCTGTCTTTCAACTCCTGAAAACTTTTCTCACAAGCCTCGCTCCACTAGTACTTAGTTGCCTCTTGAGTCAGTCTCATAAATGGTGCTGATAGGGAAGGGAATCCCTACATAAATTTTTTGTAATACCCAGCTAACCCCAGGAAGCTGCGAACTTCAATTGATGTTTTAGGTTTAGGCTAAGTCTTCGGCCTCTAATTTCTGCAAGTCAACATGGATGTCTGCATCTAATATAATGTGGCCAAGAAAGACACAAAATTCAACCAGAACTCATATTTAGAGAACTTCGTGTATAACTCACGATCTTTGAGTACCTAGAGTATTGCTCGCAGACGATCTCTTTGCTTAGCCTCTAAACATAATACAAGGATATCATCAATAAATACTATCATGAACAGATTTAAGAATGTCCTAAATAAATTTTTCATCAAGTCCATAAACACTAGGGCATTCGACAAACCAAAAGACATAACCAAGAACTCAAAATGTCCATATCTTGTTTAAAAGATGTCTTAGGAATATCTTTCTATCAAACTCATACCTGATGGTACCCTAATCGCAAATTAATCTTCGATAAATATCTGGAACCTTGTAGCTGATCAAACAAGTCATATATCCTCGAAAGGGAATATTTGTTCTTAATGGTAACTTATATTTAGTTATCGGTAATCTACGCACATTCCTTGTGAGCCATATTTCTTTTCTCACAACAAGACTAGCGCACCACAAGGTGAATCACTAGGCCTGATAAAACCTTTATCTAGCAAATCTTTCAGTTGATCCTTCAACTCTTTTAGCTCAACAGGAGCCATTTTGTAAGAAGGAATAGATATGTGTTGTGTTCCTGGTAGCATATCAATAGGAAAATTGATTTCCTAGTCTAGGGGAATACCAGGAAGCTCATCTAGAGATACATCCTAGAATTCACCGACCACCAGAATAGACTGAAGAGTTAGTGACTCTGCCTGTATATCCTAAACTCTTATAATTTATACATTGCATGGAAATTCATATTAATTATTTTTAATATAATAAATCAAATATTAAATAAAAATTAATATCAAATAACTAAGGAGCATAAGAGTGCTTAGTGTCATCATAAACAACTTAGAAGATCTTAGGATTATCCTTTTAAGACTTGGATGATAATTCAATACTTAGAATAATTAACTAATGATAAATGTAGCTTTTAGCAATCAACTTCCTCACCCATAAATAAAATATAAACCTACCTTTTGCCGTAGTTGTAGTGCCCTTCCATTCCCTAACTGCCTCTTAAGGAAATTGGAATCTGACAATCTTTGTCCGACACTCAACATTGGCATAACATGGCGCTAGCCAATCCACGCTCATAATCACATCAAAGTCAATCATTTCTAATTCTACCAGGGTTACAGAGGTATGGCGACCAACAATATCAAACGTACAACCTTGATAAACTATCCTGGAAATAATAGATTCACCAATAGGTGTGGACACAGAGAATGGTCATTGCAGTGATTCTAGCACTATAAAAAATTTCTCTACTACCAGGAGGGTAACATAGGATAGAGTAGATCCTAGATCTATGAAGGCATAAACTAAGTAGGAACACACATTCAATGTACCTATCACAACATCTAACGATGACTTAGAGTCTTATTGACTTGCAAGTGTATAAATGCGGTTCTGACCACTACTAGAACTAGATTCTCCCATTCTTCCTCTACCTCTTCCTACTGAAGTCTAGGACCCATGCCTTGTAGAAAGTGCTGGCGAAAACCCTCTGATGATCCTATCTACTAATCGCTATCACCTTAATCTCTAGTCGGGCAGTCCCTTATCACGCGACCTTCCTTCCCACAAGAATAGCAAGTTGTGGGTCATAGCTATATCTCCCAAAATGCCTCCTGCTATATATAACATAATAGGTGGGATTGGCCTCATCTGATCTGAGCCTCTCTATTATTGTGAACTCAATGTTCATGAGCTCTCGCCTGGACTTGACTATCCATGAATCAGACCTGCTACCCTGCTGCTGCTGGGATGAAGGCCTACGTGGCTTACCTAAAAAATGGGTCTAAGTCCACCCTAAGACACCGCATGTAAATCAACTGGTCTAGCTCTCCTATGTTGCTCCCTGTCTACCCTATCAGCCATATGCTGACGCTGCCTAAACTCTTCTATATTCTAAGAGAAGGCAATATATCTATATCCTCTAGTAATGAAGTTATAGTGCAAGACTCGACATACTCTGGAGCAAGCCCTGCTATAAACCAGCGTACCCTGGTTGGCATCACATCAACAAAGGCTAGTGCATATCTAGCCAAGGAGTCAAATATTAGTGCATACTCTCGGATACTCATCCAGTCCTACTTAAGATGTAAAACTGATCAATCAGGGCCTCTCAAATCTCACGTGGAATTAGTGATCTATAAACTTCTCGGAGAAACTAGACTAGGTAGGTGTTGGTGCATCCCTCTCTTTGGACCTTTCCCAGCTTTTGTACCACAGAACAGCTACATCTTGTAGTTGAAACACAACTAACTCATTGATTCAATAGTTGATCCAGAAAATGTTGAGGTCCTCTCTATGATTGTAACACCCTGGAAGCTCAAAATTTATATGCGGGACTCAAATCAGAAAATCTGAAAAACTGCAGAAAAGTTGCAGAACGACCTACCCAACGAGTCATTAAGGGACCCAACGACTCGTTAGGTAAACCTTGAGAAGGATGCCTAATAAAAAAGTTAGTGTTCCCAACGGGCGACCTCACGAGTCGTGGTCAAGTCCCACGACTCGTTGAGTCACTCGTTGTCAGGCGGGAATCCAGAAACTTAAGAAGTTGGCAGTGTACTTGACGAATAGGGGCAACAAGTCGTGGTCCCCAGTAACGACTCGTTATGTCCCTCATTACCAGCCCCAGTTTTTAGCCAGTGTACCTGATGAGCATGACCACGAGTCGTGGTCAGACACCACAACCCGTTAGATCACCCGTTAGGGTCACCTGGCAGTTTTTCCCAACGATTTCTTAAGGGCTATTTAGTAATTTCCTACCATCCCAAGCTTTAAACTACATCTTTTTAGCATTTATTTCAGTTGTTTTAGTGGGGGTAACAGGCTCTTTTCCTTATTCCCCACTCAAACTTTCACGAAGCAGAATGTAGAGTTCCTTTCAGAATAATTCAGAGCATCAGCTAAGGGAGATCTTTCTTCTTCGGTTCTTCAGCAATTTCTCTAGGCTTATTCGTCAGGTGTATGGGTATTCAACAAGGGAAACTATTCTTTCCTTGTGTCCCCCAAAATTCTTCCATAACTTCCCAATTAGTTTTAGTCTTGAGTTTTTCGAATACAGAGAAATTACATATTATTATTCGTCAATCTCTCATAGAATGACATTCTTGTTTATTATTGATATGAATTCCATTAGTTCTTACTTAAATTATCGAGATTCTTGAAAGAGTGAATTGAAGCCCTGAATTCTTGCATGAAGATGATTTTTGCTTCAAAATATCCCTCTAGTGAATTAAGCATGTTTGGGCTGAATTTTCCTTAAAACTCTTTTATATATGAAACAAGTAGATATTCCATTAATAAGAATAATTCTATACTTGATAAATTAGTTTTCTTGAATTCTCGAGTTGTCGCTATATTATGGAATTCTCATGTTGTTGGAATGAGTCAAATTCTCTATTAGCTGCTTTATAGTTCAGTTTAGTTAGAATGTAGAATCCCTTCAGAACTATGCAGAAATTGTCAATTAATCAGTTTGACTATAGAAATTCTCGAGGTGTCAGTAGTACCTCCCAGATATCAGAATTAGAATCAGAATTCAGTTATTGGTCAACTAGGCAGTCATGACATTTCAGATATATGGCTCTAACTTGCCCAATACCCCAGTTCATATTTTAGTTTGTTCTTAGATGGTTACGACGCTTCTAGATGAGCAGCTCTGACCAGTCTAAAACCTAGTTTCAGAATCTGGTCCGATAAGACTCTCAGGGTACTTTCAGTTATATGTTCCTGACTAGTCTTGGACCCCAGTTTTGAGCTATCAGCCTAGTAGTTCAATATAAGTTTGCCAGTGGGAGTAGGACTTAGCATCGAGTGGACCGGGGTTCCAACGCAGCCAGGTTCCCAGAACTACATTGCCAAAGTAGGTTTCAAACTTTCTCTTTGCATGTTTACCCAGAATACCGTCGTATGATAGATCGAGGGTTGACTTGGGGTCACCTGTGAATGCAAGTACCATGTTACATCCAAGGTGTAGTCTCGAGGCGTGACAATAATCTATGCCTGTAAATTGTGAAGGATTTAGAGCAATAAACTCACAAACCCTCGAACTTCTGGGTCCTTTAGAAGGATCAACAACCTCTTGTGCCACTGACTATCGCTGAGCAGACATAATCTGAGCCAACATGTAAACTGCACTCCTGACATCTTTATCTGAAGGAATGGGAGAAATTGGAAATGGTGTTGGCTGATCTGTAGCCCTCAAAGGCTCCTAAAGTAATAGAGAATGCTGAGGGGATCAAGAAGGTGTCTCCCCTTCATCCTCATGATGGGGCATCTCCACTCATGGCACTCTCTAGTACCTTCTCCTACTATTGTGTCTAGCACTTGGTTAGCTGCGGTTTGTCATGTATCAAGCATATCTATAGATAGACATTAATAATAACCTTAGGAACTCAACCCTATATGACTCACCTCTATAGAATGATTTGAGCAGAAGAAGGGTAACCATACTATTATGCCACATAACTCCTTGTTTAAAAAATGTGGTGCAAAACACATTTATAAACAAGACTGTACTAGACACAGCTTATAAACTCCTTGGGATACAACGTTGTTCTGATATCAAGTTTCTAACACCCCTCCTTAGGAGGCGTGACTGGCACCTGATGCCACGCTAGACCTTGAGCAGACTTAATTGGACATATACCCTCTGATGCATACTAGAAGCATAAAATAAAGAAAACAAACAAGTATATCTAGGCTTAATAAAAAGCCCCTAGCCAACAAAGCCGCAATATGACACCTATGGGTGTTTAGTTGATCCAACAGTTTACAATAACAATAACATCCTATGCGAGCTGATAAGACTATCATGTTGTCTAATATCATAAAAAGCTGAAAGTAAACAAATATGTACAAGGGCCACTAAGGTCGTCATACTATCAATACCAAACAACAAGCTGAAATGGCCTATAGCATGCCTCTATACAATTCAATAGTTTGCAAGCCTCTAAAGAGTAAAACTTGGCAGGGACAGGGTACCGACCAACCCAAAAAGAAAAGTATAACAAAAGACAAGAAAACCTCTAAAGTATGGAAACTTCAAAAGATAGGAGCTTACTAATATGTTGAGCATGAACTGCTACTGAGAAAGTCTCTGAACATGTTGGTCAGAACCTGCAGGTAAGAGTACAACACCCCCTGGCTCATGCATATGTATAATAATGCACCGAGTATGCAAGGCAATAACAATAAGTTGGAACAAAATTAATAGTTAAAACTGAAGGTAAATAGTTGTAAGAGTAAGAGGATAACCTAACATATCTTATTAAGCTATACTATAAGAGAAGTAGGCAATAATCAAACGAGAACCTTACTTGTCCCCTATACACCTGCTAGGTACAAATAATAAAAAATAACCTACCTGAGCCTCCATAAGCCCTAGAAGGTACACCACAATTTATATACCCATATTAGTGGTCATGTAGCCCCGTTGGAAAGTTGTAACTGTAACTAGAGCATGCTTTTCTCCTGTGTCTGTATCTTAAGACTTTTGGACTCTTGTAACTATATCTTGAGTCTTCTAGGCTCCTGCTACTGCACTCAAAGCATACAAGGCTCTACTGAGGGTAAGTAATACCAACTTAGGCATAAAGAAAGTCAATAAGTGCGTAGAGTTTAATATAGCTCTAGAGGCTTCAAGTGGTCTTTTTAGACATTTATAGCTATTATAAGCATAGTATAGACCCATTGGCAAGGTATGCTTATAAATAGACTTTCTGAAAAACCTATAAATGGAAACTTGTACTTGTATGGTTCAAAGGCATAGACCTAAATTCTAACAGCTGACAAGATATAGCCAATGAAGGCACACACAATCTCCTAATTTATCAGCAAGTAGTTTGTCTTTCTCCACAACTTGTACGACAATCTATATGTCATATCAAACTATAAGATCGCTAATAATAAGGTGAAATACCCTGTGGCTCACCTCCACAATTCAATAGGCAACCACGACGCTATTAATTCTTAAGATAGAACTACAATTCCAATGCTTTAGCTCTATAGGTGTCAAGATACGCTAAGGGCCTGTAGGCGAGCGATGTAGTTTATAGGCATCACAATAAAATGGTTCCTATGCCAGACTAATCATTAAACTGCCAAAAACAACATAAACTGCTAAACAAAAAATCACAAAGCCTTAAGGTATCAGTAAGGCAACAACTATCAATAGCTAAAAGCAACAACAATTTAGACAAAAAGATTTCTATGTCGTTTTTAACATGAGGCTGCAGCTAAATGAGGATAATCCCAAAAAAGAAGCTTACACATGTCTATATACAATTTAAGAAGACAACCGACAATAATTAACATAGCCAAGAGTACTACAATGAAAAATAACAACTCCTTTCAACTATACGATGAAGAAAACTTGGTGAAAAAGATGTAGCCTTACATACCTCATAAGTAATTAAATACTTCGACTATTCTCGATCAATTATTTAATTATATGCTTAAGTAAAATAACCACAATATTCTACAACTTCACAACCACCTAAAAGAATCCACAATGCAACAAATGAAAAAAGAATTGACGTTGGTAGCCATTTTAATATATACCGTATAACGTTCGAATTAATGATGGATAGTGGGATAGGAACTCTTAACTTACAATATACAAGAGAAAAAAAATGCATAAACAACCTCCTCCATAATATTTATCTTCAACTAACTTGCAATCAAAGTCAAAATTGATGAAACAAACATGTGCTAGTTGCTCTCCACGATAACCCCGACTTTTACCTTGATTTTGGGGAATTTGGATGGTGAAATTCACTAATATGGAATCTTGAAACCTTATTAATGGGAGGACTATGACCTGATTTATTTTGGGAAAAGTTTTGGTATCAGAAAATACATCTCAAGTCGTATAGATATATTCCTACTAACACAGGGCCTACCTCAATGAGCCTAGTTATGCAGTCTCACGAAAATACAAATATCTCTCTATTCTGAAGTCATGTTAGTAAATAATTTAGTGTATTGGAAACTACATTCATAGACCTTTAATTTGATAGGTAGTAAACCTCCTAATCCTTTATATATTGGGAGAAAACGTCCAAGACATATGACCCAAATTTCAAAGAATTTCTTAAATTAATTTACGATAACCTTTGCCGATTTTTGATTTACAATTGGCTTGACTTCAAATCTTAACTTACGATCATTTAATGATTTGAATAACTCATAGAACAATCCTTCTTATATTATTAAGCACTCTTGGTCATATCTCAAAAGTATGAACTTATTGCTTAAGTTTTGCGGGGTGTTACAAAAAAATATGAAATTAATGCATAATCTTCTGAAATCTTGTCGACATCCACCCTTACAATCCGATCACCATTCAATAGCCTTTATGTTATTCTTCAAATCAAACTTAAGCATGAATACAATAAGCCCCAAAAATATAACAACTCAAAAAACTAATGTGATCTCTTCTACAAAGTCTCACAATGTCTCTATCATAGGATTACAATATGAAATACCGAATAATGTCATGAATATGACTATTAATTATTTTAGGTATGATAATAAAAAGTAATTGGAGTGGTGAAAAAAAAGATCATTAAGTTTTACATTAGTTTCTTAATATTTCATATTTAATATAATTAAGGATGTCAAAAGAGTGATTTTTTAGTTTTCTTTAATATAACACATAATAAGGAAAAAATAGAAAAAATCCCAAAAAATTGAGAAAAAAGCGCAAAAAACAGAGAAAAAATATAATTGTATTTTTTTTAATCAAAAAGAGGTGTCACATCACTTTTTGTATTCCTAGCTTTGTTCTTAATCTTAGTACTATATTGTTATATTATTATATATAGAAAGGGGGAAATACCTAAGTAAAAGGATAAAATACATGGAGAGGTGTCATACCACTTTATCTATATCTAGCTTGAATATGTGTGTGTGTGTTTATACATACGGATTATTAAAAGTAGAAATTAAAGAGATATGAGTTATGAGTAGTTACTCTTTCTAAATATATTAAACATAAAAATAGAAAAATACTTAAAATGACTTGTGCCACATCATCCTAAATAGAATAAATTGAATGAAAGAAAAAGTAGTGAAAAGAGCCAAAAAGAGTGAATCCTTAGCCAAAAAACTATGTCACATCATCTTGCTATAGACCACCACCACTACTATTGCTATTACTACTACACATAACTTAAATATGAATCAGTTACTATATGAACTCGTGACAATTTAAAAGGCTAGTATCAATTTTGCCCATAGATAGTTATATTTTGAGAACATATGTGGTGTGATTGCTTTGGTTTTATTTGATATTAGTGAAAAAAGAGCTAACACACATGATTGTGGAACACGTTATTTCATAGCATTGTTGAGAGAGAAACATCAAAGTTCTTGTGATTCTAATACTATACAAGATTTGTCAAACCATTTCATATATTTGTAAATAATCATTATGACTTTATATTCATCTACTGTTGTCGTTTCTTCAAGCATGAGTAGCTAACTTATTAGTTAGGGTTGTGGAAACCATGATGGATTAACGGAAGTAGGAAAACATAATAGTGATTCTTGAATAATGAAACTGATTGTATTGTTATTCTCTTTGTTTTAATTAATTTTAGCGATTGCAAATGTAGAAATGAGCCTATATCATCAACTTGCTTGACCAAAGAGGTTGAAGTTAACAATAGAAATTTGAGGCCACCAACCCTTATCTAATTGACTTGAGCTCTAACTGAGGATAGCCAGTCTAAGACTTATGACGAGGGGAAAATGTGAATACCTAAAGTTCGAGAGGATTTAGAGTAAAATTAGTCTATGTAGGTCGAGAGAGGTTAGATGAAAAAAATTATTAGTTTTGCATGAAATTCACGGGGATAAATCACTAACTAAAATAAACCTACTATTTTATGAAATCATAGGGAATACTGATAATACTCAAATACATTCCTCATTTAGAGAAAACATAAGAGATCAGTATATCAAAACAAATAATCCGATGGGTGTCGAGGTTGAATCCCACAAGGGATAGGGAATAATTTAGACAGGAGTTGTTTAGTGAATTGAATTGATTCGCATCCAAGCAATGGAAACATAAAAGTAAATTTTGGGTGAAGTGAATGCAATGAGATTATAAAATCTAAAATCAGCTAATTGAGAAAGCAAAATAACCAAGATCGAGAAACAATAATGAGCAAAGGACAGAGGTGTGGTGTAGATGGGATGTCAATTGAATCGGGATTTACTAGACAATAAAGTTATTACTAATATGTGTAATAACCTTGGAAAAGATGGCGCCCGATATTTTTCAACCATTTGAGTGCCTTATCCTCAAGTCCTTTCGAACCTCGACGAGCAATTCAACTATTCCAATATTGGTTTGGGTTAGGAGCTGAGTTATTTCTAGCCATCAACCTCTTAAGGGATTATGACCATGAGTTTTGGCTATTTCTAGACCAACCCCACATAATCAAATACCAATCCACTATTAAGTTCTTTCCCATTACTTAAATCTTCTTTTTCAAGATAAAATTAAGTAAGAAAATAATACCCATATCTGTAACTATGAGCAATCAACTATAACTTGAGGAGAATTCAATAGATTTATACTAATTGAGTAATAACAAGATAAATCTAACAATAGCCAATTAAATCAAACACCCATCATCACACACCTCTAGCTATTGATTTAGCTACTCATAATTGAGAAACACAAGAGCATATTTAACAATAAACTTAACAATTTCATCATTAAGAGTAAGCACAATCAAGCTCAAAATATATCTACAATGGTGGTTCTACCTTGCTGAAGAAGATGAAGATGAAAAAGTAATATTTAAATATTTCTTCTCTTCTCCAATGGACTTCTCTCCCTCTTAAAAGTAAGGGGAATAATACATAATATGTGTTGACACTCAATTTTGACCTCCCTATGCCCCGTCTAAGCTGCGTGTCAATATATATATATGTGTGTGTGTATTTTAGTGTCACACCCCGCCTTGGGGGGGTATGACTGGCACCTGGTGCCCTACTAGGACCTGAACTGCTAGACTACTGAGCCTGAGCACATCTGGTGCCTAGCTGGGTCTAACTCAGATTCAGGGAAACAACGGGCTATATAACGGCTGTAAATACAGCCTCCGGCCGACTAGGCCTATAGCCACCTGTACCTGTACTAGCAGCTAACCAGAAATATATCAATATAAAGGAACCTATGCGGGCCGACAAGGACACCATGCTGTCTAGTTATCTGTAACTCAACAATGAGATATTGGAAAGCTACGTGACCGGCAAGGTCACCACTACTGTCAAGCTATGGCCCCACACGGCCAACATAAAAGAAACAGAAGTACTAACAGCTATACAACTGCACGGCCTCACACGACCGGCTCATCTGACCACAGGGAAAATATATACAGACTGTAAGCCTCTAAGAATACTTATAAGATGGTCAGAACAGGGCCCCGGCCTACCCATGCTGTACAACAAAAGAAAAGGGATAGACCTCTAGCTATCTAGCTCCGGATGACTGGAGCTGATGACCCTGTGAGCTGGCTGGAATCACGAGGTATCGGCCCCTCGTCTATGAGTACCTGCAGGCAAGTAATGCAACGCCCCAAACGGGCGTCAGTACCACTGGTACTGAGTATGTAAAGCAATACTGAAAGGAATATTTGAAAACAACAATACAACTGATGAAACTGAAATAGGAAGGAAAAGATTAACTGTCTGATAATGTAAAACCATGCCTACTCTTAACTATACTGGAAGGAGTAGGAGTCATACCTGGAGATGTATCGTTCTACTGCCGATCTACTCGTATCTAATGTGACATGGCATAACATAACATAACATAACATAGCACACACACAAACCTTACCCGGCCTCCATAAGCCGGGAGGTACAACCAGCACAAAATCTATACCCCTACCCCGGTCATCCCATCTCCTATAATAGCTATAAGCATCCTACCGGTCCCCTGGGTATGCACTTGGGCTCGCTGAGCCCCTGACTATAACTGTACCTGAGTCCGGAGGACTCCTGAATCAACACCCGGGCGTATCCGCTCGACAGGGGTGTGTAAGGGCCGACCAAGGCACAATATGGGGAAAACTGGCATCCCATCTTCATCCCCTGTGGGACGGCATGCCACTCCATAGAGCGATGTATCCTCGTCCTCTGGCGGACGAGTTGATATAGCTATCAACCCTGGGGCGGTCATGGATGCTAGGTAATCCAACCCCAAAACAATACAACGGTCTCAACTAGTAATACTATCTGCATATCGCACATACTGAAGCTAATAGTAGTAAAGTATCCGTACATACTGTGTACTGAACTAGTAATGGTAATGTATACGTACTTAATACATGCTGAGACTGATAATAGTATATATGTATAAATATAATCTTCTGCCATACTGTGCTGAGTCTAACACTGAACAAGATATAGTTTTTCTGCTGAAAACCATATTGTATACTGAGTTCTATAGTAACATGATTTACTATCTTTAACATGCTTCCTAAACTTCATTTTAACCTATCATTCTACTTCTGAGATACCTTACAGATATTACATTGTTTTACTGGGTTTCAACTGAATACGATAATATCCTAACATTCTGTACTACATCACATACTGAGCATGCTGTGCAGTTCCAAACACTTGTATTAGAATCTATATCATGCTAGCAAGTTTCGTGCTAATTATAACCTGATGCTTCTAATATCGTACCAACATTCGTAATAAACATAACACATGACTTCTGAACATTCTACTGGCCTTTAAATTACTTTACTATACCGAGATTACTAACTTGCCGAGGAAACTAGCTTTACATACCTTCGCTTCTGATTTCCCGACTAACTGGCGTAGCTTGGTCAGTATTTCAGCTATTCCTACCAACTGCATTCATATATATATCAATCAGTACTAAATACAACTTTATTCTGAAGGACGACATCACTTTGGATACAATTATAGCCTAAACTTAGGCTTATCGAAAGACGGTCAAAAACTCATCATTTTTCAGAAGTCCATAAGGGAGAAATACTCACTTCACAGCTAGAAACACATAGACACTAGTTTGGAGCAATTCCACTTACCTTAGTCCGGTAGCTCGACGATTCGTCGGCCATATTTCACGAAACTAAATCTGTAGGAATGCTCTCTGCTGCTAAATACCTCGGTATCTGAGGTTAATTTAAGTTTGGACAATGTTTGGCAGCGTAATCGAACGATTATATGTTAACCTCCTTCGTCCCTCTCTGTTTTCCTACGTTCTCTGGAAAGTTTTATAAGTTTTAATGGATTAAAACCGAAGTGGGGCTTTATATACTTGGGCCTGGACAAGGCCAACGTGTCACGGAGCCAACGCGGAGGCTCCACCTCCGTGACACGTTGCCATCGCGGAGGGGCTCTGCCTTGGCTCCTTCCGCGATGGTTCGACAGGTTTCTCGTCCGATCTTTTTCCCGGGCCTTTATTTAGCACGTATGGCCTTCAAATATGCTTAACCAACGCACGAATAGGCCATCTAGGTGCTGGAAATCTTACGGGGTATAACATTTAGAATTACCTTTTAAACTAAATTATTTAATTCGCATTCGTAATGCTCTAGCATTAATTAGCATGCATACTTGAATTTTTGGCACAATTATTTTAAATTATAGTTCTAAATTATTTTAATTTCAAATTTTTAATTTTTCAATATTATATTTAATTACGTCATATATAATACATTGTATAATAATATACATCCATACATATTTTTAGTTAATTAAGGTTTATTTGCAAAATATAATTTATTTAGCTTTATAATTTATTTATATTTAATTTCATAATAATAATATTTATATTATTTTATCATAAATTAAACTATTATATCACTTATTTATTAAATCATTTGCAAGTGTAGTGTTTTTATTAATTTAATAGCAGCTAATTTTAATTTCATCTAATTTATTTAAAATCTAGCCAATTTTCATTTAATTCATGACAATTTTAGCCACTCTTGTCAAAATTCGGTAACTTTTTAAAATGCAATTAATTTCCTACCCATCTACTCAATTCACCCGACCCGTATACCCCATTTCATGACCCATAAATTGACCCTATCATAAAAATAACCCTAGCCGTTTATCCCTCTAGATCCAACGGTTAAGAATTAAACCTTTCTTTTCCTTAAATAATGTCTTTCACCCCCCAAAACCCTAAAAAGCATTTCTCATACTTTCCTCTCTTCCTCACGAGACTACAGCCGCCCCTCTCCCATTTTCTTCCTCTCTGACCACCTCCCGCTGTATCACCTCCAGCAACACCATTGGCCGCCGCACCTTCTCTCCTCTCTCCTCGCACCACGCAGACCACCCTCTCTTTTTTTACCCTCACCGGAAATGGCACCACGGCAGAACCCTCACCATAGCTCCCTCTTCTTCTTTGGACGCCACTTTTTTTTTCATTTGCGAAACGCTACCAAAATCGCAGCCCTCTACTAATCTCAAATCCGTCGAAAAACAGCAAAGACCCCAACATCACCGCCTCATCTTCTCTTGTTTATGAAAAAATCTGCCTAGGTTTGATTTCAAAAGCCTATTTGGTTTCATTTGTGTTTTGTAAGACATGACCCTATCCTAGATAGGTTCTAAGACTTGAGTTTCAGGTTGTTTTTCTCTGCCTTATTATTATGATATCTAATTATCTTTTGGTTTGAACTAATTTTTACAACTTCTCGGGAAATATTTTGACCCAGTCCTGTTATCTGAAGCTGTTGATAATACTCATGTTTGTATTTTGCATGCTTAAATACCTCTGGGATATATGTTGAAGCATTACGATTGTTGGCTTTGTCAGATTCTAATATATCAATACCAAGTAGATTTAACTATTGATTTCTCTTATTCGATGATTTAACTCACTACAGTTCATATCCTCTACCGTAGTGGTAAGAAGTAGTTTCTTAATAAATTGTCGTATTCATATGCTCATAGGAATTTTGGACTAAATTTTCGTATTCATATGTTCATAGGAATTTTGGACTGGTTTTGCTGGTTAATTGTGAATACCTCCTATTTGATTGATTAAGACAAGTTTGAATTAAGAATTTTCAATGAGCTTTTACTATGTTATTGATAATTGTAAGGGATTGTTTCCCTTCCATTTTAAGACACAGTTTGTATACAGCTTTCATATGTTACTAATAGTAATTAGGGATTTCATTTTGTAATAGCTGAATCTCAAAATTATGTGACATCTCTAAATTTATCTATATATGGTAAACTGTGCTTGATTCTTATTTGTCTCATTTACCCCTCATGTATATTTGGAAGCTTTGATATTTAGGATTATCCGTTTTATTTCTTTTTTACCCCTTTTATTATGTGACAACCTTGGCATTTAATATATACATATATATGGTTAATTGAGATCTTATCTAATTGGGACTATTCTATTAAGGCAAGGATCCATATGTTTGATTGTCCTCCTCCTTAATTTACCTTGATTGATTGTGTTGAATATCTCCCTTTCCTTCAACCCCTCTTACTGGTTTTGAGTATATAAGTGTGCTCTCCTCCCTTTTCTATAGAGGGAGAACACTACTAATTCCTTAGGAATATTAATCTGAACCTGAGTTATTTTTCTAAAAATACCACTCAGTTTTCTCTTTCGGACAACACTTTACCTTCTAGCAACATCCGTTGAACAATTACCTTATCTCTACTATTACTTCTACTGCTACACTAAACAATCCTCTACTATTTTTGCTCTCCTCCAATCGTTCCTCAATACAAGAATTTCTCGAAATCCTCGAGATTCCTGTAATCTGATGTATTGAGGTTTTGAGTGTCAATCTGCGGTAAGATACTACGAAACCATGCCTATAGGATTTAATTGATGCAATAATATTTAGATATTATGCCTATAGAATTTGCATTATTAAACCACTCGTCATTAATTAAAGTGTTTGTTTATAATATTTCATTTCATGTTTGTATATTAACAGTTGAAGGATTGTTTGTTTAAATTCTTAAGTTGTATCTGTTGTTTGAAATTCACAAAAAAAACTATCCACAAAGGCCATTTCTTTATGCGATATAAAATCCCTGCCTAAAGGAGATATTCCTCGACTTATATAATCAGTATGCTGTATTTTTCTGACGTCCTTTCATTAGTAATCCCGTCCTCATTGATCTCTCGGCACAGTTAGATACCTTGTCTAATAGGGTTCTATCGCGTGCTGCGCACTTAAATTTGACTTTTTGCACCACAAATCATGTATGTAGGATTTATTCATATACCCAGAAATCATGCTCATAGGATGAAGTATTATTTCAAACCTTTATCTGCTACTGCTTTTGATTATTATCTGTTTGGTTGACGTTTAATAGTCTTTAATAGCCCTAAGTATATTCTAGATCCGAAATCAAAATTAGTAATCCAAATTCCCCTTGGACATTATGTTTGGGATGGGTAGGCACATGTTAGGGCATTAGTCTTTTCTTGTTTAAGAACTCTTTTAGGATTAACAACTAATTAGGTGGGTAGTGGGACATGATAGTCTTTGCTTGTTGAATAATATGAGCAATCTTAAACGATCATGAAGTATTATTTAAGTTGCACAGGATGATCTCTTTAGGTTAAAATAACTCCCTTCTCTAGATGCAGAACTACGTTTGACCTGATTCTCTTTCGGGATACGTAGGCGCCTCTATGAGGTTCGGTCCAATTCTCCAAATCTCTTTTGATTTGTTTTGGATTGTATTCTTCTTATTTTAATTTGTTATTTTATTAATCGCCTTTATTTGTCAATTATTACTTATACAAATTGCTAGATTTATAGGAATATTATGTATGTGCTGGTTCATCTATCTTGTTATCTTGGAATATGATGCAAAGTATGATTTTTGTTTTAAATAACTTAGTTAAAATCAATTTAATTCGCTCATTAGTTAATTCCCACATATTAACAAATTCGATCGAGACCCACAATTGTGGACCTCGAAAGGTGCTTAACACCTTCCTTTCAGGTGACTTGAGCCCTTACCCAATTTTTGGAGATGTAGATGTTCGGCTTCTGTGGTGACTACACGCAAGTGCACGTGGTCGAACAATTAGTAAAGTGGCTTAAGTAAAGCCAAGTATCGATCCCGCAGGAACTGAACTACGGTAATAAGTAACCTAAGTGTTAATGAACTATATCTTTAAGAATGCAGACAACCAAATGAATAAGATTTTGAGAGTGTGAGTTACTAAGTAATAAGAATCCAAAGTAAAATTATAAAGTGAGTCTGAACTATAGTAATGAGCATGCTGAGGTTAAAACGAACATGCAGGGAATTAATTTATCGATACAATTCAGTTAATCTTTCCTTCGGGTGCTAGTCAAGAATTATTGCCTATGGATTGGAACTTTCGTCTCCTATCCAACTTAAGAATCATGAACCTTCAACCTATATTTCTGTGGTAAAAGAATTTCATGTTCTAGCCATACAAAACTGATTCCTTAATTGACTAATAAGACTTTCAGATATATTTCTATTCTGAATGTAAATCAATTCTCAATTTTCCAAAATTAAGAAGAGATCATATCCTACCAATTCACAACTTTCCAATTTCTTTCCTTTTCAAAATCAAAATTGGATTTTTTAGATATACATTAACATTGGCCAAACATTAATGCACTAAGAACAAGAATTGATAGAACAACCATTGAAGAAAAGATGAAAACTAAAATGATCAACAATTACATTCCACTACAATTGTTCTTAACCTCATCAAGAAGTGAATTTAGCCACTCATTTGTGGATTAAACATCATCAAATGAGTATAAATCATACAAACAATTGAGATAAAAGAGAAAGAGATAGAGAAGAACCCTAGAATTTTCGTCCCCTCAACTGCCTGTAACCCACGTTCTTGCTCAACCAAGTCAGCATTTTAAAAATAAAATCTAAGTGTGCTATTTATACTAGTGGGAATTTTTCCCGGAATACAAAGCAACGTGGCACAGAGTGTATCGCGGAGCACTCCCTCCATGCCACAGGGGTATCGCGGACCCTCTCTGGAATTTGGCTCCTCAGAATTTTCACCTTGGCATGCCACGGCTTGCATCGCGGAGCCTGGCCAACGTGCCACGATGCTATCGCGCACCTACACTGGAAATTGATGTCCTAGGTAATTGTACTCAACGTGCCACGGCTTGCATCGCGTGGCATTGCCTCCGTGTCACGGAGGTAATGTGAGGCTTCACTGGAAATGGCCAAAATTAAATCACCCGAGGCAGAATGCCTCCGTGATGGCAGCGTGACACGGCTCCATCGCGGAGCCCTTATTTTTGCTGTCTTCCTTGACCTTTTCCACTCCTTGCTTCCAAGTCCATTCCCGATTTTTACCAACATGTATCTTAGCTTCCCAAAATTCCATTTTACCTGCAAAACAACACTAATCATGTTGGTTAGTATAAATTCACATTTTAACTACAAATCACATGAGAATGCATGAATAACGATAGATAACAAAGGCGAAATGAAGCATTTGAGTATCACTTGGGCATATAATTCTGCCCAAGATCACTTACCCCAAACTTAAAACCTTGTTCGTCTCGAACAATACTCTCACATCTCATGCAATTGACACCCACGCATAGCTACTTTGGCTCAACAATTCAAGCTACGGCTATACCGATTATTTAATCTAGCAAATCATCAAGAAAACATGCATGGTCTCATCAATACAATGACATACCCCACATTAAGACCTCCTAGACTCAAGAATCGACTCTTGATCTCGGCAAACTCATGGAAATCAACAGATCAAGACATCCAACACAAAATTTAATCTCTCGTCAAGCATGTGCCCTCACAACACAAGAGTATCTCCCCATTTGCAATCATACGATTTCCAAAGCATTACATGTAGGGGTATATGAACACGATTTCTCTCTCTCTCCCAAAGAATTCACATGCATCATGTCATGAACCATAGGCTTGCCTCTAGTGTACTACTCCACTAATATAAGGACGCGTGATGTAAGATCACGTAGGACTTAACAGGTTGTAATGTAAGCTAGGGAACTAGTAAATACTGGGCTAACCAATAATAGCAACTAGCTTCCTTAAGCGCTTTTCAATACATCTCATCATCATTATGGGCATTGTTTCTTCCTTCATCCTCTCATTCTTGAAATTTTTCTTTGTTTTTGTTCCCATTTCTTTGAGCACACCCGACTTAATAACCAAGATTAGTTATACATCTTTATTTTATTTAATTTCAGCAAGTGCACCTTTGACCTTTTCTTTAACTTTCACCACTTCCGCTTTTCCTTTCTTTTCACAATTCTCACTCCTTTACACTGTGGGAAAATTGTTTTTCTTGATCGCTTAAGAGTTTTGGATCAAATTCAAGGCTACTGAAAAGAAGGGATTAAGCTCGGTTTGTACCTCTTTAAGGAAAGAAAAAAAATAGGCTAAAGGCTCAATGGGGCTGACTAGGATGTACATTCAAGGTAGGTATGATAATGGAAAAACTTTTGGTTTAATCAAAGAAATGCCTACATCCTTTCCTACAATACACATCCTTCATTTCGTTTCGTACACACACCAGGCAAGTTCTAGACACTTCACAATAGAATGGAACAATCGAAATCTCACCTCACACTCATTGCACATGCTCAACTCAAGACATATTCACAGACTCTTCAATCAGCTAATTACAAGAATTCAATATTAAGCCTCGATCACACCAACTCGAACTCTATGGCCTAGGTATCTCAACATGTTTAAGCATTTGCATGCTTTCATACTAATCACCTTTGCAACTTAATATCATGTACAACACGTAACGAGAATTCCGAACCATGAAGTAGCAACAAGTTTGGGAAACAAACAAAGGGAATAAAATAAAGAAAAACTACTCCTATCGACTACATTTCCCTTAAGACGGTCGTCATCCATCCATCATAGGGAACTGTCACTAATTACGACCTCGGTTCAATGGGACTATTCTCGATAAAAGCACTGAAAACAAAGGTCGAGAAACCCAAAATAAAAGAAATAACAAAAAATTTAAAAATTTCGATAATTTCGATAGAAAAAAAAATATTTACATAACAACCATTCAACAACAACTCACACAACACACAACAGCTTAACATTCATTACAACACCACTTAATTACAGAACACATAACACAAAGTCACAGGGTCACATTTTTCACAGGTACAACAACACAACACATCCATATAAACAAAAACAACAACGAAACAGCTAGCACCTAACTACTCCCACCCCACACTTAAACCAAACACTGTCCCCATTGTTCACAAAATTCAATATATCACAAAGGTGTGTGGTGAAACTCCCTGATCAATCGAAGTATTCAACTTCTTCATCAGGTGTCATTTCCTCATCTCCCATATCCGAATCGCCCCCGCTGTCCTAATCTGACTCAACATCTGAGTCCTCATGGCGGGTCTCCTCATAGGTGGGGACATCATCATCTACCGGCTCTACAAATGCTGGCCCCACTCAACATAGAGCCCGGGCATTCTCGCCAAAGGGGTAATCTAAGTCGAGCTGCCATAGCTCATCTTCTGTTGCTGGCCTACCGCCTATGCGCAACTACAGCATCTGCATCTCGTACATACGGGCCATATACTGATCATCCCGAGCATGTCGCTCGGCTAGTGTGAGAACAGGCCCATGAGTAGTGTCAGGTGCCTTGGTTTTGGTAACATCCAAGGCACACCTGTCAATCTGTGGGATGTAATCTAGGGCCTCCTCCTTGATATCATGGCCCCTCAGGAACGTGGTAAGCAAACCACCGAACCCATATTTGTGCCCTTGATGTAAGCGGGCTCTCTTCATGGCGGAGATGATCACCGCCCCAACATTTATCTCAAGCCCTTTCATAAGGGCATACACCAAGCACACTCGATCTTGAGTGACATCTGTCATGTGCACCCCCGGGATTAGGCAGGAATACACAATTTTTAGCCAGATCCTGGCTTCCTTGTTCATCTGAGAGTAGGGCAGTGTCTGATGGTAGCCCCTCTCTTTGTGCCTACTCCACCGTGCTGTCGAACGGGCTCGACATAGAGTGCGTCTGATGTCCGCATAAGGTGGAGTTATGTTCAGCTGCCAGAGTACATAGGCGTATGTGTCCCGCGCCCCCAATATAGCATTCAAGTGATGGGGCTCAAACATGACAACCTGCCCTCTTATCTTGACGGTGTGACTGCGGAGGGTCGGGTTCCAGTTGGCATAGAACTCCCGAATCAGATGGAGATTGCACTCCTTGGGCTCTTCGAAGATGAAGTTCAGCCCGGCGGTGTCAATCCGGTGTACGATTCTCGGGAATTCCTGTGTCAGCAGCTCCCTTGCTATATGCTCTTCTGGGAAGTATTTGGTTTCTTTGTGTTTTGCATACCATTTCTTCCCTTCTTCAGTCACCCATCGGGTTCCGTATTGTCGGTGTTGGCCTCTCGAAACCAACGGTGCTGTGGAACTGCTGTTCCCAACCTTATTCTTTTTCTGTCGGCGCCCGATGTGGATGCGCCCTTTCCCTTGTCTTGTCTGCCCGACATTGTTCCTGCACATATAACCATACAATCCCAATGTTATTCAAATCACAACTAGCTACGACTAAGGTTGGGTTTAATTGAATCACCCCACACTTAGTCTTTAGCCCCAATTAAAATAATTCGGCAAGACATTCATGATTTCACAATCTTTATATTCAACATTCTTAGTGCCTTCATATAATTCGATGGAATAATTACTATGTACTACTCAGACTTCGTACAACGAATAACAATATCTCCATCGATTCCATTATATCATCATAACACTTAGCCAAATTTTTGTTTTCAACAACCTATGCAATTCACCAATTTCATTTTTGCGAAATTCCCTTGTCTACTTAGCATATTCAACCTTAATCACGACATAATTCACATCACCCAACATGCACAACCCAATCTTGTTCAACATTTCAAGCAATTTTAGTTTTCTTCATATTCAAATTCCAACCCTAGCTAACAATTTCGCAAAAATTCATGAAAATATGCATTCATCGAGTTCATATACTCACAACGATATTATGAACATCAATCAATCATTACTTAAATGAATTCAAGCTTAATTTTCACTTACCGCAAGTTTCAATCACTACCCATGCTCAAAAATCGAAATTTCAAGCAAAAATGAGGTAAAGTTCAAGAACATACCTTTAATCCGGTGAAATTGAAGAAAACTTGAAGAAATCTTGTGCCTAGGTCCGTGTCACATTGGGGGAGGAGGGAATTTAGGGTGTGGGTCGTGGAGGAATTGAAAGAGTAGGAAAAAATGAAGGAATTTGGGGTTAAAAAGGAGGTTTTTCACGCGGGTGTGACCCAACGCGAATTACATCTCAACGTGTCACGGAGGGTAACGCGGAGCACCTCCTCCGTGACACGGAGCCATTGCATAGGTGTTCTGGAAATTTTAAAAAATCCAGAATACCTTCAACGTGTCACGGAGGGTAACGCGGAGGCCCTCCTCCGTGACACGGAGCCAACGCGTAGGCTCACTATCATGCCACTTTTTATTTTTCTCACGCCAATTTTTTTCCTTTGTGCTTCTTTGCATTTTTGCCCTCCGTTCCACCTGAAAATCATTTCACAACAAGAAATTGGTTAGAATTCATAGGTTTCAACGCAACAATAATTTTTTCTTCTATTTATTTTTTCTTTTTCTCTTTTTTTTTCTCAACTAATTCTACTCATCTATTACAACAATTTCACAGGTTGCCTCCCGTGCAGCGCCTGGTTTACCATCGCGGCTCGACGTCATTTACGCTCAATCATCCTCTAGAGTGATGGACGTCTTCTCTCGAATAACGTCCTCACCCCAGTAATGCTTACAATGCTGCCCATTAATCAAGAACGTGGCACTTCAATCTTCTTGCCACAACTCCACTGCCCCGTGCGGGGTTATTCTCACTACCTCAAATGGCCCTGACCATTTGGACCGCAATTTTCCTGGAAACAGCCTCAATCTTGAATTAAAAAGCAACACTTTCTGCCTCGACTTGAATATCCGATACACCATATGCTTATCATGCCACCTCTTTGTTTTCTCTTTGTAGCACTTGGCACTTTCATAAGCATGCCAATGAATCATCAAGTTCGCTGAGTTGCATCAGCCTCTTCTTACCCGCTAGCTCTAGATCCATGTTCAATTTTCCTCACAGCCCAGAAAGCTCAGTGTTCTAGATCACCGGCAGATGACACGCCTTTCCATAGACCAATCTGTACGGAGAAGTCCCAATTGGTATCTTGTAAGCAGTTCTATAAGCCCACAACGCATCGTCGAGTTTTGTTGACCAATCACTACGTTGTGCATTCACTGTTTTCTAGAGAATCTGCTTCACTTCTCTGTTCGACACCTCCACTTGCCCACTAGTTTGGGGATGATATGTTGTTGCTACCTTGTGGCGCACCCCATACTTAGCTAGCAAGTTCTTGAAACTTGCATTTACAAAATGAGCCCCTCCATCATTGATAATGGCTCGGGGTGTGTCGAACCTTGTGAAAATGTGCTTTTTCACAAATTTCATTACCACCTTGTTGTCATTCCTGGGGCAAGCTGTTGCTTCAACCCACTTTGACACATAATCAACGGCCACCAAGATGTAACGATTACTAAATGACGGTGGGAAGGGGCCCATGAAATCAATACCCCATACATCAAAGATCTCCACTTCTAATATACGCTGCAGCGGCATCTCTTGCCTCTTACCAATTATGCCTATCCTTTGACATCTATCACACATTTTGATGTATGCCATAGAGTCTCTGAATAGTGTAGGCCAAAAGAAACCTGACTGTAGCACCTTGTGCGCTATCCGCTCGCCTCCGTGGTTCCCTCCATACAATGAAGAGTGACAACTCCTCAAAACTTCTGCAATCTGGCTCTCCGGGATGCATCTTCTCATAACCTAATCCGGTCCCTGCTTAAACAAGTATGGCTCATCCAAATAAAATACTGGCAATCATGCCTCAATTTTTTTCTCTACTAAGCCATAGCCTCCGGTGGATAGATTCCACTCACTAGCAAATTCACTATGTCTACATACCAAGGGATCTCAGCTTCCCTTATTGCCAAGAGTTGTTCATCTGGGAACTCCTCTTTGATGTTGTCACCTTCCTTCACATGTGACCGACTTTCCAATCGCGATAGGTGATCTGCCACTTGATTCTTACTCCCCTTTCTGTCCTTAATCTCTAGGTCAAACTCTTGCAACAACAAGATCCATCTAATCAGCCTGGGCTTTGCATCCTTCTTATTAAACAGATACCGAATCGTTGCATGATCGGTATACACCACTACTCTAGAACCCACAAAATAGGACCTGAATTTGTCAAACGCAAATACCAATGCTAGTATCTCCTTTTCTGTGACTGTATAATTAACTTGGGCAGCGTCTAGTGTTTTTCTTGCATAATGAATAGAATGAAAAATTCTATTCCTCCGCTGCCCCAATACAGCTCCCACAGCCACATCGCTTGCATCACACATCAGTTCAAATGGTTGTTCCCAATCTGGAGAAATAAGGATAGGTTCTTCTATCAATTTCTGCTTCAACTCCTCGAATGCTTTGACAAAATCTTCATCAAACTCGAACTTCACCACTTTTTCTAGCAACCTGCATATTGGTCTAGAAATTTGAGAGAAGTTCTTAATGAACCATCTGTAGAACCCTGCATGCCTGAGAAAACTGCGAACACCCTTCACTAACACAGGTGGTGGTAGCTTTTCAATAACTTCGATCTTAGCATGATCGACCCTCAACCCCTTGCAAGACAGTTTATGGCCAAGGACGATACCCTCCTTGACTAAGAAATGGCATTTCTCCCAGTTGAGTACAAGGTTGGATTCTTCACAGTGAGCTAGCACCCTATCAAGATTCTGCAAACAAGTAGCAAATGAATTACCGAAAACAGAAAAATCATCCATAAATACCTCGACGAAATCTTCCACTATGTCGTGAAAGATCGCTATCATGCATCTCTGGAATGTGGCGGGTGCATTGCATAAACCAAATGGCATCCGCCTAAAAGCATATGTCCCATAAGGACATGTGAAAGTAGTCTTCTCCTGGTCCTCCGATGCTATGGCTATTTGGTTATAGCCAGAGTACCCATCAAGGAAACAATAATATTATTGTCCAGCCAATCTGTCCAATATCTGATCAATGAACGGGATAGGATAGTGATCTTTCCTTGTGGCTTCATTGAGCTTTCTGTAGTCCATCCAGATCCGCCATCCTGTGACGGTGTGTGTAGGGATCAACTCATTTTTCTCATTGGTGACCATGTTCATCCCTCCTTTCTTTGGAACACACTGAACGGGACTGACCCATTCGCTGTCCGAAATAGGATAGACCACACCTGCATCAAGCCACTTAATTACTTCTTTCCTAACCACATCCTTCATCATCGGATTCAACCTCCGTTGAGGCTGTACAATTGGCTTCGCTCCTGTCTCCATGAAAATTCTGTGTGTGCAAAAAGCTGGATTGATACCCCGAATATCTGACATTTGCCAGCCCATCGCTTTCTTCCTTCTTTTGAGAACCACCAATGCTTCCTTTACCTGTGCCTCCGTCAATTCTGCGGAGATGATGACTGGCAAAGTGTCATCTTCCCCCAAAAATATATATTTTAAATGGGGAGGCAATGTTTTCAACTCCAGTTTTGGTGCTTCCTCAATAGATGGTTTCGGCAATGGTTCCAGGGACCTCATTAAAGGCTGAAAGTCATGCTTCCTAAGATACCACTTTAGTTCATTCAACATTTGCACCATCCATAAGTATCTCTATCTCTGAAATGAACGGATCTCATCAACACTCTTTCCAATGGATCTCAAGAATCAACAATCTGAAGAATTTCTGCTTGGTCTAGCACATTGATTGCTGAAAGCTCCTCATATATGGCCGAAAGCTTCATGGCCTTATATACATCAAATACCTCCACTTTGTCATGCGCTCGCATGGTTAGCTTCCCTGCAGCTACATCAATCAAAGCTCTCCCGGTTGCCAAGAAAGGACGTCCCAAAATAAATGGGACTTCTGCATCCGGCTCAAAATCTAAGACAATGAAATCTACCGAGAAGATAAGGGAGCCCACTTGCACCAGCACGTCCTCCACAATGCCATCTGGTCTGGCAAAAGAGCGGTCCACTAACTGCAAGATCACTGTAGTTGGTCTAGGACTGCCCAGCCCCAACTTCTTAAACATCGATGTCGGCATTAAGTTAATGCTCGCTCCCAAATTGCATAATCCGCGCGCTCGGATACTTTGCCCAATTGTTATCTAAATTGTAAAGCTCCCAGGGTCCTTCAGCTTTGTTGGCAACCTGTTCTGTATCCGGGAAGTGCACTCCTCAGTAAGCGCCACTGCAGCATACTCCGTCAATCTGCTTTTGTTAGCTACGATGTTCTTGATATACTTTGCATATTTAGGCACTCCCTACAAAACATCAACCAAAGGTAAATTAATGTGTACCTTTTTAAGCACCTCCATGAACTTTTTGAAACAAGCTTCCTCCTTGTGTTTCTTTAATCTTTGAGGGAACAGGGGTGGTGGTCTTTCTGCTTCAGCTGCCTTCTCCTTCCCCCTCTCATCATGTTCCCTATCATTCTCTAGTGCTCCTGACTACTGAGGTGGTCTTTCTGGTTCCACCTCCTTGAGTTGTAAACCACTCCTTGTGGACACTGTATTAACCTGCTTGGGATTCAGGTCAGTGTCGCTCGGTAGTCCTCCTCTTGGCCTGGTGTTTTGAGCTCCATCTAGTTGTCCAAACTGGTACTCCAACTCCTTTGTAGCTAACTGATTATTTTTTAGGTCTGCTGCCAATTTCACATAATCAGCCTGCATTTGAGCTTGGTTAGATAACATTGTTTTAAACATTTCCTCAATGTTGGTGGGTGGTGGAGGAGGTGCATTGTTGCCTCTATATTGAGATTGATAGTTCTGTTTCCCTCCTTGATTTCTCTGCGCACCCTGATTCGAACTATGCCCTTGATGGCTGGTACTACCCCAAGAGAAATTCGGCTGATTCCTCCAATTCGAGTTGTAATTATTGCCATACTGTTGGTGATTATTTCTCTGTATACACACATGACAACAGTTGCATGGTTACACGGCTGTTCACTATTAAAGCACCCTCCAAGGAATGCCTCATTATTTGGTTAATTAGCGATGCGTCGACGGTCATGAACTTCCTCACTCTCAAGTTGTTCTCTTGGAGGAACCGTGTCATACCCATTCTTATTCTTAGATCTTGACTGTGTATGCCTTTAATAAGCAATACGCATCATCTCAAATCTAGAAAATCGCGACGTCCATGGCACGTCAAGATTTAGTGAGATTTTGTCCTTGAGTCTTAAGGGATTCTCAATCTCGAAAAGGACATCTTTATAATCCATGTGCATTTAAATTATTCCCTTTCCCTTATTTGTTGCCTTGTTTAAACCATTAAATTCTTCCATGTTTAACCCTTCTCTTTATTCCCTTTATTTGTTTCCTTACTTTAATTTTTTTTTTCATTTTTAGCTTTTCCTATATCTTTAATTTTTTGAATATCTTCCTTCTCTTATTACCTGATTAATTTGTTGCAACTATTCCTTTACTATTGTGTGATATAACTTATGACTTATTTATTTATGTATTTACTTTTACTGCATCATTAAATAATTATTGCTTTTCTTAACTGCTTATTGTGTGCACATTATAATTATTATAGTTTTTCATTCCGCTCATATCTCCTCCTATTTGGGAACTTCTCACTATCACACATTATACACGTGAGTTTTGCTTTGCACTTATTCAAAATCTTTTTAAAAACCCATTTAGAGAGTTGGCATGTATGTGGGGTGAATGGATAGTTTTACTACCATATGACCACGTGCCTTCTCGCATAAGAAGAGCTTTTAGTCCATGTCTACCCAACTCTTATAAATTTATGCTAAGTCATGCATGCATTATTCCTAGGAGGTATCGATATCCTTGGGGTATTAAGTCTATTAGTTTGACTTTGCCCAAAGTCCAAAGAGATTTACGATCTCGAAAAGGACATTATCATATCTACTTGCATTTTTTTAGGTTAATATGCCTAAAAATGTAGACTATTTGCTACTTAAGTAAAAAAAAAGGTAAGACTAGCATTTTTATAATGTAGGTTGTTAAGCGTCAATTCACGTCGTATAAGCTAGGAAGAAGTTAAAGAAGGAAGAGCATTTCCATTTAGGCTATAACTTTACTTTTTGTAATTTTTATTTCTTGTAATATCATTATGTGAACAAACCAATAAATTGTTTATGTTATTTATGTATTTAGGGATTTTAGTGGAGCAAATGGAATGATACATTATAGCATATTCGTCTTTCAAACTGCGCTAGGCCTATCTCTTGCACGAAAGAGGCTCCCAAAGTTAGGAAGGCATCAATATGTCTATTTTCTTTAACCTTTAATTTGTGTCATATTATGCTTGATGTTCACTACTGAGTTAATCTTGTATTTATTTTTGTTTTATTATCTCCTTCCTAAGGTTGATTTGTGCATAACTTCCCATCATACCATTCTCCTAGTCGATTCACCAAAGTAATAGGGAAAATGAATGATAGTAACAGTTCAGCAGACAGAATTGATACGACCGCTCCAAGAGATTCCACAGAGAGTTTAGAGAGGAGGTATCCACCTGAGTATAATGATATGATATAAGGATGGAACAAAGGATTTTTGAACTTCAAGGGGAATTATCCCGAGTTCGTAATACAACCAACCTGTCGGTCCCATTGAAAACTTCGTTGAAACCACAAACTGAGGTCCACGCCCCTACCAAGCCTCATGTCACTTTTACAAGCTTTCCTCTGTCGTTCCATCAAGTCTCACATCCTCAAAACAATTCTTGTCATATCTATTCGCTTCCTAAAAATCATATACAATATCCGCGTAATGCTTACACAACTCCTTAAAATATACATCAGAATCAAGCCACTTCACAAAGACCATTCACCATATCTCATATTCATCACTTACCTCCCACATCCACATCCAACATGTCTTACGCCCATGCTCCTGGAAATCATACCTTAAACCCTATTTACGTTGAGACTGCTCCACTCACTCATCACTTAGGTGAATCTGGACTCTCTGAGAAGGATAGGTTGATACAAACTATGGCTGAAAAGCTCAAGAAAATTAACAACTGAATATAGAATATTGAAGGGGGCAAGGGGATAGAAGGCCAAAATTATGAAGACCTATGCATACATCCTGATGTCGAGCTACCGGTGGGATACAAACCTCCAAAGTTCAAAATGTTCACAGGCGCTGGTGATCTGAAAGCCCATTTAAGTATGTACTGTGACAAGATGATTGGAGTAGGAAGAGATGAAAAAAATCCGAATGAAGTTGTTCATGAGATGTTTGATTGGAGATGCCCTCAGTTGGTACGTAGAGCAAGATCCGAGAAAATGGATTAGTTGGACTGATATGACTACGGCTTTTGTAGAGCGGTTCGGTTTCAATACAGAGAATGCACCGGACTTGCACTACATTTAGAACTTGAAAAGAAAGCCTACAAAGACGTTCAGGAAATATGCCACCTGTTGGAGCTCCGAGGCCGCCAGAGTGTGACCTCCAATGGAGGAAGTTAAAATGAAGGATATCTTTATGCGAAATCCGGACCCGCAAGTATATGATAGGTTGATGCTGGTAAGTGAGAAGAGCTTCGCCGAAATCATCAAATTAGGCGAAAAGATTGAGGACGGTATCAAGAATGGTACCATTATCGATTGGGAAGCACTGCAAGCAACTAACAAGACTTTGCATCCTAGTAGGATTCCTGAGAACAAGAACATGAAAGAGGTTAATGCCATATCGCCTACAGAAGGGTCGACAACACCTTGGAGCTACCAAAAACCTCTACTCTAATACCAAGTGCCTCCATTTCCTGCACCAAAATGCCATCACCCAATGTCATTCTACAATCCTACTACTTATCCGGTCCATAATGTACAACCTACACATTTCCAATTTCCTCCACCTGCACTCCAAAGGCCACCAATCTATCAAAATTCGCGCCAAATCGTCAATCTCACCGACACATGAGACCTCGAGCAAATCCATCCAAGCAGTATACTCCCTTGGGTGAGCCTATAATCCAATTGTATGAGAGATTGAAGGTTGTCGGTTATATCACTCCAATTCCTGCAATGGTGATGGATACACATGCAAAATGGCTTGATCATACTAAGATTTGCGACTATCATTCAGGGATGAGAGGCCACACCACAGAAGAGTGTCAAGCTTTGAAAGACAAGATTCAAGCATTGATTGATACCAAGGTGATACGCCCGAAATGAAGGTTGATGCCCATTAAAATCGAAAGCTATCTTCAGTTTGATTTGTCCCCTTATTTGAAAGTTTTTATTTACTTATACTCTGAACTATGTTGAGCCTGATTCCCATTTAAGAGGGATATGAAGGCATACTTGTGGGACTCGGTTTATATCCTAATAAAATCTCCCTTCTCCCTTTTGTTGGGTTTGAAACTGGGGCAGAATTTTGGAGGAGACCTAAAAAATTAACAATGTTACATCACTTGGAAGGAAGTTTACATCATGTTCTATATTGGGGCAGAAATTTTGAGAAGGATCTCAAAATTTCACCAGGATAAAGTCAAAGACAAGGGATTGATTCTCCAAAAGGACGTACCGAAAGACGTGACATCCAGTCTGATCACAAATTTAAAGCTCATGAAATTGGAATAGAAACGGACGAATAGAGGCACAAATCTACCTTTACCTTTTTAAACTTATGATTTTTCTTTGAGCACAAGAGCGATAGGCACTAATTTATATCATCAGAATTTATGAGGGTATCCGCTATCAATGGTAAAGCTAAACTAATTGAATCTCGGCAGTGTCTTGCAAATTAAGAACGGGGTTAAGTACTACCCTCTTAGTAAGTTACTCAAATCTGAACATTGTTTCATTATTTCTCTATGGGTTAAGCACTACCCTCCAACTTTTAAGGGCTAAGCATTGCCCTATTGCTTTTAAAATGGGTTAAGCACTACCCTCTAAATTTTTAAGGACTAAGAATTTTCCTATGGGTTAAGCATTACCTTCAAGTTTTTTAAGTGCTAAGCATTGTCCTATGGGTTAAGCACTACCCTCAAATATTTTCTAATGGCTAAGCATTGTCCTATGGATTAAGCACTGCCCTCTAATTTTTTTTAAAGGGTTAAGCATTGTCCTATGGGTTAAGCACTACCCTCTAAATTTTTAAAGGCTAAGAATTGTCCTATGGGTTAAGCATTGCCCTTAATTTTTTTAAGGGCTAAGCATTGTCCTATAGGTTAAGCACTACCCTCAAATTTTTTCTAAGGGATAAGCATTGTCCTATAGGTTAAGCACTATCCTTTAAATTTATTTTAAGGGCTAAGCATTGTCCTATGGGTTAAGCATTATCCAAACTATAAAGGCTAAGAATTGTCATATGGGTTAAACACTACCCTCAAATTTTTATTAAGGGATAAGCATTGTCCTATGGGTTAAGCACTACCCTAAAATATTAAGGGTTAAGCATTGTCCAATGGGTTAAGCACTACCCTAAATGTTTTCTAGGGCTAAGCATTGTCTTATGGGTTAAGCACTACCCTCAATTTTTAAGGGTTAAACATTTTCCTATGGGTTAAGCACTGCCCTCCAATTTTTAAGGGCTAAGCACTGCCCTATGGGTTAAGCACTACCCTAAATATTTTTTTAGGGTTATGCAGTACCCTATGGGTTATGCACTGCCCTATAGGTTAAGCACTACCCTCCAATCTTTTAAGGTTAAGCACTACCTTCTAAATTTGATTGGGTTAAGCACCATCCTTTCAAATTTATTCGAGATAATTGTTAATTTTGCAAAATATTATCTTATGCTTATTGACTAATTGTTTTTATCCAGTATTCTAAGGATTGAAGGCTACTATTGTGCTATTTCAAGTTACTCTCGTGATTTTGAATCAAGCTACTATCATGCTACTTTCAAGCTCCTATGTTATTTTCCCACTCTTATGCTACTCTCAAACTTTCAAGCTACTTTCGAGTTATTTTTCTTCAAGCCACTAGTTTACTACTTCTGAGCTACTATCGTGCTACTTTCATTCTTTTGATTTCTAGATGGGTTAAGAGCTACCCTCCAAATTTTAAGGGTTAAGCATGATCCTACTGTTTTGACGTTGTTCGGGTTAAGCATTACCCTCTCAAAGTTATCCTAGTACGCTTTAATTTCGCAAATTTATACGTTACTGTCTCTACCCGTCATCATTTATTCATCCATCTAGTTATTCTTAAGCTATACCACTGTTCATCACATATTACTTAGAAGCATTTTCATTTTCATCTCGCCTTTCAATCTTTTATCTTTCAAATTAGCCCTCATTCTTATATTATCACACTTTGATACGAAAGTAACAATTTTACCAATCTCTTTCATTCCTCTATTCTTATCATTTCATACTCCTTTTGGTTCTTTATGCAAATCCCATATTATCAACTTGTTTTAGGAATCTCGTTCATCCCTAAATCTAGAACTACAAACTGCCTGATTCTCGTGAAACCCGAGATATGTAGGCGACTTGAAACTGAAGTCTCAGTCGCAATATCTTCGTAAATTCATTTTCTTTCATCCGGCCCCACCAGAATTTTTTATTCATTCGGAAAAAATCGGCTACTAAGTCAACGTTCTTTGCTCGACAATTCATCCTTCATTCCCGAGCAAAGAAGGGACATTTGTTTACACTCAATTTTGACCTCCCTATGCCCCGTCTAAGCTGCGTATCAATATATATATATATATAGGGGTGTGTGTGTGTGTGTGTATGTGTGTATTTTAAAATTACCTTTTTAACGAAATTATTTAATTCACATTCGTAATGCTCTAGCATTAATTAGCATACCTACTTGAATATTTTGCATAATTATTTTAAATTATACTTCTAAATTATTTTAATTTCAAGTTTTGAATTTTTCAATATTATATGTAATTACGTCATATATAATATATTGTATACTAATATACATGCATACATAGTTTCAGTTAAATAAGGTTTATTTACAAAATATAATTTATTTAGTTTTATAATTTATTTATATTTCATTTCGTAATAATAATATTTATATTTATTTATCATAAGTTAAACTATTATATTACTTATTTATTAAATCATTTGCAAGTTTAGGATTTTTATTAATTTAATAGCAGCTAATTTTAATTTCATCTAATTTATTTAAAATCTAGCCAATTTTCATTTAATTCATGACAATTTTAGCCACTCTTGTAAAAATCTGACCACTTCTTTAAATTCAATTAATTTCCTGCCCATCTACTCAATTCACCCGACCTGTATACCCCATTTAATGTCCCATAAACCGACCCTATCCTAAAACTAATCCTAGCCGTTTATCCCTCTAGATCCAACAGTTAAGAATTAAACCCTTTTTCTTTCCTTAAATAATATCTTTCACCCCCCAAAACCCTAAAAAACATTTGTCATACTTTCCTCTCTTCCTCACTAGACTACAAACGCCCCTCTCCCATTTTATTCCTCTCTGACCACCTCCTGTTGTATCACCTCCGGCAACACCACTGGCCACCGCACCTTCTCTCCTCTCTCCCCCGCACCATGCAAACCACCCTTTCTTTTCTTCCTCTCACCGTAAATAGCACCACGGAAGAACCCTCACCATAGCTCCCTCTCCTTCTCCGACCGCCACCTTTTTATTTCCTTATTTATGAACCCCTACCAAAACCGCCATCCTCTGCTCCTCCCAAATCCACCGAAAAACAGCAAAGACCCCAACACCACCGCCTCATCTTCTCTTGTTTATGACAAAATCTGGCTAGGTTTGATTTCAAAAGCCTATTTGGTTTCATTTGTGTTTCGTAAGCCATGACCCTTCCTAGATAGGTTCTAAGACTTGAGTTTCAGGTTGTTTTTCTATGCCTTATTATTATGATATCTAATTATCTTTTGGTTTGAACTAATTTTTACAACTTTTCGGGAAATCTTTTGACCCAGTCCTGTTATCTGAAGCTGTTGATAATACTCATGTTTGTATTTTGCAAGCTTAAATACCTCTGGGATATATGTTGAAGAATTACAATTGTTGGCTTTGTTAGATTCTAATATAACAATACCAAGTAGATTTAACTATTGATTTCTCTTATTCGTTGATTTAACTCACTACAATTCATATCCTCTACCGTAGTGGTAAGAAGTAGTTTCTTAATAAATTGTCGTATTCATATGTTCATAGGAATTTTGGACTGATTTTGCTGGTTAATTGTGAATGCCTCCTCTTTGATTGATTGAGACAAGTTTGAATTACGAATTTTCAATGAGCTTTTACTATGTTATTAATAATTTTAAGGGATTGTTTCCCTTCCATTTTAAGACCCATTTTGTATGCAACTTTCATATGTTATTAATAGTAATTGGGATTTCATTTTGTTATAGCTGAATCTCAAAATTATGTGACATCTCTAAATTTATCTATATATGGTAAACTGTGATTGATTCTTATTTTTCTCATTTACCCCTCATGTATATTTGGAAGCTTTGATATTTAGGATTACCTGTTTCCTTTCTTTTTTACCCCTTTTATTATGTGACAACCTTGGCATTTAATATATACATATATATGGTTAATTGAGATCTTATCTGATTGGGACTATTCTGCTAAGGCAAGGATCCATATGTTTGATTGTCCTGCTCCTTAATTTACCTTGATTGATTGTGCTAAATATCTCCCTTTCCCTCAATCCCTCTTACTGGTTTTGAGTATATAAATGTGCTCTCCTCTCTTTTCAGTAGAGGGTGAACACTACTAATTCCTTAGAATAGTCATCTAAACCTCACTTATTTTTCTGAAACTACCATTCTGTTTTCTCTGTCGGACAGCGCTTTACTTTCTAGCAACATCCATTGAACAATTACCTTATCTCTACTATTACTTCTACTGCTACACAAAACAATCCTCTACTATTTTTTCTCTCCTCCAATCCCTCCTCAATCAAGCACTGCTCGAAATCCTTGAGATTCCTGTGATCTTGATGTATTTAGATTTTGGGTGTCAATCTCCGGTAAGATACTACGAAAAAAACTGATAATACTTATCATATTGTTTGCTGGAATTATGGTATCACATCTATTGCTGATTAACTGGTCATTTTACTTGTTTGTATAAAAATGTTTGAACTTGCTATTTGCATCATGCAATATTAAATATGATTTTCCTTAGTATCTTTATATGTTGTTTATATGTTTGGGATTCCGTGCATACCAATATTGTATCTGAAATTTGTCATCTTATATTTCCGTATGCCTGACTAAGTACTTTCTAAGTTTAGACAAGTTATGATTCCCTGAGTCTACAATATATAGATATATTTGTACGCGTGTATTTTGTTATTGTATTGTTTTAACCAGGTTCTTCTCGAATTAGAACGGGAGTCGCAGGTGCAAGAGATGGCCATGGGAATTATTTTATATATATATATATATATATATATATATATATATATATATATATATATATATATATATATATATATAATGTATTTCATTTAATTATTTTTATTAATTTGAAAGAGTTGTAATAAATGCTGATAATAGTGGAAAGGGGTTTATGGGGGCGGGGATTGTATATTTCCTTGTCGTTCTCTTAAACTGCTAATCTCACCTAGAAAGCATGCTCATAGGAATATTATTTTATTAGAAATCAATCCTATAGGATCAATTTGAGCTTAATCATTTCTATTAGAAATCATAGAAACAAAAATGAGTTGATTTGAAGCATATTAGAAACCATGCATATAAGATTTAATTGATGCAATAATATTTAGGTATCATGCTTATAGGATTTTCTTTATTAAAACACTCGTCATTAATTAAAGTGTATGTTTATAATATTTCATTTCATGTATGGATATTAACAACTGAAGGATTGTTTGTTTAAATTCTTAAGTTGTATTTGTTGTATGAAATTCACAAAAAAACTATCCACAGAGGCCATTTCTTTATGAAATATAAAATCCCTCACTTAAGGATATATGACTCGACTCATATAATCAGTATGCTGTATTTTTCTAACATCCTTGCATTAGTAATCTCGTCCTCATTGATCTCTCCACACAGTTAGATACCTTATCTAATAGGTTTGTATTGCATGCTACACACTTTAATTTGATTTTTTGCACTAGAAATCATATATGTAGGATTTATTCATATACCTAGAAATCATGCTCCTAGGATGGAGGCTTATTTGAAATCCTTATCTGCTTTCCTTTTTTATTATTATTTGTTTGGTTGACATTTAATCGCCTTTAATAGCCCTAAGTATATTCTAGATACGAAATCCAAAATAGTAATCGAAATGCCTCTTGGACATTAAGTTTGGGATGGGTAGGCACATGTTAGGGCGTTAGTCTTTTCTTGTTTTAGAACTCTTTTAGGATTAACAACTAATTAGGTGGGTAGTGGGACATGATAGTCTGTGCTCACTGAATAATACGAGCAATCTTAAACGATTGTGAAGTATTATTTTAGCTGCACGAGGTGATCCTTTTAGGTTAAAATAACCCCCCTCTCTAGATGCAGAACTACCTTTGACCTGATTCCCTTTCGGGATACATAGGCACCTCTATGAGGTTTGGTCCAATTCTCAAATCTCTTTCAGTTTGTTTGGTATTGTATTCTTCTTATTTTTATTTGTTATTTTATTAATCGCCTTTATTTTTCAACTTTACTAGATTTATAGGAATATTATGCATATGCTAGTTCACCTATCTTGTTATCTTGGAATATGATGCAAAGTATGATTTTTGTTTTAAATAACTTAGTTAAAATCAATTTAATTTGCTCATTAGTTAATTCCCACATATTAATGAATTCGGTCGGGACCCACAGTTGTGGACCTCGAAAGGTGCTTAACACCTTCCTTTTCGAGGTAACTTGATCCCTTACCCAATTTTTGGTGATGTAAATCTAGTTGAACAAAGTTATATGTTTAGATTAGTTCGGTTCCTTAACACACCACAAATTATTAGGTGGCGCCTCTTCCTTTAATAGACCTAAAAGAGTTATCATATATCGAGTTTTGCTTTTCGTGAGAAAAATGGGGTGTGACAATATGTTCAGAGTACATTTTCTAGAATATGTACAAAATAAGGTCATAACATTCTCCTCTTTTTTAGGGCCGGACGTTTTTGCTTTTTTCAGGCATCTTTCACTTGCGATGGAACTGACGATTCACCGATGCCTATCCCAGATCGCCAATTGGTTGATGCTAGTGTCCAGTGAAGTCCAAGGCAGTTTGGTGTTTGGCACCGGCAGTTCGCCGGATGTGGTTCTGCGAGCTACCGGTTGAATTTGTTCTTCATTCCAATGGATACCTACTGCCAGCCAACGTTTCACCAGTGTCCTCTAATGGAGCACCAGTTTCCATTTGAATTTCCTCCTTTTTGCTCAATTTCGTGCTCCTTCTCTTCAAGTTAGATACCTGTAACATCCAAAGGAAAAAGGTTATAAAATACAACTAAAAGACTTAAATATTAAGCTAAAGCTCATGCTTAAGAGCCTAATGAGTTGGTAAATTACAAACTCATCAAGCCCCCAAACTTGAACCATTGTTTGTCTTCAAGTAATAAAATTCTTATCAGTTGAAAAAATGGAATAGCATGTCACTCCACAAGAGTCTATGCATGAATGAACACTTAATTTATGATAATCCAAAAATGCTCACAACCTCATAGAAAAAGAGAAGCAACTCCCCCTAAAAATGTGAAAAATGTTCAAGCGGCAACCACAATTCATTGGCATGATTCACAACTGCTTTCATTTTGCAAAACAAGAGCATAATTTATCCAATCAAATACATATATCATCTCAAATTATAATCACTTTACATTTAAAATTTGCCTTGGAGTTCACATTGCTCATGCCTGAATCACACCTTTATCTCAATGCAAGTATGTCCTCAAAAGGGAGTGATGCCACTCACTACAAGAGAGAATCCCCTTTCTTTATCATAAATGAATGCACACATAAGGGATTATAAAATAAGATGATCACACTCACTCTCACAAAAGAAATCTATATGCATACAACTTGAACCATAGGCTTTCCATTTGTGTAATTCTCCACTAATGTAAAGAAACTACACTCAAAATTAATTAGGACTTGCGGGTCATAATAAAGTCTAGGGGTAATGATAGGACAAATATTTAGCTCTAGTGACTAGAACCTCCCTAATGCCTTTATGTGAACACTTTTATCCTCCCCATCCTCAACTCTTTAGATCATTTCACCTTATTCCTCCTTTTTCATCAATCTTCATCTTTTGTTTTTCAAAGGCCTTCCTTGTAGCTCGTTTGGCTCTCACATTAAGCCTTGTCTAAGTAAAAGGTAACACCATTTCACTATACTTTTCCTCTTTTGGTAATTCAAGGTTTATCACCCCATCATTTCATTCCTTTTTATCAAAATTTGGTGCTACCTCACATTTAGGCTCATCACATTTCCCCTTTTCTTATAAACCCCCAAACTTAGGCTTTTTGCCTCTTTCTCATTGGTTTTCTTATCTCTCCCCATGTCTTAGGCTTCAAGACTCCATTATTTTCATTCATTCATCACTAGAAATCAGGGAGGATGGGTGTCAAAGAAGAAGGTTACAAAAAGGGACATTGGCTTGTAATGTGGTTTCTAAGAATAAATAGTCCAAAGGCTCAATATTAGCTAGCAAAAGAAGACATTTTCGGAGGTCATTTTTGGTGAAGTGACTAATCAAACAAAAGCCTAAAATCATGTTCTAAGTGCAGCTATATCTAGGATTTCACTTGATTCACACTTAGGGCAGGTTCTAGACAAGAAGAGATGCATGAGATTCATTCAAAAATCCTGACCACACAAGGTATCACACCCAAAGAGTTCACACAAGTCATTATTATCACAAGATTTTAGTTCAAGACATGAGAGCTGCAAAGCCACAAGCCAAACAGGGAATATGCAATACATGACAAGAGAGTGCTACATTTCCCATTTCAAATGCCCTTTTTTTAACTTCATTTTTCATGCCACACAAGAATTTTTGTTGGTACCTCTCAAAAATAGTTTCACAAAAGACTCAAAGAAAGACATGGAAATTTCCCTTAAGAGAGTCACCTCACAATCTATCATTGGAAAATGTCAACTCGGTTCGACAACAAAAAGAAAAGAAAAAGAAAATGCTCCTTAGGAAAGAACCATGGTATGAAGAAAACCCTTGGAGTTTAATTACTATCTACTATTTGCAAAGGCGAAAATCAAACTTGGCTCACAATTTAGGCAATAAGAACAAAGACCCATCCATTAGCACTAACATCAAAGACAATTTTTCTATTCATTCATTTACATTTTTAACCAAAAAAACTGCCCGGCAAGGGCAATCATTAAAAATAGTTAAAATGAGCCCGACAAAGGCTCGGAAATCCTCACAGGTTATAAAATAAAATCCCAAAAAGGGACACATCAAATCATAAACAAAAAAAATGACAAATGACCACCCCAAAAGAACACTCATCCCATCCCCAACTCAAACACTACATTGTCTCCAATGTAAGCAAGAGGGTGAGAACAACCTGTGTTGGTCACTCCTCATCATCCTCATCATCATCAGCGCCAGCTCTAGCCTCCCCATTAAGGCCTTCATCACCCAGATCCTCCACCTCATCTCTTAATCCCTCAAATAAATCATTAATGGGGCCTTGGACTGTAGAAAGGGTACCCATCACTGCATCAAGAGCGCTCAAGTCAAACACCTCTATGGATGTCTAATCTTCCACTCCCTTACTTCAGTTTGGAGAGAGGTAACATCCCTCTCCACAATATCCACCTTCTTGCAAAGCTTGGTCAGACTCTCATACATGGACTTCATCTCCTTTTTCACCGTTTGGGTGATAAGGGCAAGGTGGCTCTTAGCTAACTTCTGAAGATGGTTCTCATGAGAGTTATTTATTTCCACAAGCCTGTGGAGACTGCTTGGTTGGGAGGATGTTGGAGGAGGTGATGCTCCCCTAATAGGGTCTTCTCTTGAGGCTTGCCCTGATGCCTCTGGGTGTGGCATGTTCAGATCGAGAGCCAGTGGAGCCTGCTCAGAACCACGGGAGAAAGAATCTGCTGGTAAATCAAAGGCCTGCATCTGCTTCCTCTTACTCCTTGGTGCATCTGCGTCCCTTTTTCGATCTATAGTAATTACACCAGTAGTGGAGCTAGGGGCTTCATCTAGGTGGTGACACTTTGGCTTGCAGGCAAAGTTGAGAGATGAGCACAACATATGGCATGGAGGTGCTGGTTTGCCTTGCTTTCCTCTTCATTTGAACAGCCACAATTTCCCCAAAGTTTACGAGGGCCCCTCTCATGATGCAGTTGGTAAGGATAGCTTCTTTCAAGCTGACCCGCTGCTCATTCTTTGAAGGTATGATTTGGCCACAAATGAAATCTAACCATGGCTTGGCCTCAAACTTCAGATCATGGCGAGAAATCTCGCTACCCATTGTGGCCCAGAAGGGCGTTCCTGCGGCAATGGCTGAAGCTATCCATAAGAACTGATTCTCCTTGTTAGCAAGTCTGGCCATATATTTTGAGTCGGTTTCAAGCTCATCCTCCCAAAACAGCTAATTAATGGTTGCTAGAGTGATGTCAACCTCCATACCTCGCACCCTAACTGAAGGCAGGCAGGAAAATTTTTTCACCTTGCCCGTATGATGCATGCTCTCCTACCTAGCCTGGTAGGAAGCATAAAATTTCGAGATGAGGCTGGGGTAGTAATTTGGGAGTGGATTGGAAAAAATATACCATTGCCTATCATTGAACTGAGTAATGATGTTGGGGAGGTCAACTCCCAGCCCCACCAAGTTAATCCTTTTCTCCACGATGATTGAACGACCCTTGCAAATGGCGTAGTATTTTATGTCGGGCACACAAAAATATAGCCTCTCGAGAGTTGGTGGGTGCTGCAGATGCCTTGGCTTTCCCTTTTCCTTTTGTGGAAGAGGAGGCTGGGGCTTTTCCCTTATTTGGATTCCTGGATGAAGTTATATTCTGCAAAAACCATGTGTTATACCCCATAAGATTTTCGACACCTAGGTGGCCTATTCGCACGGTGGTTAGGCATATTTGAAAGCCATACATGCTAGAGAAAGGCCCGGGAAAGGATCGGACGGATAACCTGTCGAACCATCGCGGAAGGAGCCGAGGCAGAGCCCCTCCGCGATGGCAACGTGTCACGGAGGTAGAGCCTCCGCGTTGGCTCCGTGACACGTTGGCCTTGTCCAGGCCCAAGTATATAAAGCCCCACTTCGGTTTTAATTCATTTTAAACTTATGAAATTTCCAAAGAACAGAGAGAACAACCAGGGAAAGGAAATAGAACGAAGAGGGTAATATAATTTCGTCCGATTACGCTGCCAAACGTTGTTCAAACTCAAATTAACCTCAGATACCGAGGTATTGAGCAGCAGAGAGCATTCCTACGGATTTAGTTTCGTGAAATACGGCCGACGAATCGTCGAGCTATCAGACTAAGGTAAGTGGAATTGCTCCAAACTAGTGTCTATGTGTTCCTAGCTATGAAATGAATATTTCTCCCTTCTGGACTTCTGGAAAATAGCAAGTTTTCGACCGTCTTTCGATAGGCCTAAGTTTAGGCTATAATTATATCGAAAGTGATGTCGTTCTTCAGAATAAAGTTGTATTTAGTACTGATTGATATATATATGAATGCAGTTGGGAGGAATAGCTGAAATACTGACCAAGCTACGCCAGTTAGTTGGGAAAATTAGAAGCGAAGGTATGTAAAGCTAGTTTCCTCGGCAAGTTAGTAGTCTCGGTATAGCAAAGTAGTTTAAAGGCCAGTAGAATGTTCAGAAGTCATGTGTTATGTTTACTACGAATGTTGGTACGATATTAGAAGTATCATGTTATATTTTGCACGAAACTTGCTAGCACGATATAGATTCTAATACAAGTGTTTGGAACTGCACAGCCTGCTCAGTATGTGATGTAGTACAGAATGTTAGGATATTATCGTATCCAGTTGAAACCCAGTAAAACAATGTAATATCTGTAAGGCATCTCAGAAGTAGAGTGATAGGTTAAAATGAAGTTTAGGAAGCATGTCAGAAATAGTAAATAAGGTTACTATAGAAACTTAGTATACAGCATGGTTTTCAACAGAAAAACTATATCTTGTTCAGCGTTAGACTCAGTACAGTATGGCAGAAGATTACACTTATATATATATACTATTATCAGTCTCAGCATGTATTAAGTACGTACACATTACCATTACTAGTTCAGCACACAGTATGTACGGATACTTTACTATCATTAGCTTCAGTATGTGGTATATGCAGGTAGTATTACTAGTTGAGACCACTGTATTGTCTTGGGGTTGGATTACCTAGAATCCATGACCGCCCCAGGGTTAATAGCTGTATCGACTCGTCCGCCAGAGGACGAGGATACGTCGCTCTACGGAGTGGCATGCCGTCCCACAGGGGACGAAGATGGGATGCCAGTTTTCCCCATATTGTGCCTTGGTTGGCCCTTATACACCCCTGTCGAGCGGATACGCCCGGGTGTGATTCAGGAGTCTTCCAGAATTAGGTACAGTTATAGTCAGGGGCTCAGGGATCCCAAGTGCATACCCAGGGGACCGGAAATATGCTTATAGCTATTATAGGAGATGGGATGATCGGGGTAGGGGTGTAGATTGCGTGCTGGTTGTACCTCCCGGCTTATGGGGGCCGGGTAAGGTTTGTGTGTGCTATGTTATGTTATGTTATGTTATGCCATGTTACATTAGATACGAGTAGATCGACAGTAGAACGATACATCTCCAGATATGACTCCTACTCCTTCCAGTATAGTTAAGAGTAGGCATAATTTTACATTATCAGACAGTTAATCTATTCCTTCCTATTTCAGTTTCATCAGTTGTATTGTTGTTTTTAGATATTCCTTTCAGTTATTGCTTTACATACTCAGTACCAGTGGTACTAACGCCCGGTGGGGCGCTGCATTACTTGCCTGCAGGTACTCATAGACGAGGAGGCGATCCCTCGTGATTCCTGTCAGTGAACGAGTATTCAGCTCCTGTCATCCGGAGTCTGAATTCCAGAGGTGTATTTCATTTTCTTTTGTTGTACAGTACGGGTAGGTCGGGGTCCTGTCCCGATTATTTCTATTGTTATTTCTAGAGGCTTGCAGTCTGTATATATTTCCCTGTGATCAGTTGAGCCAGTCGTGTGAGGCCGTGCAGTTGTATAGCTGTTAGTACTTCTACTTCTTTTGTGTTGGTCGTGTGGGGCCATAGCTTGACAGTAGTGGTGACCTTGCCGGACACGTAGCTTTCCAGTATTTCATTATTGAGTTACAGATAACTAGACAGCATGGTGGCCTCGTCGGCCCGCATAGGTTTCCCTATATTTAATGTGTTCTGGATAGCTGATAGTGCAGGTACAGGTGGCTACAGGCTAGTTGGCCGGAGGCTGTGTTTACAGCCGTTATATAGCCAGTAGGTTTCTTGGAATAGAGCCAGGGCCAGCCAAAGGCACCAGAGGTGCTTAGGCTGGACCATCTAGCAGTCCAGAGTCTAGCAGGCACCAGGTGCCCGTCATACCCTCCAGGGTGGGGTGTGACAAACTTGAGGGCATCAGACAGCGGCATCGGGAGATTAGAAGGGCCAATCAGGAACAACGCCGCCGGGACAAGCCAGTTGAGTTACAGAGGGAGGCTCGGGGAGGACCCAGGCCACAATTGTTAGACAGGCCGCCCAGGCCCCTGCCTCCGCCACAGCCGCAGAGGGGTAGATTTAGCCGCAGGGGGCAGTCAGAGACTGGTAGAGGCTCGCAGATGGCAGATTCACCATTACAGAGGAGGGCGGAGCAGAGTAGGTATACCCTACCACTTTGCCCTATATGCAGTCGACGCCATCCAGGAGCATGCAGGTATGGCTCCACCAGTTGTTATATTTGTGGCCAAGAAGGCCATTTGATGAAAGATTGCCCAGCCAGAGGTCAAGAGGATCGGGATAGACAAGACAAAGCATCCGCAGTGTCACGAGCTACAGCATCCTCGGTAGGGCGCAGGCCCTCAGTTTTAGCAGGCAGGGGTCGGGGCAGATCAGAGGCCTCCAGTGCAGGTGCGGGTCCAAGCCACACATATGCCTTACCAGGGAGGCTAGATTCAGAAGCGTCACCGGATGTTGTGACAGGTATGCTAACTATCTGCTCACACCCTGCTTATGTATTGATTGATTCAGGGTCTACGTTGTCCTACATTACTCCATTTGTGGCACGAAAGTTTAATATTGCACCAGAATTATTGCGGCAACCCTTTTTAGTATCCACGCCCGTCGGTGACTCTATCATAGCTAGCAGAATCTACCGCGGGTGTACAGTAGAGGTTGCTGACCGTCAGACCACAATAGATCTGGTCGAGTTAGAGATGATAGACTTCGATGCCATGATGGGTATGGATTGGTTAGTGCCGTGCTTTGCGAATGTTGAATGTTGGACCAAGATGGTCCGATTCCACTTCCTAGGAGAAACAGTGCGGGAGTGGAAGGGCAGCACCGCTACGCCAAAAGGTAGGTTTATTTCCTACCTTCAGGCGAGAAAGTTGATATCTAAGGGATGTATTTACCATCTGGTCAGAGTTCAGGATGTCCAAGCAGGATCTCCGACACTCCAGTCTGTTCCGGTAGAGAATGAATTCCCTGATGTGTTTTCGGATGAGTTACCTGGTATTCCCCTAGAAAGGGAAATAGACTTTGCTATTGATTTATTACCAGGCACCCAGCCGATATCGATTCCTCCTTATCGCATGGCTCCTGCAGAACTCAGAGAATTAAAGGAGCAGCTGAAAGACTTTTTGGATAAAGGTTTTATCAGGCCTAGTACTTCTCCGTGGGGTGCGCCAGTTCTGTTTGTAAGAAAGAAAGATGGCTCACTCCGTATATGCATAGATTACCGGCAACTGAACAAAGTTATAGTGAAGAACAAGTACCCGCATCCCAGAATTGATGACTTGTTTGACCAGTTGCAGGGGGCCAGATGTTTTTCTAAGATAGATCTGAGGTCCGGATATCACTAGGTCCGGGTTCGTGAAAAGGACATTCCAAAGACTGCTTTCAGGACCAGGTATGGTCACTTTGAATTTCTGGTCATGTCTTTTGGGCTGACGAATGCTCCCGCAGTGTTTATGGATCTGATGAACAGCATATTCAGACCGTATTTGGATCTGTTCATGATAGTATTTATCGATGATATCCTAGTATATTCTCGTTCAGAGATAGATCACCAGAACCATTTACGAACAGTACTCCAGATCCTTAGAGACCGTCAGCTGTACGCCAAGTTTTCTAAGTGTGAGTTCTGGCTAAACTCAGTTGCCTTTTTGGGGCATATCGTGTCGGATGCTGGTATACAGGTAGACACACAAAAAATAGAGGCGGTCAAGACATGGCCTAGACCCACCACTCCGACCGAGGTTCGCATTTTCCTGGGTTTAGCAGGATATTATCGGAGATTTGTTGAAGGATTCTCCACTATAGCAGCACCTCTGACAAAGCTAACGCAGAAAGCAGCGAGTTTCAGTGGACGGAGGCATGTGAGCAGAGTTTCCAAGAATTGAAAGATAGACTGACCTCCGCCCCAGTAGTAGCACTGCTAGAGGGAACAGATGGGTACGCGGTGTATTGCGACGCTTCAGGTTTGGGACTGGGTTGTGTGTTGATGCAGCATGGTAGGGTAATTGCTTATGCTTCCAGACAGCTGAGGAAACACGAAAAGAACTATCCGACCCATGACCTGGAATTGGCCGCAGTGATCCACGCCCTAAAAATTTGGAGGCATTATCTGTATGGCGTCCATGTAGACATCTTTATAGATCATAAAAGCCTGCAGTATATTTTCACACGGAGGGAGTTAAATCTGCGGCAGCGTCGCTGGTTAGAATTGTTGAAAGATTATGATGTAAATATTCTCTATCACCCGGGAAAAGCTAATGTAGTGGCAGATGCCCTGAGCCGTAAGTCAATGGGGAGTTTGGCGTATTTGCGACCTGAGAAGCGGGAGTTAGCCAAGGAAATTCATCAGCTAGCTGGTTTAGCCGTTTGAATAATGGAAACAGAAAATAATAGAGCAGTAATTCAGAATTCTGTTGTGTCATCATTAGTTACATAGGTAAAAGGACGACAGTACGAGGACCCTGACTTAGTCCAGCTCAGAGATAGAGTTCAGAAAGGTAAGGAGTCCGATTTCCAGATGACTGAGGATGATGTGCTATGCTGTAAGGGCCGCCTTTGTGTTCCGAATGTTTCAGGGCTTCGCCAGCAGATTATGCATGAAGTACATTACGCCCGCTATTCCCTCCATCCAGGAGCAACGAAAATGTACCACGACATCAGAGACATCTACTGGTGGCCAGGTATGAAAGCTGAAATAGCTGAATTTATATCTAGATGTCCTAACTGTCAGCAGGTGAAAGCGGAGCACTAGAAACCGGGCGGTTTGACGCAAAATATAACAGTGCCTACGTGGAAATGGGAAGCGATAAATATGGATTTTGTAACAGGGTTACCCCGTACCATACGCAGAAATGATTCCATTTGGGTAATAGTTGACAGGCTGACAAAATCAGCTCATTTCCTGCCAGTGAAGGCTACCTTCTCGGCTGAGGATTATGCCAAATTATATATCATAGAAATAGTTAGATTACATGGAGTGCCGGTATCCATCATTTCAGATAGGGGAGCACAGTTTACAGCTAGATTCTGGTAGTCGTTCCAGAGGGGTTTGGGAACACAAATTAATTTGAGCACAGCATTCCACCCTCAGACAGATGAGCAGGCTGAGTGGACTATCCAAACGCTCGAAGATATGCTACGAGCGTGTGTACTAGATTTTGGGGGTAGCTGGGATGAGCATCTTTCGTTGATTGAATTTGCTTATAATAACAGTTATCATTCAGCTATCCAGATGGCGCCCTTTGAAGCATTATATGGGCGAAAATGTAGATCGCCGGTAGGCTGGTTTGAAGTGGGGGAATCAGCATTGATTGGGCCAGACATCATTCAACAGTCGGAGGAGAAGGTAAAACTTATCAGAGAACGCCTGGTGACTGCTCAGAGCCGCCAGAAGTCTTATGCAGATATGCAGCGCAGAAATCTAGAATTTGCGGTAAATGACTGGGTATACATGAAAGTGTCTCCGATGAAAGGGGTGATGAGATTTGGCAAGAAAGGCAAGCTTAGCCCGAGATTCATTGGGCCATATTAGATTCAGCGAAGAATAGGCCGAGTTGCATACGAATTGAACTTGCCTCCAGAGTTAGCATCTGTTCACCCAGTATTCCATGTATCCATGTTGAGGAAGTTCGTAGGAGACCCTTCCACGGTTGTTCCAGTTCAGGATGTCCAGGTCACAGAAGAGTTAGCATATGAAGAGGTTCCAGTAGCTATCTTAGACAGACAGATTCGCAGGTTGAGGACTAAAGATATTGCGTCTGTCAAAGTATTGTGGCGTAACAGGAACCGTGAGGAGATGACGTGGGAAGCTGAAGAAGATATGAAAGCTAGATATCCTCACCTATTCCAAGCCTAGTCAGGCGACAGGTATGTCCGTATTATTACTTATGTAGTACCTTATGGTTGTATGTGTATAAATGAGAAAGATTGATACTTAGCTATCCAGTGAATCTTAAAGTATTGCGTGCAGTACCTGTGTTGGACTTTTCTGCATTTCAGGTTTTTGGTATAGTCCATATTACAGGGGAGACTCTGCCGAAATTTTTCTTCAAAAAAAAAAGGGTAAATTGAGAAGTCCTCTAGATAGCAGCTTCCATTTGAGGATGAATGTTCTTAAGGGGGGGAGAATGTTATACCCAATAAGATTTCCAACACCTAGGTAGCCTATTCGTACGGTGGTTAGGCATATTTGAAAGCCATACGTGCTAGAGAAAGGCCCGAGAAAGGATCGGACGGATAACCTGTCGAACCATCGCGGAAGGAGCCGAGGCAGAGCCCCTCCGTGATGGCAACGTGTCACGGAGGTGGAGCCTCCGTGTTGGCTCCGTGACACGTTGGCCTTGTCCAGGCCCAAGTATATAAAGCCCCACTTCGGTTTTAATTCATTTTAAACTTATGAATTTTCCAGAGAACAGAGAGAACAACCAGGGAAAGGAAATAGAACAAAGAGGGTAATATAATTTCGTCTGATTACTCTGCCAAACGTTGTTCAAACTCAAATTAACCTCAGATACTGAGGTATTGAGCAGCAGAGAGCATTCCTACAGATTTAGTTTCTTGAAATACGGCCGACGAATCGTCGAGCTATCAGACTAAGGTAAGTGGAATTGCTCCAAACTAGTGTCTATGTGTTCCTAGCTGTGAACTAAATATTTCTCCGTTCTAGACTTCTGGAAAATAGCGAGTTTTCGACCGTCTTTCGGTAGGCCTAAGTTTAGGCTATAATTATATCGAAAGTGATGTCGTTCTTCAGAATAAAGTTGTATATTTAGTACTGATTGATATATATATATGAATGCAGTTGGGAGGAATAGCTGAAATACTGACCAAGCTACGCCAGTTAGTTGGGAAAATCAGAAGCGAAGGTATGTAAAGCTAGTTTCCTCGGTAAGTTAGTAGTCTCGGTATAGCAAAGTAGTTTAAAGGCCAGTAGAATGTTCAGAAGTCATGTGTTATGTTTACTACGAATGTTGGTACGATATTAGAAGCATCATGTTATATTTTGCGTGAAACTTGCTAGCACGATATAGATTCTAATACAAGTGTTTGGAACTGCACAACATGCTCAGTATGTGATGTATTACAGAATGTTAGGATATTATCGTATCCAGTTGAAACCCAGTAAAACTATGTAATATCTGTAAGGCATCTCAGAAGTAGAGTGATAGGTTAAAATGAAGTTTAGGAAGCATGTCAGAAATAGTAAATCAGGTTACTATAGAAACTTAGTATACAACATGGTTTTCAACAGAAAAACTATATCTTGTTCAGCGTTAGACTCAGTACAGTATGGCAGAAGATTACATTTATATATATATATATATATACTATTATCAGTCTCAGCATGTATTAAGTACGTACACATTACCATTACTAGTTTAGCACACAGTATGTACGGATACTTTACTATCATTAGCTTCAGTATGTGGTATATGCAGGTAGTATTACTAGTTGAGACCACTGTATTGTCTTGAGGTTGGATTACCTAGCATCCATGACCTCCCCTGGGTTAATAGCTGTATCGACTCGTCCGCCAGAGGACGAGGATACGTTGCTCTACGGAGTGGCATGCCGTCCCACAGGGGACGAAGATGGGATGCCAGTTTTCCCCATATTGTGCCTTGGTCGGCCCTTATACACCCCTGTCGAGCGGATACGCCTGGGTGTTGCTTCAGGAGTCCTCCGGACTCAGGTACAGTTATAGTCAGGGGCTCAGCGAGCCCAAGTGCATACCCAGGGGACCGACAGGATGCTTATAGCTATTATAGGAGATGGGATGACCGGGGTAGGGGTGTAGATTGCGTGCTGGTTGTACCTCCCGGCTTATGGGGGCCGGGTAAGGTTTGTGTGTGCTATGTTATGTTATGTTATGTTATGCCATGTTACATTAGATACGAGTAGATCGACAGTAGAACGATACATCTCCAGATATGACTCCTACTCCTTCCAGTATAGTTAAGAGTAGGCATAAATTTACATTATCAGACAGTTAATCTATTCCTTCCTATTTCAGTTTCATCAGTTGTATTGTTGTTTTCAGATATTCCTTTCAGTTATTGCTTTACATACTCAGTACCAGTGGTACTGACGCCCGGTGGGGCACGACATTACTTGCCTGCAGGTACTCATAGACGAGGAGGCGATCCCTCGTGATTCCTTTCAGCAAACGAGTATTCAGCTCCTGTCATCCGGAGTCTGAATTCCAAAGGTGTATTTCGTTTTCTTTTATTGTACAGTACGGGTAGGTCGGGGCCCTGTCCCGATCATTTATATTGTTATTCCTAGAGGCTTTGTCACACCCCGCCTTGGGGGGTATGACTGGCACCTGGTGCCCTACTAGGACCTGAACTACTGAACTGCTAAGCCTGGGCACATCTGGTGCCTGGCTGGCTCTAACTCACATTTTTGGAAACAAAGGGCTATATAACGATTGTAAACACAGCCCCCGGCCCATTGGCCTATAGCCTCCTATACCTGTACTAACAGCTGACCAGAAACATGTCAATATAGGGAAACCTATGCGGGCCGACAAGGCCACCATGCTGTCTAGTTATCTATAACTTAACCATGAAGTACTGGATAGTTACGTGACCGGCAAGGTCACCATTACTGTCGAACTATGGCCCCACACGGCCAACATAAAGGAAACATAAGTACTAACAGCTATACAACTGCACCGCCTCACACGACCGGCTCATCTAACCACAGAGAAATATATACAGACTACAAGCCTCTAGGAATAACAATAGAAATGATCGGGACAGGGCCCCGACCTACCCATACTATACAACAAAGGAAAATGAAATACACCTCTAGAATTCAGTCTCCGAATTATAGGAGCTGAATACTCGATCACTGACAGGAATCACGCGGTATCGCCTGCTCATCTATGAGTACCTGCAGGCAAGTAATGCAGCGCCCCACCGAGCGTCAGTACCGCTGGTACCGAGTATGTAAAGCAATTACTAAAAGAAATATCTGAAAACAATAATATAACTGATGAAACTGAAGTAGAGAGAATAGATTAACTGTCTGATAATGTAAGTCATACCTTCTTTCAATTTTACTGGAAGGAGTAGGAGTCATACCTGGAGACGTATCGTTCTACTGCTGATCTACTCGTATCTAACATAACATGGCATAACATAACATAACATAACATAGCACACACAAACCTTACCCGGCCCCCATAAGCCGGGAGGTACAATCAGCACAGAATCTATACCCCTACCCCGGTCATCCCATCTCCTATAATAACTATAAGCAGCCTGCCGGTCCCTTGGGTATGCACTTGGGCTCGCTGAGCCCCTGACTATAACTGTACCTGAGTCCGGAGGACTCCTGAATCAACACCCGGGCGTATCCGCTCGACAGGGGTGTGTAAGGGCCGACCAAGGCACAATATGGGGAAAACTGGCATCCCATCTTCTCCCCTGTGGGATGCCATGCCACTCCGTAGAGCGACGTATCCTCGTCCTCTGGCGGATGATTCGATACAGCTATCAACCCTGGGGCGGTCATGGATGCTAGGTAGTCCAACCCCAAATAATACATCGGTCTCAACTAGTAATACTATCTGCATGCCCCATATACTGAAGCTAATAGTGGTAAAGTATTTGTATATACTATATGCTGAACTAGCGATAGTAATATGTACGTACTTAATACGTGCTGAGACTGGTAACAGTATATATGCATAAATATCGTCTTCTGCCAGACTGTACTGGGCTAATGCTGAACAAGATATAGTGTTTCTGCTGAAAACTATGTTGTATACTGAGTTTCTATAGTAACATGATTTACTATTCCTAATATGCTTTCTAACTTCATTTTAACTTATCATTCTATTTCTGAGATGTCTTACAGATGTTACATTGCTTTACTGGGTTTCAACTGAATACAATGATATCCTAACATTTTGTGTCACATCACGTACTGAGCATGTTGTGCAGTTTCTAACACTTATATTAGAATCTATATCGTGCTAGCAAGTTTCACGCAAGTTATAACTCGATGCTTCTAATATCGTACCAACATTCGTAGTAAACATCGTACATGGCTTCTGAATATTCTACTGGCCTTTAAATTACTGTACTGTACCAAGATTACTAACTTGCCCAGGGAACTAGCTTTACATACCTTATCCTCAAACTATCCGTCTGTCGGACGAGGCTCGGCCAGTACTTAAACTATTTTCTCCCAACTGCA